>OY757315.1:35186073-36449636 GCA_963583905.1 Stenurella melanura | reverse complement strand
AAAAAGTAGAGAATAAACGGTACGATTAGTAGAAATCCTGGACCAGGGCAACAAAGGAAATCCAACCTAACAAGAAACTAACTATTAATATTTTGTTATTGCACCATTTCTATATTTATAACTTCTATAAGTTTGTTTGGCATAGAATTAAATAAACTTATACAATAATCATAATAATATTTTCTCATGCATTATTTAGGTACTACTTCCAGTAATTCTTGGGCATTCCGTGGTCTCACATTTCGTTATTGGATACTTCTTATGAGTAGTCCCCATTCCCCATACGTCTTCCAGGCGGTTAAGATCTGAAGTATGACTGAGCCAGTTAAGAACAATAATAATAATAATAATAATAAAAGTTATTTATTGATTGCATTAGTATACAATGTAATATAATACAATCAAAAGGCCATCGACCTAAGTCCTTCAGCCAAGGAGATAATAATATTAAATTTAACATTTTGTATACAAAATATGGTGGGAAACAAAAGGTTGATTACATAGATAAATTGTAAAAAAAAAAATCCAATGTGAGACGTAGTGCTTCAGTACTCCTGCGACATCAACATCATCTGGTCAAAAATTGGTCTTTCCGGATATGCGAATCTGGGTGTATTGTTATTTCGAGCGATTATTAGAGGTTGCATTACTTCGATATTGTAGTTTCTCTGTGCAAATTTTTCGATAGGCAGTATTTGCACCAATTCATACAAAAGTGCATTAGGAGGGTTGTGTAAAGGATTGCGTGGGTGTCGAATCTTTGTAATTTTCCTTAGTGCAGTCGTCTCAGCTGTCCTTAAATTTTTTTTAGCTGGATTTCTGTTGTTCATGTATAATGTATGTCCATATTCTAAAATAGGTCTACAAATTGTTTTGTATATTTTGGCAGCTGCTGTCGTTTTTATCCCCTTATTTTTGAATGTTAATACTCTGAAATGTTTCGCTCTGGATATGCATTTTTTTTTTTACCATTTTAGAATGCATGTTGAAGTTTAATTTATTGTCTAAATAAACCCTCAAATACTTGACATTGGTTACTGGATGAATTTGGTGATCACTTATTTCGATAGAAGGAGAATTATTAGATATTGCGTGATTGAATAAAATGAATTGTGATTTGCAGTCTCCATTTGCTTGTCCATGCTAGAGTATTATTCAGTAATATTTGAAGATTGTCCCTTGCCTTTGCAATGGAACGTTCATGTGAAATCAAGGCTGTATCGTCTGCATATTGTAAAATGTATGACAGTTGTTCAGGTTGATTATTAAATATGTCGGAACAATAAATGTTATATAAAAGTGGAGATAGTGAGGAACCTTGCGGGACTCCTTGTTCAGCTGTAAATTCTTGAGACATGGTATCGTTTATTTTCACTGTTAAGTTTCTGTTCTCAAGGAAACTTTTCACCATGTAAATAATTTTGTCTGGTAAGTCGAGTCTTTTCAGTTTCCATAATAATCCTTTATGCCATACACTATCAAACGCCTTTTTGAAGTCCAGGAATAAAGCAGCTGTTTTATAATTATTTAGTTTAGCTGACTGCGTATTTGATGTTAAAATGGTGAGTGGGCGTAACGTGGAGCATTTTTGTTTAAAACCAAACTGATGTCTCGGAATTTTGTCTGTCATTATGTTACATTGTTACCTTCGTTTTTATTTAAAAAATAATATTTGTTAATTTATAAATATATAGCGGAAACCATATAAGGGAAGGCAGCAATGACAATTTACCCCTAGCTCAGAAAATTCGGTAGATGGGTCATGTGGTAAGTATACTGTTCTGTTTAGTTAAATAAAATACTATGTTTAGGTGATATTGTTTAAAACAGTAACGAGAAAGAGAGATATTTAATATGGGCACCAATCCATTCTATTTTATTTCTACACTACGGAGATAGGGGTTGATTATAAATGGATAAGATAGTCAACCCTATGCAATTTGAAGTTGTCAACAAATATGGTTGATTTCTTAAAATATTTTTTATCAAAGAAATTATATTCTTGAATATTGAATTATTGATATTTATATAATCACTCATAGAGTTTAAATAAATTTAAAGTTAAGCATTATTTAGGAAATAGTTTATATCACACTGAAATGAAACAAATATCATTTAAAATTTAAAATTGATTTTTTTTATTTAAGAATCAATCAAACTTGGACTTAGAGCTAAATTTAAAATCGGTTTTTGAACTAGACACCAATCAAACTAGCTAAACTACAAATTTACAAACAACTTGAAATACACAGCAACTAATAAAAATAGTTCTGTGTAATGATAAAAGATAATTTCAAATTTATTAATAAAATTCTAAATAATAGGAAATATAAGAATTTTAGTAGTAATGTCCCTGTTTAAATACTGTAAAATTGTCGTAGAGTTTGTGGCCACAAATTCCTCACATAACAATTTGTTATTTCACCTAGACATAAAAATACCACTATATATACTCCAAAGGACTTACTATAAATATTAACTGATATTTGAAATATAGAAAATTGTATAATTAAATAGGTACATGTATACTTATATTTAAGCTATTATCAATATCCCAAATTTTAGTGAGATTTTTGCCGAAAAGTAAATGTTAAATTTAGATAAAAAAAAAGTAGTAATAAGTAAGATTATCGAATAAAGAAACTTTTTTATGATACACTTAGCTGAATAACTTGTTGTTCTATTTTTCCTACTAGTAAGACCATAAGCAGCCTCTCTTCTTAAAGTTTTGACCAAAGACCACGGAGTTCCGAGCGCCTGTCAAAAATGTTCCTTTCTACCATTCTACATGAAGTGTATTCTTAAAGTTTTGACCAAAGACCACGGAGTTCCGAGCGCCTGTCAAAAATGTCCCTTCCTATCATTCTGCATGAAGTGTATACTTTTAATTTATCAAGAAGTAACAAAAAAATAGACTAAGTTAAGGAATGATCCGGAAACGTGTGCCGAATTTAACATCCATCATTTACACCCTAAAAAAGATATAAAACAAGGCATGTAACAGTTTTTCTACCACACTAGGCCGTCACAAACGTTAGAATATAAGGCAAATTTGTTCACTTACGGAATAACATTCCGGTGTAAAGTTGAATAGCATCAAAGACATCCATAAATTCCGAGCCATTTTGAGTTAACACGAGGTAAGAGGTTTGACTATAAAAAAAAATTGGAAACCGACATTTTAAAATTTATCATTTTGATATTAATATTTTATTCTTACCGTAATCTTTAAAAATACTAGCCATCAAATCAGCTAAACCCTTCACATACAAGATAAACGAATCCCTCTACTCAAAACACTCAAAACTTTGTAACTTTATTCAAATTTTGATTTTATACAGACAACAATAGAAATTGGAGTCTTCACGCAACGAAAATCAAACGGGAAATGCCCTACATTAGCCGATCGGTGGTCATGGCTTAAACTAATCCTTGAAAATGTATACCAACCTACCTACTTACATGTGGTATTGCTGGTTACCTATCTTAAGAAAAGTACTTCTCGCTTTTACTACGTGTGAAATGAATAATATACCTTGCTGTATATCCAAACAAATTTAATTTTAGTTTTAAACTCATAAAGTGTCCGTCTATACGTCACACACACTTCCTCCTAAAGGAATAAAACTGATGTTATGTAGAATTCACAAAATAAAGATAAAAAAAAATATCTATATATTTTTTTTGACATAACCTAAATTAATATATATATATACAAATCTAAGATTTCGAAAGCCTTAGAATTTTATCAAAAAGAAATTTCGATAATTTCAAAACAAATCTTGACCTACTGTACATTTTGGTATGAACTAACTGAGCAGCAAAAAAAAATATTTTTAAAAATTTTAACTTTCTCTTTTTAACCTAAATTTTTATAACTATATTTGTTTATATACCCCAAACCTTTAATTTACAATATTTACAATAATTTCCCTTAATTATTTATACAATTATATTTCTATTTAAGTTTTTCCAATAAAAGAAATATATATAAAAAAAACAATTTATCCGGTTAGTTTACCGAGACATCAGAATTTGAACCTAGGTATGGCTTCAAGTCTTTGATATGCCATGTACCCGCGTCCGATGAATCTACATTATCCAACTGATAAATAATATTCGAAATCTTCTTTCGAACCGTGCATAACACAAATTTGGGAGCTAGTTTGGCAGAAAAACTGTTTTTCGCGTCCGATAAAACTTTATTTCTACGCCATACTTTATCGCCTTCCTCAAATTTTTCATCACGTTTTCTTAAATTATAGAATTTTTTATTCCTATCATAAGCTTTATTTAATTTTTCCCTTACTTCAGAGTATACTTCTGGTAAACCTTTAAAATCTGAAACATATCTATCTCGGTTACCTGGAAGCAAATTTACATCCTTAGTGGATTCAATATTTCCGTAATAATCACCTGTCAGAGGGACATAGCGCATAAAATTCAAAAATGAGGGTGAGTACCCGGTTACCTCATGTTTAGCGGTATTTATAGCCTGCTGAATTTCAGGAAGATGTTTATCCCAGTTTTTGTGTTCAGTAATATAACTCCGGACAGCTGCACCGATTGTCTTATTTGAGCGTTCTACAAAGTTAGCTTGAGGATGGTAAAGCGCATTGAACCAAATTTTTTGAACTCTATACTTATCAGCTAAGGCCTTAAATTCCTTTCCCGCAAATTGAGACCCGTTATCACAAATGATATACTGAGGTACCCCGTATACTAAAAATACGTTATTTTCCATAAATTTTATTATGTTTTTAGCCGAAGCAACTCTTAATGGGTGAATTAAAGTGAATTTTGAGAACCAGTCGCCTACTACTAAAATATGGGTAAAACCCTGCGGAGACCTAGGTAAGGGACCCATAATATCGACGGCTATTACTTGCCAAGGAAAATTTACATTTTTGTTAGCGCCCAATTTGCCTAATCTTGGTATGTTTGAACTTTTTTGAGAACCACAAATATTACAGGAGCGTACGTATTTCAAGATATCCCTGCGCATTTTAGGCCAGTAATATAAATCTTGTACTCTACTAAAAGTTTTATAAAACCCTAAATGCGAACTAGTAGGAGGATCATGACAATTTTTAATAATCTCCAGTCTTCTTGACTTGGGGACTAATAACTTCCACTCAGAAATGTTACTCTTTACAGGAATTTTAGAAGGAATGAATTTATAAACTATGTTTTCTTTGATTTGCCAAGCAGGATAATTTTTTGGAGACTTAACTATATTATCTCTCATTTTCAAATAAAACTTGTCTACATCTTTGGGAGAGATATCTAACAAATCTACGGACTTAGGTATACTCCTAGACAGAGCGTCCGCTACCACATTATACTTTCCCTTTCGATGGACTACATTAAACGAAAATTGTTGTAATTTTAGAGACCACCTCGCTAATTTCCCTGTCGGATTTTGTAAATTTTTTAACCACTGTAATGCAGAGTGATCAGTGACTACAGTAAAGTGTTGTCCTTCGATTAAATAACGAAAGGATTCTATAGAAAAAATTAAGCTTAATAATTCCTTTTGACAAGTTGAATATGCCCTCTCGGTACGCGATAAACTTCTACTCGCAAAAGCAATAACGGACTCTCTACCATCTATTAATTGATAAACTAAACCACCGATACCAACATCACTGCCATCACATTGTATTATAAAAGGTTTACTAAAGTCAGGAGCGTTTAAAATGGGCGCCGAAACTAGGGCTTGTTTTAATTGAATAAAAGAACTTTCGGCTTCTTTCGACCACAATATTGATTGTTTCTTTCGTACTTTGCCTTTTAAAAGGTCATTTAAAGGGGACACTAAGGTAGAGAAATGTGGTATAAACCGACGATACCACGATGTCATACCAATGAATCTTTTTATTTCAGTAGTATTTGTGGGACGTGGGTAATTTACCATCGCAGATATTTTATCCGGGTCTGTCCTTAAACCACCCGAGTCCACTACAAATCCTAAATACTTAAGCGATTTCTTAAAAAACTCACATTTTTTTAAATTTACAGTCAAGTTAGCATCCTTTAAGATATTTAATACTTCCTTTAAAAGTTCTATATGTTTATCAAAGGTTTCTGAAACTATTATTATGTCATCTAAATATACAAAAAGGTTTGGTTCATACTTAGGTCCGAATACTGCATCCATTAGTCTCTGTTGTGTTTGAGCGCTATTTACTAGTCCAAAAGGTACTCTGTTGAAATGAAATAATCCCCGCCCAGGCACAGCAAAAGCAGTCTTCTCCTTTGATTGCGGGGTCAAAGGTATCTGCCAAAATGCCTTCCTTAAATCAATGGAACTAATAAATTTAGCCCCCTTTAGCATACTTAAAATTCTGTCAACTCTATTAAAGGGATATGCATCAGGTTTAGTGATTTTGTTTAAATGTCTACCATCGAATGTAAAACGATATTCCCCCGATTTTTTTTTTACTAAAAGTACAGGTGAACACCAAGAGCTGTGTGAAGGCTCTACTACCCCTAACTTCAACATATTATCTAGTTCCTTATTTAAAATGTTCATCATGAAAGGTGACATAGGGTATTGTCTTAATTTAAAGGGTTTTGCATCACCTGTATCAATGTCTAGTGAAATTTTGTCAGTACATCCTAAAAAATCTTAGGAAGAAATGCTTTTAAAATACTCATAAATTTGGTCGACTTGCTCTTGTTGTTCTTTAGACAATCTATTTTTTAAATTTTGAGAGATGTCAGAATCGGTTTGTAGAATACTGATATCAACATTATTTACTTTTCCACTAACCGTCCAAACGTTATCAAGCAAAGTAAATTTCACTTGATATAACTTAAAAAAATCACTCCCTAATACTAACTTGTGTTCTAAAGAAGGTATTATTAGGACCTTAAGCATTTTACATTCATTTTCTATACACAACGGCAAATATACACAGCCTATAACACGTAGGGGAGTTCCTCCCGCAGTAGTTACTGAGGTTTCTTCACACCTATCAATTTTTAAACTAAAATTTTCGAGAATAGTTTGATATTGACTTCCTAAAGCACTAGTATTTGCCCCTGAATCTAATAAAGCAACTATGGTTTTATCAAAAATTTTAACGTTGATATATGGACGATCATCAAAGGGTTTTGTTAAAAAAATTGGCGAGATATCTCCTGTTGAGAGATTAGTATTACGATAAAAATTAGAAACTATGTTCAACCAGACTTTCCAATCATTATCCAGTTTATTTTTATCAAAAAATTTTTGTCTAATAATATTATCGGATGGATAATTTTTAACTTTATTAATTCTATTATAAAATATTCGAGTTTTTGTTTTCCTTCCGTACCGGACTAAACTAGATTGGGAGTGGTACAACCTACCAACCCTCTTTCGTTTTTTGAACACGAGCAGGACTTTACCGTCTCACCCGGTTTTCCACACTTAAAACAAAACTTCTTACGAGGAGCTCTACAATTGTAATAGCTGTGATTTTCTAGGCCACAATTATAACATACTATTTTTTTATGGTTATTTGAATTAAAATTTTGACTATTAGAATTTAAATGAGCACTATTATTTGAAATAGCAGGTAGTTTATTCACATTTGTTGACTGATTACTATTTATTAATGAGATATTTTTATTACCCTGTTGATTTGATCTTTTTTTGTTTACTAGTCGTTTTTCTTTTTGATCAACATATGAATGAGAAACATCAAATCGCGAAGATGAATGTGCAGTTTGATCAAAACCATAAGCTAATTCGGGTTCCAATGAGCAATAATTTGGGGGAGGACGATAACTATTTTTTAATGAATAGGCTTCGTTTATTTTTTTACAAAGACTAATTAATTGAGTAGTAGAATCTATAGTGACTAAGGCTAATTGGCTAATATAATGAGGTAACATGTTCTTTTTTATATATTTCAATTTAGTCTTTTCCTGTACTGAGTGATTTAATCTATTAAATAAAGTCTCCATAATAGCTACAAAAATTGAGATGGACTCATTCTTGCCTTGTGTTCGGCCCCGTATCTCGGTCCACAAGTTATCGTCATAATTTACCGGTAGAAATTCTGTTATTAACAATTCCACTAAAGTATCCCAATCCGAGACTGAATTTTTTATAGACCTATACCAAACCAAAGCGTTATTGCTAAACAAGTCACAGGCACTATTGAATAATTCAATTTTTGAAACATTTCTAGAAGCGCTGAGTTCAGCTACTCTTTCTAAAAAAGATTTTACACTGCTATTTTTGTCCCCACTAAATTTTAAATCCCATTTATACACAGGCACAGACTTACTAGAAGTTTGAGCAACATTCTGTGGTAGGAAAGTTGTATTGTTATGCAAAACGGTAGAATTCAAATTTACTGGTGCGTTTTCGGCAGCGCTAGGTGGTTGTACTTTATCAGAAACCAACGCCTCTAATTCTAAACAGGTAGCCTTAGCTTCAGATTTATAATCTTTAATTTCTAAAGATCTATCTCCGTCTTCTATTTCGATTCGATTTACTCTATGAATTAAATGAATTAAATTAGTGATTATTCGTATATATCCAGAATCCGATTCTGGCCCTTCAAATTGATCTATTAATGTCCGAATTTCATCTATAGTATTATCAATAACTGCTTTTTCCGAATCAAAATCAAATTTATTGTACTCATATTCTACATGACGTATAGCTTCCTTATCTAATAAATTTCTCAGCATTTTTCTTTTTGTACCTAATTCCTTTTTATTAGTTTTTATGTCTCTAATAAGTAATTCATAGTCAAGCTGTTCTCTAGTTAAATAACTTACTCTCATATTAAAAGTCTCCATCTTTATTTTATACAGTATTTAGCTAATATGAAAAATATTAATCCACAGTAAAAGTAGTCTACAAAAAAAATAAATGGTCACAATTTTATTTTTGTACCTATTTACAAATGTTCTTAATTATCCTGATTGGTCACTCAAAAAAAGAAAATATATTTCTTTGATTAATAAGCAAGTTTTTACATAAATCAGAGAAAATATCTCCGAAATTTATTAATACGTAAGTAAATGTACTTCGAAGTAATCCTGTACAATCCAATAAATATATTTATTAATAAACCTCACTAATCAAGTTCAAGGTTGAAACTACAGCAAAAAAAATGCTAACACTATTTCAATAAAAACGTTCCGGCAGCTCGCTGTCCGAACATATACACCGTTCCACAATTTTCTTGGAAACTTAATTCTGTTTACCACTTAAAACAGACTGAAAATTTTAAGTATATTTGATACTTATAACATATAAATTACCCGCAGTCAGCCTTCATATATCAATTACGTCGAGTTCTAATCCCTTTTTGGTTCCTTTGACTGTAATCTATATGAGAAATCTGAATATTTTTTAACGTTGCTTAAAGACAAAAAAATGTTTCTTCAATTGTTGCTGTATAAATACCTTAATTATTATTCGATTTTTACTTATTAATTTGTTTTAAAATTTCATTCTGTGTGATACGAACCATCCTAATTTGTTATTTTTTATATGATTTAAATTTTATAAACTAGAATTCACTAAATTCTACCCCCTCTCTCGTTAGAAAGAAAAATATAATCACCACCGTTGAAAACTAAACAGAAAAACTACGCTGTTACACACGTTGGTCGCCATTTGTTACATACGTTGGTCGCCATTTGTTAAACACGTTGGGCGCCATTTTGTTACATTGTTACCTTCGTTTTTATTTAAAAAATAATATTTGTTAATTTATAAATATATAGCGGAAACCATATAAGGGAAGGCAGCAATGACAATTTACCCCTAGCTCAGAAAATTCGGTAGATGGGTCATGTGGTAAGTATACTGTTCTGTTTAGTTAAATAAAATACTATGTTTAGGTGATATTGTTTAAAACAGTAACGAGAAAGAGAGATATTTAATATGGGCACCAATCCATTCTATTTTATTTCTACACTACGGAGATAGGGGTTGATTATAAATGGATAAGATAGTCAACCCTATGCAATTTGAAGTTGTCAACAAATATGGTTGATTTCTTAAAATATTTTTTATCAAAGAAATTATATTCTTGAATATTGAATTATTGATATTTATATAATCACTCATAGAGTTTAAATAAATTTAAAGTTAAGCATTATTTAGGAAATAGTTTATATCACACTGAAATGAAACAAATATCATTTAAAATTTAAAATTGATTTTTTTTATTTAAGAATCAATCAAACTTGGACTTAGAGCTAAATTTAAAATCGGTTTTTGAACTAGACACCAATCAAACTAGCTAAACTACAAATTTACAAACAACTTGAAATACACAGCAACTAATAAAAATAGTTCTGTGTAATGATAAAAGATAATTTCAAATTTATTAATAAAATTCTAAATAATAGGAAATATAAGAATTTTAGTAGTAATGTCCCTGTTTAAATACTGTAAAATTGTCGTAGAGTTTGTGGCCACAAATTCCTCACATAACAATTTGTTATTTCACCTAGACATAAAAATACCACTATATATACTCCAAAGGACTTACTATAAATATTAACTGATATTTGAAATATAGAAAATTGTATAATTAAATAGGTACATGTATACTTATATTTAAGCTATTATCAATATCCCAAATTTTAGTGAGATTTTTGCCGAAAAGTAAATGTTAAATTTAGATAAAAAAAAAGTAGTAATAAGTAAGATTATCGAATAAAGAAACTTTTTTATGATACACTTAGCTGAATAACTTGTTGTTCTATTTTTCCTACTAGTAAGACCATAAGCAGCCTCTCTTCTTAAAGTTTTGACCAAAGACCACGGAGTTCCGAGCGCCTGTCAAAAATGTTCCTTTCTACCATTCTACATGAAGTGTATTCTTAAAGTTTTGACCAAAGACCACGGAGTTCCGAGCGCCTGTCAAAAATGTCCCTTCCTATCATTCTGCATGAAGTGTATACTTTTAATTTATCAAGAAGTAACAAAAAAATAGACTAAGTTAAGGAATGATCCGGAAACGTGTGCCGAATTTAACATCCATCATTTACACCCTAAAAAAGATATAAAACAAGGCATGTAACAGTTTTTCTACCACACTAGGCCGTCACAAACGTTAGAATATAAGGCAAATTTGTTCACTTACGGAATAACATTCCGGTGTAAAGTTGAATAGCATCAAAGACATCCATAAATTCCGAGCCATTTTGAGTTAACACGAGGTAAGAGGTTTGACTATAAAAAAAAATTGGAAACCGACATTTTAAAATTTATCATTTTGATATTAATATTTTATTCTTACCGTAATCTTTAAAAATACTAGCCATCAAATCAGCTAAACCCTTCACATACAAGATAAACGAATCCCTCTACTCAAAACACTCAAAACTTTGTAACTTTATTCAAATTTTGATTTTATACAGACAACAATAGAAATTGGAGTCTTCACGCAACGAAAATCAAACGGGAAATGCCCTACATTAGCCGATCGGTGGTCATGGCTTAAACTAATCCTTGAAAATGTATACCAACCTACCTACTTACATGTGGTATTGCTGGTTACCTATCTTAAGAAAAGTACTTCTCGCTTTTACTACGTGTGAAATGAATAATATACCTTGCTGTATATCCAAACAAATTTAATTTTAGTTTTAAACTCATAAAGTGTCCGTCTATACGTCACAATTAAAGCCTGAATTTTATTTTTAAGGAGTTTCTCAAGAAGTTTGCCTAATACAGGAAGCAAAGTAATTGGCCTATAGTTGTTTGCTCTTGAGTGATCTGTGTTTGGTTTCGGAATGACTGTTACCATGCCTTTTTTCCATATTTTAGGGAAGTATTGATGAGCGATACAGTGGTTATAAATTTTCAGTATATATAAATGTATGTTATAATCAAGTTATTTTATTACCAACCAAGGGATGTTGTCGTAACCGGGAGCTGAGTTTCTTTGTTTTTCTAGAATTTGAAAATATTCTTTTTCTTCGACCGAAATATTTTCTTCAAGAGCTGTATTTTTAAAATAATCATTGTACCACTCATTGATATGGTTGAAATTTTCTTGGTCAAAATATGGAAGATTGCCTTCAGAAAAGTTTTCCTTGAACTGCTCCGAAAAAATTTCAACTTTCTGCGCGTCAGAGATATATTCCTTGTTGTTTTCCACTATTGTCGATATGCCTTGTTTCGCTTTATATTTAGTGAGTTTGTTCACTTAAATATAAATATTCCTGCCCTGTGCCTGATTAATTTTTTCACATACCTGTAGCCATTTGTGTGTTTTAAACAGTGGCGTAGCTGAACATTTCGGGGCCCCCCCGCAAAATGTATGGTCGGGGCCCCCACAAAATAAAAAAACTCACTTAAATTATAAAGTTTTTCGGCAGCGGCGTACATTCTCTTTAGCAAATACTTCGATGATGTGATCAGTATCTAACTTCCTTGCTCTCTCTTTCTCAATACATAATACACATAATGCTGACGCAGTCTTTCTTGTGTCATTGAATTTCGTACAAACGTCTTCAGCTGTAGCAACAGTAACTGGTAGTGTTAAGAATGATTTTATGGTAATGAAAACATTTGGAACACTTAACAGTAAAGTTTTATGATTTTTTATAGGGAATATAGCAAAATAAAAGACTGAAGAATCCGCAATTTCCATTATTTGTGTGCTCAAAACATTTCTTAGTAACAGAAGTTCGCGGGGACAATCTGCCGGTAAATCTTCAGAATAATTTTCAGCAAGATTGCTAGCTTCCAAATAAAGCTGAGCGTCATTCAACTTTGATATTGTTTTGGGATTCAAACAGGAAAATCTCTTTATCACTTCGCTCGTCCCAGAAAATCGGCCAACAATCTGTTGAATGACAATATTAAGGTTGGCATAAATTACCTCTGCTTTAAAAGATGTTTCGGAATCTGTAAGTCGTTCATCTTCTGCTAATTTACCAAAATTTTTTAACATGCCTTTTTCTCTTTTTTGAAATTCTTATTCTATACCCCATTTATTTGACAAAACCGAGGCCTATACTAAAATTAATTATGTACGAAATAACTTTTTTATCGGCCATTATCATATTAAAATATTTATATATAATATCGACTATTGAATATTGATGTTTAAGATGAATGTAATTTTTAATTTCGATGATATTTTCGCGTCATAAATTTCTAGACTCGGGGGCCCCCAAGAGCTGGGGGCCCCCCCGCACCGCGGGCCCTGCGGGTCCGTCCGCTACGCCACTGGTTTTAAACTGTTGTATCAAAATGTGAATGTTCTTGTTGAGATCGTTAATGTTTCTTTTTATCTCTGGCATTTTATATTGTTGATATTCTCTATACATTTTTCTTTTAAGTTTGATTAGCTTTATAATATAAGGCGGTAATTGGTGACTGTAAAAATGGTGTTGGTAAGTTGGTGAGTTACGCAGAATAGCATCACTTAACCTTGTATTGAACTGTGATATAATATCTGATGTTATTTCACTGTTTTGTATCGTTTCTAAATAATAAGACATATGCTGATTCACTGCTTCAATGTTACATTTGTCATATTTGTATTTAATAATTTGATCTTCTGGCATTATCGGAGCTTGCACATCAAATGCGATCATGATGGATAAATGGTCTGCACCAATATCAGGCAGGACATCAATTTTATGTAGATTGTTGACTATATTTTTGGTATACAGAACCACGTCCGGTGTAGAATCATTATTATTTGGCATTATAAATGTTGGTGGAGTTACAGCTCTTTCGAAATTAGTGTTCTTTAGAAAATCGTTTAGTTGTTTACGTTTTGTAGCATTGTTGACATTCATATCTCCGACAATGATTGCATATTTGCATCTCGCGGCCATGGTGAATATTGATTCTTCTATATTACTGGTGGGGTGAATATAGACCAGAAAAATGTGCAACTCTTCATCTTTAAAGGGGATGGTACAGTGTAATGTGTCATTTATCGGATTGTTAATGGCAGGAGAGTTTGCTTTTCCCATTTTTAACGACGGATGCATTTGGATAAGGCTACCACCTCTTGTGTTTGCATTTATTATATTTCCGTCATGTCTTAAAACGTTCCAATTGCGATATGATGTATTCGTTTCTGTTTTTGTTTTAGATTCAACGAACATAGCACACTTGATGTCATATTTCTCTATTGTATGATTTATTAAAAGTTTTTTGGGAGCATAGCTGTTTACATTGGTGTAGAGAATATTAAATTTGCCGTTGAATTTGAATATTATTATTTCCTGGTGTAGGTTCCGTAGGAGAATTAAAATCTTTTTTGTCCATATCGAACATTAGTATGTATATTTTATTATTCCCAACAAAAGTGACTGAAGTTTCAATGTTGTATTGGTTTATAAATCTTTTTCTCAGTTTTTCGATAAGTTCCTTTCTATCATTGTATTTTGGTTTATTTAGTTTTTCGACGTATGTATTTATGATACAGTTAAGAACATTAATATTGTTATCTTAAAACCAGTTACTCTCACGGTATTTGCAGTATGAACTGAAGGGAGCATAATATTGTGTAAAATCCTAATATGTGTTTCACTATTAAATCGTTCTTAATATGCTTCAAAACACCAAGACCACGTACCGATATACAAGCCTCATCGAATAGAGTATTCGGAGGTCGGTAACACGACCGCAGTGTCAAGACTCGAAAGTATTTTCATCTGTAAAGATTACATTGTTCCAAAAATTTACATCTTGCACTAAAAATTCAAGTGCAAATCTGTCAAGCTCCGATTCTCTTACTTGCGGGCGACCAGTACTACTCAATCCAGGAAAATTAGTTTCTTCAGCAGTCTGAATTACTGAGTGAAATGGATTTTCTACTAATTTATTTACCAATTGCAAATCCTGCTGTTGAGTTGATATCCTTCGTCGTCCTGATCCAGGATTTCTATTAATCGTACCGTTTATTCCCCACTTTTTTTAAATTTTAAACACAGAATTTTTGTTAATATTATAACGCAGTGCAATTTGTCTCATTGACCATCCATCTTCTGCTTCAGCAATAAATCCAGCTTTAACTAAATCGCTTATATGGGGCATATTAGTTTTGGCACACTTGCAATTAATTTTGACAATTAACTGACAATGTCAAAAAAATTAAGTTAGATGTACACAACTTGATTTTAGAAAAAATTCGTTATAAGGACCTATTTCTTTTGCTCACGGCAGTACATCATTTCAAAACACTTGAATTGCCGGATATAATTTTTTAAGTAAAGATTGATATTAATAATATATTTAACTGTTACCAATATTCTTCTTTATAACGTAATTTTTTATTCATTTCTTTATCAGCACAAATGAAACCATGTCAACACCACCTTCCGACGAAAATAGCCAAAAATGTAAGCTTATGTTTGTGGATGCTGGTAGATACAATCTGGAGAAGGTAACACTCAGAAATCTAATTGATGCAAAGAAATGTCTCATCAGAAAGCTATTGCCAGGAGTTTTGAGGTGCCAGTGATATTTTAATTGTATTAATGATTTTTTAAATTAAAATGATAGTTGAAATTCAGTCTACTTTCATTGTCAGGAAGCTAAATGGCTTTTTTGGAAACTCATCACTGCAAGTGTTTCATATGAGTTAATTAATTCTATTGCATATAAATCAGGATCAAACAGACTTCTGGCATATATATCAATTTATTGAAAAACAGAGTAACTGTCATTATTACAGAGCTGACTTTTGTAGAGTACAATGTTAAAATTGAAAATGTTTAACAAATCGAAGGCGTAACGGTAATACGGGCGTCCAATAGCGATTTGTTTGACGCTTGGGAATTTCACTTTTTGCGAATTTTTGCAAGTTCTATGTAAGCTAGGTGGATGTTCTTGGTGGCATTTTGAAGATCTCGTCAAATGTAAACTATTGGAAGTAGTTCAGAAAGTTCAAATTTCGAGGGGGACAAAATACGGGGGTTGAAACCTTTTTTGGACACGAAAGCGTTAGATACTGTTACATCACATACTTTTTGAAATATCCAAATTTAATTTTGGCCCAGTTGGAAAGAGTATGAAACAGCGCTCATCGTACGGGCTGGTTTTCGAGTCTGTAATGCACAGGGGTGTAAAGTACGATTTAAACGGGTGATTTTTTTTGTTAATGTATTGATGGGCAAAAAATGTCGATCTGGGTTTTTAGAATTGTGTGGATGAATGTGGGTTTTTCAAAATTTTCTGACAGAGTTGGATTTGGGGGTTGAAAAAAGGGAAAAGTTGTAACTATCGGAAAAAATTGAAAATCAATATTTGTGTGAAATTCGGTGTTGATATGAACCAAAAACATATATTGAAATATTGATAGATACATGAGGTATATAGGAGGAAAGCCCATGTTACATTCATAATGTACACTGGACTTTCACGGTATATGCGTACCACCTTCGTAGGAATTAAACCGTAGATACCTGGTATGTACACGTGGATCATAAATCCACGATGTATGCATATTGCCAGAATGAGCATTATGTAGCAGTGGTAGCTATACGTACTTCCCTCATGTCATATATTTTTTTTCAGAGTTTAATTATTACAATGATTTATTACTTATTGTAATCATAGATGAGTCGCTGCTTCATTCTATGTTCAGGATTATTATAATAATGAAACTCTGAAGAGAATACATGGTATGAGTGAAATACTTGCATATAATAAATCCAGTATCTAATTTTAGTATTTAATTGTTACAGTCAATTATTACTTATTCTAATTTTCCACATTACACATTCCTCGTGAAGAACATTATGTAAGTAAATGTGGAATGCATGCACAGAAAATTTGTTTTTACCATTAGTTTTCAACTAAAGTCAAACATGTTTCATTGATCAAATTTTGTTCAATGGAGCACTCGAATGCTTTAACCTGCCAATAAAACCAGATGTAAAAAAATTAGTTTTACATTTACATAAGATCTGTTCAAAACCATTTTAAAATTCATCAAACATTTATCACTTTGAAAATTTCAGCTTTAAAAATACACGTTATTTATGAATAAATCCGATGATCATATTACGTTAGCTTAAAGCTTTATCCAATTCAAATCATGTTTTAAATTGTCCAGGGCAAAACAAGATATTATTCTATTAACTACTAATTGTTGTAACAATTATGCATCTTAAATTATAAAATAAGAAGAGGTATAAATAAAACAGTTGGGTTTAAATATACTTTTATTTTTTTGTTATAATAGACACAATCGTTATAGTGACTCTACGAGTGAGACACAAGATGAGGTTTAACTGGTAGGAATAACACATCTTCCATCTTTATTATACTTTCACCCGTTGAGCCACTATAACGATTATGTGTACTATACAAAAATGTATTTCAATAATAAAATACAATTGTCAAGAATTTAAATTGATATTTTGTTGACAAGAAAATGTTCTTTGCTACTTATGAACTGTCACATTTTTTACTATAACCAACGTTTTGCCAGTAAATAAAAAACTAGTACAAATTGGAGGGCTTACATTTTCAGAATCAGTGTCTAGAGCGTCGAGACTTTAGTACAATAACGTAAAGTACTTGTCATAGAAATATTTGTTTTATTTTGCAAACTGATCAATTTTAGAGCCCCGTAAATATGTTAACTTTAGTCATTTATTAGGGAGTCGACATTCAGTTATAGGGATGTAATAAATAACCATTTAAATTGTGTTATGTCCGCCCAATTCGTTTTGCTTGAAGTTGAGGACCAATCAAACACTTGTTTAAATACGATGCACTGGGGGGTCTAAGTATATTTTCAAGACTGAAACCGTTTAGTAGGGGAGCCCAATAGGGGATTTTAGGATTTACTCAAGCGCGGCAGATTAACATATAGGGAATACCTTGCACCCTGTTGAGTACCTCCACCATATCTAAGCCATCTATATAGGGCCGCGCGTGTAGGGCAGCCGATCAGAATAGTAAAAAAAAATTCATAGTTGGAAATACTCGAGCGCCTCAGATTAAGGTGTGATGGGTTAATTACATGCTGAAAAGTGTGCGTTTCAATAATCTGACGATTTCAGCGTGACGCAAGGGAGTGGGAGGGTCACAAACTTGCAAAAAAAAAACGTCACCTCGACATTCTCGAGCGCGGTCGAATTTTTTTTGTTTTGAAGGAAATAATTCAAGGATAATGGGAAAAATATAATCTGCCGATTTCCACAAGCCAAAGTAACAAAAATCGTCTACAAAGTTTAGCGCGTGCACCGCAGTGAAGCACGTATTCCCCACTCCGCGCATCTTTCTCCCTTTCACTCTTTCTCTGTCTCTCACTCTCTCGCACCGTCCCCACATTCACGCCATTGGTGATCAATTACCAGAAGTATATGAAGATGTAGTCATAACACCAGATATTCTAGGGGATACTCCAGATTCAGGTACATTTACATTTCAATACTTTAATAACACGCTTTTCATTGAATAAAAAATATATTGTCAAGTATTATAACGATTTCTTGTTACAGATATGCAAGCTGTGGATGAAATTGATGATCAAATCGAACCAGACTTGCTGTATGATGATAATTCCACGGATGAAGATAAAAAAAAATTAACATGTTTATTTTGTTTTATTAATTTTTTGTGAATTCTGTAAAGTTATTACCCATCAATAAAATTATCAAAAAGTTTAAAAATATCGTTATTTATTAACCTCGGCCATATTTTTTTTACCTGTTATTTATTTATCATTTGTAATTTTATCAGAGAAAGAAATTACCGAAAGTATATATTATACATATAATATATGTGTTTATATGTATTATAATTAAAATAAATAGATTTACGTGTGCAGAAAATAAAATAAAAAACTTTCTTTATAAATTTCATAAAATTTGTATTTTTTTTATTTGCATGCTATTTTCCGTGCATTTTATTTGTCGCATTCAGTGGTTTAAAAAAAAAATCATAAAAATATTTTTTTTTCAAACCGTCAGATTAAGGAAATACCACCAAATAATCGTCAGATTATTGATCAGCACGATGAAGACATCAAGCTAAACCATCTGTATTGAAATTTGACGCGCTCGAGTATTTCAAAATGGCGATTTTTCTTTGCATTTTCAAAAAGCCGCCACGAGCTTGCGTAACATCCGAATCGTCAGTCTTTTGAATGGGAGCTTCGTTCGGGTTCACTTAACCTCCCCTCTGAATATCTGACGCGCTCCAGTAAATTATTATTTTTTCCATTTTTAACACTTCCGTACGGCCGCCCCCACCATGCAAACCGGCAGATTAACATACCTCCGTCTTCGGAGACACGTGGGGCATATACACTACCAATATCTGACGCGCTCGAGTATTTCCATGTAATTGTTTTTTTTATACATTTTTGAAAGCCTGTAGACGCTTCCCCCACCGGTGAAAGGGTATACATCATATTACCTTTTTTTCTTTCTACCATCTAATCTTCAAAATCAAATAGTTCCCTACGACGCTCGAGTAAATCCCCATTTAGCATCGTGGGCTCTCCTACTAGTTGATTCAGGGAACATTCCAGAAAATAGATGTATTAATGTTAGCAATAAGTAAGTAAAATCTTTATTTAGCAAATTGCTACATTTACAAACACATAAACATATAAGTATAAACTAGATAGGCCAACTAAGGTAGATTTTTTTGTCCCCCCATACAAAAGCCAAGTATTGACAAAAGGGATTTTTTTCATCTGCGTTAGTGGCATAAAATGTTATTATAGGCCGACATAGGATAATAAAAATTTAGAGATTTTTACGACATGTCACGATGTGGTGTACATAACGTCACTTTCCCTAATTCCATGGTCAGATAGGTAACTTCAAGTTGGGGGGTGGTTAAATACAGAGAACATTTTAAATGGCCAAAGTTCAGGGTGATCCACCCACTTTAGAAACATATTATTTGGATAGATACAAATCGACACTCTTGGCTTAACGTCTGATCGGTCAACATCTACCTACAGGGTATAGTCAATTTTCGTATCGCGAACCCTTTTCAGTTTTAGTTTCTGTGTGTTTTTTCGGTAATAATCATAAATTAATGTGTTGTAATTGAACCAAGAGTATTCAGTAAAGTTTAGTTGTGAATTAACCTGTTTGAGAGGCACCGAAAAAGGATATAACTACCAAGAAGGGAAAACGGTAAGCACAGTTTTGATTTTGATAGATATACTATAATATTGACGGAGTCTGCAAAGGTAATTGGGACACTCTGTACTGTACCAATGGTAATGTCTAAATAATTCATATAATTAGGGGAATAAAACCCCAGCTATTACACACAGTACATAATCTACTTCTCCTGAGGAGTTGTGATTGAAGTTAAGTCCAAAAGGAATTGAAAGGAATTAAAAAACCATTAAATATTTAATTTGGGTGTGTATTTTCGAATACCAGAATTTTTTATAACACAAGTCACTAGTAGCTAAGTAGAAAAAGTATGTTACACATAATAAAGGAATAAAAGCATAATTAAAATTATCATATTAGTTCGTCTCCATTTCCACTTCGTCTTTATCATCCACTGTAAAAAAAAACAACTATTATAATCCTGGATATTTCTAAAACTTTTTTAGATGAAACTTGCACGAATCAAACTTACATTCATTGAACATAAACTCCTGGTGATATTCCCTCAAGAATTGGACTGATCTGCCTTCGTCGAAGAACAACTGGTAAGCTCTCTTAATGTCCTCGACATCGACTTCATGAGCCTTGCGCTTTCTAGCAATTAAACTTGAAGTCATGATAAGCTGCATACCATATCTCAGAGAAGTTTCTTTTGAGATTCTTGTCAATACTGTGAGGGCATTGTCAGACATTTGACAGTCTTCCTCTTCGCATCTTATGCTAAAACGAAAAATAAAGGTGGTTTTGTTGCTTTCAATTAAATTCATTCCATACTCTTTCCATAAAATAATAATAGTGGAGAGAGCAGAGCCCTCCATCTAAGACACGTACACATAGACATCAACACAACAACCATTCCCATTTTTCGGAGTAGAAAGATATATATGGCATTGTACGACTTTCAAAGGGATTTTAAAAGCATTGGAACTTGGTTTTGACATTTTTCTGGTGTTTATTAATACACACCCAGGGCTACTTTTTAAATTTCAATAGACTAATTATGGGGGAATAAGAAGCCTGCTAAATTTTGCAAGAAATAATTTTCCATGTCTTGTGGAAAAGTGGTTTCAGCCAAATAAGCTGGAACTGGAATATAATCCTGGGAAATTAGGGTTTTCTTTTCTAAACAAATCCCTACCATTTTTTGCTTGTCTCAATCGCTTTATTTTGCTGTTTTAAAGAACATATAAAAAACTGTCGTTAAAAAATATTAGGTTAAACGTTAAACATCAAAAAATTATTTTATTTGCGAATATCTCACAACTATGGATCAGAGGTCAATTTAGGTTATTATAAAAAAGGTTATATTCATTTTTTTTTTAACAAAGAACCATTTAGAAAAAAATGTGCTAAGAAGTTTCCATGTAAGGCGTATACCCCATTTCATATGGTCTATACAGGGTGTTGCATCATGAGAGGGACATAGCTTAATAGGAGGTAGAGAACATCAGTGGTAACCGGAACCTCCCATAGAAATGTCTCATTGGGCCTTCACTACGAAATTACAGGGTGTTAAATAATTTTTGGCCAAACCTGTTTTTTGTCATAACTTTGACAGGAAATGAAATAACGGATTCATATTTGGTACGGCTAATGTACAAACGAGCCCCAAGAGGTACATGTATAAAAAAAATATATATCCAGGTCCGGACTCACTATAATTTATGTTTCTTCTTTGCATCAATAAAACATCACCCTGTATATATTTTTTTGAAATTTCGATACGATATTCGAAAAGAGCAAGAAAAAACAAACAAAATGGCCTATTTCATTTTTTTGTTACACCTTCGTGGTTATTTAAATACGTTGTTAAATGTGCAAGAAAATGGATTACAGAACCCTATTAAATGAGAGGCACGTGAAATAAATAGTTTTATAACTAAAATTTGCAAAAATTCTATTGAGCCTAGGTGGTCTGGGTGAATCCTAATTCCGGCACGTTTTAAAGGTCCATTTTGGTAAAAAACTGTGGTCCTAATAAGTAATCGGGTATGAAATAACAAAATTTTTAATCAATCACAGTAGGCTTGTTCAAAGTGACAGATAATAAAAAGCAATCTCCTAAACAGTTGAATAATTGTTTGTTAGTAATTTAATGTGTCAATAATCCGCATTTAGTTAGTGAAAACTTGTGAAAATATTTTAACTATGCCAGTAAAATTTACAAACGGGGAATATGCTGACATAATATTCATCTATGGTTTCTGCAATGGAAATGGTAGGTCGGCGGAAAGAGAACATCGGCTGCGTTTTCCTGGTCGTCGATGCCCTAATCATAAAACCTTTAGTACGGTGTTCCAGTATGCAAGACAACACGGAAAGTTTCCTACTTCTGCAGTTGTGGAGCGTGTTTTACAACAAGGTGTGCAGGAACAAAACAATATTATAAACGTAGTTCAAGAAAACCCAAATATGAGCACTAGACGAATCAGTTTGGCAACTGGTATTCCTCATTGGCGAGTATGGAGAACCCTAAAAAGAGAACGTTACCATCCATATCATATCCAGCAGGTACAGCGTCTTCAACAAGGCGACGATATCCCCCACCTGGCATTTTGTCGTTGGTTGTCTAATCATCGCCCAGTCATTTACAGAACCTTATTTACGGATGAGGCACAATTTACAAGGGATGGAGTAAACAATTCACGAAATAATCATAAATGGGCACAGGAAAACCCACATGCGGTACGCCAACGCCGTTTGCAACACAGGTTTTCTGTAAATGTTTGGGTCGGACTTGTGAATAGACATTTGATAGGGCCACATTTTTTTGAAGAAAGATTGAATGGTGAAATTTACTTTGATTTTCTTCAAAACATTTTACCGAATATGTTAGAAAATATCGGTATAAGAGGCATGTTGTTTCAGCATAATGGGGCCCCACCACATTTTAACCTTCAAGTAAGAGAACACTTAAACAATGTGTATCCTAATAGATGGATTGGACGCGGGGGTCCACATGAATGGCCACCAAGATCTCCTGATTGTAACCCTTGTGATTACTTTTTATGGGGCCACTTAAAAAACGAGGTTTATAGCATTGAAATTGAAAGTAGACAACATTTAATCCAGCGCATCGTTACAACCTGCGACGAAATACGGAATAATCCAGAAATGATACGTCGAGCAATTGGTGACCTTTCTAAACGCGCAAGAAAATGCACAGAATTTGGGGGAGGACATTTTGAAAATTTACTTTAGTGTCAATTACGTTTTATTTTTAAACACATTTAGTTATTGTTTTGTTATTTATTGTTAATTGAATGGAAAATATTTTATTTATTTAGATTTTAGTTTGTTCTCTTCCAATTTTTATTAAGTATAAAATGTTGATGATTTTCTTGATCAAAGTAACTGGTTGCTTAGGCCTAAATGGTTTAAATTATCTGTCACTTTTATTCTTTGAACAAGCCTACTGTGATTGATTAAAAATTTTGTTATTTCATACCCGATTACTTATTAGGACCACAGTTTTTTACCAAAATGGACCTTTAAAACGTGCCGGAATTAGGATTCACCCAGACCACCTAGGCTCAATAGAATTTTTGCAAATTTTAGTTATAAAACTATTTATTTCACGTGCCTCTCATTTAATAGGGTTCTGTAATCCATTTTCTTGCACATTTAACAACGTATTTAAATAACCACGAAGGTGTAACAAAAAAATGAAATAGGCCATTTTGTTTGTTTTTTCTTGCTCTTTTCGAATATCGTATCGAAATTTCAAAAAAATATATACAGGGTGATGTTTTATTGATGCAAAGAAGAAACATAAATTATAGTGAGTCCGGACCTGGATATATTTTTTTTATACATGTACCTCTTGGGGCTCGTTTGTACATTAGCCGTACCAAATATGAATCCGTTATTTCATTTCCTGTCAAAGTTATGACAAAAAACAGGTTTGGCCAAAAATTATTTAACACCCTGTAATTTCGTAGTGAAGGCCCAATGAGACATTTCTATGGGAGGTTCCGGTTACCACTGATGTTCTCTACCTCCTATTAAGCTATGTCCCTCTCATGATGCAACACCCTGTATATAGAATGAGCGCTCTGAATTGAAAAATTCAAAATTATTTAAACATTAGCTGTTCGAAATATGGCGAAGACATTGACCTTTTGGTTCTTGTATAGAGCGTAGCCATTCACAGAAACAACTATTTTTCATGAAATCCGGCTACGGAAAGGTCAAAACTTAATTCTATAATTCTTCAAGCTTTAATAAATATCTTAATTTTAAAAGTGAATTATTTTTTGTTTGCTTATTATTGTAATGAAACATATTCTTTACAGGATTTTGCTAACAGCAGTAAAAACTGCCTATCAGAACTAAAAGAAAAACTATTTGTAAAATTACTGATTTATAATCTTTTAATTCTTTCGATAACCTGAATTCTGGTTATGCTAGCAATTAGAATCCTAAAATAAATTTGTCTTTCTTATTGGACAATAGGGTCGTTGACCATTTTAAAAAAATTTTATATTCAAGTAATTTATAAAATTTTATTTGACCCGTATTTTTTTATTTTACATTCCAAATTCACTTTAATAGTGAAATTAATTATTTAAGTTACGAAATTTTGAATTGGCGCCTATGGTGATGTCAGATGTGAGGTATGCGCAGTTAACAAATAGAGGAATAATCGACGGGCGTCGTAAGTTTACTGTTACAGCACAGGTAGTGTGGTTATAGTATCAACGCGAGCCATTGTCATATTAATTGTCTTCAAACTATTATTGTTCTTGTTATTAGGATTTAACTTGATTTAAATATGAAGTACACTGTAAGCTAAAGTAAGTATGTAAATGATTTTCTATTAATCATATACTGTTGCAGATATGTTTTAAAATAGAAAATAAAATTTAAAATTTTTAGGTTATAATTTACTGAAAAATCAACACAATGTAAACAACAAATACGCAACAAATCTACCGAGCATTACCGCCAACATGATAGAGAAAACATGAAAATCTCTAAAATTGAATTCTCATTACACACGTCATCATTTACCGCCTTGTTATTTTGAAAACCAATTTTTTCTTGCATATGATTATTAGGACTTTCTTTAATATGATATATGAAATACATATTTAGTATATTTTTTGATGGTATAATATTTTATAAATTTTGTTGAAGGAAACGACCCTATTCTCATTCTAACACTAGTGTCCACACAGTCCCACGGATATGCAGAGTAAACCAGTATCCACATAACCCCCTACGGCCATGATGATTCAGTTAAAATGAGAAAATAAAATTTTGGGCCGTTGTTCTCATTTTAACTGAATCTTCATGGCCGTAGGGGATTAAGTGGATACTGGTTTACTTTGCATAGCCGTAGGGGACTGTGTGGAAACTAGTGATAGAATGAGAATTGTCCAATAAGAAAGACAAATTTATTTTAATTGCTAGCAAAACCAGAATTCAGGTGATCAAGAATGCAAAGATGGTAAATCAATAATTTTACAAATAATTTTTCGTTTAGTTCTCATAGATAGTTTTTCCTGCTGTTTGCAAAATACTATAAAGAATATGTTTGATTAAAATATCTTCATTGTAAACAACATATTTTATTTCTACACACTATAACTGGATATGATACCGGCTCTGCTCTATACGCAAGATGCCCAGCTGTCAAAGCCATTTTCATGCACCATACGGGGTTAATAAGGGTACGAGGGTGGCATTAATAACTGCCATTACATTTCTCGAATTATGCCAGTCATCTTCACAATGCTTTAATATTACTTCGAAAGAGATACCGTGCAAATGTGCCAGAAATATCACAAGATGTCGACAATGATATCGACAACAAAGTTGATATTGCCATCAAAAGTATTAATATTGAAGAATCGAATTAATAATGTACAATGTGTTTTTACCTTGACGAATAAAAATTTTATTTTTTGAAATGTGTTTATTGTTTATAATGTTCTCCTACAATATTTAGTTGATTTAAAAATCTGTTTATTTTAAATACTGAATAAGATTTAGTTTTAATATTATAAAGCTTAACTACAAACATTAATTGTTTGTAATATTACGTTTTCGTAAAAAAGTAATATTTATTTCAGGACATTAAAAAACATTTGTATTGTTATTAAATTATCTTAAAATTGTTGTTTTATTGCACAAAATAAACTGATGAAAAATAAAACGTATGAGAGCAAATGTGGTAAAATGACAAGAATGGTCAACTTTGAGTGGAGGTCACCGTTGGTCGTACGGAGCAGATAAAAAAAGTAATTTATTTGTTTCTTCAATAATTTTCTCTGAACACTTATATATACCTAGGATGATGTAAAAAAAGTTATGGACAAATTATTGGAAAAAGAAAAATATTTTTTTAAACTTTGTTCTATAATTATTTTTAATGCTAAAAGTAGGAACTAAAAAATAGGCTTCTTCGGATGGCTCTCAAAACAGCACTTTGTGATCTTATCGTTTTTAGGTGTTAAACATACATATTAAACAATAAAAACCCTTTAATGCAATTGTACCTTACGAAAAGGCATATCAATAGCCTATAACTGCATCTAATTATTTTAAAACTCATAATTTTATAAAAATTTGTTGATTGAATTTTAACTATAGGATTCAAAATAGAGCAAACTGTAAATCAATTAGAGTGACATGTAATAAAGAATGATAACTTTATCTAATTATTATTTTATTTAATTACCTTAGAATTTCCCTCAACTCCTTTTCTTCATAAGGTTGAGTAGGGATGATAATAGTTCTATCTAGTAAATCTAGGGGTATTCCATGGGGTGATTTATAAGTGGTACCTCTGATCTTAGTTATACCACGGTTTGTTGCCATTATCACTATGGGGGACATTTCATTTTCTAGTGCCCGGTTTAAAAACGAGAAACACTCAATATCTAGCATGTGAACCTAAAAAACACAAATATATGTTACTATGCATAGTATTAAAGTTTTATAATGAAAAATATGTGCTTTGTGACTGGATGCAAAAAGACGCCCCCAGTAAAGTTTTTGTGTCATTACCAAAACAAGATAAAATATAGTATATTATTATATCATTGCGAATGTAATACTATGATTTTTCTACACCTAAGGTCACTTGGGGTATTTGGGCGATGATTTTACAACCTGAGCGAGAAGATTATACTTTGAACTTGCCTAAGAACCACTAATAAGTTATATTAATATCTAAAATATTTTTTTATATATAATACAATATACATATAATATATAATATTCAAATACCGACTCAAATTTAATTTTCTTTATAATTATAATTAAATAATATAGTCTGATGGGCCCAGTTACCCCTAGAAATTGGGGCAACTGGACCATACGGGTCTTGGTTTCATACAAACGATTGTTATTTGAACTGGGGTAAGTGGGCGTGTTGGTAAACATGTAAACTTCGTACAAAAATTACCACAAGTCATTTAAACTACACCATAGAGTTGTCGACAATGTAAAAGAACTACTACATAACAATTAGGTGGAAATTTATTCAAATTTAGGAATAACACAACTTCTGTTAAAGTAAAAAGGGCAAAATTAAATGTAAGAAACACCCAGTTTCAAGTAAGCATAAATAACACAGACCCACAAAAAAAAGTGATCTACACCAGGGACCTGACTAGACATAGTAATCCTATGTATTTCGACTTGCTGAACACGAATCCAATGTCCGTTTAGCTCCGTTACCCACCAACTTTTTGTAAATCGCGAAAATAATCTAAAGAAATAAGGTTGCTTAGGCTATTCTCGCGATTTACAAAAAAATGGTGGGTGATGGTGCTAAACGGACATCAGATTCGTGTTCAACAAAATACATAGGGATTAATATGTCGGGTCCCGGGTTCAGATCGCTATTTTTTGTGTGACTGTGCGCAGTGATCTACATCTACCTAATAAATAAAAACAAAAACAACATACTTAATGCGCTTGGGGTAACTTGGTCCCAGCCGTGCCCAGATGCCCCAATTAACTGGCCCACTTACCACATTTTTGAACAATTGTGGGGGTAACTGGGCCACCCACTCAAGCTTATGACCTAACGCAGAATACATGCTTGCAATAACATTTTAGGGATACATCATGGCTCTAATTTATGCTAAATTAACTGTGACGTTGATAATATATACAGTAAACCTATAGTATTTCATAAAAATCAAGATTACATCACGTTGCTATGAAAATTTTGCACTACAAAATTTAAAAAATTGCTACATGAAAGCAACAACACTCAGAAACATGAGACTAATTGTTGTAGTGAGATGACATTGTCCTTCAATGCTGCCAACTGCTTGAAGTGAAATTACCCCCACAAATTCTGCGGAAAAAAACCATGGCCCAGTTACCCCCTGGGCCCAGATACCCCAACTGACCTTATTAAACAAATAAATTATACTAAAATCATTCTACTCGTAAGAAGTGCATACATTGGAAAATGTAAACAAACAATATGGTGATACACTTGGTCGTTATTGATTGTCAGCCGCAAGCAAGAGTTGATCGTGGTCGATTCAAAATATCATAGAATCAGCGAAACAGTGATTTTTGAATTTATATTTGTGATTGGTCAGATGCAGAGAATCACTGATCGATAATTCACTACAGTGAATTATAGGTAGTGAATTATAGGTACGATTTTTCACAAACAAAATGCTAATAATTGTCATATAATTAAATAGGTGCGGAAAAAAGTAATTTATGAGTGTTTGGTCAAAATTTATTTAGATTATTTTTATTATATTAGTATTTCTAGAACAGGAAATGTCAAAATGAAGATCTTTAAATAGATTTATACATGGCGTATTTTAGATACTCCCATAATGTTAAGTACAGCTTTTTTCTGAAGTTTAAATATTCTTTAAAAATGACAATAAAGAGCTCCAAAAAAGAATTATACTTATTGCCTTCGAAACAAATTTTGTATTACAATTTGCCAAAACAGGGAGTTCAAAGTGTGTCGAATTCGGTGAAAGACGCGTGTTTCGTGGCTCCTACAAGATCTTGAGATAAATCCGGATAAAGTGCAAGAAAACGTCGAAATTGTATTGAATTAAAGCTTAAACAATTCTACATTGATTGATATAAATTAGCACGAGTGTGGCTATTTCATATAGTTGATATTAGAATAAATTATGTTGGTTGAAGAAAGCAACACAAAAGCGTGTATATAAATAACCCGAGAAAGTGTACTGCTTGACCGTAAAATCTATGGATCGGTCCCTTCTTCAAGTGCGTGATATAAAATAATCAACAGAGCAGCTGTAAATGAAACAGATAAGTTTTTGTTCATTTTATTTCAATTTAGTTTAGTTTATTAACGAAGTCCTTATTTAAATTTTAAAAAATTAGAAATTGAAATGACATTCATTTATCGGTTTATTAATCCTTGGCACAGGACAGTTTTTATTACACAACAGAGAAAAAACTAGAATATAGGTAACGAAGCGGAGAATGCCCGGAAATCCGGAGAGCGGCAGTTGAAAGTAATTACTGTAGAAAGAAACTAATATACAGGGTGTGCAAATCTCTCGGACCTCTTTCTCATAACTAACCTGCCATTAAAGCTTTTTTATCGCGAGATAGGGCACTTCCACAGTAAATGGATGTTTACCTGTGGAACGGTTAATAGAAGAAGAAAAAAGCTCCCTGCGGCGAGCAAATGCATGTATGTCTTGGCAGACAAATCAAGTGAACGCAAGTGGGCAGAAGGAGGTGCACACTGTTAGATTCAGAAACAGAAGACTTGGAGGAAGAATAAATAACGAGATGATGATAGATGAAAAAGAGGCATCTTGCAAACGCCTACACTTCGCACCTGATGACATTTGGAAACTAAAAAAGAAGCATCTCACAAACACCTACACTTCCCATTCTATATTCCTATCCCATGCGTCATGTGGCTCTCGCTGCTGACAACAAGCATGTCCCATGTCCAACCCAGCATATGCAGCCAATCCGGCGGTATATAAAACATCCGAGATTTGGTTCCGGCACGTGGTTTGGCCATCCGTCGGGCATCTTCGGCGGATGACCAAGCTGCGTGTTGGAACGAGCCTCCATAGATGCCCGAAATTGGCTAGCAATGCTCATCTTACGCTGGCAAATCAATCAATCAACCAATCAATAATTTGTCACAACAGTTTTCCTATTAATATTTTGGATAATCTATACCGGGTGGCCACGAGTCAATGTATGCCCCCAATATTTTGGTTGTTTTTGTATTTAAAAATTTGGTTTTTAGTGCACATAAATTAGACAATAGTAAGCTACTTTTAGACTAACAAGAATGAAAATATCACTTCCGACATCATCTTTTTTTTCTTAAATGGAATGACTATATTTTTTTGATGGTTTCTCATTAAGCATGAATTTCTAAGTGCAACAGTTTTTTCGGATGTAAAAAATTCCAAAAAATAAGTGAGATACGAACAATTTTTTAATTTTTTCAAAACGGCCGGGTCAGATGAATGAGATGTAAGAAAATTACTAAATAGGCTATGGAAATTATTAGTAAGGTTGTAGACTTGTCTGTAAAGAAGAAAATCTTATAAATATTAATTGCGTCAATTTTTGTATGAGAATGATTATCAACGAAGAATAACCTTTTGTAATTGGTTACAGTTACGTCAATTAAGAAATGAGAATTTTATCAAAAACATTTTGTTCACTGATGAATCGAGATTTACAAACCTTGGGTTATTTAATCGAAACAACACTCGATATTGGGCAATTGATAATCCTCACATTATGAGACAGGGGCGGTTTCAGGAGCGGTTCGGCTTCAATGTTTGGTTAGGCGTACTGGGCGACCATATCATAGGACCAATAATTTTTAACGAAACTCTAACTGGACCAATATCTAGAATTTGTCCAAAATATAACAGTTTCACAGATTAATCAAATTCCCAATACCAATATTGACGAGGTTTACTTCCAACAAGACGGGGCTGGACCATACAATGCTATTATCGTTAGGGATTATTTAAATCAATTATTTCCAGATCGTTGGATTGGGACCCATGGTCCAGTCAGATGGCCTGCAAGGTTGCCTGACTTAACCCCACTCGATTTTTTTATTTGGGCGCATTTGAAAAATAGAGTCTACATGACTGCTCCAACCATAAGGCAAGATCTGGAAGAAGGAGTTCGACACGAAATTGCACAAATAACACCTCAACAATTACAGAATGTTAGACGTGCAACGATAAGTCGTGCTACTCTGTGTATTAATCATAATGGTGAACAGTTTGAACAATTTTTATAATGGTTTATTATAATTTAGGTTTTAAACAGTTTTGTTATTTTTGGTAATTTATTCATGGTTGTAACGTTATTCCTATTAAAATTATTTCTTGTTTAATTTGTGTTTACTTTTTAAAAATACTTCTATTATTACGAAGAATATCGTTAAGAAATGATTAATGGCGAAAAATTATAGTTTATGAATCATTATTTCTGATTAATAAAAGAAATAGCACAGTTCCATTAAAAAAAATTCCATAGGACCCCTATTGAAATGACATTCCGTTTTATTGAAAAAAAAAAAACTAAAAATACTGGTACCTATCAGTAATTCAAACAACTATTTTCTGCTTTACAGACAAGTCCACAACCTTACTAATAATTTCCATAGCCTACTTAGTAATTTTCTTACATCGCTTTCATCTGACGCGGCCATTTTGAAAAAATTAAAAAATTGTTCGTATCTCACTTATTTTTTGGAATTTTTTACATCTGAAAAAACTGTTGCACTTAGAAATTTATGCTTAATGAGAAACCATCAAAAAAATATAATCATTCCATTTAAGAAAAAAAAGTTGATGTCACTTCCGGTTCAACCGGAAGTGATATTTTCATTCCTGTTAGTCTAAAAGTAGCCTATTGTCAAATTTATTTGCACCAAGAAAAAAATTTTTAAATACAAAAACAACCAAAATATTGGAGGCGTACATTGACCCGTGGCCAACCGGTATACACCCATAATAATAGATGGAAGAAAGTCGATTGTAGAATTAGTGTATTAAAAATTTAGTACAACATACATGTTGTTTATATTTGTGAGTCATCTTCTTAGATGTATCTTTTATCATATAAGTGAACGTTAGATATAGCTGTTTTAAAAGATTTTCTACATCGCAAGTAGGAATTATCATATTTTAAACATTATTAAAACATTTCAAGTATTTTGTTTTAATACTATAAAAAAAGCAAATCGGCATATAGCGAGAACATCTAATTTTAAATTCAATCTAAAATATAACATAAAGCTCATGTGAATATGTCTCATTTAATTATATATACCTACCTCATCAATAAACAATACTCCTGGAATTATTTCAGCCTTTCCCTCTTCCCTCCATTCTGCTACTTTACCATTGATTTGTTCTCGTACCTCTGTTTTGATCTCACCGGTATCACCTACAAATGAGCACAAATTTGAACAAGCATACTTTTAATTCATAAGCTTAAAAAAAAATTATTCAAAAAAAGCTTTTATTTGAAAAATGTATTAAAATGTAAAAAATAATTTTCTTAAATTCATACATCTAGAAAGCAAAAGCCCTGGGAGCGGTCAATTGTGCAATAGTCTTATATGACCATCTCCAAAGCTTTAGGTTTCCAGATGTATGAATTTAAAAACATTATTTTCTACTTTTTAGTACATTTTTTTAATAAAAGCTTTTTTTAAATATTATTTTTTACTTTTTAGTCTTTACTCATTTTATAGACAGACAGACAAAATCCTGTCATTTGATACCCAAGTCAAGGAGGTTGTGAATAAAAATGTATCCGCCACCCTAGGTCGTCCGCCATATTGGATTTAGAATGATGTTACACAGTTTATCGTATTTTACTCGTTAAACCCTTTCATTTGACACCCATATCAAGGGGATTGTAAAGAAAAAGATCATTCGCCATGTTAGGGAGTCCCCCATATTGGGTTTGGAATGACATCAAACAGTATTTTACTCGTCATTTGATGCCCACATCACAGAATAATAAAACAATCAGAATGATATCTCTCAAGGAAGGGATTCGTGCATTTCTGTAGTCTGTTTTTAAACCAGGAGGAGTAAACATGGAAGTTCCATTCACACCATGAAAGTAACCAGAAAATGCACTAAAACCTTTTTTGACGTTTTGGGCAATCAACAGTACACGACTACAGTGTTTTTGTGTGTATTTTTATTACATTATATAATGCATCGACCACTATTTGACCTCTAGATATTTTATACAGCATTTATACCAATTACGCAATATAAAGGCACCAAGTAATTAGTTACTTTTACCCTCAGATTTATATAAAAGGGATTAAAAACTGATATATTATATGCAAACGATAAAATAGAAATTATAACCAAATAATTTATGACATGAAATTAAAATTTTTACAATGTCAAAATTTACGAATATTGCCTTGTGCAAAACTGGCGAGTGCGTATCCAATCACCAGGGGCGGTTTTAACATGCTTGCCGCCCCGGCACTACTTTAAGATGCCGCCCCTACTCTTAACAATATAACACGTATATACTACCCAAAATTTTTTTCCCAAAAAAAGAATACTTACTAAACTTTCTCTTTTTGTATATTTTAAAAGAACAAAGAACACATTAGAGATGAGTGGTATATAAAATGACTTTTCTGTATAACACATATTTATTAAAAATAAAGAAAAGATAAAACAATTTTAAAAAAATTATAAAAGATCAAGACGAACTTTTCCTGCTTTTTTCACAGCAAAATCACTGATTATATCACCTGTTTGCATAGTTTTTAAAATGTCATTTTCAATGTTTAATACTGCTAGTGAATTTAGCCTTTCCTTCGTCATTGTGGACCGTAAGAAATTCTTTACCCGTTGCAAGGTGGAGAAACTCCTTTCTCCAGAACAGTTTGTAGAGGGTTTGCTTAAAAATATTCTGAAGCATGTGTCGATTTTGGGGTACACGCCTTCTAATTTGTTTGACCTCAACAGCTTGCTCAAATCTAGAATTGTTAAAGATTTCTTCTTCGTCAAATCGTTCAGTTGAATTTTGAACTGAGCGCATTCTGGCGGTAGGGCCTCTTCTAAATCTTTGCTAATGTTGCATCTGATTTGTCTATGTCCTGGTCACTAGAAGTAATTAAGTTCTCAAAAAAACCAAATTGTTCGTTTAATTTCTTGTGAATTTCACCTCGTCTGGGCAGCTCCTCGGTTAATCTATCGATTATTACATGGCTTATGCAAGATTCAAAAGGAAAAAATTTTGCCGCCCTGGGCACTCACCCAGTGCGCCCAGTGGTAAAACCGCCACTGCCAATCACAGATGTATGATTTAGCGCGTTATATTTAAAACGCTCCTCCTGGTTTTAAAATAGACTATAGATGTGCATCCAATTCGCCATGTTCTTGGAATAAAAAAACATCGTGTGCTCTTTGCAGAGTTGCCAAATGTACAATAACTTATGATGAACCAAGGATAAGTAGTTCCTTAAATTTAGTTTTTATCATAATGACTTAAGATTGATGTGGTATGTTTTTCAGCTAACAGAGAACTTTTAGAAAATTCAGAGTGATTTTGCAAGTTTTTTTGAGAAAAGTTGACGCAAGTACTTTGTAAAATTAAGTCACAAAGTCCTAAATGCAGACCTGACCACAACATTACAAACTACGCCCCTGACTTGTACTCTTAACAAGATGGACGATTTTGGACTTAAATTATATAAGTATAGGCAATGCTGAGAGTTTCCCTTTTGAATGTTTAGTCTTCTGTGCCCACGTCAAGCAGGCTGTAAAGAAAAAAGTTATCTGCCATCTTGTGACATCTACGATATTAGATATACTATATTGCAATGTCATCGGACTTATACACGTGTGCCAAATTTCAAAACTCTAGCTTAATTAGAGCTAGCCAAAATTGTTATTGCATAATTTGACCTAAACATATACACTAACAAACTAATAGGTGAAGTTAAATGTCGGGTCCGGCGCATGGATGGGTAACCCAAGTTCTCGTTGGAGACCTCAGTCCATATGTTAAGCTGTAAAGGCCTGTTTGGACCGAGGCGACTTGGCGAGATAATGACAAGGGCTGATAACTGTACCAAGAGGCCCCTTATCAACCGACTCGAAGTCTATTAAGGACCATGTCTGGATAATGAGCCCTAAGGAGGGTGGTACAAAAAGGCGTATCTACAATAGACCTTCTAGGTCGCAGTAGGCAAGGTCAATCACCAGCTCTTTCAGATTAAAATCTAAAAATTTCTAAATGTAAAAGCTTTTAACCTGAACAAATGTTTTATTATTGTACCAAACCATAGGATAGGGTGGAATGTCGCACAAAGTATTTGTATGTAATAATCAACACCCCGGCTTAAAAGTAGTTATGCCAGAGATGGTCCTCACACACAGATAAATATAATGTTTTGAATCGAGAATCTTGTGATTCATATAAGCAAATAAATCCATTATTTCTAGGAAACAAATACTTATGTGGTAAGAAATAAAAAGCATGACATAAAAGTAGTAACGTAACAAATAAATAATTTATTATTAGAAACTTGGAGAAATTATTTATTGGTGTAGTTGGGCAAGTAGATGTAAGAGATGTATACTGAAACTGGTGGGCAGAGCTGGGTAAAGTACTCTGGTAAAGTGCTTTGGGTAGTACTTGAAGCACTTTTGGGGCTTCAAGCACTGTGCTTCAATTACTTTTAACAGAGAGTATTTGGTACTTCACATTTGAATTGCTTTGCAGAAGTACTTGGGGCTTTAAAACCTTTTCAGAGGGATTTAATTACTTTCGAAAGTACTTCAATTAATTTTAAAGTAATTGAAGTGTTTGAAGTATTTCTAAAATACTTGCAAGCTCTTTTTAAAATCATTCAAAGCCCTTTTCTAGACAAGTCTCACCTTGAATTATCATGAACACAGGAACTAATAGAAAAACAAAGCAGCTTGTGTTCAGTGTTTAGTTATCCATAGTCATAGTTGGTGACGTGATGCAAGAGTGTGATTATCTTTCCTATTATTGTCATTGTGTACATACCATCATTAGGTTTTGAGAAATCATTGATACAGTGTGCAGTATAGAAGGATAGATCCAGTCTACCGACAAATTTGAAGTTTTGCCAAAGGAACTTTTTGTTTAGGATGATTTGAACTACAAACTACAACATATCAAAAACTTGGCTAATTTGACGGAAATCGTTTTTTTCATCTAAGTAATGTGTGTGGGGTCCTTTCCTCCCTAAACTTTTTTTAAGAAATTTATTTTTACTCTACACTCCACTATTACTATTAGTATAATATATAGGTTTTACTTTTTTAGATATTTTTTTTTATATGAAATGTTTATTTTAATTTTAATATGTACTATGTATATTATTATGTAGAGTAGTATTATTATGAGAAGATGCTCGCAAAAAATAAGGCGCATAAGAGATAAGGCGAGAGCGAATTGCGTCATATTTGACGTCGAAGCCAGTGGCACCGTCAACCTGCTGTCACAGGATCTGTGCTGCGATATACTTGTTGTGTTCGCCGTTTCTGATTGAATTAAGTGATATAACCGTATTTTCAGTGAAGAATGTCTTCATCGTAAACACCAGAGTGTGACAAGCTTTAATATTCTACATTACACAGCTCTTCGACCTCGAAAATTTGAATACAATTATTATATATCCATAGAAACAAAAGAAAATATATTACCAGAAAATACTAGTAATTATTCAAACTTTTACAAAATACTTATCACAAATAAGTTTAAAAACATATATCTTTCTTATAACAATTATAACAAAGAAAATATGCCCATTATGAACAGTACAACTGTTATCATAATGTTATTTTTAATTTAAATTATCCTGCTCAATGAAACCCAAAGATAATCAAAACAAAAGCACTTACCGATATAGCAGTAACACAAAACTTTAGAGCATCCACAGACACGTGTTTCGGCATCTATGCCTCTTCGGTGCGGCTTTTTCTAAAGTTCACAATCAACTGAAACATGTAAGCAAATACTCGTGTTATAACTATCAAAGGATTACCAGAACAGGATATTAAAAATTAAAATTAGATTATAGGAAATTCCCCGTAAAGGGATAATTATCAATATAATTATAAATATATTTATATTTAAACTTATTTGTGATAAGTATTTTGTAAAAGTTTGAATAATTACTAGTATTTTCTGGTAATATATTTTCATTTGTTTCTATTGTTATAGAGCTTTTACAGTTCCAGGAAGTTGCATTTGCATATAATTATATTATATATCCTTCTACCCCAGATGATGTGTCACTGGTAAAAATATTCGCGCACGTTAGCTCCGTCCCGAGCATCTTCTCATAATAATACTACTCTACCTACACTACTTATTATTCTAAGTAATAAACAGCTCCTTGAACGGTCACCAGTCTAGGTGCCTGTACCCGATCGGAGAAGTTAAGCAACGTTGGTCGGGTCCGGCACATAGATGGGTGACCCAAGTTCTCGTTGGAAACCTCAGTCCATATGCTGAGCTAAACTAAAGACCTAACTGGACTGAGGCGGCTTGGCGAAACACACGACAAGGGCTCATAACTGTACCGGGGCCTCTTATCAACAGACTCGAAGTTTAGGAGGACCATGTTTGAATAGGGAGCCCTAAGGAGGTGGTACAAAGGAGTATGTACAACAGACCTTCTAGGTCACAGTAGGCAAGGCCAACCGCCAGCTCCTTCAGAGCAAAATCTAAAAAAGTAATAAATACATAAACAATTTTCTTATAGAGCACTTATTTTCCCTGAACTTTTCATGATCGTTATATCATAAAGGTGTAAATGGTGTGGGTGTGAAAATAATATTGCCTTTATATTGATTCATGGGTATTATATTCCCTATTTCAATAAAGAAACTTTTACAAATTGGATAATAAACAGATTTGAGTTGTTACTTACATATTTGTACCTTTGATAGTACTTTAAGTACTGTAAGGGCTTCGAGTACTACGCCAATAGTACTTTGCACAGGACATTTTTATCTCTGAGAGCTTGGCACTTGGTGCTTTACCTTTTCAAGTACTCTACTTGGTAATTGAAGCACTTTTGTAAACAAAAGTACTTGATACTTCGTGCTTTAAAGCACTCTAGATAATTGCTTGGTTAAGTACCAAGCAATTTGTCAAAATAATTTACCCAGCACTGCTAGTGGATAAAAAAACACCAGACTTAGGCCGCACATTATACCTGTAGTGCCAGTCTGATTGTTTCACAAAACAAAAAATTTGGTACTTTAACTGGCATATGTCACTTCAACTTTTTGTATCAATTAAGGAAATGTAACATCTCCTATATGTTTCTTCCCAACTATATTAAACAATTAGGTGTTTTCACAAATTCTGAATTTACTTTTACTGTGATGATAATGCTTTATTATAGTTAAAAACACTTGAATTTTGAGAAACAGTCGAATAATACCTTAAAATAAGTCATTTTAATTTTGTACTGAAATTTTTTCACCAGAAACACTACAATTCACTACGCACTCATGACGCCATCAGTTATATTGTCAGTGTCATTTTGTGTTATGAACACGTTATTTTGCAGATAAATTTCCTAAAGTAGCTTTTACAAATCCCGTACTAGGTAGACGTTACTCATTTAATCACATGTAAAACGTAAATAAAGTGAATAAAATGTTGTGTTTAACAATTTTTAAATGAGATTTAAGAAACGAATATAACCGATGACGTCACCGCGTGTTTTGCGTACTCGTTCAATTACTAAAACTTTATGTTAATTATTTGTTGAAATTTTAATTTGATGGACGATAGAATTTTAAATATCAATAAGTGCTTTAATATAACAAGTACTTCATTTTAATAATACGAAAAAAGCAAATTTGCACATAGTGAAAACACCTAATTCAACTATCTCGAAGCCAGGGTATGGTAATAATTTGTCAACTTATACATCATACTAGTGTTAGCATGCATATAATAATTATAATATATGACTAAAGTGAAAATTTGTAACTACACATGAAAAAATTTTGTGTCTATACTTGCGACCATCTCAAAATTAGCACATCACTACAATTGGGTAGAGAATGGTTTGCATGTTCAAATGGTATAAAAAAATTTCTAATAGGAAATGATTATAGATTGGCAACTGCACAACATGAAACAATATTTCCACACTAACCTGAAAAAAGGGCTAGAAATCCATGTGTGCGACTATTGATCACATCGATTTCATGTAATGTAACAGTATGCACCACTTCTTTCCTTTTCTGTAACTCTCCTTCAGGGCACTGAACAAACCTGGTCTGTTGTCCAGTTGCATCATAGTCACGAGCTCTAGCAAAAGATCTACCTAGTCGTGTAATTTTACCTAAACATATATTACAAGTTAAAATATATTCTTCCATTTCATTTTAAAAACGCAATTACCTGTAGCCTTGTCGATTGTAATAACATCTCCAGACTGAACCTTTTCCTTTAAAATACTGTCAATCATTTTACCTCCTAAATCATAGACAGTTTCCATGTCAGTAGTTTTCAGTATAAGTTTTCCAACTTTCGTACCAACGCCTGTAGCAGGTCTTTCAATTTGAACTTCCACCACTTCCCCCTCTATTATTTCACTTTCTTCCCTGACAGAGTAAAAGTAAACTTACTTTTCACAAAAGGTACTTAAAAAAATCACCAACTTACTTAATTCTAACTCCAATACTTTTTCTGATAGCTTGTGTAAGGGCTTCTGTCTTGCTCATTTCCAAAGAGTAAATTTCCGAGCCCGCCATGCTCGTAAAAGGGGTGTCGTGACCCAGGGCTGCAGCCAAAGCTGTGGCAAGGGCAGTTTTACCAGTACCTAATTTAGAAAGAATATTTGTAAATTAACACGTAAAAATAAAATTGATAACATATTAAAGTATAGAATATGAACTTATATATGCTATAGGTACATATGTAAATGTTTGCATATGTCAGTGATAAGGAACCATTTAATTTAGAAATAATTAAAAAACAAATTATAAAAACGCAATGTAAAATAAGCAGTAGTCATAAAAACTAATATAAGTAGAGGGAAAAACGTAAATATAATATTGTTTAAAAACACAAAAAGCAGTTGGTGTAAAAATGTTAAAGTATAGCATTAAATATAATATTCTCATGAGACAAACAATAAATATGGAAAGTAGTCCTAAATCGTCAAGTTATGAAATTTTTGTAATATTTTTATTTTCTTAAGTTTTTTATACCTATTGACTATTTTTAGTTGACGACACGCTGTCGGCATGGAGGGCAGACAATTATTTGTTTTTTGAGAGACAGGTAAAAGCTGTTAATTTTTAATAACAGTTTTAAACTGCTTCTGCTGTTTCGAAATAACAGTTTAAAATAACAGATCGCTGAGAAGTACTGGCATTCGCAGACCACAGCGTGCAGTTTGTAGTTTGAAAATTTTTTGGTTATGTGACTTGGACGCAGCTGTTTAAAGGGCATACAAAACCTCATTTACTGTTTGTTTATCATTGAGTGCAGAAGGTTTTCAGAGTGTATTTCAAGTTTTCTTCAGTTTTTCAAGTAAAAAAGGGTATATTTTGACAACAATGTCTCGTAGTGAGTATTATTTAATGTTAGAACCTGATGTCAAGTGTCGTTACGACGAAAAAGTGGCAATACTCGACGGTATCGACCATCATACTCTTAGTATTGATGGCTTTTTGAAGAACCTAGGTTTTTTTAGCAAGTGTTGGGATAATGGACATGGTAAATTACCTAAAGGCTTATAAATATTATGAATCTTGATATGTACAAGAAGTTGTTGCTAGACAAATCAATCAGGGGAGCTTTTACCACAATGCACTAATGAACAAAACAAAGATACTTTCGCAATTTTTGCAAATGAAAACGGCTGCTATTATAGCATTCACATTTCAATAACACAGGAGTGTAAATGAGAACAATGAGTTGTTTGCCCTCCATGCACAAAGGCGCCAATGACAGCGTGACGTCAACCGAAAATAGGCTACTATCTGTTATTTTCGAACAAAAATAACAGTCTGTTAATGCTATTCAGAAATAACAGTTAGGTATAAAATAACAGGTTGCTAAATAGCAACTTACCTCTAATTGTTTTCATTTGCATTCCTGTGTTACTAAAACGTCAATGTTATATAGCCCCTGTTTTCATTTGCCAAAATTACGAAAATGCCTTTGTTCTGTTCAGTAGTGAATTGTGAAACACTCGAAACACACTCTGAAAACCTTCTGCACACACAAACAGGAAATGAGGTTTTGTGTGCCCTCCAGACAGTAGCGTCAAAGTCACATGACCGAAAATGGCCAATAAGATCAATTTGTGTAAACAACTAAAGCATTAGTGTTGGGTGATATCGTGATTTTTCAATCACAACATGAATCGTTACTGCGATTTTCTTATATCAATGAATTTAAAACATTATGTGATCATGACTTTCCATAATACGACTTACTGCACTTTATTTTATATAATTGGTGCACATTCTATAGGATACTCTTCGCAGTTTTCTTGTAAATAATATTAGTTTTAGGCATTTTTTGTTTAATAACAAAAAATTTAAATAATTGATAACTTTTTTATTAGACAGTACGATGCAAATGTTATTTTTAAATGCAAACCACATGCATTTCTTTACCATAAATTAAATATTTTGTTAATCTAAATATATATTATTTATTATGTTTACTTTACTTATGTGATTCTTTTTTAATTTCAATTAAGTTAATTTTCCTAAATGTTCTATACTTAATATAAGTACTGATTTAAAAAAAAATGTCTTCATTTGCTTATTGTCAAATTCCATATTTTAATTCATATTTCATGCTGGGACATGAATCTTCAATATTTGCAATATAATTGCTAATATATTTAATCATATAAAATATTTTTAGGCATGATTTTGGTAAGTAGTTGATTACTCCTGATCTTGTAACAAAAATGTGCCGCCAGGATCCTGGCTCTAATCGCAAGTGAATAAAAAATATAAAACTATGTACCTATATAGAAACGTATGAAACGCTAAGGCAGGGAATCTCTTGCTTTACGTGTTAATCCATAAGATCGCAAACAAAAATGGACTTAGATTAAGTGATATTTATATCGTTGAAGATATACTGGTATATGGAAAGTCATGATCATGTCACGCTTTTCTACTAACTTTATTAAGTCGTTACCTGTGACTTTTTAATATTAGTAATTAAATCACAGTTCCTGTGATATAACGCACATCACTATAAGGCATGCAGAATTTTGCTGATATATGATAGATAGATAGATAGATACTTTATTCATTCATTAATTTTACATACAAAGGTAAAACTTATCAAACTAGTCAAAATAGTACATTACACATACATATACATACACAATGCGCTCACTCATACATAAACATTACCAAATACACTAAGGCAATCTAACACTCAACATACATACAATAAACGAAATAGTCAATGGCCTAGATACTCCTCTACAGAATAAAATGCCTTACTCACTAGGTATTCATACAGTTTTTGTTTAAAATTCTGAATAATACTAACGTCACCACAAAGATTTAAAAACCTGTTGAAACATGTAATGCCCTGATAAATATGCGAATTTTGAGAGACACTTAATCTTGAATATGGTTGGTATAAATTACTGTTGTTACGTGTATCATATTTATGCACATTGCTTATTTTCATAAATGAATTTTCTCTCATTTTTATATTTAATATAACTAAATATATATAGAGAGAAGGCAAAGTTGATGATATGATTAAGTAAATATGAAGATAATTGAAGTGAAATCAACATTTCATATTTTATATACAATATTAAGGGTATTTAAAACAAAATATTTTAAAACTGACGACAAATGTGTTAGAATGTTTGATCAATAATCCAATAAATATGTTTATTCAATGTAACTAGTAATTGTCAGGTTGATAAGAAATATTTTACCTGGCTGTCCAGCTAATAACACCGCCCTACCAGCGATTCTGCCATCCCTCACCATTTGCAAAACAATTCCAACAGCTCTGCGAGCACTCACCTGCCCGACTAAACCTTGAGAAACCTAAAATTGATTACAAATATTACTAGATTCTAATATTTACTATTTTTATCTCTTACATGTCTAGCTTCAAGACTCTCATCCAAGCCTAATCCACGTATATGGGAATGTGCTCCAATTCTCTCGACTCGTGTTGTCTCACGGACTTCAGCAATTTTTGCAGCAGCAGCAGCCTAACAACATATTTTTATATTCAATATACTCACACATTTTAACATTCAGTATAATGTTTATTATAAACAAACGTCATTTTAAAAGAAACGTTTTTAATCGTAGACACATTCCAGTAATTATTTGGGGTTATGTTCACAAAGAAATGTTACTACTCCTCGTAAGAATAATAAATATATGTGAAAACAAAGATTGCGATTAATGCTTTAAAACTGAATAGTAATTTATACGTCAAATTATATTAATATTACACGAAAGACTTACAGCCATTTTAATGAACCGCTTCTCACGTTTTAAGTTTTCAAACTAAAAACAAACAAATTGTAACCAACCCAACATCATTAAAAATTACTATAATGTCTACTTCTTCTTCTGCGATTTGCGTTAACTAGTAGAACATTCAATTATGAGGTTCACGTACATTTCATCGTCGCGTCGCGCGTCGCGGCGACCAAATATCTTGACCTGTAAAAATTATCAAAATTTAAAAAAGCTGGGTAGTACTGGGCTCACAGACGCATATCGCTTGAAAATATTTTTAAATATACAGGGTGATTCATTTAGGCGTGACATTAAGCTTACGTTTTTTAAGCGAAACGCTCTCTATATTATTACATACTTGGATTCTCCTCTTACGATTTAAATTATGCCGTTTGATGAGACAACAAGAATTTTTTTGACACAATATAACTAATTAACTGGACAACACAATATAACAATAACGTCAATAACAATACATTTATTAGTCCAAGTGATCACATACAGGACATACCCTAATAGCACATGGCCGTCGCAAAAACGTCCCAAGTACGTACCCAGAGGACATGAAAACGTATCGAGAACGTACTTTACAGACCTAAAACGTACCGAGGACGTTTGAGGGATGTTCCGTGTCAGCAAAACGGGGTGTCACGACGGCGTTCAACCCAGGACTTATGTGGGACGTCCTGAAAATGTTGTTCGGACATACTATGCAAAACATATAGGTACCTCCCCCTCCACCACTTTTAAGGTGTATTCAGAGCAGAAGGTATTTATGTTTCTTTTTGGGTTTTCTAACCACGTGCATTTCTTTCGAAATTGAATCCAGTGATATTTCGAAGGGAATAAATGTGGTTAGAAAAGCCAAAAAGATAAAAAAATTACAATATATAATTACCATCTAGAAAAATTATTTAAATAGATTGATTTTAATACTTGGTATTTTTATTTATCAACACCAAATGACAAATTTATGCGAACATTTTATTTCTATTGTGCTATTGAAAAATAAGTTGTGGCATTTGTATTTTTTTAAAATTAACGTCTTACTCTACAAATTCAAGCGTCAAGTGTCAAAAATACAATTTTTATGAGATTTAAAAGTTATATATATATTATAATACCTAGTACAGTATAATATAGTTTATATATACACTAAGTCATATTGAATATTATATTATAAGAAATAAGCCAAGTGTGCAATAAAAGGTAAGATAAATGTATATCTCACCTTCTCTTAACGTTTTGCACACTTCGTCTTTTTATAATTATGTTAGTTTATATTATTCTCTAATATTCTTTCTTTTTTAACACCCTCTCTGTTCTTTGTTGTGCCCTCTTCAATCATGCAATAGCCATTTCGGAGTGCTTCCAAGACTTTGAAGCGTCAGCGACGACTTCAGCAGCCCCTGTGCAAATAAAAGAAAAATTAACAGTTCAGATGAAATCTTGGCAAAAAACATATGCCACCCGATTGCAAGCTTATATTTAAAATAAATTGTTATAATTTTCTTGGTGTCCTTTAAAAAAAAATCACAGTTTAAATGTGAACATTTTTTTGTTTAACCGACTTTTTTGTGTTTTTTGCGATGCCGGAAGGTTCGAGAAGACGGCTAAATGGGTACAGTGTGATTCATGCCGAGGATGCGTCGATGCGAGCATTAAAAATGTGACGGTTTGTTTGAAAAGATCCACAGTGGAATATTTATTTGGAAACAGTGTCCCCGTTCTTCAGCAGTAAAAGCGAAAGTCCCAGTGAAAACAAACGGAAGTAAATGTGTTATATTTATTAAAGATTTGAACAAGATAGATTCAGCGGAAAGAAAAAGGATTGACGTCGGAAGAGTAACCCAAAGAAATTGCGAGAAATGGTATACACAGAGAAGGAAAAGAATTACTACCTCCAATTTCGATAAAATATGCAAGATAATATGTCATACCAGCAAATTTACTATGGCAAGAGACATAATGCAACAAAAAAATACTTCAGCAGTTCCAGCTATGAAGCATGGAATTGACAATGAAGATGCTGCTATAGACGCCTATATAAAGAGAAGTAAATAAAAATAAATGAACTTTCAAAACTCTAGTGTAATTTTACATAAAAGTTTACATTTTATGGCTGTTTCTCCAGATGGCTAAGGCCATAAACGAAGATGGTATCTTGGAGGTAAAATGCTCATATAAGGTGAGTCCGGATTTCATCGGATCCAAGGGACAATTAAAGAAGACCTCACAACTGTTTCTTTAAAGTCAAGTCTTGAGACCACTGATAGACTTTGATATCGTTTTATAATTTACAATCACGACGATTTGCAATCACAGAGAACATACAGAATTAGGCGTTGTTTGAACGAACTTATAAATAAATTAAAGGCGTTATTACTACTTTTTGTACTAACTTTGCTAATGTCTAGCAAAAATGTTTCAGAAGAATACTGGGTATAGTCCAGTGTTTTACGGTTTCTTACTCAGAATTTAAGAATTCCATAATCCAGACTGGAATACGTGCCATGGAAAATTCCATTTTTTAGGAAGAATTTAAATATTAACGTTTATCTACGAAAATGTGCTCTAGGGGGTGTTTTGGTCGCTGGTCATTTGAGGTCCAAATTTAAGAATTCCATATTCCAGATTGGAATACGTCAGAATTCTTTCAAAAGTTTTTGGAGAAATATTTTTTTTACTAAAATGACTAATTTTTTTTGCCCCAAAAAAATCTGAAAAAAATCTGACTCATTCTTAAATTTGGACCTCAAAATCGATCAGCGACCAAAAAAATCCCCTAGAGCACACTTCCGTGGGAAAACGTTAATATTTGAATTCTTTCTGAAAAAATTCCATGGCACGTATTCCAGTCTGGAATACGAAATTCTTAAATTTGGACCTCCAAATCGTGATCAGCGATCAAAAAAAAATCTAGAGTGGAAAAACGTTAATATTAAAATTTTTCTCTGAAAAAATGGAATTTTCCGTGGCACGCATTCCAGTCTGGAATATGGAATTATTCCATTTGGACCTCAGAATCGTGATTAGCGACCAAAGAAATCCCCTAGAGTTCATTTCAAAGGCGAAACTTTAATTTTATAATTTTTTTTATGATAGCTACTTTTTGGAGCACTCAAACCCCCATAAATTTCTCATTTTCGGAAGTAATGCAGTGGTCAATGCTGATGAATGTTCCTGGGGGTCTAGGGAACACGTGAAAAAAGGAATTTTTCAAATCGGTGCTGTTCCACCACTTTTCCACATTTTACCTTTTTTCCGACTTATTTACTGGACTATCTTTCGGATAAAACCGATTGACGTAAAATTTGGACAGTAAGTAGGGAACAGCACAAGGAATAAAAGTAATATAGTGTCGATGTGCAATTTTACCCCGGGGGGTGGATGCCACCCCTTCTCGGGGATGGAATTTAGTGAATTTAAAATAACCAGAAATCGATAGGGGGATGAATTCTAAGCAAAAAATGTTCTATCTATGAAGTTTTTTCGGTAAATCAATATTTTTCGAGTTACTCGCGATTAAAAATGTTTATTTCTCAGCTACAAAATACAGCTATTTTCACGAACAACTCAAAATCCTTACATTTTATGAAAAAAATCACCAGAAGCAAAATGAAAATTATAAAATCACAAATCGATTGCTGTTTTAAATTTCTGTTGATGCAACACGAACCGAGTTATGGCTCGTTGAAGGTGACTGTGTGTTCGCCGAGAACTGAATTCGAACTTTTCAACGTTAAATAACGGAAAATCGACGAAAACTTGTTGGACCTTTTTTAAAGTATTCAAAAGGACTTTTAAAATGAGTTTTAGCTTTAAATGTCGTTAACATAAAAACTTTTCTTTTGTCTTATTTTACCGAGGAAAAATCAGCAATGAAACCAGTGGCTTAACTTCCTTAATTTTCAAAAACCATTTTAAAGGGAGTTTCAAGGGCTACAAGGCCTTTGAACTCGATTTTTGTGTTTAAAAGGATCGGAGAAGGTGGTCCTCGCACTCAAATGCGAACTTAAAACGGTGATCTCAATTAATTTTCATCTCAGAGAAATAAAAAGAAATTTGTTTGCAAGAAAAACCTAAATTTTTATACTCTTGCATTTTTTACGTATCTTCTTTAGTTTTTGAATTATTGTGAAAACAAGAAAATTTCTTTAAAAATGTCAAAAATCTATTTAGAATTTAATTAAACTTTTTTTCAAATCTAGACATTCTAAACCGTTGAAGCTTCTAGAACGTATTATTAGTATCTAAATAAAGTAAACTGTAAATGGATTACGTTTAATTTCAATTATTGCGGTTAAGCCATTGGTTTCATTGCTGATTTTTCCTCCGAAAAATCGAGACAACCATTTTATTTTCATCATAACTACATAAGTTTTTATGCTAACGACTTTTACTAAAGCTCATTTTAAAGGTCGTTGAAGTAAGTACTTCAAAAAAGATTTGTGAAATTTTTCTCCAAAAAATTGTCGTTTTTCCTTTATTTAATGTTGAAAGGTTCGGCGAACCTTCAAAGAGCCATAACTCGGTTCGTATTGCATCTACGGAAATAAAAAAAGGCCAATCGGTTTGCCATTTTAGAAGCTTTATTCTTGCCCTGATGATTTTTTGATAAAATGTAAGGTTTTCGAGTTACTCGTGAAAAATCGATCTAAAACTTATTGCATTTATTTTCTTAGATGAAAAATCAACATTTTCAATCGCGAATAACTCGAAAAATATTTATCGAAAAAACTTCATAGAACATTTTTCACTACCTACTTACTGTCCAAATTTCACGTCAATCGGAATTATCCGAAAGAATTCTGAGGTACTTCCACATCCACGTAGTGGATTGGAAGTATAGTAATGGTAAAAAAAATATATATCTTTTTTTACCTGAAATGGGTTTAGAATGTCACGAAACGTCGAGATATTGAATTTGAGAGAAAAAAAAATGTTTTGTCTGTTTGTCCGTCTGTCTGTCAGTCTTTAACTTTTCTTTGTTCGCACGTTTTCTCCGAAACGATTTAAGATATTGACTTGAAATTGTGTACACGTATACAGGGTGATCCACGTAGGCCATTCATTAGAAGTTTTTCAACTTGCAGTTGGATTAGAAACTTGAAATTTGGTATGCAGCCATAATCGATCATGCCCGTTCTATCTAAAATATTTTCAGTCCTCCAACTATACAGGGTGTGCCAAAAATTGGTACCAACTTTCTTATTTTAAATGGAAACCTATATTTTTCTTTACATGGTTCGATTGGTCTTCTAATTCTGAGTTTAGAGAGCCTAAGTCATATTAACTTATCTATTACAATTTTTGACATATGTCCAATTTTTTGAAAAAAATTGCCGTTGTAGTAGTTTACGATCAAATTTGTATCTCGCAAACCTTTCAAAATTATGAAACCAAATTTGTGAAGCAGTTAGCTGGAAGTCCAGGCTAACTTTCGATGTTCCATCGGTGGTCCCATTTTGTACCATATGGGTGCAGTCGATTTTCAAATGTCGCAATCAAAAATTGTCAAAAAGTAAATTTTTTCAAATGGCACCTACTATTTTTTTCACACCATTCGAAAGAAAATTGAATTTTAGGGTGAGTTACTTGAGCATTCCCTATACCTAACTTCACCCCATATCGAGTTATTCAATAAAAATCAAGAAATACCTATCTTGCCGAGAGATTCCTTACTTCATCAAGTATGCCATGGAAACAAAAGACAGTTGTAATAATTTTTAAAGAAAAATATGGATTCTTATTTAATTACACACAACACCAACAAATTATTATTAACGAACAAGAACAATGTTGACGAAATTCTGACGTAAATGTTCAATGTGACCACCATATTTTTGTTCAAATATTCTATTATTCTACTTTCAACAGATTGCGTACCACATCTTTGCGCCTATCATTTCTGACGCCAGAAATCGATGCAAAATTGAATTTTAGGGCCAGTTTTATTAACATTGTGTATGTCTATCTACAGTCGTTTTTGAGTTATTGGCATTTTTTGAAAAAAATATAGTTTTTTTCTCAAGGGTAGTAGGCTTTGGAAACAATCATTTCATTTTAATTTTTATTCAAAAATCGTATTGCAAAATAAATAATAACAACAAAATAACAACAAATAAACAGATTAACAAAATAATTATTTCAATAACTCGATATGGGGTGAAGTTAGGTACAGGGAATGCTTAAGTAACTCACCCTAAAATTCAATTTTCTTTCGAATGGTGTGAAAAAAAATAGTAGGTGCCATTTGAAAAAATTGACTTTTTGACAATTTTTGATTGCGACATTTTAAAATCGACTGCGCCCATATGGTACAAAATGGGACCACCGATGGGACATCAAAAGTTAGCCTGGACTTCCAGCTAACTGGTTTTATAATTTTGAAAGGTTTGCAAGATAGAAATTTGTTCGTAAACTACTACAGCGGCAATTTTTTTCAAAAAATTGGACATATGTCAAAAATTTAATAGATAAGTTAACATAACTTAGCTCCTCTACACTCAGAATTAGAAGACCAATCGAACCATGTAAAGAAAAATATAGGTTTCCATTTAAAATAAGAAAGTTGGTACCAATTTTTGGCATACCCTGTATAGTTGGAGGACTGAAAATATTTTAGATAGAACGGGCATGATCGATTATGGCTGCATACCAAATTTCAAGTTTCTAATCCAACTGCAAGTTGAAAAACTTCTAATGAATGGCCTACGTGAATCACCCTGTATATTGTACCGAAATCTGGAACTGGATTGTTTTTTTTAACATATCCGGTGAAGGGTTGGCGGGTAAATAGGGGAAAATAGGGGGAGCAGTAAAACAAGCTGGTAAGAGTACATAAACTTGAAATTTGATGTATATGTACTAGAAGTCAAGCCCTCAAATTTTTATATGATATTTTCCATCCCCCCACTGCCCCCACTCCATTATTAAAGGGGTTGATAAGATAAAATTGAGATATTCACTTGAAATTTGATATACGTATATATTATAATGACATCTGGAACTAGATTATATTTTTGGAATATTCCGTTGAAGGGTTGGTGGTTAAATATGGGAAATAATAAGTAAAGCAAGCTGGTAAGAGTACAGAAACTTGAAATTCGGTGTATGTATTAAAGGACAAAGCCTTAGATTTCTTATAATATTTTATGCCCCCCTCCCGACCATCCTCTTCATTATTAAAGGGGTTGATAAAATAAAATTGACTCACTTGAAATTTGGTACACGTATGTATTGTAGTGACATCTGATTGAGATGATTCCGTTGTAGGAGTGGGGTGTGGGGGGTAATATGGGGAAATAAATAAAGCAAGCTAATAAGAGTCCAGAAACTTCATTTTTGGCGTATATCCTAGAAGCCAACATCTCAATTTTTTTATGAGATCTGCCTCAAATATATTATTAAAATTTTATTAGTAATTTTTTCCACATACTAGAGTGCAAATATAGTCAAGATGTTTTCCGAGAGACTTGAATGGGAAACCTGGATGTGAAAGTAGTGATTCCTTAGGCAGCGTTTTTTTTTACCGTCAAGCACTGGACTAATAGGCTGCTAGATGGATTAGTAAGTGATGCTGAAACATTATAAAAAGATTACTAGCGAAGGAGACTAGACTGCGGCTGCTTTTACTTCCACATCCACGTAGTGGATTGGAAGTATATTCCTCATCCACGTAGTGGATTGGAAGTATAGTAATCGCAAAAAAAATTTTAAAAATTTTTATTCGTGAAATAGGTTTAGAATGTCATGAAACGTCGAGATTTTAAATTTGAGCAAAAAAAAAAATTTTCTGTCTGTCTGTCGGTCTGTCTGTAACTTTTTTTGTCCGCACGCTTTCTCCGGAACGGTTTAAGATATTGACCTGAAATTTTGTACACGTATATATTATAACGAGATCTGGAACTGGATTGTTTTTTGAGGAAATCCGGTGAAGGGTTGGGGGTTAAATAGGGGTAAATAGGGGGAAATAGGTAAATCAAGCTTGTAAGAGTACAGAAACTTGAAATTCGGTGTATGTACTAGAAGTCAAGGCCTCAGATTTTTTTAAAATATTTTTCAACCCCCCCACCACCCCTACCCCATTAAAGGGGTTGATAAAATAAAGTTGAGATATTCATTTGAAATTTCGTACACGTATGTATTATAACGATGTCTAGAATTAGATTATATTTTGGGATGATTCCGTTGAAGGGTTGGGGGTTAATTTGGGGTAAATAGAGGAAAATAAGTAAAACAAGTTGGTAAGAGTACAGAAACTTGAAATTCGTTGTATGTACTAGAAGCCAAAGCGTCAGATTTTTTAATAATATTTTTCAACCCCCACCACCCCTACTCCAATTTGAAAAGGGTTGATAAAATAAAATTGAGATATTCATTTGAAATTTTCTACACGTATGTATTATAACGACATCTGGAACTAGATTATATTTTGAGATAATTCCGTTGAAGGGTTGGGGGCTAAATAGGGGTAAATAAGGGAAAATAAATAAAGCAAGCTAGTAAGACTACAGAAACTTGAAATTCGGTATATGTACAAGAAGTTAAGGCCTCAGATTTTTTTATAATATTTTTCAACCCCCCCACCACCCCTACCCCATTAATGGGGTTGACAAAACAAAGTTGAGATATTCATTTGAAATTTCGTACACGCATGTATTATAACGACGTCTGGAATTAGTTTATATTTTGAGATGATTCCGTTGAAGGGTTGGGGGTTAATTTGGGGTAAATAGAGGAATATAAGTAAAACGTTGGTAAGACTACAGAAACTTGAAATTCGGTACTAGAAGCCACAGCGTCAGATTTTCTTATAATATTTTTCAATCCAACCACCCCTACTCCAATATGAAAAGGGTTGATAAAATAAAATTGAGATATTCATTTGAAATTTGGTACACGTATGTATTATAACGACGTCTGAAACTAGATCATAATCTGAGATGATGCCGTTGAAGGGTTGGGGGTTAAATAGGGGCAAATAGGGGAAAATAAGTAAAGCAAGCTGACAAGACTACAGAAATTTGGGATTCGGTGTATGTACTAGAAACCAAGGCCTCAGATTTCTTTCTAATATTTTTCAAACTCTACCACCTCCGCTTCATTATTAATGAGATTGATAACATCAAATTGAGATATTCACTTGAAAGTTAGTATACGTATGTATTGTAGTGACATCTGATTGAGATAACTCCATTGAGGTGGTAGGTTGTAAATAGTGGAAAATAAGTACGGTAAACTAGAAACTTTATTTTTAACGTATATGGTAGAAACCAACTCCTCAAACTTTTCTATGACATCTACCCCAAATATTATTAAAATTCTATGACCAATAATTTCCACATACTAGAGTGCAAATATAGTCAAGATGTTTCCTTTAAAGTGACTTGGACGAATAATCTGGATGTGGAAGTAGTGATTCCTTAGGCAGCGGTTTATAATCATGATTGTCACATTAAGGAACTTAATTATGGCGATTTAGATCCATTAACGGGAAAGAATAGGTTTTTTTAAATTCAATCGTCCTTAATATAATAAATAGTAAAATAGTAATAATAATTACCAACTCGTAGAAGAAATTGTTTGTACTAATTTTTTTCGGGATGGGTGTACAGCAACAATTTTTATTTACTATTTATTCAGTTATTTTTTAATCAGGAACGAGGCTAACTCGTAGGCAAGTGGGCACAGGGCATGCTATCGGCTTTTATACGTCAAAGCGATTCATAGAACCAGATCACCCTGTATACCCAAGTAAATTTCCACCACTTAAAAAAAGAAAATGTCCTTTCAAGAATAACAACTTTAACGTCAATACCTTATTGTTAGTATTCTCGTGTCCGTACTGGAACAAGTCAGACGATGATGTTATTAATATTATTGTTGTGTTCGATTACCATAAGCCTTGGAGTACAACTGCGTAAGTATATCTTTATAATAATTATAATTATATAAAAAATAATGTTGCAAAGTATATTAATGTCCAATTAATATTCAGTGCATACATTGTGTCTATTGATTTTGATGAAGTGTGATTGTTTTTGAATTTTACCGGTTTTTTCAAAACAACTCCAATATTTTACTTTAAAAGATGGAACACCAATATATTTTATTTTAGAACGTTCATAGATCTCTTGTTAATGGGCTTGTTCGACATTTTTTTATTTCATAAATCGAAAGTGCAAGTATAAAATAATGGATCTGCAAAAAATCAGAATCTTATTCGCACGTTTAGTATCTTAAAAACTATTACAAATCTGCACCTCGCGAAAAAGGGGCGTGGCCAGGCGCTACGTCACTATACGCATAGACTCGGCGATCTCAACATACTTGATGCTCCTTAGTTGTTATAATTATAAGTGTTTTCGAAGTATTGTTTGTTTTGCTTACTTCTTGACAGTAGGGGAGTACAATTTGGTGAAATGTCAAAAAATTACAATTTTCTCTCGCTCCTGTCGGAACGAATTTTCGATTTTGACCCTGCAATTTACGATTAGGATTCATCGCCGACCTGCTCGTTTCCGTAGAGACATAGAACGAACTTCCACTCGACGTATTTATTTAGTTACCAGTGTTTGAAAATTCCATGTTTTTCGACTTTTCAGGTTAAATTTGAAAGGTCCTAGAAAGCCTTTTCTTACGCCACTTTCGTATAGTGACGTCACAAATGAGCGCTCGGTTTTTGCAACTATTACTGTTTTCAAGTCCTTATATCTCGAGAACGGAAAAAGTTAACAATACGAAATTTTAAGTGCATAATGGGAATATCGAGTACTAGGTATATGAAAAAGTGTAAAAACCATATAAAAAGAATATCATGGAACAAGCCCATGTGGCTTGGTTCTAAAAAGGCCAATATCAGTCGCAAATACATTATAAATCATCGTTTGATAGTAATGAAGGATTTCAAAGTCTCGATTTAACGAAAAAAAAAAAAAAAAAAAAAAAAACTAGAAATTCGCATTTATGGAAATTAACTCGGATTTCGAATACACCATTAGGAATTCCTGAAAACAGGCTAAAACGTTTAAAAGAACTTGAACCATATATTGATGAAAGTAGCAGACTTTACTACAGCAAATTTCTTAGGACTCTAAGTACCTACATAACCTACAACAGTTGACACTATTGCTGACGATGAAGATATTTTTCATGATTTGGGTGATATTTAATAATTTAGTTGTTTGATTTTTTCAATACCACTATAAGAAAATAAAATAAATTATTTCAATTTCTTATACTATGATTGAAATAATCAAGAAATGCTAGATTTTTTCAATCATAGTGTAAGAAATTAAAATGATTTATTTTAATTTCTCATATTATGCTTGAAAAAAATCAAGCTAATACATTTGTTAAATATTTTTTTCATTACTGTTTTTCTTGAATATTTTATTAATTCATTTAATGCGTAACTAAGACATGTTTAATGATTTGGAAGATATATAATTATTTTTTTAAATTTTTCTGTTAATGGTATAAGAAATTAAAATTATTTTTATCGCCTCACTTGTTTTATTGACTTTTTCAATTTGTACTTAAAAGGCCAAAATGGGTAATTAAGATCTTTTTCGCTAAATGAAAAAGGCCAATTTCATCTTTCTTTTTCATATAGAGCATTTTGTTATAAGCAAAGACATTTTTTATTGACCGTCTGACGTATATAATCTATTTTTCCAATATCATTTAAAAAAAATCTATAGTCTAAGAGATACAATAGATGACATTTTTCAGGAAAACTTTAAACCCCATTTTCTCAAATTGTTAATTTTTGACCTTGGCCCTTTTAGAACCAAGCCACAGATTCAAATTCAACTAAAGTTTTTAAAAATTGTTGTATTCAACTGCTCATACGTTTTTCAGGAGTGGGACCGCTATCAGTTTTGTACATATACTAACTGTTGTTACTTTATGTCGTTAGGGAATTAACCAGTACCAAAATGGTGATAAAAAATTGTTCCTCGTAATAAATTAAATATAGAAAATAAAGAAATTGCATTAATCCTGGATTTTAAAAACAGTGTTTCAAACTTACTAAAGCTACTTCAAGGAGTACTACTTAGTTACCTAGTAGGTACATCTTAAAAATATTGAAATATTTATTGAATCTGCAGCATATATACAGGGTTATTCACAAAAAGCGAGTATTAGACACATCTTGGAATCTGTTCAGTTTAGAAATTTGAAAATTGGGCTGAGGGTTCTTGGATATGGCGGATCTAACGAAAATATTTTCAAGCAGTGTTACTTCCGTTTATACCGGATGTAGCACCTAACTATGTTATTTTAAACAGAACACAATATATTTTATTTTATATTTGGATTCCTCATAAAATTTTAACTTGGGTTTATGTACGATAATATACTCTTAAACTTACCAGTTTTCGGTTTCCAGAATAGTTTAGTTTTAACGTTTTCTGCTTATTAATAGATAACAAGTATAAGTATCATATCAACTAGAAAAATTCAAATCGCAATAAATACGTGGAAATTTTGTGAACAGTAGTTGTTACCTTTGTTGATAATTTGCTCCTAAATATTTATAATTCTATGAATTATCAAATGGATGGTTGCGGTCCACGTAATACATGGGGAGTGTATGACGAATTGTAGCATCGTTCGAATTTAGGTGGCTTGGCTACCGAGGATCTTAGAGATGACCAGCAAGGTCCCCTGATTTGATCCCCTTAGACTTCTACCTTTGGGGTAATATAACAAACATTGTATGTGCCACCCCGGTTACTACCAAGGAAGTTCTCAAGAATAGAGTGTGGGCTCCATTTCAGCAAATAAATTCAGTGAGCCTCTGTAAGTGTCGCAAATTTCTGCTACTTGTCAACAGCAAAGTGGAGGGTATTTTGAAGAGTTGTTGCATTAAGTATTTATATTCAATGTGTTCATTAATTTTGTAAATTTTGTTCCAAAGTATTTGTTATAAATCTATAATATAAAATGATCTCTTGTTTTTGATGTTATTATCATGATAATAAACAAATAATTATCAATTATCTACATAATTATTCTCGTTTGTGATAAATTGTGAGGTGTGGTACGGTACCTGTTTTAGTGGCGAGATCTCGATCGGCAAAGTTAAGTCACGTCGGTCGAGTCCATTACTTGGATATGTGACCGTATCTCATTTCGCCGTCCTGGTTAAGTGGTAGAGTAGCATTAGCTAAACTTCGCCAATACGTTAAAATAAATAAGGCAAGTTAATAAATGAAAAAAATAAATAAATAATTAAAAAAAGAAACAAGTTAGGTGACTTGTATTGGCTACTAACAAACAGTGTTGACTTTGCATGTATATTTTATAAAAATATACATGCAAAGATATGTATAGGGAAAGCTAATATCAATTGATGACGAATTTAATACTCTGTTAAATTATGTGAAAATATATAGTAGGTTCCACTTGAAAAAAAATACTTTTGGACCTTTGAGCTAAAACAATGTTCAACTGTGAAAATAAAGTACTCTGTATGATATTGTGAAAGACAATTTTTAGTTATCGAGTACTTGTATGAGTTTGAAAAGAAAATCTATAAATAGGCCACAAAATAAAAGATATCGATTTATTTCGGAAGGGTAGGAACCGCCAAAAATCTCCAAAAATATTAATTATCTCCAAAACTGGTGGCGATGTTCAGCTAGAACTCGTCTTTCGAGCAGCCTCATCCTATGTGGCGACTACGGTGGGTATATTGCGTGTGTGGTTTATATTTGTGTTACTGTTAAGTTACAACACACATGCGATATACCTACATAATACAACAGTTTTTTCACTACTGCTTTTTCTTTTTTTTTGAATACGAGTTTTAATTGCCATGCATATTTTAATTCAAATTCTTCTTTGAATTACTTTTGAAACGTTCATTGTTTAATTTTTTTTAGATTTTGTCAACCACACTTCCTTAAATATTACAGAATTTTTTAAAGTGTATCTTCTTGCGTGTGGTAAATCTATATTGGCACAGTGTCTAGTATTATAGACATGAAAATCAAATTGCGACTGTGGAGAACTAGGAACGGCTCAGCATTTAATTCTGGAGAATACAGAAAGACAGTTTACTAACAGAATGCAATTATAACGTATATTTAGCTGTTTACGAATACATCTCTAAAGAAAAAAGAAAGATCTAACATGTTTTTACCATAAAAGTGGTAAAATAGTTATAAATAAATAAAACAACAACAATAAAAAGATATTAATATAAGGTAAAAAGTAATAATAATAACTTGTAATGTTTTTTATTGTTAAAATAATTCATTTCGGGCAGCACACTTATTAATTTTATTTGCAGCCTTGTTTTTTGACAAAATGAATGTTTTGAATCTAGTTCTACGGCATATAGGTACTTACTTGATAAACGTAAACAAAGAACTTGTGTATTTGGGTTAATATCAAACCAATTTTCGATTTGAAGGTACCAATGCATTTGTCGTGAAAATTAGCGAATTTAACTACTGGATGTTTGAAAGATTTTACCATTTCAAGAAGTTGACATAATTACAAATAGGGTGTGTTCACTTTTCTTTAAGTCGAAAAATATAAAATACTCATGGTATATATTATAGCTAAAACAACTTTTCGGATTTTTTTTTTTTAATAATTTTAAAAGAAATGTAGATTCAAATTAAATATTGCCCTCCAAAAAAAGACATATGACGTCACTCTCTATATAAATAAAACAGCATTGTGTACTAGAGATGGTGCAAAGGGCAATTTTTTAATTACTGTTCTTTGTAGCGATTATGTAACTTCTTGGATCGCTTCGATCTTTTCTCACCAATCGCTGTTAGCGATTGTTCTGTTGAGAACAGGTGATATGTAGTAGTAGTGACGGTGATTGCTACTGTGTACTTTAGTAGTGGTACTGTCTAGATCTATTATAACCAATTATTTATTCGAGGAAAGTGGCGGACTAATATTAATTCTGCTTGCTTTTAAGGTTATGTTGTTAACATAAATAATCGCAAATAAACCGAATTATTAAATATAATATAATAATGTGTAGTAATACGAAAACTAAATCACAAATTTAATAATTATATTAGGCTACTATAGCTATATTTATAGAAACATGACTAATTATATTCACAAATATGATAAACAATCCGTTAGAAACATGTGATATACGAGAAGATATCACCAGGGTCATTACTCAATAACGTTGCGTTTTTGAAATTATTCAAATATTTGAATTTTAAGTCGATTTGTCTATTAAATATTCATTTTAATCCGATGATATAATTAATATGAATTTGCTTAGGCTTTTATGTTTATGTACCTATTACTTCATATTAATGCATCGTTTGAAGTGAATTGTTAAGTATTTATGGAAAACACCCAGTGATTTCGGAAATTTTGGTTCGTCCTAGCTACTATATAACTTCGAAAAATCTCACGTTTACATTTCCCTCATTTGATTGATTTGAGTGCATGCACTGTAGTATAGACAAAAATAAAAATAATCGTACAAAAATATAAAAATACACAGGGTGTTCCATTTAAAATTTCCGGGAAAAGTGGAACTGATGCAAAAGTGTCAAATTATGAAAAATTTGCCGTTTTTGGTATGTATTACCCCTGCCAAATTTAAGACTTATATCTTGAAAACTCTGGAAACTAGGGCTTGTCTAATGATTATGTTAAAACCAGATAGAGACAAATTCTTTAAAATTCCTTCTGTGTGGCCTAGTAATGAATGACCCTGAACTGTCCGTGGTTCTGTCTATACGTATCAAGCCTTTGTGATGAGCTCCTGAGCATAATAGTATCCCTATCTAATATATCCCTATTTAAGTAAAAAAAAGTATAAACATATTTAAAAAATGACGAAAAAACATGGAAAAAAATTGAAAAGAATAATGATGAAAATAGGCTGTTTAGAAAAAACGCTATAGAAAAATAATCTATGTAGTTACTTACTTGCGTAATAAAATTGTAGACATCAAATAAGTGAATACTCTTATAAAGTTACATCATCCATTTAAAATCAGAAGCACTCAGATAATTTTCAAACTTTTTGGTCAATATGCCAATTCGCAAAACATGAAGACATTTTAGGGAGCCATTTTGAAACAATTGATGATAACTTGAACGCTAATGCCCATATTCTAACGAAACTTAGAAAAATATACCGCTTGTGGAGCTACACCATCAAATTTATAAGACCGAAAAAATGTTCAAGCCGTTATGTCTCTTTCCTTGGTTATAATAAATGGCCATAATGCAAAAAAGTGTCATATCTAGGGTGCCAATTGGTGTAGATAAAACTACTTCTTTTTTAGTAGTCTATTTTTTATGTACTTTTAATATATTCCAATAATTTTTATTTTTGAGCAAAATATTATTGAGTAAAATTCATTTGTTTAAAGAAATTAAAATAGAAGAATTGAATAAAATTGGTTTTAAAAAAATTATTTTTGTTTATACCATCACAAAGAACATAAAAACTCTAATCTGAAATACAAATTTTTGATGTACGATTTGATGCCCATAAACAGTCGACGATTCGATTTTTTAATTTGTGATTGTTTTCAGGAGTTATTGTAAACGTTTTAACTTGAAACTTGGCTTGATGGTGTAACACTTCAAGAGGTATATTCTTCTAAAGTTTCGGTAGAATATGTTCATTAATGTTCAAGTTATCAATTGTTTCAAAATGGTCTCCCTGAAATGTCTTCATGTTTTGCGACTATGCATATTGGCCAAGAAGGATTCTTTTGCAATTTCATCGTGAATAATTTATTCTTTACTGCGATACGGGCTATACAACCAGAGATATTTAATAAAACCTGGAAAAAACAGAATTCTGGAAAATTATTTTATTTAAACAAAAGCTTTCCGATATACGGATTTAATCCAAAACTTTTTACTACACTTCTTGAAATGTTTTCAACAAGTTCCAGCAAAACAATTGCTTTAGTAAGACAATTCCCTAAGAATTTTAGTTTTACTCCGCCATTAGTGATTTTATTGACATTTTATCTCATCAAGATATAGAATTTCAACATAACTGCGCAAATGGCCAAGTAACTCCAGCCATCCCCTCTAAAATTTAGATAGATAGTTATGAACTTTCGTTCTTACTAAAACATTTAAATTATCTATTAAAAGTGACAATTCCTATTAGATCTAAAATCTGTTTGAAATTTGTAATGTATGCAAAATACCATGGCAGAATACACTCTACCCTAGTAGCACAACATATTGGACCAATATATAATCCATATAGGACCAATATATGAATATTCGTCCTATATTCATATATTGGTCTTACATGGATTATATATTGGTGCAACATTGGTGCTACTAGGGTATTGAAATCAGGTCGTATCCGTCATACAAGATGATCTCCGGAAGCACGTAAATAGTTATGTTTTATATAAACTAGATATACACTGTGTCTCTTTAATTCGAACGAACTTACGTACGTACGGTATGCTGATTTTACCTTAAAATGGTGTTAGAAAGTATTTCTAATAAGAGTGTATGAAGAAAGTAAGAGTTGCAGTAGAGCATTGCGACTGCGAATATATCTATTTGAACAATAAAAAATGTGGGCTGTAATGGCTGTATACAGTTGGTATGGGTGCATGAGTTTTCAATACATTTCGAACGAAGTTTCTTCTGCAATCAGTTCAGGAGACAAGAATATATTGCTTTTTTTCGATTTCCAATAAGAAATATTCGACAACTTTTTTGCACAAAGTTGATATTTTCATTGTTATTAATTCTTTAAAATTGAAAAATCTTCAATTTCTCATTTTGGCGGTCTAAAAGTTGAGTACAAAACTGTTTTTTTGCAATACATAATTTCTTATAATGTCCTTGCATAGGAATTTCCCAAAATGGAATTGACGATTCTTTATTTTATACCTCATAGCGAACAATTTTCTTTACAGTAGAATAATGGTTAAAAGAAAAATTGTATAAAACATAACTTCACAAACATACATCTAAATTTTTAATATAGTCAACTGCATTTGCAGTTGCCATCAGGAAGTCATCGGAGGAGCTCCCCCATACGCTCTAATACTGCAATCTTCCGTAATATGTTAAATGGTCTGCCGCGGCGCGCCACTATGGAGAGGGAGTTTGCCCCATTTATGGAGGAGTCAGCGCATCTGCCATGTTCCGTTTTTAGCCTGTTGAGAGTTGACCATATCTTGCGAGGTTGGTCAAATTCAGGTGGTGTTTCAGAGATACATGGTAGATTGTGACATCCTGGTGGAGCATTTTGTAACCATTGTCTTTTCCATGTATTACATAGGTTGAATTCTGCCGTTTCTCCAATAGTGGCGAAGGAAAGCGGGGGGTGTCTATGTTTACATCTGGTATATCAGAGTGCACTGGTAGTTCTGGATTTGCCAGTATCTGGCGGTATTCTCTTAGAGGTGTTTCTTTCCTTCGCATTTGTGGTGGTGTCTATGATCAGTCTATGGCTGCGGACCTGATTGTTCCTGAAATGATGCACATATTGTTATTAAGCGCACGTCATCTTGCTTGTGTGAGTGCTGTTTAGGAAAACAGGGGCACAGTATTCTGCTGCAGAATATACCTCCACCATATACTGAAGTTCGAAGGGTCATAGCGGATGTTTCCTAAGTGATGCCACATAGTTTTTGGATGAGGCGACAGTTTTTGTGATGTGGGCCTTATATGTAAGAGTTTTGGCTAGTGTGACACCTAAGTATGTTGGATGCTTGTTGTGCATCAGCCGTTAAAATAAACTTCAAGCTCCCTATCCGCCAGCCTGTTGTTAAGGTGGAAGCAGGCTGCTTCAGTCTTGGCTACTTTGGGTTTAAGACACCACTTACGAAAGTATTCTGTTAGCACAGAGAGGTCGGATGTCAAGACTTCTTCTGCTGCCTCAAGGAAATACCTTGTAGTTATGGCCCAATCGTCAGCATCGTCCAAACTTTCTACTGCATGTTTCTGGTATATCGGTAATATATAGGCTGAAAAGTAGTGGCGCTAGAACCGGCCCTTGTGGCAGTCTATTGCTGAGCATTATCTGGCCACTTATTTTTATTCCCATGATAACCTGAAAGAATCTGTTGCAGATCATGTTATCGATCAGCCTTGTGATTCTCTGACAGGGTATTTCCTTCAACAGCTTATAGATTAGGCCCTATCTCGAGACAGTGTCATATGCTGCGGAGAGGTCACCGAAGACAACAGATGTTTTCAATTGTTTCTGGTATCCTCCTATATGTGACATAAGTGACTTGGTCTGTGCAGCTTCGGTTGGGACGGAAGCCGGACTGTTCTATGGGAATATTGGCAAGTATAGTTAATCCTATTATACAGCACTCGTTCTAAGAGCTTATAGATTGCACTCAGCACACAGCTTTGTGGGAGATCTGCCGGTTTGCCAGGTTTCAGAATTGCAACAATCTTGGCGCGTTTGAGGTGTCAAGAGATATATTCTGATCTTAACATGAAAGTGAAAAATCTTGCCAGCCACGCCTTTGCGTATTTACCAAAGTGGATGTTAAATTCTTGATGAATACCGTCGAAACCAGGGACTTTTCCAGCTTTCATGACTTATTGCTGCTCCAATCTCGTCACATGTAAGGTCGTGAGTATTCGGTGTCACCATTGAATGTAATTTTGAGAGCTTTGAGCTCCCGTTTGGTTTGAGTTGTGGTTTTCCGGTGATTCTTTCCTTTAGATGTTGTTACAATGTGAGATGCGTTTTGTTCGGAGTTATAGGGATGTCATCACGTATAATGTGGCTGCCACCTCCTAGCTTACGCGGGAGAGACCGTGCTTTTCTACTAGATAAAATTCATCTTCTCAGTTGTTTCCATCCACTTTTTCCTCCGTGCAGCATCCAAACTGTGTACCATTTCATCTGCTATCTCTCGACCATCGTTTCTTTAGAAGTCTTCGTAATGCTCCTCACTGCTGTCATCCCATCCCGGTACATACTCTTTTCGATATCCTCTGGGTATGTGCTTTTTCGCTGTACTAACGACTGCTCCCACGAATCTTTTATAGTTTTCGGCAGAGGCTGCGACCCATCTCAAACATTTGTCATGATCTTCAGAGAACGCTCTCCAGTTTGCTTTCTGAAAATTCCATCTTGGGCGTAGAACTGAAGTTACCGGTGGGATACTTGTGCCGATTTCTGCCAGGGCCTTGCAGTCTTTGAGAAATTTATGTCGAAGAGAAGTTGTCATTAATTGCCGAAACATTTTAAGTCGAAACATACAAGTGTACAAAGTTGAACCTAGTTCTACAGGGTGTTCTCCGCGATTATTCAAATTTTTATGGTTTTAAACTGCCATAAGTAAAACTCATTTTTTTCAATTGGAACACCCTTCTATTACTAGTTTTATTGATATTGACTGTTATTTCGGGATGTACCATGGAAAATTTTATTGTTGATAATTAATTATCCTAATTACTTTATCGTATATAATAACTTGTTAATATGAAAACCGTGTTTTTATTTTGTTAAATAATAGCTGTCTAGCCAAAAGGCTAGAAACTCAAGTTGAACAATAGCCTAAAAAAATTATTGTTAAATAACTATAAATTCATATTTCACTGTTAAAATCAGTATACAATAAAAAGTGGTGTATTATATAAAGTTGAAACGTCACGAGACCGGTCTTGAAAAAACTAGTAAAATAGGTGTAGCATATCGTTTTAATTGGAAAAAGCTGTTTGATTTTGTTTAATCTGACCTCGTTCATTAACATAACATTTAAACCAAACTGCATTATCAATTCAGATAATAATTATAATAAAATTGTAGGTCACAAGTAAATAACATCATTTGTAGCATGTGTTTACAAGATCTTCACATTTACCGACAAATTTGGTGACGCAACAGTCAGGACCGTTTCTAGAGATTTGGCCGATACTGCCGAAAATCTAAAAATTTGCCGCCTACTGTATAAAAAATAACAAAGTGAATATTTTATTTAAAAAAAAAACAGAGCAACATATAATTTTCTGATATGTGTATAAATATATTATATATCAATAGAAAGGTATTCAGTACTTACATAAAAACAAAAGAAAGATAATTTTCAGTTATAACAACAAATAAAATAAAGATGATTCTTATCGTAAAACAATAAAGAAGGCGTTAGAATATTCATAAATGGATTGCACATATTATGATTGTTATAAGAATTAGAATCATACTTTCGAAACATCATTGGAAAACTAAAAATTAATATAGCAATTAAAATAGAAATCAATAGTAAATATGGTAAGTAATCAGTCGATATTTAAAATAAAGACACAGAAACAATTATACACCAGTGGCGGCTCGTCAGGGGAGGCAGGGGAGACTGAGCCTCCCCTTGGAAGAACCACGATATCTTCAAAAGTAATATCTTAAGAAATTTCTATTAGGTATATCTCAATTTTCAATATTTTTTATTGTTTATTATTCATTAATTAATTTTCAGTTTATATATAACATTTTTGCATTTCCTTTCCACAAACATACCTATAACGTTACAGTCCGGATAGTCTTTGTATGCATATTTCCCGGTAGGCCGGTCTTTTACTGAATGAACACTGCGGTTCGCTGGAGGCTAATACGAAATAGCTTCCAACTTTACCGCATTTACTTATAACATGAATGACCTTGAATTTCTTTGCGCTGTGTAAAATAGCAACACTTGGAATAGCCAAGTATGAAGCTAGCCTCAGATCTCAGTTCTTTATATAGCGCATGTGCACAGGTCATTCAAGAGTCAGGTGATTCAAAAAGAAAACGAACTGACGTCTGACAGTTGCGTTTAACCGGTTAAGAACAACTTGACGTATAAATACATAAAACATTTGATAGGCGGGCTAGAAATAAGTGCTCTAGGTGAAAATATTCCCAACAACATGTCTTGTTGTCCAGACGTGGTGGATTATTTGTTATTAAATGGATTTACTACTCTTATTTATGACGAAAAGGTAAGAATTAAGAGAAATGCCAGGCCTACACCAGCAATGCTTTCGTTAGTTTTTAAAAGTGGTGAACAAAACAGAGGGTTTTGTGATAACAATTATAAAAAAGTCGAGTGGTTAACGGCATCAACAGTTAGAAACAAATTATATTGTTGGAGATGTTTATTATTTACTAATGATCAATCCTCAATTTGGGGCAGGGCCGGGTTTAATAATTTGCAAAATTTGTCGCGAGGTTTAGAAAGGCACGAAAAATCCCAGGAGCACATTTCATCTTGCATTAAATTCGAAATGTTTGGTAAACAAAATATTGTAAATTTCTTGGATTCTGCACATAAGAGAGAAATAGAAAATGTTAACGAAAAGGTCCGTGAGAATAGGGAAATATTAAAGAGGTTAATAGATGCGGTTATATAGTTATCTTCACAAAGAAAATTCTTTCCGAGGACATGACGAAAAACGAGAATCGTGCAATAAAGGAAATTTCAAAGACCTGGTAGATTTTTTAAAAACTTATGACCCAAAATTAGAGAACTTTTTGAATAACGCCACTATTTTTTGAGACAATTTCGGTAAGCTTCTGTAGAATGATCATTTTCAACACTTAAACGCATAAAAACATTTTTACTAGAAACAAAATGAGTCAAGACCGCCTTTCAAATGTATCGCTTATTTCAATAGAAAAACGTTTTTTTGTCAGAATTGAGTAAACGCGATTCATTTTATGATGAAATAATCAACCATTTTGCTAGTTCCAAAAATCGCAGGTTACCACTCATTTATAAAAATATTCAGGCTTTAAAGCAGAGATTAATATAGGTAGTTGTTATTTTAGAAAAAATATTTGTTTGTTATTTATTTTTTAGCAAATATTTTTTATAATTCTCCATAATATAGAGTTCCGCGGTTATGTTTTTTTTATATAACTTCTTTCTCAAAACTATTTTAATTTCTATTAAAACTTATAATTTTACACGCCTGGCAGTGATAATGAATACAATTTTTTGTTTGTAGAAAAACACTTTAATTTTTTTACCAAAACTGTTTTTATTTTTATTAAAAGTTATATAATTTAATTACAAGTGGGATAGTAGGACTCATACGGATACCGATACTCGAGTCGTAGGAACGAGAATTTCATGAGAATGATTTTTTCATCTCATCATATTTTCTATTTCCTTTTCATTCTATTCTTTTATTAGTTCTATTCTCTCAAGTCGTGAATCGGTATCCTGGCGAACAACCCACGGCAAAAAAACGTAACGCGCCGTTGTAATACCTCAGGGGTGATGGGGAAATGTACAAATTGTAGTCATATTGCGCATCAGTTGTCTTTCAGAATATCAAGCCTCCTCTGCAGACAATATCACGAGCCGCCACTGTTATACACATTCACCAAAAGTATATTTTAATAACAAGACTAGCCATTTATTGTGACTCTATTGATAATTTTGCTAAATTGGAGAGTCTTTCTTGCGACATTGTCGATCTCAAATAATGTTTAATGACTTTAAGTTTCGAGAATGATATCTCTCCTGTTGTTACAAATTCGGGCATTAAAAATTCTTAAAGCAGCTTTTATTTCATTATAGTTATTTCAAATTTGATTATATAAAATTGCCCTGACCTAATGTGACACCTCACACACCCGCCCCACACGCCTGACAACATAGAAAGTAGAAGGTCAAAACGTACTAGGATGGCGTATTTTTTTTCTACAATAGCTTTCGTTTTATTCACCGAAAGCTGCTTTTCAAGACTTTTTCTGTTTTTAATAAAAAACTATTGTGATTCACACGATGCGTAAAATCGATCTCTTGATTCACTTTTTGTCAAAAAAATGTATTATCCTGCTCTCTTTTAGTGAGAAACCTATTATTAAGGTTGTGTCTTATATGCGGACGTCTCATTCTCGTACATAGCAAAAAGTAGTATAACCTGCGTAAAAATGATACAGAGAGAGACATTAGAGTCGAAGCTAAAAATTTTGAACACTGGAACAATGTTTTGTTTGCAAAATTTTAAGATAGGTCAAAATCGCCCGTTGAAAGTGGTGTGCGAGAAGGGCAAGGAGCATTATATATTAGCATATTATTGAGACACTTTTGTCCGTTCGCTCTTAAAAGTTGTGAAATAGTCTTTATCATAATAATTACAGTTCGTGTAATATAGACATAATTTAATCCAGTATGTCTCGAAGAAATAATCAAACTAATCAACCTGATATAAAATCCACTGTTAAAGAGTGTATTAGAGAATTGTTAAAGGACGAGAAATTTATCGCTAAGGTTGCTGATAAGGTGGCAAGTAAAGTAGAAAAAAGGTTAAAAGAATTAGAAGAAAAAATTCCAGTACTAGAGGATGATAATTATAAACTAAACAACAAAATTGATGAAATGGAACAATTTTCGCGTCGAAATAATATACCTATCTTTGGAATTACCGAGAAAAATATGGAAAATTCTGTTGAAAAGGTTATAACATTTTTTAAAGAAAAATTGGCTGCAGAGGTTCATATTAACCAATTCGAGACTTGTCATCGGGAACGAGAAGGATGGAAGACGACCACTATTTGTCAAATTTATGTCTCATGCAACTAAAATTGATATAATGAAAAAAAAAAAAAGAAAATTGTTGAAAGGCAGTAAAATAATTATAGTCGAAGATTTAACCCAAAAAGGACATCAATTATTCAAGGCTACTGTACAGAAATGTGGTAAAACGAAGACTTGGACTTCCAGGGGCAAGGTAATGGCGACAATGGAAAATGAAATATTCTAAATTAATTCTTTGGATGATTTGGATCAATTCGAATAGCAAGCAGACCATAAATCTAAGTTAAGCAGCTGGGTGCGGCAATCATTATCTGATTATTACTTTTCTTTCCTATTAGTATATCATTTGTTTTTCTTTCGTTTTCCTAAATTTGTAATAATTTTATAATTAAGGATATTAGGGCTAGAATTAGGGCATTAATCATATTTAAGTAACCTCTCGCTTCGTATACATGAATAATAAATATTTTACAATAGTACATATTAACACTCGTTCAATTTTAAGAAATTTTGCACAATTTAAAAATATTTTTTTAGATAAAAAATATACCATTGTACAGTCTCAGAGACATGGGTGGATTCTAATATTTCTTATGATGTGCTTCACATTGAAGGATACAATTTCATAAGAATTGATAGAGATAGAGTTCGTGGGGGTGGCATTGGAATCGACATAAAAAACAATATAAAATATAAGGTGATACCAACAAGGGGAAATATTGAGCAGTTATTAGCTTATATAAAAAAAAAACTTTGCTTTAGGAGTCCTATATAAACCCCCAAATTTTAATTATTTAAACATTTTATCAGATCTTGAATCAACAATCCAAAATGATCTCTTATTATATGATTACTTAATCTCTCTTGGCGATTTTAATATAGATCAGTTACAAGTAGATAACCCTGCAAAGAATCATTTAATTCACTTATGAAAACTTTAAGCTATGAACAGATAATTTCCTCCTTCCACTCGTATTACTAAGAACTCCATATCGCTCATGGATCTAATTGCTAGGTGTTTTCACCCTTTTAGGAACACCCTGTATGAATCTGTGGGTTCTAAAATAATTTCAACAAGAGATAAACCACTAACACTTTATTTAATAATTTACTGACTGCAAAATATTTCTTAATTAATCAAAATAACCTTTACACTTTGTTTACTTGATATTTAACCTCACTTTCGTTACCGAACGTCACTTTAATAGAAGCTCTTCACTTTTATAAAACTCCTTCTGCGCCGGTAATCGCGCCTTATATACTCTGAAATTGCCTCTAGATCCATCAAGAACACAATCAAGAATCTTCTCTCACCACACTCTAGAAAATGCTATCTCTTTCTGCAAGTTTCCAGTCACTCACTATTAGGCATAGGCGTATCAATCTCCATTTTCAAGGGGGTGTAATGCATACCATAATTATAATTTCCTACTCCTCGATCATAGCAGACAAAGGTGTGGAAGACTTACATGATTTTTCTGATCATGATATGGTTTTTTGTAAATTATTTTTTATTCAGATCTGTCAAACAGTACGATAAATTATAGAGACTATAAAAACTTAAATTATGAAGCTTTTTACGCAGATATGCTAACATTGCCTCTTTACCATATAACAGAATTAGATGGTATTAACGAAAAAGTCGATTTTTTAAACGATTGTCTGGGTTATCTTTTGAATACTTACTTACTTACCTCTAAAAACATGTAAAATATGTAAAGACTATTCGCCTTGGGTAACCGAAAATATTAAATTACTTATATCGCTAAAAGATAAGGCATTAAAAAAATACAAAACTCATCAAACGCAGACAAATTTGGATAACTATAGAACCTTACGTAATTTTACGACTTTGTCAATAAAAAATGAAAAAAAAGCATATTGAAATTTTAAACTTCAACACCTTAATATAAAAGACACATGGGACGAATTAAAACGTATTAACATAATTGCAAAAAAAACACAGTGTATTCCAACTAACTTGGAAAACCCAGATGAAATTAATAATTTTTTGTCAATTGTATACCAATAGTACTAATAATGAAAAGGAAAATCTTATTGACTTCTATCTAACTCACACTATCAACCAAAGCCAGTGGCGTAGATGATATTAATATAGTCCTAATTAAACATTGTTCTCCATATATAATTCCATTAATAACGCATCTTATTAATGCTTGTTGCATCGAGAATAATTTAGTACCGAAATGTTGGAAGCAAGGGCTAGTCAAACCCCTTCCTAAAATTACCTATTTGTATACTTCCAGTTCTATCCAAATTTCTAGAAAAAGTTTTAGATATGCAAATTCGCGCCTAGCTGTCATTTAACAATTTAAATAATTTTTACCAATCGGATTTTAGAGCTAATTATAGTTGTACTTCGATGAGCATTACTGATGATATATTATCAGCAACAGATAAAAAAAATGGCTGCGTTAGTTCTTCTCGATTTCAGTAAAGCTTTTGATACATTAGACCATGATACACTTATCTCAATTTTACGTTTCATTGGTTTCTCTGATAGTGCATGCATGTTGAAGACAAATTACTTGAATGAAAGAGAACAGAAAGTGGTTGTTGATAATCACAGGTCAAAAAGTTGAAATATTATACGTGGTGTACTGCAGGGCTCCATCCTGGGTCCGTTGCTGTACACAATTTACACGGCCAATTTTGATTCTAACCTACATCATTGTCAGTATCATTTTACGCTGATGACACCCAACTTTATCTTTCGTTTAACTATGCAGATGCTCAACAGGTGGGTGAATATCTGAACCAGGATATAAGTAGGTTGGTGAATGCCGCTAAAAATCATACATTGTTTATTAATGCAGAAAAGTCTTCATTGGTAATTTTTGGAGCTAAAAATAAAATTGAAAATATTTCCAACATTTTCAATATCTCGGTAAATACTCATAAACTGCATAATGCATTCGAGATCAAGAATTTGGGTTTAGTAATAGATCAGTCCTTCAGACTCAGAACGCAAGTGAACAATATGATTAAAAAAGCCTATTTATTAAATAAAAATTTGAAAATTATATTATGTGAAAGTTTAGTATTATGTCAATTTAATTACGCTATTTTGTATCATTTTTGCATTGATGAAAATGATTCTTACAGGATTAAAAAAATGCAGAATGCATGTCTGCGATTTATATACGGAATCAAAAGATCACATATCACATAAACTACTAGACGCCCAGTGGTTAAATATGAAAAAGAGGAGAATACTTCATGTTCTGTGTTTATCATAAATTAGTTCTTCTAAAATCACCTCAATAAAATAAGATATCGTACCGATGTTCATAATTCAAATGTTCGCAATAAAGGTTTACTCTCAATGCCACGTCATACCGCTGCACTTTACCAACGATCGTTCTCTTATAATATGGTACACTACTATAATTAACTTAATGATGATTTTAAACCATTTTGCTATACTTATTTAAAATTAAATGTAAATATTTCCTAATGAATAATGAATTCTAACTTATATTTCGCATTTACATGATTAAATTATTTAATAGACTTTTGCTTTTTTTCCTTTTCTTCAATGTCCTTAATATTGTTAACTCATTTGTGACTTACGTGTATAATGTAAATATTTATATAATGAAAGGATGGACGGAAGAGCAGATGCTGTGACCCTGGTCACAGTGAACTGAGAACCAACCTTTTTATTCCTAATTTTATAATGTAATGTAATAATCTATGTAACACAAGTGTACATCTATGGGATAATAAATGTATTTATTATTATTATTTGCGCCGTTTTCGCAATTTACTTTTAAAACGACAGCGATCCGTATGTCCGCATCAGTTGTACGCAAATGATACCAGTTTTTACTATTGTTGCGTGCTTTTACCCCTGAAGCCACCCTTCAGGATCTGTGGGTTTCAAATAATTTTAACGAGGGTTAACCACTAACACTTTATTTAATAATGTACTGATACCTACATCATATTTTCCTTAAATAAACTACACTTTTATTAAAATAATCGTCAACAATGTAACCTACTTTGTAATTCTGTCACATCGGATTTCTAACCTCTCATCACTTTTCAACTCCTCTCTTCTGAACTTCGAACTTCCCGCCATGAATTTCGCCTTATATACTCTAAAGTTGCCTCTAGATGCATCTAGAAATTTTGAATTCTAGAACAATGTATAATTCTAGAGCCACCTACAGGCTTCCAGAAGAGATGGCGTATATTACTTCGTAGGGGGTGTAATGAATAACACTATGTACGCAAATGAGATGTCCGCAACTAAGACGACACCATTATTAACTTAAAAAGTGAAGTGAAAATATGTTCTTATATAACTTATGTAATAAAACGTTAATAAAAATGTAAATGATGAAAACACACGACAACTTATTGTTTGATTTCACATAGTTAGCAATTGCAACAAACCAAATATTAAATATAACAGAAAAAATCACTGCCTAAGGAATCACTACTTTCACATTCTTCATATTTCTCATTCAAGTCTCTTTGGACAGAAACACCTTGATAATATTTTTACACTCTAACCATGTGCTTTTGAGCAGAGTATGATACGATACCCCCCTCTCCCGTATTTTGAGCCACTCAATCTAATGCAGCTGTCAGAATTGCTTCACCTTATCAGGATTTTTCCCTAACCTCAAAAATTATAACGCGATGGAGTAATTCTGACAACGGCATCGAAATCTCAAAAATTGAGCCTTATAGCAAATTTTGTTCATTCTCCCACACTGTGCGGCGTAGCAGATGTTTGAAACTTTTTTAATGCTCTAATAATATTTTTGGTGCATTAGAAATATGGCATTAGTTCATATCCCTAATGTTTTTCCACTAATATAGAATTGTAATGAAGCATCCTAAAGTCATACCTCATTACTAATAAGTTTCAGTATAGTGCCGTGTGCACATTTGCCATACGACAGCGATTCATATTCAATGTACTAAATTTACACACCACCCGACCACGGCCGTCTCTAAGAAGGAGGGATAGATTCATGTACAAAAGCCCAGCCACGTATCGAGAAGAGCATTGGGTACATATCCTCGTAAATTGCCTTAGGCGAGCTGAGCCAAGACACTTTACTGATTTGTGCACTTGGTGACGTGACTCCCCGGATCGAATATAACTTGACCTAGAAAAGTTATCTGGTGAGCTGAGTCGAGTACGGACCTTGTGTCGAATGTTATTTAGTCCGACGACGTCCCGTCGTCTCGACGTAACCGATCCGGAGCAAATATAAGTTGACAAAGGAGTTACCCGGCGTGTTGAGCCGATAGCTTGCTCGGGTTGACGGTTATTAGCCCGACGCCGTTTCCGCCGTCAAAATAATCCCTACCCGTCGCATCGCTACATTACACTCTCGTCTTCTCTCTTACTCATACGATTTAAATGTCACCTGATTACCAATAATCGTAAAAGATACGGACCTGATAACCGATAACCTGTAACCACTGTATATTATGTAAACCTGCATATTTTATCTGTTGAAGAAAAATAAAATTGTTAATTTTGATTGGGTTGTCTTATTAAACTAATCTGGATCCTGAACTAATCTCCGACTCCAGCTACCCAGAGCAAAAGACCGTTACAGAATATCGAGGAGAATATTTTCAATTTGACACTGTATATGTTATATATACTAATACGCTTGTTTTATTCTTCAGCTCCAGGGATTAAACTATGCCACAAGTCTGACTCAAATTTTCAACAATGCATGGCCAAGAGTATAGCAGACGGCCTTCGAATTTTTGCAAATGGTAAGTGTATCTGATCTTATATTATGGGAGAGGTAATAACTGCAAAGAACCAGGCAAAAATTGTGAATTAAACTCTCCCATGACTTATGACTTATCTAATAAAACACCCATTTATCAAACTACCTAGAATGTGTATACGTTCTAGGTAGACCAACGAGGGTGCGATTACCACGCAATTAAGAGATATTCAGGTGGATTTAGAGAATTTTGGGGTATGTTCAAGACCCACAGAGGGGCCGTCGCACAATGGGCTAGAATTTCTCAATGTATCTTTTGTGTATGTATTTTTTTGTGAACATTAATGAAAATGACTATTCTTACTTCCTTTTCCTTTGAAATTGACTTAGTAACCTCTCAAATACCACTTACAGCATCAAAATACATCGAAAAATACTTTGAACATTTTACTTTTTCCGTTTTTCTATTTTCTACCCCACTGTGCGCCATACATAAGGAGCAGGTCTCTCAGTGTTGCCGTTCAGACAAAAATGTATAATTATAATTTCAGAATGATGTTGTTGATTGATTTAATTAGTTGAAAGTAAAGAAATTTTAGTAATAATTATAAAGTAATTGACTCATAAGGTATTTGCACTACTTACTTAATCTTCAATCCTAAACAATTTTCAAAACGTCCGCGTGTTTGTCTGTTCATCCGTGCTTTCGATCGCCCGCCTGTAGATCTGTCTGTCTGCCTGACAATCAGTCAAATTTCCTGTAAACATACTTTATGATATACAGACTGTCTATTTTACGAGGGCCACACCAAATATCTCGCTTAATATCTATTGTAGAAGAATAAAGTTTTAGAAACAGTTATCCCATTTTTTGTGAGCTATATTTCAGTAAAAAGAAATTTGAAATCCATATCCTACTTTATGAGATATATTACAAAAACCTGAAAAATAGGAAAACCACAAACGGTTATAGCTTCCTTATTTGAGGAGATACGAAAAAAGTTAAAGGAATGAAAGTTGACATCAAAGACAATAAGAATAATAACGTGTAACAAAAAAATCGAAAAATGCAGTTGGCTTTGACATACGCTATTGTGCAAAAATGAAAAATACATATCTCAAAGTAGGCCATGACGCCATTAATTCCGTTATTTTTTTCTCATTCCAACGATATAAAACATGTCACAGAAATTTTAACCGATAGTGTCAATATTTAATATTTTACGAATACCACAATTCATATAATTGAATCGTAACAATCAGCTTTGCCATAATTAGTGAAAAATAATGTATACAGTTATTAATAAATTTGACAGATTGTCACTGTTGTATGTTGTATGTTGCGTTGTGTGTACACCAATAATAACAAATTCGATATGATTAGCATTTATTGTCAGTGCAATTTTGACGCTGAGATGGCAGTCACGGTTTACGGAGATAGATTTCCAGATGCTCCGCAGCCAAATCGAACTATGTTTAGGAAGTTAGTTCAAAATCTAAAAATGCACGGTTCATTTTCAAAAAAAGTAGTAAGGCGAGCGCATGTTGCGGATAATGTAAGAAAAGTGAATAGAGTAATGAATTATGTTAACCAAAATGAGGAAACCTCTTTGAGACAAATTCAGAGAAACTGTCGCATAAAAAAAGACAGTGCAAGAAAAATATTGAAAAAAAACGGATTTCGATGCTACAAAATGAGGAAAGTTCAACATTTAAATGAGGGAGATAAGCCAAGGAGAGTAAGATTTTGTAGATGGTTATTAAATAAGAAAAGGAATGACGCGCTGATATGTAGCAAAATTCTTTGGTCGGACGAATCAAATTTTTCTAATAATGGATTTTTCAATAGAAATATGCATTATAAGTGGACACGAGAAAATACACATTGGTGCAGAGAGACTGCTTTCCAAGAAAGATTTTCTACGAATGTTTGGTTGGGTCTTTTAGGGACTAAAGTAATTGGACCTTATTTTTATGATGGCAAATTAACCGCTCGTAGATACCTTAATTTCCTGCAAAACGAATTTCAAGATTTTCTTTATGAATTAACAGTGGCAGAAAGATTAAATTATTCATATTTTCAACAAGATGGGGCTCCACCTCACACTGCTGTAATATGTACAAATTATTTAAATCAAGTTATGCCAGATAGCTGGAGAGGCACCTATGGACCCATTCTATGGCCAGCTCGATCACCAGATATTACTCCCTTGGATTTTTTCGTCTGGGGTTACATTAAAGACAAGGTATTTCAAACTGCCCCTGAAAATATTGAGGACATCAAAACCAGAATTCGAAACGCATGTGAGGCAATTACTCCTGAAATGCTCCAAAATGTAATGCGTGACGTGTCTCGTAGAGCACGTTTAAGTGTCAGAATGCATGGTGCACAATTTGAGCATTTGTAGTTAGAAAAATAAATACACACAATTTCTTTTCAATATAGTAGTAGGTAGTACTGTTATACATAGTTTTTCGTTTTTTTCTTTGGATGTTCGTGTTGTACTTGTATTTTCATTTATGAGATATTTATTGGTTTGTATTAAATTGTAATAAATAATTACGGAATTATAATTATTATAAAGTGAATTTTTACTATTATGGCACAGCTGATTGTTACGATTCAATTATATGAATTGTGGTATTCGTAAAATATTAAATATTGACACTATCGGTTAAAATTTCTGTGACATGTTTTATATCGTTGGAATGAGAAAAAAATAACGGAATTAATGGGTTCATGGCCTACTTTGAGATATGTATTTTTCATTTTTGCACAACAGCGTATGTCAAAGCCAACTGCATTTTTCGATTTTTTTGTTACACGTTATTATTCTTATTGTCTTTGCCGTCAACTTTCATTCCTTTAACTTTTTTCGTATCTCCTCAAATAAGAAAGCTATAACCGTTTGTGGTTTTCCTATTTTTCAGGTTTTTGTAATATATCTCATAAAGTAGGCTATGGATTTCAAATTTCTTTTTACTGAAATATAGCTCACAAGAAATGGGATAACTGTTTCTAAAACGTTATTATTTTACAATAGATATTAAGCGAGATATTTGGTGTGGCCCTCGTAAAATAGACAGTGTATAATATTCAGAGCTCGAAATTACCTATCGGATTCCAGGGATAGTTTTTACAGATATTATATTTTGTTAACACGTACTGAAACATTCCCAAAGTATAAAAACAGAAAATCATGCAACATACTAAATCAATTTTATTTAATCTTACAATTGTAACTTAGTTTTATCGAAAAACGCACTATGTTAAATAAAAACGAAATGCGTAATAGATTATTTTAAATTGCAGCAGGTATACCTACTGGCTGGTTACCTGAAATCCAATCCCAGGCGGGGAGGGGAGTAATTTAATATTTATAAAGATTACTCAGTGTCTCTCTTACTGTAGATTTATTCGGAAGTAAGTACTAAAAACGGAAGCTACAGCAAATTTTTGGATTCGCGATAAAGGATGAAATAATAAATAACTTAGAATTCTTTCTTAATTTTAGTGCTATTTTAGATACCATACTTAAATATATAATATAGTACCTATACTACACTGAATATACATACTTTTTATTTCTTGTCATTTAATGTAGTTTGAATATTTTTTGCAAATTGTTTTTTCTGATTTTGATGCTGATTCTAGTTCTTCACTTAAAATAAATACAATGTAGATAAATATTGGAATAATGGATGGTTTCTATTATGTAAACATAGATTAAATATGTACTTTATTACATTATTGTAATAAATTTGATATATTGAACAATAATTTGTTCTTGAAATTTAGCACTTTGACTTGGGTATTTACCCAAATTAGGTAAGTATTTTAGTCTTCACTGATAAAAACCCATGTAAGATAAATTTTTCTAGGTGGCAAAATTTTTCGGTGTCTACCTCCAAGTAGCCCCAGAGTCTAGATGTGATTACTGATAAGTAAATAGTTATAACCATAGAACTATAACAAAAATTTAAGCCCAAGAAAAATTTACCAAAGTTATAAAGTCAGTTTATGTGACTATTTATTACATTTATTATACAAGGGCCAGTCCGCATAGTCCGGATCATATCTGGAATCCGGAGCTGTCCAAACTATGTCACTGGCTCTAATTCTCGATTTACGCACCAGTAGAAAATTATTATAGGATTATAATCATAACCAACATTTTAAGTTTAAGGAATTTAAGGTTGTTTGCAACTTATGAACTGGGAATGTATTAAATAATAACTGTCAAACGCAATTTAAAACCTTGAGAGAGAAAGTCGTGGTCTTGAGATAAAAACTCAAGATCTTGAGATAATAAATAAAGATCTTGATATAAAAAATCGGTAAAGGTATTTACATAGAACTTCCCTCTTTATTTGTGCATGGCGGTCACTCTAAAAAATTATTAATTACAAAGTGACATTGAGAATTATTAATAATCGGAATATAGTTATCATTATTATTACAAAGAAAACCTGATAGCTTTTAGTCAAAAAAATATACAGAGTGGTCATCCGACAGCAAGAATTCACTACTAAATAACAGGTGCCAAATATGGAGGGTTTGCGCAAATACCTTTACAAATGTCTACCATGGTTGAATTATTTCTTGGAATGACCACCCTGTACATTTTTCAATAAAACTATATTAGGCATATGCGAAATATTATTGCCATCTGTCTTATTTTTAGTTCTACGTTCACGTAGTGGAGTGGAAGTATAGTAGCGGTTAAAAAATTTCGTTTTTTTTTTAAATAGGTTTAGAATATGAAAGGTGGAAATTTTAAATTTGAGGAAAACAGGTTTTGTTCCATCTATTCTAGTGGTAAATTTTTTTGCAAAAATGTTGGTAAAAACATTTTTAAAATTTGTTTCTTCTCTAATATGCTTAAAATGTTATGAAACGTGGAAATTTTAAATTTGACCGAAAACATGTTTTTCCATCAATTCTATAGTAGTAAAAAAAAATTACATTTTTTCACAGAAATTTTCAATTTTTTATAAGGTTTAGAATGCCATGAAACGTGGTAATTTTAAATTTGAACAAAAAAGAAATTTTCATCTATTTTATAGTACCTAGTGGTAAAAAAATTATACATTAAAAAAAAATATTTTTTTTTGAACTAGGTTTAGAATGCCATGAAACGTGAATATTTAAAATTTGAGCAAAACGAATTTTTTCCATCTATTCTAGTGGTAAAAAATGTTTCAAAAATGTAATAAAAATTTTCAAAATTTTTTCTTCTCAAATAGGCTTAAAATGTCATGAAACGTGGAAATTTTGAATTTTAGCAAAAAGAAATTCCATCTATTCTATAGTAGTGCTAAGAAAAATTACAAATTTTTGCAAATAAATTTTCAACTTTTTTTTAATAAGTTTAGAATGCCATGAAACGTGGAAACTTTAAATTTGAGAAAAACAATGTTTTTCAGCTATTCTATAGTAGTGGTAAACAAATTACAAATTTTTTCAAAACATTTAAAATTTTTTCTTTGGAATAGGTTTAGAATGCCATGAAACGTGGAAATTTTAAATTTGAGCAAAAAAATTTTTCTTCTCCATCTGTTCTATTGGTAAAAAATTTTTCAAAAATGTTGGTAATAAAAATTTTCTAATTTTTATTTTCTGAAATAGGTTTAGAATGTCATGAAATGTGGAAATTTAAAATTTGAGCAAAGCAATTATTTTTCATTATTTATTGCCTTTAGATGGTCTGGTCCACCCTGTATATTTTCCAGTAAAAGTTTAACCATTTCTTCACTGACAGTAGTGTCAGTTATCTACCAGATTTGACTGTTTCCCGTCAAGTAGTTTTTTTTTAGTTAATACACCAACAGACCGACAGACAGACTGACTGACGGAATTGAAAAATCTATAGTTTAGTAATCTATATGATCTGAAACGTGATAATTCGAAAAAATCTCGGAGGGTGATTTTTCCTCGAATACAATACTTCCCCTCGGTATGCGAGGGAAGTAAAAGTGAAGATCTTCAGATTAAAATGTCAATATCCTGAAAAAATAAGTCCAGATCTGGAGATAATAGGTCAAGATATTGAGATAAATGTCAAGACTAACACAAAAATAAAAGCGGCGTTTTGACACCTCAGCTCTTCTGTAAATTTGACTGTTCTTCATCAAGTAGTTTTTTAGTTCTAGCGTCAACAGACAACAGACAACAGACAGACAGACAGACTGATGGAATTGAAAGACTGTAATTTTCGTAATCTACATGGTCTGAAACGTGGAAATCCGAAGAAAACTCATAGGGTGATTTTTTCACTTCCCTCCGACAAGCGAGTAAAAGTTAAAAGTGCAAAAAATAGTTAAAATATACAAAGAAATCATTTTGCTAAGACCAATCAAAAGTAGTTTCAAAACCCTAATTTAATAAAAATTTCTCTTCTATTTGATGACATAATTTTATGACGCAAGATTTTAAACAGCGTATGTTTTTGCCGTTTAAACAACAGTTTTAATTTGTTCTGTGGTTTAAAATACATGAACAGCATATTCGTCCAAAACTTTATCTACATTGATATATTATTGTTACAGATGTAATAAATTTCTTGACAAAGCTGTATATTGGCTTTTCTATTTATAAAGGTTAAGTACGTATTCATTAGAGACCCTGTATATCAAGTTTGTTAAAGTATTATTGTGAGTAATCTCCATTTTTTATTTTTGCGGTACCACCAATACGACAGGTCATATTTGCAAGAAGAAAAAAGATGTTCTGTTTAAACGAATAAGTTTACGTCCTCACCAGGACATCTCTTTATATTACCTATGTGTACTTCAAATTTAAAAAATTCATCATCAAGAAATCATATATCTCTAGCGAACTCAAGCACATATTTTAGACTACTTCACCAAAAGAAATAATACTGATAACGGAGTAAAAATATATTTTTTTAAAAGTCCTTGGAGAGGGGGAGGCCTCAAGCACTTTAAAAAATATATATATCTTTACTCCGTCCTAATTATTACTTCTTTTGATTAAGTGGTCTAAAATATGTGCTTGACTTTGCTAGAGTTATACGATTTCTTTAAATAATTCCATACATTATTATTACTTATAATTATTGCATTTCAGGAAGCAAAGAATTGGGTCTCCCCCAGTTGGAGCCGTTACTGATACCCCAGTTGGAAATTAAAGGGGATCCAACTTTATCCGTTCAACTTCAGCAAAAGTATAGAAATGTGCGTCTTCATGGAGTCACGGTAGCGGATTTGACTAAACGATTTAAGTAAGTATACTGCAAAGTAGTTAAAGTCATGGAGTCCAGAGTTTGATAGTTTCTCACTCAGAGTTCTTTCAGATAAAACCGATTGATGTGAAATTTGGACAGTAAGTAGGGAATTGCTTTTACCCTGGGGGTGGATGCCACCCCATCTCGGAGGTGAAAATTATTAATAGGGGGACGAATTCTAAGCGAAATTATTCTATGAAGTTTTTACGATAAACCAATATTTTTTGAGATATTCGCGATTGAAAATGCTGATTTTTCATCTAAAAAAATGCATGTTTTATTTAGAGTGACTTTTGACGAATGGGTCTTGGGCATGCATCCATATAAGTTGCAGTCATGCAATCTGATACTATTTTAAAATGAAATCATTGCATTCCTTTTATTTTCATTCGATGGCTGTGTATTCAAGAGTAACAACTAGGTACTTACTTTAGGAATTTTATTGCCACCGAGCGGGTTCGTCGTCTTACTGATCATTTCAGTTGCCAAAACTTATTAACGCTTAGGAACCTGACAACTAACTACAAACTCTTCACAATAAAAACCTAATACTTTGCATCGTTTTATGGGGTTAGAACCTAAAACTGAAAATAATGTAGCGGTTGTCATACTCTTCGCAACTACAAAACAAAGAATAAATTGCATTTGATCGGTACATTTCTAAAATCAGTAATATCGCTTGTAGAGAAAAAAATCTTCATATCACTGTGTCGGTGATCCAATTCTGAAGAACCTTCAAAATGTCCGTCTGTCTGTCCCGTCCGTCTGTCAAGTTTTCTATAAGCACGATAACTTAAGAAAGGAAACTCTGATTGTATTGAAATTTGGACAGTAAATTAGTGGTGGCTAGAGGAAGAGATCTATTGACTTCGAACAAAATTGATCAGTAAATAAAAAAGTTATTAATTCTTTAAATTGTTTCGTAGTTAAATAAAAAAAATGTCTAAAACGAAAACAACCGCGCCCCTCTGGGAAGGGCTGTTTAAAAAATTTAGAAAAAACAGGATAAAATAATGAAAGCTTAGATATTGAAACATATTCTTTATAGGATTTTGCAAACAGCGGAAAGAAAAACTATCTATGAGAACTAAAGGAAAAACTGTATATAAAAATATTAATAAAATCTTTGCATTCTTTCGATAACCTGACTTCTGGTTATGCTAACAAGTAAAAATTCTTATTTGCCATTCTCGTTTTAACACTAGCATCCAACATAGTCCCCTACGGCTAGGCAGGCTAAACTAGTATCTACATGATCCCCTACGATATGTAAATTCAGTTAAAAATGAGAACAAAGGCCTGAAATTAATTTATTTACGTACCTTGTCTTTAAAAATTTTTTCATTCTGATGAGTTACATTTTCATAAAATCTCATTCAGTTTCTTGGAAATGCTTAGCCTTTGAAACGTTTTTCGTCCTTATTGTGGGCTAATTTCATTAGAATGAAAAAATTTTTAAAGACAAGGTACGTAAATAAATTAATTTCAGGCCTTTGTTCTCATTTTCAACTGAATTTACATATCGTAGGGGATCATGTAGATACTAGTTTAGCCTGCCTAGCCGTAGGGGATTATGTTGGATGCTAGTGTTAAAATGAGAATGGCAAATAAGAATTTTTACTTGTTAGCGTAACCAGAAGTCAAGTTATCGAAAGAATGCAAAGATTTCATTAATATTTTTATATACAATTTTTCCTTTAGTTCTCATAGATAGTTTTTCTTTCCGCTGTTTGCAAAATCCTATAAAGGATATGTTTCATATATGTATAAGCAAACAAATAATAAATAATTCACTTTTAAACATGAATAAATATTGTTACATTGCAAAATCAGCTAATGGCCCCTAATGTTTGTAAACTCAAAAGTAATAAATCTGTCACAAACGCGATCGGACTATGAACCGGGCTGGCTTAAACTGGCTAAAACAAAAACTAACATTATTTTAGGTTTAGAGACAACATTTTTCCAGTAGTTTTTGAACAACCGCACGATGATGAACTTCATCATGGTTATTATCAGTAGGAAGGAGCAACGACATATATACGGCAAGAGAAGAATGTGTAACCATAGCTCTGTTAATGCTGCAGAATACTCTCGTAGTATGAGGCGAATAACCTTGTGATTTGAACATGTAGGGGAATAATTTCTACAGTTTTCTTAGTTGTCAATACCATAAAAATAATTAAGGTCTTGGCTGCTAGTATATACACCAAATCTAAAGAGTCTGGACTTTTGCTAGCTTGCTTTATTTATTTTCTACGACGTGCTGATATCCAGGTCCACGTATGAACGGAAAATCTGCCACTCTTGGTCATTGCTGGATATATATTTCCCATCGAATTGAGTATGGCAAGTCGCTAAGCTAAACACGAATACGACCACCATGTGTTGACTGGAAACATTCTTCGTCTATAAAGAATACTTTATTCCAAAAATCTACACCAAATCCTATATATTCTAAAGCAAGTCCTACTCAAGCTTCCTTACGCTCCAGTTTCAATATTTTTGTGACGTTGCATGATAACGCAGCTCAGATTCTCTTACTCGACCAGTACGACTCGATCCAGGAAAACTAGTTTCTTCACAAGCTTGAATAACTGAGTACAATGAATGTTCTCTTAATATATTCACCAATTACGAATTTTGGAACTTGATGTGGGATGTGACGTTTTCCATACATCTCACCGCCACATAATTTAGTCCACTGCGTATATATACGATCGGCCATATTAGCGTTTCGTTCCGTGGCTACTCCGTGAACTCGTCAGTAAGAAAATGGCGGAAAAAGTTTTTGGCCGTCGCAACTCCTGAAACGATCAAACACCACCCTTTTTATGGATCACTTTACGTTTTTATACATGAACGGGTCTTTCGAGGGGTGGATAATCATTTTTTTCCAAATAATTTGGTTGAAGCGCGTATCCCCCGTTTGTGGGGTCGCTATAACGAGAAAAAAAAGATACAACCCCTCCTCATCCCTCAAACGGGCAGAAACCACTCCTCACTCACCAGAAAGCATGCTAATCAGGATTTACAGGTTTTTCGACACATGATCGTTATTCCTGTACATATCTCTTCAGCTTTCATGGAAAAGAAGGTGGTACCGACCTCGGGACTTGCTTTGACCCTTACAAGGGGTGTAAAATTCATTAATTATATTTTGGATCGTCAATACAGGCCTTATCTCATTTTCGTAGGCGCTGATCACGATAAAAATGTGGATTAGGCGTTTCAAGTCAAAGAATTATCCTAACGAGAACAAAAATTAACGAAAACAAATAACGAAAGAACAGAAAGAAAATTTAAAATTGATGCTGGCGATTGGGGAAGGAGGGGATGAAGAAGAAGAAATCGCGTGCGATGTGCGTTTTAAGGAATATGTGGATTGTAATGCTATTTGTAAACGAACTAGGTTTTTAAAGTAATAGTAAGCAAATGATTTATTTTGCTGTTGTTTTGCTGCACTGTTGCTATTGACCACACAATTTATTTTTCATTACTTCCCGATGGAGAATTCATCAGTAACCTGCATAATCATCGCCCCAGCGATAACTTGTAGATGAGGGTAAGTTTTCGTCCATTATAGGGGTTGAGGAGAGTCGGAGATGAACGTAAATATGATCATAATCAGCGCCTGTGAAATGGGGGAGGGCGCATAGACGATCCAAGGTGTAATTGATGAATTTCACACCCCTTGGAATGATCGAAGCAACCCCCAAGGTCGCTATCACCTTCTTTTCTTTGAAAACTGAAGGGATATACACAGGAATAACGATCATGTTCATCAGATTCTCTCACTAAGTTATGCAGTTTCACAATAAAAAACTTTATTCAGGATACTACACAGACACAGTGGTTTTAAAAACTAAACTTTTATATTGATAATTACAGCAACTTACAATTACATTACTTACTGTCAATATTTCCTTGTAATATATAAACATAATAGACGGACTACCAAAAATCACTAAGTGAACAGTGGCGTGCGAACTTATTATTCACAACAGGTGGTTTCTGTTTCGTTTGAGGGATGAAGAGAGGTTGAAGCTAAAAATAAATATATTTCCGTGATCAGCGACCTTGAGAACGGGGGGATACGCGTTTGGACCGAATCATTTGAAAAAACTGATTTTCCATCCCTCGAGAGGATTTAATCAATTCCCTAGTCTGCTGTCTGGATTCCACTTAGTCTATAACCCCCTCTCATGTTATTTTAAGTATAATGCATCGATTTATCACTCTTCAGCCGTCTATATATAAAAACATAAAGGAGTCCATAAGAGGGGTGGGTTTTGGCCGTTTCAGAGGGTTGCGGCGATCAAAAACTTCTCCCACCACTTTAACCGTGTTTAGCACCCTCGAAAACAGGGGAGGAAGGTAATGTCGTTTTTGCAATTTATCTCATTGACAAATCATCTTCTACTTTAACAATAACAGCAGTTTTTACTAAATCACTTATATGGGGCATATTGGTTTTTACATACACAACTAAGTTTTAACAAAAATACGTTATAAGTCGTCCTATTATTTATTGTCCACGACAAACAGTTGTAGAAATCGTCACTTTAGGCACTCAAAATATATTTCAATGAACTAATTAAAAAATTACTGCTATTTTCAAGTACCAAATTATTTCTTTGTCAAAAATATAAACAATAAATTTTCTATTACATTAAAATGAAAAATATACATTTGAATTCTTAACAAAATTATCGTTACAAATTAAATGTTATTCTCAAATGTAAAAATTATGTCATAACTGTTAGAGTAATGGAATAAAATAACAAATATTTATATTCTCACATCTAAACAGTAATACATAGTTAATCGTCAATACCTGAGCCACTGTCGATATCTGTTTCCATTTCCTGAAGGTTATAGGAACAATTAAGCATGTTAGTTACATATGACTGAATAATGGACCCCTTTTTGTGAATGGTTTGGATATTAAACTTCTAATAAGGGGGTCTGATGTAATTATCAGCATATGTATCAAATCTTCCATCGTTTCTTTTCCAGACATCTTTCTAGTGCTACCATGTCGAAATTGTTTACAGTCTTTGTGTCTAGCTTCTTGGGTCTTTTCTGATAATTAGAGCAATAGCAGATTTAATTATAACTGACCCATGAATCAGTATTTTGTGTACACTAGGGGGTATACTAATTGTATAAAGATACATAAAGGTTGGCTGTTTCTAGGGTGCACTCTTCAAATTTTCTGGGATTAACTGATAGACCACACGCTATTATTGGAAAAATAACACATAGGCGGTATATTAGTTCACTATCTATACCTGCGATCTGTGAAGCCAGATCAGGATCAGCAAAAAAACGTCTGGCTGTATTCCCATCGTTTGTAGTCCCGAAACCGTGTTTTGGAATATATACGAGAAGTCCCATTTCTTTACGTGATTTCCATCGTTTGATATAATTATTATATTACAACTAATATGTAACATACATTCAAAGCATTTGATCCAAGGATGCAAACTTGACATCCCAAAAGAGAGAGCCAACGAATCTAATTCTCGTTTAGAATGACTCTCCGCGTCATTCATATCTTTTGGGGTGGCATTACAAATATAGCAATTTGAGGATGGTGTTTCAGTGAGATATCCACTTATTTTACCATCAACCATAGTTATGCTTAACTTATCTTCCACAGAAAAAACAAATCGTCAATGGTCACTTCAGTTGCTGTTAGATGTTCAATCTCTTTTTTTATTTTGGCAACTTCATTTTAAACTATTTGTTCTGATTCTTTTACGAAGGCGATTTTAACTGGCCCACAAAATGCTGTGGATGATAGTCGTTGATTGTGCCACAGTACTGATTCGTTTTCGCCAATAAGTTGCAAAGGCACAAAAGACACAACAAACAGAAACGAATCATCGTGCCCTGTATGTTCGCTTTCTGCAAAGCGCTGTTTGTACTTTTGATGACCGGAAGTACCGTCACATCCCCACTTGTAAACAACAGTCATTCTTCTTGGAAGCATTCGCCCTCTTTCACTTGACACACTACTTCCTTGCACTAACATCAATCGCCGAATAGTGTGATCTAATATCGACTGTAATTTTATTTCTGCTGATATTTCTGTTATTTCCATTTTCTCTGGATAACAGCGTTTTTTTGCTAATAGTGCATCGTCGTAAATAGGATACATATCAGCATTATGTCCTTTAGCTTCGTTGTGTATTGCAATATACTAAGCTTTGGTAAGTCGGTTCTGAACGTAGGAGGCTAAGGCCTCATATCAGCAGTGAGCTTTATTGGTTTCTTGGCAATATCAGTGATAGCTATTTCTTTTGGCGCCTCTGACACACTTTTAACTATATCAGCGGCAGCGCGTTGGCTTTGCGAACGAAGGCTCATTTGGGTAGCCAATGCAAGTTCCTCTGTGCTACTTTTCAGAAGAAACTGCACTTTACGCCTTTTTGTTTGTTCCGAACTTTCAGGAACAGATTTTCTAGGCCTACCTGAAGTTTCACTAGTTGTTGTTGGTGCATTTCTCATTTTTTCTAAAATGTCAAATATGAAATATCCATCCATCCACTTTGTATACTAAAGTGGAATTCTCGCCATTTATGACGAATTTGCTTATCAATATTGTCACATTCTCGCCTTAAACCATCGCTAATTATACCCTCAACTCAAGTTTATCAATAATATATAAATACAAAGCATGGATTGCGTTTCCTTTGTTAGCTTCATTATACCATACATAAAATACCTCTTGTCGTAATATGCTTCCCTCGGAAACATCTAGAAATAGAAGGAAATGGTAGATTATGGCAGCAAATTTTATATGGTTTAATATCTAGATAAATGCTCTGAAGGAGAATCATTAAAACATTTAGTGCAAATTGTTTCCAAAAAATTTAAACTTCGTCAAATTAAGAGTCTTCATTTTGCTTACTTTAAAAACATTGTATTATACAAAATAGTTATAAAAGAGAACTAATGCATTTTCAAAAATAAACTGTTTGTAAAATAAGAAACAAGCCTCTAGTTGTTCTCTCCATAACACTATCACTTAATATTACTTTGTACTAAACACAAGACGAACCGTTATTTATAACTACCAAAAGTCGACTGAATGTATCTTGATCTTGATGATTTGCTAGAATTGCTACCTGCTTCACGCTCTTAATACGCATCTAGAAGGAGTTTCCTGGAAACGTGCTTAATACACCCAATACTTAGAATGTACCTCTGGTGCATTGTCACGCATTTAGATTAATGGCGAAAAGGGGTTTTGAGCGCCTAGAATTATAATTTCTAACACTGTGGGACAGTACATACATGTACAGTCAATACAAGTCAGTATCTTAAAATTTCACAGAGAAAACGTGCGCACATAAAAGTCCGACAGACAGATAGGCAAAAATTTCTTTTTTGTCTAAATTTAAAATCTCAACATTTTAAGACATTCTAAACCTATTTCAACAATAAAAATTTAGAATGTTTTTTTTTCGATTACTATACCCACTGAGTAAAAACATAATCTACTGCAAGATAGGCTTGATATATTGAATTGTATTATTTAATCAATCAAACAGCATATAACATTTAGTTTTGTAGTATTCTACTGTAGTTTTGTTCGGATATTATGTTTTATATTACTTCGTTGTAATGTATCCTCACCTTGTAATTGGTTACCTGTTGGGGGGCGTATCTAAATAAATAAAGAATTAGAGTAAACATGTTCACTGTGTTGATTTCAGTTCAATTTATCATATAACTACACCACTTTCGTCGCAGGATTCACCGAAAAAACGATATTTCGGCAAACCCGATTTTTTCACAAACAATTCAATATGGAAGCGTTAGCGCTGATCATTTTTGTTGGAAAAACATGTGCTCCGTTTTAAAGAGCCATTCTACGTGTCATATTCAAAATTTGAAACATTTTCTCACTTTGCATTTTGATTGATTTACATTAGTGATTTTAACTAAGGTATGTCTTTAGGCTGGATGTAGACAAAGGATGCTCATGGGTCACAGACGCTCTCTCGCCACAAGTGAGAATGGAGGCAGACTATGAAATAAAAGGCCAGCTGTTAGTATTTCCAATAAACGCACATGGAAAATGCAACGTCACTCAGTGTAAGTAATTTAAGGTGGTTTATTTCATCTATACTGTTACTATAAATAGTACTAACTGCATAGCAACTAAGTTACTCTTAATAACACTAGTGCTGTTATAAGAATCGTAACATGCAAGAAAGAACAAAAAAATAAAAAACCGCTGACTAAGGAATCACTATTTCCACATCCAGATTTTCCATCCGTCTCTTTAAAGGAAAACATCTTGACTATAATTGCACTCTAGTATGTGGAAATAATTGGTCATAGAATTTTAATAATGCTTGAGGCAGATGTCATAAAAAAATCTGAGGCGTTGGTTCGTAACATATACGCCAAAAATGATGTTTCTGGAATCTAATTAGCTCGCTTCATTTTCACCAAATGTCATTATAATACATACGTATACCAAATTTCAAGTGAATATCTCAGTATAATTTTATCAACTCCTTTAATGAAGTGAAGGTGGTGGTTTCAAAAACATGATAAAGAAATCTGAGACCCTGCCTCCTAGTACATATACCAAATCTCAAGTTTCTGTACGCTTACCAGCTTGCTTTACTCATTTCCCCCCCTTTTTTTTCGAGGGGAAAAACCTTCAGAAGGTTCCCCACACTGATGTTCCAGTGTGTGGGGATATGTGAGATTCTTACTCACTAAAAAAAAACCCTCTTCCTGCTCCGGAACTGTGTTAACATTACTTCGGAGGTGTCATTCGTCCTATATTCCTGGCATCCGCTCTTCATTGTCCTTGCTCCTGAGGATGTTGTCGCACATGGCACTGATGGCCGACCATGAGTCGGGGCTGGAGAGTAGAATAGTGGTGAAATTCTGAGCAGTAATAGTCTGTCCCGTTAGTCTGCTTGCCGTGTCTCTGTGGTCATTCCACTTGGGGCATAGGAACAGGGTGTCGGTCGTGGGGCAGTACAGGCAGTGATCGTTCGCCTTCTTGCCAATCCTATGCAGGTAGCTGTTGAAGTTACCATGGCCGGTCAGTGCATGGATCAGGTAATAGCTCAAGTCGCCGTGTTTGCGGGCTATCCATAGACGTACGTCTGGAATAAGGAGATGCGTCCATCTCCCCTTCGTCGATGAGTCCCATCGCTCCTGTCAGCGATCTAAAAGGTAGTTTCTATAAGTAGTCTTCTCAGTTTTATCTGCCCCGTGGTTGTAGGCGCGCTCCTTGGCCAGGAGGTCAGCGGGAGGTACCGCCGAGATGACCTGAAGGGCAAGGGCAGAGGCTGTCCTGTAGGTGCAGCATACCCGGATCAGCATCAGGCGTTGTGCCTGGAGTAGTCGGTTGCGGTTTCTGGCTGTTTTCAGGGCGTCTATCCACGCCGGTGCGCCGTATAACAATATCGAGTTCGCCACGGAGCTCAAAAGCTTCCTGGCGAGGGTCTTGGGTCCTCGGATTCGCGGCATTAGCTTTCGGAGGGCCAAGGTCGCGCTCTCCGCTTTCCCCGCGGCGTAATCGACTTGCCGATTCCATGATAACCTTTGGTCTATGAACACTCCAAGGTACTTTATGACTCCCTTTGCAGGTGCAACCGTATCCTGGATGGTCACGTGCATGTCTCTAACGACCTTGCGCCCGGTTAGAGCTATGGCCTCGGATTTCTCCGGGGCGACTCATTTTCCCCTATTTACCTTTACTTACCCCCACCCCCTCAACGGAATCATCTCAAAATATAATCTAGTTCTAGATATCGTTATAATACATACGTGTACCAAATTTCACGTGAATATCTCGTGAATTTAATTTCAGCTCCTTTAATAATGGAGTGGGGGGTGGCAGCTTGCTTTAGTCATTTGTTCTTATTACCCCTATTTACCTCTCGACCCTCCACGGGATACTAGATACTAGTTTAATCTGCATGGCCGTAGGGGACTGTGTGGATGCTAGTTGTTGAATGAGAACTTTCAAATAAAAAATTATACAAATTCATTTCAGGATTTTAATTTGCTAGCATAACCAGAATTCAGGTTATTGAAAGAATGCAAAGATTTCACTAATATTTTTACACACAGTTTTTCTTTTAGTTCTCATATATAGTTTTTCTTCTGCTGTTTACAAAATCCTATAAAGAATATGTTTCAAAATATATATTTCGATTTTCCGGTCCGACTCGTGAAAATCATTTCATGAAGACTCAATATTTGTTGTTAAAGTACGCTTTTTAATTGCTTGTTTTTATAATTTAATAAATAAGTTGGCCAAGAGTAAAATTTTTCCTTATTCGACGTAAAATAAAGACAAATTATTCATATCATATGATCCATTCAAAGTGAGCAGAATTACCGGTCTCGTCTTACACATTTTAGACACAAAATTTTAGACTTTTAAGAGAAAACGTAAATACACTCGTAAGGATATGTCAGCGTAGTCAAAATTCGCAGAATATTATAACTAGCGGGGGCGCTGAATCTACCCGGACTGTATATAAATGTTGTGAAAAATTGCTGCTTTTTGTCAGACTGTAGATTCGAAGCGATATAATTGTCCGCCATTTGTACCACACATTAGGTAATTGTCTTAGACAGATGTTTTTTTGTCCGACAGTTGGTAAAAAATTTTTGGTCATCATGAAACCGACGATTTCCACGCGTCATACTGGAAAATCTGAAAATATATTTTGTCGGACATTTCGAAAATTGAATTCTACATAATTCTATTAAGAAATCTTGAAAAAATCAACTGGTTATCAATAAATTTTTTAAAGTCGTTATTTTGGCATATTTAGGGTGGTTTCACAACTTTCCAAAAGCCGCGTTTGCGGAAATTTTCGAAGAGGAAAAAAGTGGTAGATTAGGCGCAATTACAAGAAGTTCTAAGAGGATATGTATAAATTGTACTTTATGTCGGAGGGTATCTAGACTATTAAGCTATGACCGCCAAAAAATTCCAACAATTGTTGCTACCTACAAATTATACATTTGAATCGTCTTTTTATTTGATGAATTCGCTCATATTTACTCAATACCACACTACAAGCGAAAACGTTTTTAGGATATAAAGGGTATAGCCGGATAAGAATAGGCGATCTGCCCCCCGATAGGAAGTGCCTATAATATCTATGGTGTAGAGTGTCTTATAGGCAAGTCAAGTGGTATGTAGGTTCTTCAGTCCAACATTCAGCTGCTACGGAGACATTTAAAACAAAAATTTAAAAAACGGCCAATTTTTTCAAAAACTTATTTCCCTTACACTACTTAACTTATAGAGATGAATAAAAAAATGATTGGAAACTAACATTGTGAAGAATATTATGCAACTACTTAGTTGCGTTAAATTCTTATATACAGCAACAATAATAATAGAAAACCTATTCGAAGCTTTATATCACGGGATTTCTATTGAGTGACCAGTTTCTGAAAATTGCCATAAATAGATCATAATACCTTCTTGTACCACCAGTAGTTTCATTAAAATCGAAAAGGTAGAACACTTTCAAAAATATATATATAATAATTGTGGTACCCATTTAAGAATCGTCAAATCTGTACATACTGTATATAAATTCGTATTTTCTGCACCAGTTTATCAATCTACGTCACTATCATCATTTATGACAACATTAGTATTGTTTATGTCAAATATTTTACCAAAGTATTTCAGCCGGTCTAAATATTCTTGAAAGATATCTCGCATGTGACAGGTATTAGATACATGTGATCAGGAGCCGACAGTTCTATTACCATTAGAACAAACACAACAATAACCACAAATACTTTTGTAGTCTGAACCCTGAGAGACATATTAAATATAACAGTGGTAGATTTTACTGTTTATGTGACGAGTCTCACATTTATCTTTAGTACATTTGGCATTTCCGTAACATATCTAACTTGAGGATTATTGTCGTCTCCAATTAATTCTGCCAAATATGCTACAGCTTGTGACAATTGATATGAACCGGTAAAAAAAAAACATTAAGTCACTTTTACTGAGTTGAGAAAAATCCATTATATCTGCAGCCACTAATTGTCTAAATGCTTTCTTCCGTCGATTCCAAAGTTTTGCAGCGACTTCTTCGTTAAAAGTGTTTGGCACATCCATTCTGTTATTTATTCTATCAGTAATATCGTCACGTAATTTTCCATCTGAATACAGTCTTTTTCCAAATGTGTTGTGCAAAAAACCATCAATTCTGCAAAGGAGTTTAACATCCGGAAGCATCTTATTCTGCATAGTGTTGTGTAAAAGTTTTGAGTTATTGCCCGATGGACAGCTTCGATAACCCATCGTATTTTGATAACCTCTCTAGAAGCATTAGCTTCCTCTGTTGTCAGTTGTGGTCGATTATCTTTGAATACTGGCATTATTGGAATAAAGCCTCTCCAAAGCAAAACCTCGATCAAGAATGAATAAGTCATTAGGTTGTAATAACTGTTTCAAATCAGCAGATTCGGTCAATAATGTTTTCATTATCCTCGCGTAATTTTGGGTCGCATGAAATGGTCCGGCAATATCCGCAATGTAACCACCCTTAGTATATATAGTAAATGGTTTACAAAGGGGTTGCTGTTCTTGACCGGAATACGACTTACGTTGGTATGTACTCATTGTTACTGCTTTTACCGTTTCGAATATAAGTGCTGTCAAAAATCAGTGCCAGTTGGTTGTGGTCGGTATTTAACAATTTGGTAGCTATATAACTTGTATTTGCAGTATTTGCAGGAAATCCAAAATGCTGTGGTAAAATATCTACTTCAACACCCTTTAATATTTGTTTATAAAATTTGGATACTTGTTGCTCTCGTTCTAGACAAAAGATAGATGCCATTATTCGATTTGAATTTCCAGTTGTTAACTTAAATAGAAATACGACTAAAGCTTTCGTCACACTACGAGAATATGTATCTCTTATCGACGTTAACATATTTCTCAAATAATGTTCTCCCAAGTCAGTCCAGTGAATATTTTTAGTTTCTCTTCCGGTATGGTGCAGTTGGCTAAACTATTGAAAAGTAAATTATCACAGTAAATCGAAGTAAGGTTTAGCAGGGCACTTATTTCGTTAGCATTGACACTACTGGTGAATAAAGACGGAGATTCGAAAGTTCATTTACTTAGGATTTATTAGCTCTCAGATGAGTTTTACAGCAACGATCCCACTCAGGTATAAACAATTTTTTCATTACAAAAGCTTGATGCCTAGCTTCACGAGGTATAACATGGATATTTACTTCTGATTGGCATGTAATACAATACATATGTGTAGAGACGACTCGCCTTATAGGTAACTCAACGTAATTATCACAATCTATATGAAAGGCAATTTCTGAATCAGTTTCGTTCTCTACCTTGTCCTCACTACTCCAGTTCTTTCTCTCTTTTCTCTTTCTGCCGGATATTTACTAGAACTGAAACTTCGATATGGTATTAATGGACATTTATTACACAAAATATCGCCTATTGCAATGTTTTTCGTTATAAAAGCACTAAATATATAAGTTTACCTCATTTTCATATTTTATGACTTTGTTGCGTCGACTTTTAATCAAAGAGAAATTGCAGGATTTGCATCTAGACATTTTTTAATAATTCAGGTAACACTCAAGTAATATATTTAAATAAAACCACAAACCTATCGCTCACTAGGTACATATACGCTCTTTACTTTTGTGAATTACTAATTCAACTGACGCTACTCGGCATAGCCGCAAATCACCAACATTAACTGTATAGACTTGTTTGAACATTTGCATTTCGCCAAATTGCGACTTTTAAAAATATATGTTGCTACCCTACAGGCTGATAACTAGTATATTAAATCGTTATGACAATACTTTATAATAATTGCAGTATTTAAAGAAGGTACATATAATATTAATTTCAATATTATGTAGAGTACATTTGAACAAATCAGCGGCTTGTTTTCCACATCGTGCAAATTAATTCATTTCTTAAATGATTTCGAATGTTCATATAATGTGACTGCACGTCCGAATTCGTAATACATAATAATTACAATAAACATAATTCGTGCGAAATCTGATTCGCATCGTTTGAAAATACAGCCCCTGTGGTTATATGTTTGAACTCTTCCGTCTACGAAACAATTTTTGCTCTTATCCTAGTCATTGTTTTATTTCATTTCTATCTCCTTTTTTTCATACTATTGCTTTTCACAGGTAATCCTCTATTATCTGTCACACACGAGACAACTGTTCTTTAACATTTACACAGGTCTAAATATTAAAATAAAGATTAATAACAAATAGTTTCAGTGTTGTTATAACAGATAATGACGAAGATTGACAAACTGGGGCAGAAAATACGAATTTATATATAGTATGTACAGATTCGACGATTCATAAAAGGATGCCACAATTATTACATATATTTTTTTGAAAGTGTTCTAAAGTTTCGATTTTAATGCAACTACTGGTGATACAAGAAGGCATTAGGATATATTTATGGTAATTTTTAGAAAGTGGTCACTTAATAGAAATCCCGTTACATAAGGCTTTGAATACGTTTTCTATTATTATTATTGCTGTATATAAGAGTTTAACGCAACTAGTTGCATAATGTTCTTCACAATGTTAGCTTTCAACAATTTTTTGTTCACCTCTCTAAGTTAAGCAGTATAGGAGAAATAAATTTTTGAAAAAAGTCCCCATTTTAAAATTTTAAAAAAAATATCTCCGCAGCAGCTGAATGTTGGACTGAAGAACCTACATACATCGTTTACCCACTGACTTGCCTACACGACACCATAGATATTATAGGCAGTTCCTACCTGGGGCAGATCGCCCATTCTTATACGCCTATACCCAAAGAATTTATGTAAATAGAAGCAGAGATAAAGTGTAAAAGTTATACGATACTGTTGCCAACATGTCCAACATACCTTTTTCTCACCATTTCGTTCTAAGATACAACATTGCCTATAACGCTATCTCTGTTGCAGCCTGTCCAAGGCCGTGGTATATGAGTGTAGCATAGACATATGTCTAAATCTAGTTATTTAATAACAGCTGTTCGTGTTTACTCAGATAACCTTTAAATTATTTTCATATTTAGTGCAAACATTTTTGTACAAAAATATATAAGTTTTGTAAACGATTGTTTTATTCCCTTGCCCCTTAACATTCCTTGCGGATGCTCAAATTCACGGTCCAATTTGTGGCCGGGTAGAACTCCATTTTACTAGACAATCCACTACTTGTAGCCTTGTAGGAATTAAGAACCGTTGGTAAGCAGTTTTATTTTTCTCACAGTATGTACATTATTTTTTTCAGATAAATAAGGTCTATGTCAGTTTGTCAAAATATAAATAAACCAAGGGGCCATTTACTTCAAATCCTAAGTCATGAACTGCCGCACGATTTCCTGTAAATTAGTTACTTATTTTCTGATTCTTAAGGGATGCGAACAAATTTCTGAATCGGTTTATTAAATAAAACAACCTACACATACTTAATTCGACTCTAGTACACATCTTTTTCCGAATCCATTAAAATTAATAGTATTGCTGTAGTTTGACGGTAAATAAGTGTTAATTTTAGGAAAATAAATATGTGTACAGCTCAGAAAAGGTTGACGAGCGACACATATTTTGTTTTTAAATTGTCGTCGCATTATAGAAACAGCAGATAAACGTTATTTAATGCAATTTTAAGTCATACTTTGGCTCCTCAGCACTTGGAAATAGTTTATTTACAGATCAAAATGCTCCACAAATTGAGCGATTAAGGTTATATTTACATTTATTTGTCACGTCAAAATGACGGTGGCTGCAATAAAGATGGGGCTATGGTAATTTTGGTCATAAAGAAAGAGATGATTATAAAATGTAATGTCTGAACTATGTTGTCAACACACTTGTGAATGTGTATCTGCTTCTGTTTACATAAATTCTTTGCCTATACCCTTTGTAAATTGATAATTTCTGAGATACCAGTTACCTTGGATACTAGCGGAACCATAGTTTTATATAGTTTTATAGAGTATAGGGATATCACTAAAATGTCCATGTATTTTTTGAAAAGATTATATAGGATAAAATAAAACGTGTTACGATACTGGCAACGTTATCTGCTTCTCATGTTGCCTGAGAATTTAAAAAAAGTAAAAAGCATCTTGACCTTACTAATATGGTAAATTACTACTATTAGTCTACAGGATAGGATTTTTGAACAAGATTACATAGGTATATTACATTTTTTGTTACAGATAATTTACACAACACGAATTTGATGACTTGTGAGAAATATAGCAAGAAAAATAAGACGCACATAAGAGTAACAAATTACACAATGGATATGAGACCTGAAAAAGTAGTTTACGAATTTGAAAATATTTTTCCAGGAAGTGAACAAATTTCGGAGGAGATACTGAAAACGATGAACGAAAACTCTTTAGATATTTTCAAGGATGTCAAAGCTGGATTTGAAGAAATATTTTCGTTCATGTATTTAAATGCAGCAAACAGTGTGTTCTCGAGAATTCCAATGAACGAGTTAATCCTGGATTAATGACAAATAGTTATAGTCGTAATCTTCTCTTTTTGTATAATCTGGGGTAGTTGAAATAAGAAAATATAAATAATGTTGTTCCCATAAAGATGTAGGAACAAAATTACGTTTTTTATTTTGTATAGTAGTAGTTCTTCTCGTTCTAGCTGAAGAATAATTTTTTTATATTAGACAATAATAAAGTAAAATTTTATAAATTAGTTTTTTTTTATTGGTACCCTATTTTGCTTATTTAAAGTACGCCTCAGAGTGTTTAAATCCAACTTTTAAAAACGCGCGTGTTTTAAAGTTACCATGGCAGCAACTAAAACCCGAGTCAAAATGTCAACTTTTTAAATATTGATCTGACAGGAATTTTTGCGGTATTAACCGCGAATCTGTTTTTCTATTTAAGTAATCAACATTAGAGCTCATTTTAAAGCAATATGCAATCAGTAACATCTGTAGTGACAATAGTTAATCCTATGTGACAGATTGCAAATTAATTTTTGTATTCTTTATTTGAGACTGACAGGTATCCTGATGTCACATCACGAATTCAACCATTTCATATTCTTAATTCTTATTTCCATTTTGCGTAGTAATAATACCAGTATTTATGATTTCAAAGTGTACCAATAAAAAGAAATAGCGTAAAGTACTCGTGGATAACTGGTATTTAAAACACTAAATAGATTCCAGCACTCCGGCTGCGTCGTCGTGCTCGAAAAATCGCGCGTGTTTTAAAGACCTTAATATCCACTTATACTTTAATATACTATAGCCGAGCTAACTCTAGCAATTATAGCAATTATTTGCATATTATGAAATTACTGCATCTAAAGTGTGACTCATTTGTTTTGGAGTTACCCTGTAAAATCTTTATTTAGTGTGCGATTTCCACAGTTTTTTTTAACTCGTAGAGCTGTTGAAATGCATTTCTGGAGCAAGGAGCGCCAGATTACTACAAAACTTAAGGCTTACTACGTCAGTTTTTAGGAGTAAAATTTTAATAATTCATATTGACAACTTTCTTAAAAAAATTATGCACACTACTGGATTCACCACCAGTCAAAACGGGCCTGTACGAAGTTTTGTCGAAAATTTTTAAATAGTAATATCATTTTCTATTATAAGTTATCCATGAGAAAACAATTAAAATAAAACTGAACTCTAGTAACATAGTATTATCATTATTCTCATGCCTAGTTTTAACAAATCAAAAAAAAAAAAAATAGAAACAATACAATTGAAACAAAAGAAATTGAGAATTCCGTTACAAAAACTGCAAGATTGTCGTCACTTCTACCAATCCACCAGTTATTTCAATACACTTGTCAATCCTTTTACGCACATTCATGGTAACCTTTCGTATTTGTTCTGGAATAATTTCTGCTTGCATTATGCTAGCACGTAGTTCTTGTACTGTTTGTGGTATTGATTTGTAAACTTATTGTTTCACTAAACCCCAAAGAAAAAAATCGAGTGGCGTGAAGTCTGGGGATCTCGTAGGCCACTCAATCAAAGGACTGTTCCGCCCTATCTAACGATTTTCAAAATGTTCATTTAGACATCTTCTTATCAAGACGGCGTTATGAACAGAACTTTTATCTAACTGATACTTTAAATTAAGGAGATTCTGTAGTGGTAAATCATCTAATGCGTTCCAAAACTCGTTCTCAAGAAAATTTAAAAACACATTCGCATTCACATTACCCTCAAAGAAAAAAAGACCAATTATTTTGTAATTTACTATTCCACACCAAGCGTAATTTTTTACGAGTACTCTTTGCATTTATGACGAATTCCAAGACTCTCAGCTGACCTGTGATGGCAATTTTGACTTGAAACCACCCCGTTGTGGTAAATGAGGCTTCATCGCTAAATAAAATTCCATTAATAAAATTAGGACTATTTAGATATTGCCCCTGTAGCCAATAACAAAACTTTAATCGTCGTTCCTCATCTCCCACTTCCAATGTATGCAAAATTTTTGGCTTGTAAGCTTTTATTTTATTTTTTCTTTCAGGCATCTTCTCTAAAATTTGGTCATGTTTTCTCAAAATGTCATGACCTCCATTATGCCTGGTTCTAAGCAAGTTTTATGAAACACAACCTGTCTCATTGAAAACTTTATTAGTGCGTTGTATATTATTTCGAGTTACTCATCTTGCTTACAATTTCTATTTTATCTCTTAAAATTAGTCTTTCCATGACTATTAATACTAGAGACTGTAATAACTTTCCTACACCTTAAGTTGTCACTTTTGACAATTAAATGTTTCAATTTTTTTCTCATAGGTAACTTAACTAAGAATAATTTTATGAAAATGAAGGGTATTGTGAAATTCTAACGTCTACAAAAACGTTATTATTTAAAAATTTTCGACAGGCTCGTTTTGAGGGGTGGTGTTTCAAAAATGCAGTTCAATAAGCTTTACAATAAAAAAAAAACAGTGAATATCGCACACTAAATAAAGATTTTACAGGATGACTCCAAAACAAATGGGTCACACTGTAGATGTATACAATATATTTAGAATACTTAATACATGTTCAATTTCGATAGGGTGGTTATTCTAATATTTAAGTATACCTAAAGCTTATGATACTCCCTAATTCCCGGTTATAAGATTAGACCAAGCTCCCATGTCAAAAAGCTACCTCATCGAACAACTCAAATTTAAAAGGTGAAAATGGTTGCAAAACAAGTAAATTTCATGTTACGCCCGCCAGACCATTAAACATTTGTTAATTGTTATATTTTACGAATTTTTGAATTTAGGAAAAAAAAAATGTTTTTACGTTTCAAAACACCTACTTGAAATTTTCTCAATTTGTGGTAAATAATGAATATTTAAAAAAAAAATGACAATACTACACAACACCTCCTTGAATTTTGTTTTAAAATAAAGTTTAAGATTACTCCTATCTATTACAACTGGTCTGCCTGACACATTTTGTTAATTAATTTGACAGATTTAATTTTTTATAAATTATTATTTTTTTCTGAAAGTACGCTTTATAACACATTCTTGATTTTCATTTTAAAATGAAGTTTAAGATCTCTAATGCTATTAGAACTGGCCTGTCTGACAATTTTTGTTAATTAATGTGACAGACTCAATTTTGTATAAAGCATTTTTTTTATGAAAGTATACTTCATAACACCTCCTTGATTTTTGTTTTAAAACGAACTTTAAGATCTCTCCTATCTATTACAACTGGTCTGTCTGACAAATTTTGTTAATTAATTTGACAGACGTAATGTTTTATAAATTATTATTTTTTCTGAAAGTACACTTTATAACACCTCTTTGATTATTGTTTTAAAATGAAGAGCAAGATCTCTAATGCTATTACAACTGGTCTGTCTGACAATTTTTGTTAATTAATGTGACAGACTTAACTTTTTATAAAGCATTTTTTTATGAAAGTATACTTCATAACACCTCCTTGATTTTTGTTTTAAAATGAAGTTTAAGATCTCTCCTATCTATTATAACTGGTCTGTCTGACAATTTTTGTTATTAATTTGACAGACGTAATGTTTTATAAATTATTGTTTTTTTTCTGAAAGTACACTTTATAACACCACTTTGATTATTGTTTTAAAATGAATAGCAAGATCTCTAATGCTATTACAGCTGGTCTGTCTGACAATTTCTGTTAATTAACGTGACAGACTTAATTTTTTATAAAGCATTTTTTTATGAAAGTATATTTCATAACAGCTCCTTGATTTTTTTTCTAAATGGAGTTTAAGATCTTTTCTATCTATTACAAACAAAAATTATCACACAGACCAATCTTTTTGAAATTGATTCATTATTTACCACAAATTGAAAAAATTTTAGGTGTTTTGAAATGGAAAATAATTTTTTTAGCTAATTTCCAAAATTCATAAAAACTAACAATTAACAAATTTTTTATGGTCTGGCGGGCGTAACAAGGTATGTGTACTGCGTACAATGATAAACACGGCCGCGTTGATATTTTGAACTGCAACGTTGTCTCTCTAAAATTTTGTATCTTTAATAATAATTAACTCATTATTGTTCATTATTGTAACAATTATACTTTGTGTTCCTCAATTTGTTGTTATAATTATTTTACTATTTTACTTAATCGATTTGTTTGTGCATGAATCTTTGTTTCTAAATGTATGTAATAATAATAATAATAATAAACAATTTTATTAAACAAAATATAAATGCATAGTACAATGTTTTCCCAGGTAATGTACATATATGTGTATATTTATTTTATGCAATATATAAGTTTAAAAGGCGCAAGTTCCGTTGAAATTAACTGCTCTTCCACTTTGGCGTCAGGTACTTACATTACGAAAATAAATTTTAAGTAGGGACACAAAGTAGTGTATAACTAAACGATATATGCTTCTAACAGAATTTGGGCTATGACATAATTGGGGATACCTAACACTATATGTTACTAGAACAAAAATGAACAGATATGAACACACAAACACTATTAGTGCGGCTCTTGTTCTTTATGTAACAGATTGAGAACAAAGGTACGAAACCGTTTTACTGACAGAGACTTACACGCTTTCGGTAACTCGTTTAACTGTGCGGCTATATCATATACAAAGGATCTTCGGAACAGCGAGGATTTATGCTGAGGAATAGTTAATGCATCCTTACGTCTTATATTTCTATTATGAATATCTGTTCTGTATCTTATTTTATTATGAAGATATGCCGGAGTATGATTAGATAAAATTTTATGATATAGTATATAAGCATGCAGTTTTCTACGACTAGCCATGTCCAGCCAATGGGCTTTAGTTAGAGTGTGTCATATTCTATCGTATTTACGTATACCATATATAAACCGTAATAAGCATGAGTTTTGTAAGATTTGTATTCTTTTAGAATCTCTTCATGTAAGGCATGGCCCATAAACAAAGTCACAGTAATTGCACTGAGAAAGGACAAGAGAATCGCATAAAATTATTTTTGGTTTTCTGTTTAAAGTGTGTCTGTTAGGATACATCATTCTTAATTTGCCATAAGACTTTTTTAGTAAGTAAGAAACATGATCCGTAAATCTGAGTTGATTATCTATAAATATACCTAGATTTTTTGCTTAAGATGCCACCTCTATCTTATCCTCTCCCAGTTCAATCACCATGTCTTTTTCCGAGAGGTTACCAAATAATACAACCGAAGATTTTGTGGAATTGATTTTAAGATTGTGTTGTTTGGAAAGATTTACTAAAGCTTTTATATCGTTATTAATACTTTGACATTCAGCTGCAATACTATTACGATGAAAAAAGTGATATAGTTGCGTATCGTCTGCATACATATGATAATTACAAGTATTAAGAACAGAAGGGAAGTTGCATGTATAGATCGTATATAAAAGTGGTCCCAAGATTGACCCTTGAGCAACCCTGACAGCATCATAACTCTCTGATGATTCCCCAGATAATATCACTTTTTGTGTCCGACCCTCTAAATAATTTTTGAATAGCATTATAGTGCTTTGACTTAAACCTATAAAGTGGAGTATTGCAAGTAATATGTCATGATTGATCATGTCAAAAGCTTTAGTATAATCAAGTAGTATTAAGGCTCCAACATTATTTTTGTCCAGTTCTTGAATAATATCATCGGTTATATTAAGAAGTGCAGTTCCACAGCTGTGACCTGGACGAAAACCTGATTGATTAGGTGGTAAGGAGTTATATTTTATTAAGTGGCGACGTAATTGTCCTTCAATTATCCTTTCTATTCCTTAGATAAAGCCGGTAGAACAGTAATTGGGCGGAGGTCTTTTATTTCCTTAGGGGAATCTACTTTTGGAATAGGTGTAACTCTGCCCTCTTTCCATTGTTTCGGAAATACTGAGTGCTTAAAACAAAAATTTATTATGTGTGTTATATATGGCAATAGAAATGGACAAGAAAGTTCAATCATTACTATATTTATACCATCCATTCCATAGGCTTTAGATTTAATACTTGTTATGACCTTTAAAACTTCAATTTCTGTGACCTCGATTAGTTTAAACAGTTTCAGATTATTTGATTTTAAGTTATTATTGTAGAAATCTATTAAATTTTTATTAGGTTCTTCTCTAGTAGAACATACATTTGAAAAATATTCCTTGATTTCGTTAAGGTTAAAATTTGAAATTATTTGGCTTCTATTATTGTTGTTAATATCGAACTGTTTAACTATGTTCCATAACTGTTTGTTATTTGAATTTAATAATTTGTGTTCCATGTAGCGTCTTTTTTCGGTTCTAATTGCAAAAGTGGTATAATTTCTAAGTTCTTTATAATAATTCCAATGATTTATATTTTGTGTTTTTTTGAACTTACTTAGAGCCTTATCTCGTAAATTCATTATTAATTTTATGTTGTCTGTAATCCATGGAGATGGAGGTTTTGTAAATCTTGAAGTTTTAATTGGAGCATGTAGATTCATTAAAAAAATTAAATTGTCATTTAGAAACCTTGCCTTATCATCCACTTCTATTAGATCATAAATTTGATGCCATGGAATTTCACGTAAGCCGTTCTCGTAACTGTCTAAATTAAATCTTTTAAAATCTCTATAACTTCTTACAGTTGGATCTATTTAACTAACGTCTACTTCTATGTCACAGATAACTGCAGAATGATCCGATATATTCGAGATATCCTTAACATTGCAGTTACCATAACCATAACATATCACTCTCTTCCTTTTTTGCAATCTTTTTTGTCCTATCCAGTAATTGGGTCTCTCGACCTGTTGGATAGCGTATGTAAAAATAAAAATAAAATAAAATAAAAATAAACGCTTTATCTGCAAAACTGAAATTACATCTTTACACTACTTGTACCGTGTTCCAAAATTTATAATAACAAAGTTCCTACCAGAACATCCTACAAAACACACCTCTTCTTCATACACTTCAACAAATTTTATAATTTCATCAGAAGTTATTTTTGCTAGCTGTTGACTTCTTATTGCTCATTTTTATGTTCTAATTATTACACACAGCGCAAGTAAAGGTTTACACGTGCAATTTTTATTTGTAGTGGTATACAAATTGACAATGGCGTGGTACAAACTTTTTTGCATCAATTAATGCAAGGTCAAGACTTGCTCGCCAGTACCTGTTTATACGTGCAGTATATTTTTACTGGCGTGCCAGCATCTACTGGCGCCACTAAATCCATGCACGTATAAACCCGCCTTATACTTAAGCTGCATTTACACTATGCAACATGTTTTATAAACTTTTGTTTGTTAAACATGTTGCCGAAAACTTATGATTCTTACACCTCGAACTTTTGTTCTTAAACTTGTTACAACATTTGTTGTACAACATTGGCTAGGGGTGCCATAAAAAATGAACATCTTTAACAAACTCGTGTCAAACTTAGTTGACATGATGGCTTCAAGCAGTGATGACGTGATGATGGCTGCTGCCGTCTGTGTGGTAATATGTTCATGTTGTAAAAAAGAAAGAAAGAATAGACTGTTTTGGGTGGGCGCTTCGTTTGAAGCTAAGAAGAAATACAGTGGAAGCAACTTATTGCAAGATTTGGAACGAGATTATATTGATTTGCTGGCAGGAGAATTGCTAACTGATGGTAGGATATATAATTTTTTAAGGATGACCAGTTCAGACTTTGAGTACTTGATACTTCGTATCGGAGAAAGAATTGGAAAGAAAAACACACCATTTAGGGATGCGATTCCAGTTAAAGAAAGACTTGCTGTAACCCTACAATTCCTGACTACTGGAGACTCTTACAGAAGTTTGTCTCAACACGCTATACACTCACACACTATACTACTATACAATGTTTACTGGACCAGCAGCCGAAAACTCACTGATCTGACGTCAATTTTCGTAAACAAGTTGCAGTGCAAATAGGTTTGTAAACAAGTTTGATGAACAAAAGTTCATGAAACACAGATTCCCATTGATCTCACCGACTCGGGCCGGGACGACTGAAACCTGTTGCAGACCACGATTTTTTGTTGTAAAACATGCTTGTTGTACAACATTGTGCAACTTTTTTTTTATTGCATTCTTAAACTTGTTGCATATGGGCAGCAATTCTGTTGTCGAACAGAAGTTTATAAAACATGTGGCATAGTGTAAATGCGGCTTTATATAGGACATACTGGTTTTTACACACGTGCGACATATATTGACGAATGATTGATAGTAAAGTTGGATGTATTATAAATGCGTTATAAGACTTTTCCTATAATAGTAGAGTAAAGTAAAAAACGGACATTGATCTACATAGAAAGGCGTGCATCTACATAAATAATGCCAACAAAATGGCCAAAATGACTGAAACAAAACTTTTTTTAATGTCAATGGAGAGCTGGTATCGAGATCTACATTTTGAATAAAAATGATCCATTTTGGACTTAAAGGCATAAAGAGGCGGGCAATTCAAATTATAGACAACAAATTCATTTGTGTCCACAGAGTTCAATACTTGGTAATACAAATTTCAGGGTGTTTTGTTTTCAACAGAAGGTATATTTTCTGAAAAACTGAAGCCGATCGGAACTCTGAACGTCCCTGGGCGTTGACAGATTTGCTGCAATTTTAATTAAGAACATTTTGGTTCTTTGTTTGCCCTGATTGGACCTCTAGAAGCGGACACGTCACCCTTTTGCATAAAAAACGCTGTTCAAAAAACTAAATTGTTTATAAAGAAAACGCTACAGGCTTTGGAAGTCCACAGCTCAGATATATACCTACTCCTGGTGATACGCCAAACAGTGGGCTAGAATCCCAAAATCCTGGCCAAAAATCGAAAAACCAAGTTCGTTATATTCTGTTTTGATTCACATAGTTTTGTAGAGCAGGGTTCCCTGCGTGCAAGACTGAAACGACAGTTACCTAGGTTTTACACCTGCCGTTGTACCTTGGTCGGAACTTGACCATCTTCGAGTGGGTAACAATACGAGAATCAGTCCCGAAATACTCAACGTTCGTATGTTGTGAACTTTTGTTATCACAGGATGTGTTTTTGCCTAAGAAAAATTGAAGCTACTCCTGATGGTATGTAAAATATTACCTATGAATTGAAATTAATTTTTTTAAATTTCTTATTATGGAAAATAAATGTAATATAAACGCGTGTGCTAAGGTAGCAAAACAAAGTATGAAAATAGTTTGTATGTACAGAGATGTAACTCTAATTCACAATTTAACATGTGGGAAATGGTTGTGGAATAAGAATTTCATAAAAATTAGCTACTAGAAACCGTTTATTTCAGCGAAATATGCAAAAATAGAAAGGCGCGTCCAATAGAACGTTCTCGGAGCAATTCTTATTATGCCTGCGTTACAGCAGGTATTTATTCCCGAGACAACAGTAAGTCCCAACCAAGGGGGAAAATGTATATACCTGGTGTACACTATTGGCCAGTGGAAGGGAAGTTATAGGGTGTATTAATTTTTCGTGAAATATATTTCAGAATCAGGGAAGAGTTGATTCATCACGAGATGCATAGGCCCATCTCATATATGCCGGAAGAAGCAGGACGATAAGGTATTTTAAAAATATTTTCCTCATAAATACCTAAGTGCAAACAATACGTATGACAAGTTTCAAAAAAATCGTACATTATTTATATTTTCAACACTTATAACTCACCCCCAGGGGTCGACAATTTTTTTTATTATTTTTCTCATAGTTATTTAGGTATCAAAAGTAGGTAAACGGAGTTTCAAAAATATCGAAGGTTGTTTATATTTTCGACCCCTATATCTCACCCCCAGAGGGCGTCAATTTTTTTAAACTATTCTTCCCTTAATAACCCATGCCCAATAAGTACATTTGCAGAGTTCCAGAATTTTGGTCAGAAATTTTGGATTCTAGTCCACTGTGCGCAAGAAGGTATGACATAATTATTTTGCCATTACAAAACGATCGTTTTTTTTGTCTTTTTACTGCACTATTATACTATTATACTGTCCACGACAGCACCAAATTCTGTCAAAATTCATTAGCTAATTTCGACACGATTGTATATCCCTAGACCTATCACACCTATCACTATTTCGTATTCCTGGGACCTCAAAACGTAAAGATCTGGCCTCATCTCATTTGCTTTACCAACTGCAGTAACCTTCCCATTTTTATGGTTGGAGGATTAATACACAAATTTCGTTGTGTATTTAATTTCAATGGCATCACGCAAATATGAATTGAACAGCATTCGAGTAAAATGTTAAAGAAGTGTCCGCAGACAGTCAAACCCGACTGCAAACTACTCGTAATAAGAATATTATAGGTTCTATCAAAACGCAAGAATATTTAAAAAACAATTTATTAGAGAGCATTACACTGACATTCTTCCAGATATTTTGTCAACAGGCAGAAAAATATGAAACATGTTCATTCAAGTTCAACAATTAATACTGCCATATAAGAATCTCGAAACAAAATTGGCCTGGTCTGCTGAACTGTTTTTTCACTAAATATAAATTTGGAGGCGGAAAGCTGACTTGCCATGGAACCTTTTAGTAATAATAATACCATTCATTATCAACACTTTCGATTTACACATTAAGCTCTAGATAAATTATATAATACTGAAATATATGCTGATACTCTACCATCATTTACGCATACACTTTTCTACATATTATGTTTATAATCATAGTGTCTACATGACTAAAATCCGACAGATACTTATCTGTCATTTTCCTGCAGTTGTCTACGAAAGCTGTAGAAAATGTACACCAATCTCATCTAAATATACAATTATAATTTTTAAATAGCGTATTCTCCTACAAATTATTCTAAGAATATGTCCTTGAGAGCAACCCTTGTGAATACTCTGTTGGCCAAACCGTGGAAGATGAGTCCAAAACTTTTTTCATAGCCGTCTCTGACATCACCGAAGACTTCATCCCAGTTATCATTTAGAACTTTGTTGATTTCGTTTCCTAGCCTGTCATCTCCTTCGAAGAGGTTGTCAAATTTGAAAATTACTTTTTCTGGCCTGAGGGTTACAGTGTAGTCCTTGACGTTCCAGTAAGTTTTTCCTTTCTTCTCGAAGGGTTCTACGTAGAGGGTGTGGTTGATATTTGTGTTTACTGTAATTAAAAATACTGTAGTTAGTTTTCAGAAAAAAAATTATAAATAAACATCGAATATTAAAAAGGATGATTATGCAAGAACTGCTTTATGTGCCAATATTTTAGGCACAAAACTTGTAACATTCTCAGCTTAGCGAGAGTAAAAATTCACAGGAGCTTGAAAACCCACTTTTCCTACACACTAGACGTGCCGTTTTGTCGTGTATTTAATGAAGAAAAAAAAAACATTATCAATATTTGTAAAAGTTGCGACAAAATTGAATCAAAATGTCAAATGGATCATCCAAATGAAGAGTTCTCTGATATTTTAAAAGCATTTTTTAAAGCTGTCTCAATTACTCCCCATAAAGTCAAAAGAAAAATGTTACGAGTTATTAGGGAAGAGTGGATAAATGGTCCCAAAATATCATTACTAATAGACTGTTATACAAACGGCTCTAAGGCAGAACAGGGAGTTGGAGTCGGAATTCTCGGTATAAGACCAAAAACGAAAGTCCCAAGCCTAGGAAAATACGTGACATATTTTTAAGGCCGAAGTTGCTGCAATACAGTGATATGCAAAGGAAATTATAAGGCAGGGAACTATTATTCAATCAATTACCATTTTTTCCAATTGTCAGGCTGCGCTAAGAGCTGTCATGCATACGAGCACTCATTGATAAATGGGTACAAGCTAAATCTCTTGAACATTGGAAAAGTTTCCTACGACAGAGACAGGTCAAATTGTCAATTAAAGAACGATCGGCCAAATTTACGGAAAACCTATTATGTCAAAATAGAGAGGTCATTAGAATAATAGTGGATTTTGCAACCGGTCACTGCCGACCTAAAATAGACAACTGAGTCTAATGGGTCTGGCAGAAGAGGAAGTCCATGTACTGTATCATTATGAAGGCCTTGCTAGACTGAGATTCCAACTAGTTGGCGAGGAAAAACCAAGAGCTGATAGCTATACCAAAGGGCTGTGGAGTGTGATACAAAGGACAAAGGAGCTCTAAGGAAAACAAACAGGAGTACCACAATAGATCCATGGGAGTAGCAGTGGTCAAGACCAATCAGCCAGCTCCTCCTTCCTAAATCTAATATACGGGTTATTTTATCCCTGGAAAATAGGGAAGATAGTGCATGTACTTTTTCGAAAAGCTTATATTATTGAATATATTACTTTCCAATACTATTGCGGTCTCAATGTTGAGGAATACATGGTAAATTAACAAAAATGTAGATATCATAGCGCATAAAAAGTTGCTTGCATACTTAATACGTGAAAATGACGGATATTAGATAAACATCTAGGATTTTAACAAGTGACAATTTCAAAAAGTTTTTGTCAAACTCTTGATGAATCTCTTCTCTTCATCAAAGATGCAGTTAAAATGTTGTTACAATTTCTTAAGAAGTAGGAGAAGGTCAGTGAAATTGTATTATGTTGAAGATATGTCTTAACTATTGTAGGTTATTCGTATCTCATAAAAAAGGTAGATACACTACGCATTCAGACTTTTAAAGATTTCATGGTAGGTATTGTTATTTGCGAATCTCAGCGTTGACAAATAGATTTGTGTGGATTGCCTGGCCAGCATATTTACTTGATCTCAACCTAACAGACTTTACCTCTTGGTGACACCGCGTAGGTTAAGTGTATATAGGGCATATTAACGACAATGAATTATATAAATTTTGAGCATGGTTAAGTACACTCCAGGAATTTGATAATGTATGTTTGACGCATACGTATTATATATTCATTAGAGTTGCTGCATACATTTTTAATAGTTAAATATCGATAGTTTCGTCTGATGCATTAACATGAATAAATATTATATCATAATAACAACTTTATTAGAAATATCAAATACTGACACAATATTTGGATAGAATAAATATGCTTTATTTGATTTTAATGTTATTGCGATTAATTATTTAGCGTATTTGACAGTTTGCGTTATGAAGTCAGTTTATATGCATGCATATCTTGTTTACGTTTTTCATTACTACACTAACAGGTGGGATGGAATTTTTTGCGAATGAATTTTGTTCATTTAGAGTTATTTCATTATTTAATCAGTAAATGAGCACGAAACTGTTCAACAGATTAATAAGCTTTGGCAGCAACAGAGCGAGAAGTTTTTCAAAAGTAACCATTCGAGTCGGGTGGTGACTGGCAACAGAACTACACAAGCCTTCAAAGCTGAAATAAGGATTAAGTACATTACATTAATCACTAAATGGTACATACTTCACGATTTTACGACTTCTTACCTTTATACTGTTACATCACTACTTGGCCCTAGAAAAATTAACAATGATATCACCGGTTAAGGTGATAACCAAAGGCAATTCAACCAACACACAAATAGTGACGGCGAACGGCTAGCTGATCTGGTGCGTGGCTGGGATTTCATGGGTTCAATTAATATATATTTTTTTAAATCAGCCAGAGGGTGAACCAATATTTTTGTGATATTTTGCCTAGCTAGTTTGTTCCAACACTCAGAGGTAGCTTAAAATGATGTAAAAATTATGAGCGCCATCCACGGAAAATTTAAGAGTTACTGCTACCCCTGTGATGGTGAAACCAACCGCCGTGGAAAGATTTGATCTTATGGCGGACAGACAAACAGAAAAAATGAAAAATTAAATTTTACGATAAAAGATACTTATTTATTAATTACTTCAGAAAAATCATCAATGTAAAAACAAATCAGCGATTTTAATCAATTTAAAAATTATAAAATAATGTTATCAATTATGAAATAGAAATATTAAGTAATATTATCACAATTTCCAACAGAAAATATTTATAGCTTAATTACTTTATCATTAAAAGAAAAGAAATATATTGTGCAATGAAAGTCATACAGTAAATATTATACAACAAAAGAAATATCAATGAAATTCTCAGAATCTCACCAATCCTCCTGATAATGGATAGATAGTGGATGAGGGCTCCTGGTGAGTTCTGGTAGCCTTTCCTAACAGCCTCTCCGAACACAGACTGCTACTCGACGTGGTTTGACGTCTTGCTAACCTGTATAACGCTAGGGTTTTGCTGTTGGTTGGGATTGACTGGACTAAACTGGACTTGACTAAACGGAATTTCAATCGACTGCTGAACTTTACTAAACTGTGTTTGACTGGACTACCCGTCTTATGAAATCTAGCAGACATTTAACCATCAAACGAAAATGATTTTCCATGTATAAATTATGTAGACTATTTGTACTAATTATCTATGTAATCAGTTGTTAAAATAATCAGTTATATAATCAACTATATAATTATCTATTTGATCAGCTATTTACTATATAATCAGCTATTTACTATATAATCAGCTATTTAATTATCTATTTAATCATATAATCAGCTATTTGGCAGCAAAACTCTTTTATTAGATAAATCACTAAGAGAAAGTTTGATAACAGCTGAAGTGTCACAACTCGCGACTGAATGATTATCAAAAAAAACTTAAAAGTCAAAAGTAAATGCTGCTGCAGAATTGGCTACAGAAATGGCCATTCTGCTACCAGCTAGCTAATAAAAGAGATATCCCCTCTCAAGTCTCAATTAACATATTACCATACTATAAACTAAAAATTACTAAGAATGGGCCCGCGTTGTTATATGCAACCCATAATACTTCCTGCAGTATATTTGGTTTAACCAATAATTAAGAAATTTGTGCTGTGAAATAGACATATTTACTATGCGATCGAAGCCTCTGTGTTCTACGAGAGCTGTTAGCAAAAACTGGAATACAAAAAGAGTTAAATGGATGAAACATGAAAATATAATAAATGTGTACATTCCTAAATTTAAACAGATTACCTATGATAATTTAATGTCTGAGGTTTTAGTTACTAGAGTATGGTAGATACCTGTACATATTTCTCAAAAATTCATTCTGTTTAATAGAATTTAATAAAATTACTTAAAGTTGCCAGATGTACGCAACACACCCTTCTCCTCCGGAAGAAATATTTTAGCTTACTGAAATATTTCTTGATCAGCTGTGATCCAAAAAAAAATTTTTAATTAGCAAAATGTCTGACTAAATGGTACTAACATCAAACTGTACTAAAATAAACTGTACTAAAAGTAAACTGTACTAAACTAAAATTGAAAATATTATGAATGCGTGAAATTTATTTCCTCGTAGTGCTAAAGTGAAATAGTAAACACCTCGTATACGTGGCTAAAAAAAATAAATAATTAAAAAAAAAATTATTTACTATATGTCCCAACTTAATGGTGACAAACTCACAAAGTCCAACTTCTAAAAAGAAAATATTGGAAACTAACCTGTATGCCCATAGACTAGAGCCATACATTATACAACCACGTGTAAAAAAAATATTTACAACTACGAGTTAAATGTTTGTTAAATTTCACAACGAATTAAAGTGTTCAACTACGAGATAAAAATTACAACAACGCATTCAAAACGATTTTGGACTAAGCGCCCGGACTATTATCCAGTTGATGAAAAGTGAAAACCAAAACTAAAAATTTGTATATGCTTAATGAAATTTCTCTAAAGTATCAATAAACATGTATTCAATCTAAAATCTCTTAACATCGTCAAACCCGAAATTTCGCAAATAAAATTTAAAATAAAATATTTACACAAGTGTAATTGGATATGCATCGATCCAAACACACCAAGTTGCGAAACCAAACTAAACTAAAAAGGCAGAACTGTGTCTGTCTGTGTGTGTCCTCACGCGAAATTATTCGGTAGTGTGAGGTCACCTCAACCCAAAAGTTTGACGATTTTTTTTAAAGCAGATATTTGATGTTGAGTATTGCTTTATAATGCGGCTAAGTTGGAAGTTACGCATTTTAAGTGGCCCTATTTAAAGAACCTCCACCCTACCACCCTATATAATCTCAGCGACAAAATAAAAAAACAATTAAAAATTCTTGAATTTGTCAAGAAGTATCACAGTAGATGCATGAGGTATGAAAAAAAAATTATGTCGCTAAGTTTTCGTGCGATGTTATGCATTTTTGAGTACTTGTCTCAAATACTGAATAAACAGAACTAAACCTAAAAGTTACTAAAATTAAATGATCGGCCAATCAAATTAAATCTATTTAAACCTAACTAACTAACACTAAGTAACAGTACTACTAAAATTACTTTTACCCTAACTGACTGTTATGGTGGCGTCTAAATATTTTCTGAATACTGCGACGCTCTACCGCAACTTATCTCACTATACTATACCTAACTATACCTAACTAAACCAAAGTTAAACCTACAGATGGTTCTAGAATCATTAAAGATCCGCGGTTGAGAGGTTTGGTTGCAAATCAACCCTCTCGTTAACACAAAAAGCATTAAATTAGTACAAAAGCACTATAACTCAATTGAAAATGCGGTTTGAAAAATTTTCATTAATTTTTCAATGTTGAAACCGCAAACTAAACCTGACAAAGTCATTGTCCTACTTGACCTGACCTGACTAAAAATAGAGACGTCGTTCGAACTAAGCGTCGAGACGGCGCTCATACTGAACTGAACTAACGAGATGGTGCTCGTCTTAAATTAAATTTATTTTAATGTCTTGTAAAATAAACTTACTTTATTCCATTTCCTTTCAAAGGAAATTTTAGAATATGTTAGGCGTCCCTAACCAAACCTGACTGAAATTTTTGTTTACCTACTCTCACGTATGATTAAACAACTCAAACCTAACTGAACCTAACTGTCGAGACTGAGCTCGAACTAAACTAAATTTAAACTGTGCCCCCAGATTAAATTTATTATATTCCATTTTCTGTAATAGAAAATTTTGAAATATTTTATGCTTGGCGTCCCAACGCATATTTTTTTTATGCTTGGCGTCCCAAAGCATACCTGACCTGACTAAACTAAAATTTTGTCTGATTATACTCTGTGGCATAATCGGACTTACGGGCAAACTTTACTAGACCTGACTAAACTGTAATGTTTGGGCAAACTAAACTAACTGAACTTAAATAAACTTAATAAAGGACTAGGTTGTACTAAACTTACTGAACTAAAAATTAATCTTTAAGGACGTGCACCGCATACAAAATTTTTACAAAGCACTAAAAGCATGTCAGAGCTTATGGTTCTAGACCTCGTGCAAGCTGGCGTTCGATCCCAAATAAGGCTTGAGCTTCGATACATGCCAAGTACCAGCTGGAGTTCCGTCTAGATGGTTCAGCTCATATGCAACTTTAGATAATACTTTCTTGACAATGCACGGTACATAGCGATTAGCTAATTTAGCAGAAAAGAATTCTGCGGCGTTACTCAACACAAAATTTCTGAGCCAGACTTTTTCTCCAACTTTGAAAACTTTGTCTCGTTTTCTCAAATTATAATATTTGGCACCCTTCTGATACGCAACATTTAACTTAACTTGAACATCCCTATATAACTGAGGAAGTTTATCCATTTCATTGGCATATGACCTTCTACTTTCCCCAAGGTCACTCACATCTGAAACGTCGACTTCATCATAATAATCACCCGTCACAGGCAGCTTTCGCCCAAAATTCAGGAATGCCGGGGTGAATCCGGTCACCTCGTGTACGGCTGAATTAATCGCAGACTGAATATTTAAAATATTTTCGTCCCATTTCTTATGTGAACCCTTGAGAAAACTTCTGATCATAGTGCCAATTGTACGATTTACCCTTTCTACATGGTTTATTTGGGGATGATAAAAACAACTATACCACAACTTAGAAATTTTGAATTTCTTAACAAAGTTATTAAACATATTGCTAGTATGTGCTGTAGCATTATCTAGCAATAAAACTTGGGGTGTGCCATAAGTTAAAAATACTTGTTCGAGAAAAGTTGTGATAGCTTTTGAAGTGGCTTCACGCGCGGGTTTCATTAGCACAAATTTAGAGAAATAGTCTACGGCTACTAACAAAAACCTATTGCCCTTCGTACTTCTGGGAAAAGGTCCCATTGTATCGTATGCTACAAACTGAAAAGGAAAAGAGGCTTTCTTTTCTGCGCCCATTTGCCCAAACCTCTGCGTGTTCAGAGACTTTTCTCTGCCGCAGATTTCACATTTTCGAATGTACGTTAGTATGTCCTTTCGCATTTTAGGCCAATAAAAGTTTTCTGCTACTTTGTGTAGCGTTTTATAATAACCTAAATGCCCAGAATTTTCATTCTCGTGGCAGTCAACCATAACTTTTTGCCTTTCTGCTAGAGGAACCACTAATTTCCATTCTGAAATGTTTGTACGCAAAATTATTTTACTCTTGGTATGTTTGAAAAGATACCCGTCTTTGACCATCCACTGAGGAAACTTATGTGGATTTTTCATAATTCTCTCTCTAAGTTTTAGATACCAAGGTTCGAGATTATTTAAAGAAATACCCAAAGTATCAATTTCTGCTACTGGTACTGAACGCGACAAAGCATCAGGGACTACATGTAGAGTACCCTTTCTGTGAATGATCTCAAAGTCATACATGGAGAGTCTGAGTGCCCATCGAGACAAACGCCCGGTTGGATTTGACAGTTTACTTAAATATCTCAAACTAGAATGGTCAGTGATGACCTTAAAGTGAACCCCCTGTACATACCCGGCAAAACTCTCTACCCCATGCAATACCGCTAAGATTTCTCGTTCACAAGTTGAGTAATTACGTTCAGCCCTTGACAAACTTCTACTCGCATAGGCAATTACTTTTTCAACCCCTTGTATAGTTTGGGTAAGCACTGAACCTACGCCAAACGCACTACTATCAGATTGAATGCAAAATTCCTGGGAGAAATCAGGTGATGCAAGTATAGGAGCAGAAATTAATCTTTGTTTTATTTCCCTGAAAGCTAATTCGGCCTTATCGTTCCATGGTGTCGACTGTTTCTTTTTCCGCCCCTTAAGCAAATCGTTAAGCGGACTTATTAAAGTACTAAAATGTGGGATAAAACGTCGATACCATGAACACATGCCCACAAAACGTCTGATTTGGGTTGTAGTTTCCGGTCTTGGATAATTTAACATAGCCTCGATTTTATCACTTGAGGTTCTCAAACCTTGCGCATCCACCACGAAACCCAGATAATTCAGAGATTCTCTGAAAAATTTACACTTTTGGAAATTAACAGTCAAGTTTGCTTGTGACAATCTTTTATATACTTCTTTTAACAAAGCTATGTGTTCATCAAAAGAACTTGAAGTTATAATAATGTCATCTAGATACACAAAAACTTTAGGTTGTAATTCTGGGGTGAAAATTCTGTCCATTAAACGCTGGGTAATCTGCGCCGAATTGGCCAGCCCAAAAGGTAAGACTTTAAATTGGAACAGACCTCTCCCCGGAACTGAAAAAGCTGTTTTCTCTTTGCTAGATTCATCTAGCGGCAATTGCCAAAAGGCTGACTTAAGATCCACACTAGAGATAAACTTTGCATTAGATAACATTTTTAAAATGTCGTCGACTAAAGGCAATGGATAAGAATCCTTCTTTGTGACTTCATTTAAAGCCCTACCATCAAAGCAAAAACGCCATTCCCCACTACCCTTTTTAACTAACAATACTGGACTATTCCAGGGGCTAAAAGATGGCTCTATTACGTCCTGCTGTAACATTTTGTCCAATTCTACATTAAGGTGCTGCTGCATGTAGGGGGATAATCTATATTGTCGCTTTTTAAACGGCAAGGCATCACCGGTCTCAATGTGTGCCTGCATTAAATGTGTTCGCCCAAGTTTATCTCTAGATAAGGACTTAAAAAGATCTACTACATTTTCCAGTTCCCTATTTTGAGCCTTACTAAACTTAATGTTGACTTCTAAACTTGACTCACTTTGTTTGGGTGGTTCGGTAATCACATTGATTAAATAATCGTGGAAGTCACTAAAAACTTCCCAGGTGTTATTTTGGAAATTAAGTCTTAATGAAAACTGTTTGATAAAATCACTACCTAAAATCAAACTACAGCGTAGTGACGGTACTACACGAACTTCAACTAATTTACAAATCCCATCTATACATAATGGTAGTTCACAAATCCCTGTAATATTCTGGGCTGTTCCGTCTGCTGTTCTTACTACTTTATTTAAACTTTTGTCAAGTTTAATTTTATATTTGTCCAACAAATTTAACGACAACGAACCTAAACATGTGATATTTGCACCACTATCAAGCAATGAGATTACCTCCTCATCAAACAAAGTTACTGAAATATAGGGCCTATTGTCATAGGGCTTCTCTAGAAAAACTGGTGACACAACTGACTTACTAGACTTTAAAAAGTTTTTGACTGTTACTGTCCAATTGTTCCAATCGGATAAATCCGTTTTAGGCTTGACTATATTGAGAGAATTACGACTACTAGACTTAGAAATATTCTTTATTTGACTTAATCGGGAATTATAAAATATTCGGCCATTCTGAGGAGTTGTCTGACGTCGGCCTAAGTCGACAGACCTCCTTACTAGTTTTTTGGAACCAACCTAACCTCATTACAGATGGTACATGTTCTAACGGTACAGTCTGGTTTACCACACTTAAAACAAAACCTTTTTCTTGGTTCTTTGCACTGTATAAATTCGTGACCAACTTTCCTACAGTTGAAACACGTGCTTATACTTGAAACTTTATTTTCTGGGTTTGTTGTTGTTGCCTGCACTACTTTATTGACTGAAGCTAAGTTCTTATTAGAAAAAGTTTTACATTCTTTTCCGAATATTTTATGTTGCCTTTTTGAAGATGACGGTTCTGAACTTTCTACATAAGCTAAATCTGATTCAAGGGCATTAGTTGCACTTGGAGGCGAATATTTATTCTTGGCCTGCAAGGCATCATCGATTTTCCTGCAAAATGTCACTAGTTCACCAACGTCCCTAACATCAACTAAAGCCAATCGCTCAACATAAACTGGTAAAATATTTTTTCTAATTATTCTTAACTGTTCAGCATCGCTGACAGGTGATACTAATCTATTAAATAAATTCTGCATGGTGGCAACATATATAGTTATTTTCTCACTACGCCCCTGCTTACGTGATTTAATTTTGTCTAATAAAGTTTCATTATATTCTAGTGGTAAGAAAGTATTGTGCATTTCACTAACTAACTGATCCCAAGAGGTGACCTTATCTCTAACAGATCTGTACCAAATTAAAGCATGACCTTCAAATAAGTCTATTGCAGACTCACAAAGTTCTTTAAAAGTGACGTTGCGAGCTTTTGACAACTCCACAACTCTTTCTAAAAAAGCTTTTACGCTTGTTCGGCCATCATATTTTATATTCCACTTATATACTGGTATTGACTTTTTATCGACAGAGGTTGAGGGTAAAATTATGTCGCTATTATCTAACTCTACTGTTTTGATAACATTATTTGCTAGTTTAGCTTCTAGCTCTAGACATGCGGCTTGAGCATCCTGTTTAAACTCGGTATACAAGGTTTTAACTTCAAGTGGTTCCTCTGGAACTTTAAATCTATCCACTCTATACGTTAATGAAGCTAAACGCGAAGAAATAATTAAGTACATAGTATCAATTACGGTTGCTGAAAAATCTAGAATTAACGATTCAAGTTCAATAAGTGTTGTCTCAATCACATTTTTCTCAGTGTCCAATTCAAAGTTTGGATCTTTTAATTTCTTAATCTCCCCATTTGACTTTTCTAAAAATCTTTTCAAAACGATTTTCTTGTCTTGCAATTTTCTACGAGTACTTATTACACCCCTGATTCTAAGTTCATAATCTAACTCAGCCTCTGTCAGATAAGAAGGGTTTATAACAAGCGGTGAGTCCATCTTGTCCACTAAAGATACTTAAACTGACTCAAAAACAAATTAAAAATCAATACCTGTATATGTCTCTACAAGAAAAACGAACTATAAGTGGTATTAAAATAATACCTAGCTGAAATTTAATTATCAAGTAAAGAATACCCTATAAAATAACGTAAAAAGTCTAAACTGAAGCAAACTGAAATAAAGATTGTACAGGTGTACAATCGCTGACTCACTAAACTAAATAAAGAATTAATTTCAATGTAGCAAATTTATTAAAATACGCAAAGTTTTTACTTGCTATTTTAAAAGATAATTGCTTTGATTTAAAATCAAACTTGCAATACCTAACTCAACTGAACCTAATATTAAAATAAACGGAGTTACTAACTCGCTATTTTAATTTCTAATCAAATAGGTAATTTTAAACCCAACTCAAATGTACTAAACTTAAACTCTATCACTGGATATCAAATTCCTTAAAAGTGATAAGATTTTTTATGGTTAAATAAAAACAAAGAAAACAGCGCCTTTTTTATACTGCTAGAAGAATTCGTATAGTCCTCTAAATTAGATATAAAATATTGAATTTTATACTTAGTTTCTGTACCTAGTATTTACCATATAGATAAAATAAATTATCATAAAATAACTTCCAGACATAAAATTATTGCACAAATAATATTTTCAAACTCAAAACCTAAATTTCTGTCTCTCATAAGATCAAACTAGCTTATGCTTGATACCACAAAAACTCTAAAATTCACCTCTACTCATTTAAAAATCTGAAACTTACATAACTTGACTAAAAAAAATGAAACTTACTGAACCTTATTCGGGCCTCACGTTACTGGGCACCATTGTTACATCACTACTTGGCCCTAGAAAAATTAACAATGATATCACCGGTTAAGGTGATAACCAAAGGCAATTCAACCAACACACAAATAGTGACGGCGAACGGCTAGCTGATCTGGTGCGTGGCTGGGATTTCGTGGGTTCAATTAATATATATTTTTTTAAATCAGCCAGAGGGTGAACCAATATTTTTGTGATATTTTGCCTAGCTAGTTTGTTCCAACACTCAGAGGTAGCTTAAAATGATGTAAAAATTATGAGCGCCATCCACGGAAAATTTAAGAGTTACTGCTACCCCTGTGATGGTGAAACCAACCGCCGTGGAAAGATTTGATCTTATGGCGGACAGACAAACAGAAAAAATGAAAAATTAAATTTTACGATAAAAGATACTTATTTATTAATTACTTCAGAAAAATCATCAATGTAAAAACAAATCAGCGATTTTAATCAATTTAAAAATTATAAAATAATGTTATCAATTATGAAATAGAAATATTAAGTAATATTATCACAATTTCCAACAGAAAATATTTATAGCTTAATTACTTTATCATTAAAAGAAAAGAAATATATTGTGCAATGAAAGTCATACAGTAAATATTATACAACAAAAGAAATATCAATGAAATTCTCAGAATCTCACCAATCCTCCTGATGATGGATAGATAGTGGATGAGGGCTCCTGGTGAGTTCTGGTAGCCTTTCCTAACAGCCTCTCCGAACACAGACTGCTACTCGACGTGGTTTGACGTCTTGCTAACCTGTATAACGCTAGGGTTTTGCTGTTGGTTGGGATTGACTGGACTAAACTGGACTTGACTAAACGGAATTTCAATCGACTGCTGAACTTTACTAAACTGTGTTTGACTGGACTACCCGTCTTATGAAATCTAGCAGACATTTAACCATCAAACGAAAATGATTTTCCATGTATAAATTATGTAGACTATTTGTACTAATTATCTATGTAATCAGTTGTTAAAATAATCAGTTATATAATCAACTATATAATTATCTATTTGATCAGCTATTTACTATATAATCAGCTATTTACTATATAATCAGCTATTTAATTATCTATTTAATCATATAATCAGCTATTTGGCAGCAAAACTCTTTTATTAGATAAATCACTAAGAGAAAGTTTGATAACAGCTGAAGTGTCACAACTCGCGACTGAATGATTATCAAAAAAAACTTAAAAGTCAAAAGTAAATGCTGCTGCAGAATTGGCTACAGAAATGGCCATTCTGCTACCAGCTAGCTAATAAAAGAGATATCCCCTCTCAAGTCTCAATTAACATATTACCATACTATAAACTAAAAATTACTAAGAATGGGCCCGCGTTGTTATATGCAACCCATAATACTTCCTGCAGTATATTTGGTTTAACCAATAATTAAGAAATTTGTGCTGTGAAATAGACATATTTACTATGCGATCGAAGCCTCTGTGTTCTACGAGAGCTGTTAGCAAAAACTGGAATACAAAAAGAGTTAAATGGATGAAACATGAAAATATAATAAATGTGTACATTCCTAAATTTAAACAGATTACCTATGATAATTTAATGTCTGAGGTTTTAGTTACTAGAGTATGGTAAATACCTGTACATATTTCTCAAAAATTCATTCTGTTTAATAGAATTTAATAAAATTACTTAAAGTTGCCAGATGTACGCAACAATACCATGTTATTTTTAAATTTTACACGCAAAAATTATTTTTATTCGATAAAAAAATATTTTGGGTTTATGATAATGATAAAGGTATTTGTTTAAAATTTTGATATTCATATGATCTTAGACATAAAAATGTTGTATTAATTTATAGCTGTCTTAAAGATACTTTCTTTGAAAATTACATATCTATTATTTTTATCCAAAAATGTTTTCGAATTGAATATTAATATCAGACTTGTCCCCACTTTCAAAACGTGTTTACTTAGCAGATGGTTAAAACCTCTGATTTAAATAAATTTAATAACTTCTTTATAAAATTTAATATTTTATAAGTATGCATACACAATAAATTTTATCATTCTTTTTTATATTAAAGATCATCTAAATGTCAAAACTTTGAACAAATACTTTTACTTTAAGAACTTGTGAATTACATAATGTGAATCAATAAATAATACATACGTAAAAATAATACAAGTAGTAGATATGTAATTTTCAAAAAAAGCATCTTTAAAACAGCTATAGATTAGTATAACATTAAAATTTGTTTATGTATAAGATCATATGAATATCAACATTTTAAACAAAATATCTTTATCATTATCATTGATAAACCGAAAATAATTTTTGTATTGAATAAAAACAATTCTTGTGGGTAAAAATTAAAAACAACATGGTATAAAGGTAAAAAGTTGTAAAATCGTAAAAAAGTAGGTAACTTTGAACGATTGTATGTCAGCCAATTCTTATCAAAAATATTTTTATCGGTCACCATTTTGAGAGGAATTACGTCATACAACATTCTATGCAATTTAACAGATTTTTTAATTTAACCAGACAATAATTTCAAATATTTGAGTCACTGGACGATAAGAATGATAATATTTTTAATTCCATCATTTAGCACGGCTAACTAAAATATCAGTACCCAACGGCTGACCTGGGGGTGTGGCAAATTAAAAAGCAAGCGGCTGATTCAAAAGAAAATCGATGAGTGGCAGCGCGTGCCGTCAGCCTAAGTAAATGCCACCTGAAGAAATTATCGGTGGAACAAGCGTGTTCTTACTCTCTAGCGGTGCTAACTGGGTGAATTTTAAAACACCCAAAGATTAAGCAGAACGAATTTATAAAATAAACCGTTTAGGTTGAAAACTTTCTTGTAGCCACGACTGTACTTTTATTTCGTAAATTTCCGAAAAACTATATAATATGTTTCAAATTATGATCTATTGGAGATTGGAATGCCCAGATAATTATTATTTGCTATTTATATGAGAAGAACGTTACTTTGTTGCAAGTCAACTACACTAAATCCGAAAAATACACAGGTTTCAGACAGGACAGTTTTCTGCCACCAATGTCCTTTACTGTATGTATGGGTGCTCGAGGAGTGTCAATCTGTAGTAGTTAAGTATAAACAGAAAACTAGATTTACTAACTTGAAATTTGCAAATGATTCTACGTTAGCTGGGGCAACCGAAGATGAGCTCGAATAGGCTTTGATTACGGTACAGTAAAAATTAAAACAAAACAAAAATTACTTTTACTCCAGAGGCCCACTAGTGAAATTTAGTACACTTTTTAATGGACTTTCTGTATAAAAACATACTGCCTAATAAGTGCACTAAAGGTTAAATTTTGTTTTGCATATTAATATTCATTCTTTAACAAGCGATCTTCTTAGAGAGCAAGTATTTCTGTTACAGAAGAAAAACATTGATTATTTAGAGTCATATAAAAAAAAGCAGTTTGCTGTTTGGATAGACTTACCCAAGGTGACATTGCATGGTCCATCGCCTATTATTGGTAATAGCAAAACTCGTCCCTTCATCGTATAATGTGCCTGAAGCCTCAGCTCTGGGGTTATTGATCTAGCGTATAGTTTGTAATTACTAAAGTCGGCACTGCAAAAAAATATACATATATTTTTATATACTTAAATCAGTGAGGTTTCAAACGAATTTTTTCATTGTTGTCAAAATGGCAACAATGCCTTTAACCTATTTGACAATTAAATTCGATATAAGATATCCAAGCAAATTTGACACTAATTTTTATTCAGGATTTCATTCATTCCTACAATTACGTTTGTGCCTTGATGGTGGTAACATACTTTGCTGCCAAAACTTTGCTGCCCGTTAGACCATATAATTTTACATCTTTGAAGTGCTGAGCTACGTTCACAGGACCTTTTCCCTCTCCTATTATCAACTCTGGGATGTCCAGGGGCTCAAATCGTCTTAATCCTAACTCGGTTGATCCTGAAAAAGATATTAGTATTACTTACATTCGTAATAGTAAATACGATGGCGTTAAACCAATTTATTCTAGCGATAAAAGAATAATTAAGATATAATTGATTGGTTGCGTGAATGTGTTCATTATATTAGTTTTGTTTTAGCGTTGTAAAAAAACGGTGAATTTTATAAACAAAAATACGGCTTACCAATGGGTTCCCCTATTTCTCCGTGATTAGCAGAGATATTTATGGCAAACTTTGAAAATGTAATTTTTAGTAGTAATAGCAACCTAAATGTAAGTGTTTTCTATTGGACTCGTTATGTTGATGATATTTTTTGCATGTGGACCGGTACAGAATGGAATTTAAGTAGTTTCCTTAATTTATTGAATTCATTTAATAGCAAAGTCCAGTTCACATTAGAGAAAGAAAAACTGGTCAATTAAACTTTTTAGACATGAATATTAAAAAACATCGTAATCAATTAAAATTTAGTATTTATCGAAAACCCACTACAAGAGACACAGTCATACATTATGATTCACAACAATCTTGGCAAATTAAACTCTTTCCGTTTCATAGCCTAATACATAGACTCACAAATTTCCCCTTAGAATAAGATGAGTTTAATAAAGAATTAAACATAATCAAACATATTGCAATAAATAATTGATATAAGGAGGCACTAATAGAGAACATGGTTAAAAACAAATAGCGAAAATTACTTCAAAAGGATTTTTTTACTGTAACCAACAAAACAACAAAGTACAATTTTATTAATTATATTCCCAGGTTTAGTGATAAAATAAGCAGAAAATTACATAAGTTAGGCATCTCCACAATAAGCGTAAACAAAACAAATTTAGGAAGTATTTTGGTCAATAATAAAGAAAAAATAAAGTCAACAAATCGGGGGTTTATGAAATTAAATGTAAGGACTGTAACGCGGTATATATTGGCCAGAGTGGTAGAAGTATAGATAATAGGGTAAAAGAACATAAACAATCTATTTTAAACAACAACAAAAACAGAGGAATGTCAACATATTGCATTGAAAATAATCATTTTATCGACACAGAGAATATTAATTTAATCCATTCAGAAAGAAGGAAAACGCTTAACCTCCTTGAACAATTAGAAATAAAAAAATCCCTTAAAAGCAACACTTGTACCACCAATGACCAAATAAATTTCATAAACACTCCTATAATAGACAAGGTTTTAAGAATAGCCCATTGAATTATATTCCGAGTAGGTAGATCCTTAGTTTTATTGCTTGAAATCCCCGTAATTTCACATGTTTGGGTATTATTGCATTTATTTTTAGAACAACCGCCCTCATAGCTTTAGTATTTATCTGTAATGCTCTTGAGAAAGGCCTAACAAGCCGAAACATATGTAGAGTGTATAAAAATACAGTTTTTATTTGAAACATCAAAAAGCATTGTTTTTCCCTTTTCTGAAAATAATTATACTAGGCTATTGTTTTCAGTTGCATTTAAAAAAATTAAGATGCAACTCTACAACTTTTGATCTTAACTGTTTCTTGGAGCGCTAAAAGCCAAAGAGTTAAGGGGATGGGGATGGGGGTCAAGATATACTGAATAATCCTGTACATTACTCTTGTACTTGATGCAGCTAAGTAAGTATCTTTCAATATGAAGAAAAAATAACTATCTATAACTAAAAGAAAAACTTTGTGTAAAAATATTAATGAAATTTTTGCATTCTTTCGATAACCTGAATTCTGGTTATGCTAGCAGATTAAAATCCTAAAACGAATTTGTCTAATTTCTTATATGACAATTTTCATTCTAACACTAGCATCCACACAGTCCCCTATGGCCATGCAGATTAAACTGGTATCTATATAACCCCCTACGATTACGAAGATTCAGTTAAAAATGAGAACAAAGGCCTAAAATGAATTTATTTATCTACCTTGTCTTAAATTTTTCATTCTAATGGATTACATTTTCATGAAATGTATCATTCTGTTTCTTGGAGATGCTTAGCCGTAGGGGACTGTGTGGACTGTGGATGCTAGTGTTAGAATGAGAATTATCAAATAAGAAATTAGACAAATTCATTTTAGGATTTTAATTTGCTAGCATAACCAGAATTCAGGTTATCGAAACAATGCAAAAATTTCATTAATATTTTTGAACAAAGTTTTTCTTTTAGTTATAGATAGGTAGTTATTTTTTCTGCTGTTTGCAAAATCCTATAAAGAATATTTTTCAATACAATTATAAGCAAACAAATAATAATTCACTTTAAGCAGGTTTAGTTTCTCATGAAACGTCGAGATTTTAAATTTGAACGAAAAAAAAAAAAATCGGTCTGTCTGTCTGTCTGTCTGTAACTTTCTTTTGCCCACACGTTTTCTCTGGAACGGTTTAAGATATTGACTTAAAATTTTATACATGTATATAACGAGACCTGGAACTGGATTGTTTTTTGAACATATCAGGTGAAGGGTTGGGGGTAAATAGGGGTAAATAAGGGAAAATGAGCAAAGCAAGCTGGTATGAGAACATAAACTTGAGAATCGGTGTAGGTATATACTAGAAGACAAGGCCGCAATTTTTTTTATAATATTCTACATCCCCCGCCACCCCCACTTCATTATTAAAAAGGTTGACAAAATTAAATTGAGATATTCACTTGAAATATAGTACACATATATTATATTATAACGACATCTGGAACTAGATTTCATTTTTTCGTTGAAGGGTTAAATAGGAGAAACAGAGGAAAATAAGTAAAACAAGTTACTAAGAGTACAGAAACTTGGGATTTGGTGTATATACTAGAAGTCAAGACATCAGCTTTTTATAATATTTTTCAACTCCCCCCACCACCACCCCCACACCATTATTAAAGGTGTTGATAAAATAAAATTGAGAAATTCACTTGAAATTTGGTACATGTGTGTTAATTATAACCAAATCTTTAATTAGATTATATTTTGTGATGATTCCGGTGAAGAGTTCTTGGGTAAATAGGAGTATATAGGGGAAAACCAGTAAAGCATGCTGACAAGAGTACAGAAAGTTAAATTAGGTGTAAATACTAGAAGTCAAAGCCTCATATTTCTTTATCATATTCTTCAAACCCTCCACCACCTCCCACCACTCCATTATTAAAGGGGTTGATAAAATAAAATTGAAATATTCATTTAAAATTTGTTATATGTGTGTATTATAATCACATCTGATGTGTAAACTAGGGAAAATCAGTAGAGCAATCTAACAATATTCCAGAAACTTCATTTTTGGCGTATATGCTAAGAATCAACGCCTCAAATTTCTTTTATAACATCTGCCTCAAGTATTATTAAATATCTATGATCAATTATTTCCACACACTAGAGTACAATTATAGTAAAGATGTTTTAGATTAAAGAGACTTGGATGGAAAATATTGAAATGGAAGTAGTGATTACTTAGGCAGCGGTTTTTTAAGAAAATTGTGGTAAATTATTTTAACATTTACTTGCCCCCTGGCTTTTTATACTGTTATTACTTTTCCTTCTTTAGTAGGTATATATTTTTTATTTAAACATTAAAATTATTCAAGTGTTTTAATACCCAATTAAAAATAAATATTGTTTATAATCCTTTATAAATAAATTACATTATTTGTTAATGGAAATATACTAGTTTAAAAAATTCCTTAAAATTGTTTCTATTATTTTATATTACATAAATGTTTAAAACTTTTGGTATTTTCTGTTAGTTCAGTTAACAAAGCGAATTTACTGTACCTTCAACGTTTAATTTTACCACTGTTAGAATTACCAAAGAAATTCAAACCTTGGCAGCAATTGTGATGACAATGAGTCCAACATATTCCATTTTTATGAGGCAACGCGAAAGGTAAATATGAAATGGCACAAAGCAAACTAATATATTTAACGACATCGAATTCATATTAATTTTAGCTGTTATTGTTGCTTTAGTCACATCTATTATTAAGATCGCTCGAGGAAAGGTAATGCGGTATGGAATATTTTTCTCTCAAATATTTGCTGTGTCCTTTATTAAAAACAACATATATGCTCACAGAGAAATATTATATTTCTAGTTCATAAACTTTGTGCTTTTGGCAATAATGCTCGAACGTACTTGAAAAAGAAATTGTTAACTAACAATGTCCTTACTAAAATTGTAAGAATAACGTGTTAAGGACAGGGTTAAAGTTACAAAATATTCTCAATTAAGGCAACTTGAAGCGTTTTCATCGAAAACAAGGTAAAGTGGTATTTGTCTTAGACTACCATAAATGAACGAATTATACAGTGTGCGCTATAAAATTTGTACCATATGGCAATATATGATTTACCTATTGGACAATTATTAGATCAAGCATTGGAAGCAAGACATAAGACCTCGACATTGTCTAAGTCACACTAGAAACTCAGCACATTCAAACACGAACAGAGATATATTCATGTTGCTATTCACAGGTCCAATATCAAGGAAGAGATTGTAGATTGTATATTGTTTATATGGATCGCTCGGGTTTTTTAGTCCCTCTTCATCTTGACTTAAAAGATCTTCAAATCATGAATTACCCTACAATTAGTTGTTGTCCAGGACTCCCAAGCTTTTTACAACGCTTGTGATTTTTCTGGAGGCTAATTTCTTATGTGTTCAGGTGTTATTTTCGCCTTTTCTAGATACCCTAACTTACTGCAGACCAACCATAAAGGATATATTCCAAAATCTTTTTTACAGTATCTGCATTTATCTAATTTGCCGTCATGTTCGGCTAAGTGGGGTTTGAATTCTGGGCAGGGAATGGATGTTTAGTGGCTTTATCAATATGCTACCGAGACGGTAGCACTGGGATAGACCATTCTTGAGTGGCACATGTTAAGTCGCTGTTATCTCACCTGAGTTCAAGTCTCAGCTGCGGTAGATAGCAATGTCGCGGGGAATGATTGGTGTACTGATGTCTGTGTGTATGGGTTCTGATTGAGTGGTGAAATAGCCATGGCTAAACTTCGCCAGGATGTTAATACAAATGAGAGGTAAAAAAACGAGAAACACAATTACACAACAAAAATCCAGTATAATGGACGAAGAGATACGAATATTAAAATATACCCCGCAAAGTTAGAACTTTCAGAAATTAAATCGTATTAAGCTTCAGCTTGTTGAAATAATTGAAAGTAAATGAGAGAACCCCGCACCATTAGCACTGGAAAAATCAATTCGGTGGAATTTTCTTCAAACTTTGGGAATAGGTTGTTCAAAGGCCTGCGAACAGAAAATGTCATACGAAAAAATTAATTTAAAATTGATTTTAAACTTCCAGTCACTGTAACTCTGCAGGGAAGGCATTAAATTAACTTTTTCATATGACATTTTTCTTTCGGAAGCCCTTAAACTACATATTGGCAAAGTTTGAAGAAAATTCCACTGAAATGATTTTTCCTATGGTGATGGTGCGAGGTGGTGAACTAAAAAGTTCAAAAACTGAGAGGTTTTTAAAAGTCCCTTTCCCAGCTATTTTGACAGGAAAATTTTGTTGAGATAATAACGAATTCTATTGTGTTTAGTAAATAACTATAAGTGAGGAGTATTGAACAGATTGTCATCATTTTGTAATGATATCAAGAATTTTTTGATTGTTAAACTATGACAAGCTGTTCTGTTGTCGTGTTCTTTTTTGCTGATCTTAAAAGTTTATGGAACCTTTTTATTCTGGTTTTCACTACAGAACACATAATTGTAGATGATGTCTGTGTGGGAAGTAACTTCATGAACATTATCATTACAAAAGGAAATGACCAATAATAGAGTAGGAACCTGACACAATTGCATCAGCTAGAGACATTATTACTTATAGTCTAAGAGCTGGCTACAAACATTGAAAATGATAAGGTGCTGAGAAAATTTTTATGCAAAAACCCTCAGTAAGTTTTTAATCAAAATAAAATCTTGGAGTGCAGCTTTGAAATTTTGTGTAGTTACAGTTTTTAACTGTAGAAATCGCGTAAAATTATTGCCAGAAGTCTAGGTCGGGGATTAAACGTTGCCAGAAGTCGGTAAAGTAAGAAGATTGTTCTAATTTTAATGCCAAGGTGCAGTTCTGGCGATTTTGTTTTTAAATTTAAAATCTTCCTATTGTTCCGAGTTTTTCAGTTATTAACGTACCAGTGAATTAATGGAACAAAAACAAATCGAATTCGCGAAATGTCAAAAATGCCATTTTTCGTTCACTTCTGTCGGCTCGAATTTTCGATTTCGCCCATGCAATTAACGATGTCGTGAAAATGCCAATTTTGATCTTTCGATATCGACATTTGGAGTCCTTTCTGCTGATATGTTTAGTTAGTTATGAACATTTAAAAATTTCGTGTTGTGCTTTTTCCGACAAGACTAATTGAAAATACAAGCTCACCCCGACCGTGTTAAGCGACGACATTCACAGCGGATTTCCCGGTTCGAATCCTGTACGGGTGTACTTTTTTAATTTATTTTGAACTTTTTGGCTCACATTTCTTATTCTAAAATTACATTGCATTACACCAAATTTCAGAGCTGCACTCAAAGATTTTATTTTGATTAAAAATTAACGGGTCTGATCGCTCGCCCACGCTTCCTTCCCCGGGAGCTACTTTTCAGCTAGTAAGGAGGGTTTTTACATAAAAATTTTCTCTGCGCCTTATCATTTTTAATTTTGGTAGCCAGCTCTCCGTCTATTACTTTTGTTCCTTAGAGCATGGCAGACAACAAAAGTGATATGAGATTTTTCTTTATCAGTGGAAACTTAATTGAATAATTCGTGAAATTTGAAATGTTTCTTATAGTTGGCGGCAAGTATTTGTATCAAGCTAATATTTTCTTAATAATTACGTACCACTTAATGAATACAAAAATATGATTGGCGTACATCATGGTTAGTGGAGAATAAGAGGTGGAACCTGCAAGTTATCTCACTGGGCACGACAAACAAGTCCAATCAAGCTGATATTTTTGTTATCGATTAATTACTACTTCTTGATAATTACAAAAATAAGATCGACATTCAAACCGTTTAGTGGAGGTCTAGAGATAGACATTTTGAACCTATAAGGTGTCTAGTCTTAAGCTATGACTAATAAGTACCTAAGCTGATTTATTATTAATTAATTTAATTTACGAATTAAGTTTACACTAATAAGAAAAAAATTCATATCGCTTCTTTGGTCTGCCATGCGCTAAGGCAAATGATTAGTTATGACCCTACTTGAAAGAATGTAATGTAATTGCACGCTGGTTTCTAGACTGTTACTATATAAGCATTTAAAATTGTTACTGGCCGTTTATTCTTTTTATTATAAGCATTTAGTATTTTTATTTCGCGTTTAATTAGAATACTTTATATAATATATAATTACTACTAATAATAAAACTTACCATCCTTTAATAGACGAATAGCATCTTCTATGTTGCCCCTCAAACATTCGTTCATGTTGGGATCCCTTTTGCTACATCGGCCGAAACTGCTGGCTAAAACAATATAGTTTACGTTAGTCATAAAGTATAAAAGAATAATAGATCTGTCGAGAGACACAGTGGGCCGAAAGACAATTTATTTCTGAGCCCACTACATATCCAAGTGTGTGCCCCAGTAATAATCAATATCTATAAGATTTTCATTTTAAGATATCCAAAATGTCTATGGTTTATTTATTTTCGTATCCGGGCCGCTAATAAATATCCGGGCTCCGGGGCAGTTGCCCCATCTGACACCCTTCTCAACGACCCTATTTAGAAATAGAGAAGTGTTCAAAATACACCTAACTATGACAAGTTCGTACATTGTTTCAAAATATTACTTTAATTTCAAGAACATTGCCTATCACAAGTAAACTTATAATAAACAACAGGCATTGTACTACAAATGTAGGTGTACGTATTTACCAATGTTTGATTATTTTGCTGTCTATGTATTTTGGGGTGTATAAATGTGTACAGTAATGTTTAAATTATATTAACTTATTGTTTTTAATGAGTAGGGTTTTCCGAAAATATAGACTCTTTTTAATAAACTAGACACATCCTGATCATTAAAACTTTTTATCTTTTGAAAGAATATAACTTTTTCTTTTTCTAACTACAATATCACAGTTATACGAACAGGAGATGATTTGTTCTATCGCACCTGCAAGAACTTTGAGAAATGTGTATTCAAAATTAGACTGTTTTTTCGACATTTCAAGAAAAATGTTGTTACACCGCCAATATCTCCTATATTATTCTGTCTCTCACTAATGTCTAAATCGTTGGTAAAATCAAATGTGCACACCCCGCAAGTAGTTTTATTCAATAATCCATAATGTGTATTTTTATTTCTTCGTAACAGTATATATTTCGGAAGATAAAAGAATTTTCCAGTTGCTCATTTACCGCTGCAAATTTTATCAACAAAAATATGCATATTTTCTACACTTTTTAAAGTCAAGCCTCCATATTACCATATTTTATTTACCTCATATCGACAATCAGGTAAACATTTAGATCAATTGAATAATCCGTTTTTACGGGTTTAGTTAAAAGATAGGATAGTTTTCTTATTTTAGACGCCAATAACGATGTTAAATAATTAGTTATAATAATGAAACTACTGGACCGTGAAACTAAATAGGGCTCTATTATGATATTAGATGCAAAGATCGAAAAAAATTCAACTTATACTTAATCCGTTGAGGACTGCGACTTCTTGAGCAGTGTGCTCATGCTTGTCCTATTTTAAAATTCATCAACTATTTTAAATCCACCATATTGAATTTTCAAATTATAATATCCAAATTGTAATTAATTATATAATACCTCCTTGTCTGCACGTTCTATATGAGTATATGTATTTTACATTATTTTATTTGTGTATCCTTGTCTATCTATTTTGTATTTTGTAACTTAATTTGCCATATACTGTGTGTTTTAAATCGCCAATAATTAAATAAATGACGTCGAAAACTCCTGTTGGATCTTATCGTAGTTTTATGACCTGAATGAGCTTGTTCCACGTAATAGGAAAGTAATTCTTCTTTTATTAAAGTACCTACCAATTATTTAATAATTTTATTTTCGGGCGTTAATTAAGCTAGAGGAAGACAGGCTCTCCATTTAGAATTAATTACTTAACGTCAGTCAGTTTAATTAACCGTCAAGACCAAACAATAATTGACTTGGAAATAAAAAGAGTTCAATTTTAGACAAGTTTGATTCAGGAACAATTACATGAATATTAAAATTACATACATAACTAAATCATAGTTTGCTCAACATATTACAGGATTAATTCTAAATGAAACCACTGTCTTTCTTCAGCTTATTAGATTTTTTTTTGAAAAATATAAATTTTTTAGTATATTTTTTTGTGATTTACTAAAAACTGGTGGGTGATCAACAGCAAAAAGAACTTATAAGTTATGTGTAAAAATATCTGAATCAGTTCACCAAAGCCAGTTGTTTTGGCTACCCTATAAAATATATTGTTAAGCAACAATGCTTCATTGCGTAATTATAATCAACTAAAACCACTTGTAAATCTTGTAATAAAAAGTTGAAATTGTTGAACCCAATGTCAGCAGTTTAAATGTAAAGTACTGAGATTATCGAGGGTTAACAAACTTTTATAATGTAATTATATACCTTTAACTAATTAGTTATAGCTTACTGACATTGTATTTTTAAATATAAATAGATTAATAATCGATGTATCGCTGACTATTATTAGAACAATTTGATCTTTGAATTATTGTAATATATTATTACACAAAAACAGACACAATGATGGTTACAATGAGTTCAGAATGAAATAAGCAAGTTCGAGAAAATTGTTACAAAGCGAGTAACAAAAAATAGTTCGGACATATCAATTTTTAAATACATAAAATGGCTATTTCTGACACCGCCAATGGGAAGAACCTATATTTGTGAATATGTCGTTACAATATAATATGTTAGACACATAACAATAATTTTTAAAAAATGTTTTAAGTTGTTTAAATAAAAAGCAGGAGATTTTAAAAAATCACCTGTTGTATTGCCCTCGACATCGGGCTTGAATTTGGTCCTAAACGATACTTTGTGATAAGAGCTTTTATTATAAATTAAGTAAAACTTCATGTCAATGAAAAAAAGAGTTGTTTTTAGCTTTCAAACTGCCTCTGAAAAGCTCAAACCACCTCCAAATTGCTGAAAATCTCAAAATAAATAGTTTTATAATGTTTTCATTTTGTATGGATTCAGTGAAGAGCCAGTAGTTTCTGCGGATTATTATAAGTCACAGCTACCGTTTATGTATGAGAGCTACCCCCGAGAAGGGATGAAAATTTACAGAAAGTTTTAAAAATTCAATTACTTCTATTTTGAGTATAAAATTGAATTACAGTGAAATATTTACAGATATTGCAATTTAATTCTCCATTCTAACATAAAAAACCTTTTTGTAAGTTTTTACGCCTTCTCACCTGAAATTTTTGTATAAAACTTTTTTCAAGTGCTTTCCTGAAGTAGAGATGTGTCATTCGTGAATGATTCGATCTTTGGGATTCGATCACCTGAAAGTATTGAATGAAAGAATCTCTTTGCGGCGAACGATTCGGTCAATCGTGGATTTTAACATCGTCCGCTTTCGTCTCGCCTAGGTGAATGATAGAATGATTGGTTCATTTCGAGTATTGACTGAATGAGAATAGTGATTGTGAACGACCACCGAAGATCGAACCAACTAGACTAACAACCGAATGGAATAAGGTCTGCGTTTGTTGAACTGGTTGCCGACTTTAACGTTTCATTTTCATTTTAGCACATAACAGAAAAGTAAAATAAGTGAGCAATAAATACAGATTTTAATGAATGTAAATCAAACATGTACAATACCTACAAAGAAAATTAATACAAATCCTAATCATGTTTGTAAGATACACGATTCCGACGCAGTGAACAAAAAAACTAAAATTTGTTAATTCACGAAATAAATTATTGGGTCAATTATTGTAATTCACTTCACTCAAAGAAAGTTCTTTTATCCAGAATGCGGCTATTATTTCTAAATGAGATAATGTATTGAGTTCCATCATATAAGTGCATATAGGTAATTAATTTACTATGACATATTATAATTTTAACGGAATACGGTCACAGTGATTTCTCTACTAGCAAAAAACATGCCACTTTCAATGAACAAATCGCCGAACGTCAGTTCCATTATTTGTGATACTTAAGAAAATAACATTAACAAGTTTATAATAGGTATATTATTCTTCGTGAGTTATAGTATATACCTACATAATTGATAGACATAATAAAGTAAAAGGAACGGTGGATTCAGCATTCAGCGACAACAAAATAAACAATAATTGTACTCGGGCTGTCATGCAGACTTGCACGGCGAGCCAAACTCTACAACTCAAAATTCTACTCTACTAATGAATTCGAGTTGAGTACAATTGAATTGTATAATGGAATGATGAAATCTATAATCAGTCAGAGTGAGTTAAGGGTAAAGGCGCACAATACTGCGCATTCAATCTTTTTCACTTTGTTTAGTTAACGACTGGGCTAGAACGATCGAATGATAGATACAAAAGATTCGATCTTTTTGGTTATCAATCACTGATTGATCTAATCCTTGTAAAATGAACGAATGACACATCTCTATCCTGAAGTCACAATTAACTGGATACTTTAAATGGCAAACTGTGTATATCGACTATTTAAGTAGTTGCTCATTCTGCTCTCAGTGTGATCCCTTGTTTCTCACGATTTGGTGTGCTTGAGCTATTCTGGGACAGTTTTCAAGCCAAAAATAACTCTTTTCTTCACTTACATGTAATTTTACTCAACTTGTAAAATATATGTAACAAATGAATTTTATTTACAAAACTTGTAATAATAAATGCAAGAAACTCACTTGATGGGGTATTTTTGAATTTTTAAGGATGTTCCACCCTTTGAGGATTCGACTATTTTTTGGTAATTTCCCCCCCCCAAAGAACATAAAGTTAAAGTATTCTGGACATAGCAGGTGATGTTTCAAACCCCTTCTTTGCTTTAACGAGACTATCAGATTATGAGGCAGATGGTGTGTATCACCAACTTTGAGGTCTGATCATAACTCAGCAACTAATCATATGCTAGCGAAAGATTAATGTCTTAATGATAAACTATCGCTTAGGCCTAAATTTAAGTCCGATATTGGGGGCGAAAAAACAGGCGATTTTTGCGGTCGTTTCTGCTCAAATTATCTTCCATGTGTTTCTTGGTAATATGTAAGTCGAAATACAAATTCATTTAAACCTTATAATTGATTTATGCTTGAATTAGTCCAATTTTGTACCAAATTATTGGATATTATTGCGTCTATTCAAATAGATCCTGAATTTAAAGTAACCCCACAGGAAATAATCTAATAGGTTCCAGTTGTTTGAAGAGTATGACCCGATTTTAATATATTATTAGTATTATATCTCCATTTTGCATTGATTCAAACCTGAAACAAAAATTATAGGTCTGACAGAAGCTAACATCTCAATGACATTTTGAAATAAAATTGATATATTTCTTAATTCACGTAAAGTTCCTTAGAATTTAAGATAGACACTGTATATTACACAGGTTCGAAATCTTATAAATCTTCGTATTTTTGTGCACTTATTAAAAAATATTTGTAACACTTTGCTCAAAAATTGTAACAGTTTATATCAAACATAGATCGCCCTGTATGACAGATGTGACTTAATTTTAAGCTGGTGTATTTTGTCTTGCTATTTTACACACGTGCCAAATTTGAATGACGATTTTAAGTTTTGACTTGATTAAATTGAGTAGGTATAATGAAGTTTGTATAGGTACGTCAAAGGAAATAGGTAGTTACTTAATGAGATCAATTTAAAGCCGATTTAAAACAACACAAAAATACGGTATACATATAATATAGTCATAAATGTCAGTACCTCAAGTACTATAGAGAATAATATAAATGTAAAATCGTTTAAAGACACAAAAACGGTAAATGTAAATAGACGTAATGTACATATACAAGATGGTTCAAAATTGTCTCCCGATATTTCTGCGGCTGACAGTACATCAAAAATAGTGGTAATCTTTTATATAAACTTATTTCCGAAAATGAATATTAAGGGAGATATACCTATTAAAAGAGGGATAATTAATTTCAGTTTTTCAACAATATGTTCCGACTCCTTTATAGGATTTTGCAAACAGCAGAAAAAACTATCTATGAGAACTAAAATAGAAAATATTTGTAAAATTATTGGCTTATAATCTGTGCATTCTTTCGATAACCTGACTTCTGGTTATGCTAGCAATTAAAATCCTAACATGAATTTGTCTTTCTTAGTAGATAATTCTCATTCTAACATTAGTTTCTACACAGTCCCCTACGGCTCTGCAGAATAAGCCAGTATCCACATAACCCCCTACGGCTATGAAGATTCAGTTAAAATGAGAACAAAGGCCTAAAATGAATTTATTAACATACCTTGTCTTTTGGAAAATTTTTCGTTCAAACGGATTACATTTTCATTCTGTTTTTTGGAAATGCTTAGTCTTTGAAACGATTTTCGCCCTTATTCTGAGCTCATCAGAAAGGTACAAAGCCACTCACACGATGTTCCATGTAAAAACCAAGACAATTAGCAACTCTGTTTTGCATGGAACATCGCGTGAGTGGCATTTCCAAAAAACAGAATGGTAGTTTTCATGAAAATGTAATCCATTTAAATGAAAAATTTTCCAAAAGACGAGGTATGTAAATAAATTCATTTTAGGCCTTTGTTCTCATTTCAACTGAATCTTCATAGCCGTAGGGGGTTATGTGGACACTGGTTTCTTCTGCATAGCCGTAGGGGACTGTGTAGAAACTAGTGTTATAATGAAAATTATCCAATAAGAAAGGCAAATTGATTTTAGAATTTTAATTGCTAGCATAACCAGAATTCAGGTTATCGAAACAATAAAGATTGTAAATCAATAATTTTACAAACAGTTTTTATGTTAGTTCTCATAGATAGTTTTTTTCTGCTGTTTGCAAAATCCTATAAAAAATATGTTTCATTACAAGTATAAGCAAACAAAAAATAATTCACTTTTGAACATATTCCAACTACCTTGAAATAGCAAATTCATATTTTAAACCTAGCAATAGGCCATCTGGACACTAGTTTACATGTGGTATCAGTCAAACCCTCTCTTTTGTTTAAGATGTAGTTTTAGGCGGCCATTGTCAGTATTGTCTTCATAACTTTTTAATTTTTTTCAAATTTCTAAATGTTATTGTAAAAAAGTAATTTTCAGCTCATTGGAAATAAAAAAGGGTTTCTTATTCCATTTCGATAAACCAAGCTATTCTCGAGTAATTTGTGTTTAAAAAACAACGTGCATTTACAACATTTTATTAATAAATTCTTTTACACATAGTTGTTGTCAAAAATACTGACTCACACACCTGATAGATGGTCAAGGACAAGGACTGCGGATTATCTTCAACTATGAATAGAGTTAATAAGTGTTCGATACTTATTTAAGTATAGAGATATTTACAATAATTTTACTCTTATTCATTTTTATCATATTTATCATTCCTAATAATTTATTTAAATAAAAATAATTAAAAATCATTGACTACTGAAAGTTAGCTAATTTTACGCTCCGTGGCTCCGAAAATATTCAATAACGTACTTTGCGCTCGTAAGGATTTTTATCAAATAATCATAATCTGTCGAATGCTATTTGTTCCATCAACATCCACCGAAGCCCAAAATCCAATGTATTTAATGCGAGGTGCTCTAGAACTTAAAAGGTCAAGTCAATTTAAAAATGGTATAATTTTCTAGAGTAGAATCCTCCCTTTAAATAATATCATAATAAAATCCATTCCTTGCGGAATTGACCAATTAAAACTGACACTGATAATGTTATTGAAATGATTCATTTTAAAAAATGTCATGTTATTAAGAAAATTAAATTTAGATCAAAATTCCCATGAAAAAACCGACTTTGCAACATTATCACTTCACAAAAGACCGATAACACCCTTTGCATCGTCTTTCATCGAAATCTGCATAAAAATTATTTCACTAAAAATGTCTTAAAAAATGACTTAAACATTTTTTTTTTCATCTCCAAGAAGACGATCAATCGCCTTTGGGCTCCGTCATTCGAAAAATAAATATTTTTCGAAAGTACCAAAAAATTGACAGAAAATGTTTCAAGATGCACGGGGTGGAAAACCGCTCCGCTCCGCCCAACAAATTTTTCCAAAGTACCACGAATTTATTTTTACTTCCCTCGCATACCGAAGGGAAGTATTGTATTCGAGAAAAAATCACCCTCCGAGATTTTTTCGGATTTTGACGTTTCAGATCACGTAGATTACGAAAATATAGGTTTTTCCATTCCGTCAGTCTGTCTGTCTGTCTGTCTGTTTGTCTGTCTGTTGTTGCATTTACTAAAAAAACTACTTGACGGAGAGCGGTGAAATTTGGTAGGTAGTTGACCCTACCGTCAGCGAAAAAATGGTAGAACTTTCACTGGAAAACAGGGTGGACCGGGAAAAAGGAATAAATAATGAAAAAAATATGTTTTTACTCAAATTTAAAATTTCGACGTTTCATGACACGCTAAACCTATTTCAGAAAAAAAATGTGAAAATTTTTTTCAACATTTTTAAAAAATTTTTTGCCACTAAAATAGATGAAAAATGTTTTTCTTTGGTCTTTTCGTTTCATGGCATTCTAAACCTATTTCCAAAAAAAAAATGTTTTAATTTTTTTTTACCAACATTTTTGAAAAATTTAATTTCCACGTTTCCATGACATTCTAAGCCTATTCAAACAAATTTAATTTTTTTTTGAAATGTTTAAAAATTTTTTCCAAAAAATTTTTGATTTATCACTACTTGCTATAGAATAGACGAAACATTTTTTTTTGCTAAAATTTAAAATTTCCACGTTTCATGACATTCCAAACCTAATTCTGAAAAAAAAATTGACAACATCTTTTTACCACTGGAAAGAAATGTTGCCTAGAATAGATCCAAATTTTTTTTTTTTGCTCAAATTTAAAATTTTCACATTTCATGACATTCTAAACCTACTTCAGAAAAAGAAATTTTGAAAATTTTTTTCACCAACATTTTTGAAAATTTTTTTACCTCTAAAATAGATGGAAAATATTTTTTCTTTGCTTAAATTTAAAATTTCCACGTTTCATGACATTCTAAACCTATTTCAGAAGAACAAAATTTTGAAATTTTTTTTACTGACATTTTTGAAAAATTTCAAAAAAAGTTAAATTTTTTAACCACCACTATACTTCCACTCCACTACGTGAATGTGGAATTGGAAATGTAACAGATGGTAATAATATTTGGCATAAGCACCTGTTTATACTTTTATTGAAAAACATAAAGGGTGGTCATCCCAAGAAATAATTCAACGATGGTGAACATTTGTAAAGGTATATGCGCAAGCCATTTCGTAATTATTAATTTCTTAAAGTGACCGCCATGCACAAATAAAGAGGGAAGTTCTGTGTAAATACTTTTACCGATTTTTTCTAAAGTACCACGAAGAGGATTGCACAGGGCGGAATTCTCAGTCAGGGTGTAGCGAGTAGCTGTTTTAAATGTTAAAATTTAAGAATCAATGGGACGGTTTTTCCAATAAAAACCAAAATCCACATTTAATTATTCTGCAAGTGGTGGAGAATATTCCATGTCCGAACCACAAGAACGTCCATAAAAAATAACAAAAAAATTCAAAGTCGGATATTCAATTCCGACGGACCCAAATTATCCTTAATCCAGGCCCAGGCGGGAATCGCCATAGTAGCCGCTCGAATGCGATTCGACGGAAAAAGGTATATTTGGATTCAATGACGTTAATACATTTTTTCAAGCAGGAAAACCATTGAATTCATATAGATAACTTCTTGAAGCACCCTGACAAAGATTACAAGCAATTCGAAAATTTCAGTGTAAAATTAAACGTGAACAATTTTCAAAAAGTTCGACATACAATTAACTGGGATTCTGAATCTTTTTGTACAGTCGATTATTATAGTTCTCTCGATGCTGGATGAGTTACGATTTTACGGCACGTAACGTCTTGCCAAGTGGTAGTACTCTCTGATTTTTGCCTTATATACACTAGTTAAATATTAAGTATTTATAATTTTTGTATTTTGTGAAATTATTTCAATAAATGAAAATATATTTTGAATTCGATTAAAAATGAAATCCAGATATTACCTTGTAAAATGAATCTACATTAATAAATTTTTCTAATTTTACTTCCACATCCACGTAGTGGATTGGAAGTATAGTAATCGCAAAAAAAATTTCAAAAATTTTTATTCGTGAAATAGGTTTAGAATGTCATGAAACGTCGAGATTTTTACTTTGCAGTGCAGGTATAACAAAAATACATAATACACGTGTATAAATAGCCTTTAAAGCACTTACTCCTTTAGGACCCACCTTGCTACGCTCGTCGTGCCCTAAACCCGTGCGTGCTTTAAAGGCTTATTTATACACTTGTATTATAATACACTATTTTAATTATAAATTTAGAGCGCCAAAAACAGAAAAATTGATGATATTTCAATTTCTAAACGAAGCAATGAATTGATATCAAAATTTAACGTATTATCAATATATATTTGTTAACAAAATATGTTCATATGGAGGTTAAATTTTAATAAGTGTACAATTTTTTTTCTAAGGCTGTGTCAATAAAATACGAGAACTTGCTGGGTAACATTTTTATTTTTCGAAATAGATACCAAGTATACTGAGAAGAAATTAAAAAGAAATGAAAAGAACCCAATTTTACCCAATAAATAAAATGCTATTTTGATTTTTATTAAATATTTTAATTCTTTTAACATGAATTGGAGCTCGACCTTAAAAAATGGAGGTACTGCTTTTATTTTAAATTTTCTTCTAGAGCAGTTTTCGAAAAAATCACATGTGAAAAATTTGCCAATAAAGTAATGTTATAAGGTAGCACTTATTGGTTAACACATAGCGGCGTGTGTACTTTTAGGTTTTATCAGTGATTTTTGTTCCATTTTTAATACGTACATTTTTGAGACAATATTGGAGGAGACAAAAAAATAATGAACATTGTTAAATTGACAGAAAACGTAAATTCACAATATATTTTTGAAAATAATTTCGATATTTTCGCAAATCTTGGAGAACATTTTAATAATTATCAGACATCTTCTATCAAGTTTGCATCCTGCTACGATGCATCCTGCAGATAGTTGTCTACTAACTTTGTTATGATATTTTTGCATTTTTCATTGCTGAAATAGGTTTAGAATGTCATTAAACGTCGCGATTCTAAATTTAAGCGGAAGAAAAATTTCTGTATGTCTGTCGGTCGGTTCGTCGGTCTATAACTTTTTGTGCGCATATTTTCTTTGGAAAGGTTCTAGATATTGACTTGAAAATTTACCTCTTCCAATATTGTCTCAAAGATTAAAAACGTTCGCAATTTTTTTAAACTTTTTTAGTCTGATAAAAGAATTCAACATATTTTAAATGCAAACGTTCGGAGCTTAATTCTATATAACTCTAATAAATACCTATAGAGGTAAAATGTCTACCATGCGCACCATGGTTGTTAATGTTATTTTTATGTCTATGTAAACTCAATTTTAGATTTAGGTGAATCTTAAATTTGACAATTAAAATTTTATTTTTGAGATGAATTTGAAATTATTTAATTGAATTGTTGTGTCAGAAACTTATTCATCGCTTTGAAAATGTAACAAGTACCGTTTTGCACATATAACGTACACGTTTAAAGAAAAATATGTAAAGCTATTTTATTGCAAATTAGGTAGATAATAAATAATAATACTTACGCAACTTGGCAGCTTCTGTTGCGAAACATATAATGCTTACGAGGAGGATAACGTTGACACAGAAACCCATGTTTATGTCTTTATATCAATGAAAAGTAAGTGAATGTCAAATTGAGAAACAAACCGCTGACGAGTCACTTAAAAATGTAATTCGAACTGTTTTCGAAGAGCGCTTAATGTACATATACATAGCTTTGCCCCCTACTATTCTTTATATACCCTTCGTGGTCAACAAGATGTGCACGTCAGTTCACAAAAAAAATATGTTCTTTGAAGAACTGTGGCCAAATGCAATAATTGTTGACAGCTACAATTCAAGGCGAACAAGTTGAACTGATTCGAGAAGAAAATATTAGAGGAAAATATGTTTTTGATTTGACATTTTTGAAATTTCTTATTTACTTTAATACCATCCGAGAAAAAAATTGTATATACAGGATGTGCCATAAGAAATACACACAGAGCAACAGCAGATTCGTCACGTAAAAATAGTTTTGCTGTTATTTGCAGAGGGTGCATTTTACTATAAAACGTCACCACTTTCTTACGCCTTGGTGTTTATTTCTTTTTAAGAAAAATACCTCTTATTATATATTTTTTATGGAAAAAAAGTACAGTTTGCAAATATTGCTACATTTCGAGATATTTATATTTAAATTATTCAAGGCACTATTTTAAAATTAAAATAATTAACATTATTGTGTTACAGAATAATGGATAGTGAAGCAGATAGTAAGTATGGAATTAAAATATTTTTTTTAAAAATTTTACAATTTATTTAATTCCAACGCTGGCAAGACAAATAAGAAAAACAATGATTTTTAAAATTAAATAGATACATTTAAGAAAATATAATTTATTTAAATATAAATTTCGTTAAAAATAAATAAATAAATTACAATAATTAAATATAAAAGTTAGCAGTCTTCGGTAACAAATAATAAAAATAATAATAATAATAATAATAATAATAATAATAATAATAATAATAATAATAATAATAATAATAATAATAATAGTAATACCGGAGGCTCTTCGTTACCTTATGCAGAAGGCCGCCATTTTGCAGACATGTCACCTGGTCCGCAAGTTCCTCTCAATATAGACAGGATGAAGTGAATTCTTCCTCTGTCTATATCTTTCGCCCGACAAAGTCGAGATTGTTTAAAATAAAATAATAATAAAAATAATAATAATATCGTTTATTCTAGTAGACTATGTTACATAGTATAGGAAAAAAGAATGCAGATTAAAATAATTTTACAAATTAAGTATAAAATTACGTATCACGATATTAAAAAAACATAAAAGACAAAGTAACAAATAAATTTGAACAGAAAACAACGAAACAGATTAATAACTCAGTAATAATATATACAGTAAAAATAGTAAAATGTGTTACGTGTTAAGAAAGTCAGAAGTACTATAAAGAACGTTATCTGTTAGAAATATTTTAATTCTTTTCCTAAACAATTTAATATTCGGTATATCTTTTAAATCTGGGTTTAATTTTTAGCTGCGTCATTACACGGATTTATTTAGATAAGCACATATGTTTAGTTCACTGAAAAATAAATAAATTTTGATTTATTTTTCGTGTAATATAAATTACATAATCTACTTATAAAAAAACGTTATTTAAGTTAAAGAAGCAGAGCGCGTAAAAAATGCGAACCTGCAACACGTGGCCGACACGCCAAACGTTATTTATTACTTACTCGCTAAATAGACGTGGCACAGGACCTATGTAGTTTATAACTGTGTTTACTGACTTATTGTTAATATGTCGCATTTTATTCCGAGGAAAAGTACTGTCGAAAAATGGGTTAAACCTTATGAAGAACTACATTTTGATGTCGAAAAAATAATTTGTAATATTTGTGATGTCACAATAAGGTGTACACAGAAAAATGTTGTTTTAAAATGTGTAAATAGCTACACAGACGATACAAAAATGGAAAAGATGAGATAGTTCTTCATATCAGGAAAATCATTGACAAATATTGGAAACACTAACGGACCTAAAATGGATCCTTGAGGAACACGGATATTTACATAAATGTATTCAGAGTGAACGCCAGTATATCCACAATCTGTTTCCTGTTATAGAGTCACGAAGTTAACCAATCACATACCTTTCCCCCAAGACCGTGGCTTTGAAGTTCTTCTTAAGCGTGTTTCTATTTTTTTCTGAAACCATGTTGTGCGTTGTGTAATATCTTGTTACCTGTTGAAAAATGAAGTATTTAGTCAAACACAATTTTTTTAATACTTTAGAGACAGAACTAAGTAACGACGATAATTTTCAACATTGTCTTGATCTTCCTTATGCAATGGAATAATTCATGCTGTTTTAAATATCTCTGGAAAAATATCCTTTTCTAGACATATTAATGAGATAAGTTAAGGTTGTGATATAGTTAACAGCAACTTTTAAAAGATTGGAAGAAATTAAATCTGTTCCTGTCGAGTTTTAATTTTTTAAATGCATAATTGCATTAAACACAGTATTTTCAAATACAGGACCTAAAACATTGTATTGTCTCTGTTTCAGCACATAAGTAATGTTCCCATTAATTTCATCTTGTTCTATACCCACTTTGTACGGAATACTTGCTAAATAGTCTACTAATGAGTTCGCTATGATTTAATGGTTTGTTATTTTAGATTTATTTAAAATAATGTGTGAAATATCGGTGGAAGTTTTATTTTTGTTTATGTTGTTGATTATTATTATCCAAACAGTTATGAATTTGTAATTTGATTCCTGATATAGCCGGTTATTAAACAATTTTTTAGTAGGTAAGATGATCTTTTTGTAAATGTTTATATATTTTTTATAGTATTCTGCGTCAATCTGGCTATTTCTTATACGCATGTTATGATGCAATTCTTTTAGATCGTCGTCTCCATTTACCTCCATACATTTTGCGATTCTTTTAGTAAAGATAGCAAGATTCTAAATAATAAATGTTCATTTCGAAATGATTCTACGGTATTTCCAATTCTCTGCCATAGTTATTCTCAACTTTTTATTGTCTCTTCATGCACAAGAGAATTAACCTCCATATGCAAAAATCCAAATGATTAAAATCGGGGATACGCGCAGGCCAAGGCATCTGGTATTTAGGTAGTCAAAGCATATTGTGTCTGAAATGCGATGGTAACTCATAAAAAATCGACTAGCTGAGTTTGAAGGAAATTTATGTATAATTTACCGTTCAAGATGTGTGCTAACTCATAGATTTTCTATGTCTCACGCATATTTGTATCTGAAGTTAAATAGATATCTACGAGTAAACGTGGATTCGCCTAAACAACACTTTAAATCTGGTTGGGAGATCTGTCTCTAGTAGATTTTGAATAGGCATGAAATGGTACGTATAAAACTCCACTTGATAAAAGGTCCTCCTTGAAAGTGATGACTTATTTATTCCAGCAACCGCAGCCATACCCCTCATACTTATTTCCAGGTTCGCCGCAACACGGACAAAAATTTACTCTTCTTCATCTGCAATAATAGTTTTCGGGTATCCCACGGTATTTCTTTTGAGACGAAAGGAACCAGTTTCCCTCAATCTACCGTAATGATTCTGAAATTTTCTAAAATCTGGCTGTCTCCTATTTGGATACATTTTCCAATATCGGCGATAAGCTCGGCGTCTATTATAATTTTCTTGGTAAAATTTGTCTGACAATTTTTTTAATTAACTGCCAGACCTTTTTTTATAAATATTTTTTTTTTATGAATATCATAACAACTCCTTGATTTTTATTTTAAAATTAAATTTAAGATCTCTTCTATCTATTACAACTTGTCTGGTTGACAATTTTTGTTAAATAGTTTGTCAGACTTGATTTTGAATGCGCAGCATTCATCAGGATCAATCACTGGCATCCCATAACAACGTAAAAAAAAATAATCATGGAAAAATGGTTTTTCACCATGTCAGACTTCATTTTTAAGCGCCGTTACAACATTTTTTTTCTAAATGTGATCGCGGCACTTAAAAAATTTTTTCACTGACAGACCAATTTTTATGCATAAAAGAGATCTCAAACTTAGTTAAAGAAAAAAAATGAAGGTTGTGTTTTGACGCGGCCATTGTAAAAGCTTATTTTAAAAAATAACGCCTAAACATGGTGAAAAACGTGTTTTTAATGCCAAATTCTTATGCATAGGGGAGGTCTTAAACTTCAGTTGATTTTTTTAGTGTTATGAAATGCCAGTGATTGATCCTGATGCATTGATGCTGCTCATTCAAAATTAAGTTTGACAAATTAATACACAAAAATTGTCAGCCGGAGAAGTTGTAATAGATAGGAAAGATTTTAAACTCTATTTTAAAACAGACAATCAAGGTGTTATGAAGTGCACTTTCATAAAAAAATAAAATTACAAAATGTCTGTAGAAGTTACTTAACAAAAATTGTCAGATAGACAATTTTTTTCGAAAATGGTTCATTATTTATCACAAATTGTGTGAATTACGGGCAGGTGTTTTGAAAAGAAGAATTATTTTTGTAACTTAATGTTTCTTAATGTTTTCTTAACCGCTTCTCAAGTCACCGAGGTAACTCCTTGAAAATCCAGAATGATTTTGTGTAAGGTAAAGAGAAACGAGGCCCTACAGTTTATAGTGGAGTCCGAACTAAATTCAAAAATTCGTAAATAATAACAATTAACAAATTTTTACTAGTCTGACAGGCGTAACATGATTTTTGCATATTTGGCAATCATTTTCGTCTTTTAAATTAGAGGTGTTCGATGGGGTACCTTTTTGTTATGGGATATAGTTCTGTTATGAAGTCCTTATAGAGCTTATAGAGCTACATTTCAAATTGTTTAGTTTATTTGAATACTTCTGTAAATTTTCAAATTTGGTATATGCACTACGGTACCACAGATTTAGAAGATCAAAATTTTCGACACGGGAAATTATATTTCTGGACTTAGTTCTGTTTAGTCTAGAATATGTTTTCGGTAAAATTTAAATTTTTTTGAAATAAGTAGACTGTGACAACGTAACAAACTGTGTTTTCTGTTAAAAAAATCGGTAAAGGTATTTACACAGAACTTCCCTCGTTATATGTGCATGGCAGTCACTCTAAAAAATTACTAATTACGAAATGACATTGAGAATAATAATCGGAATATAGTTATTGCTATTACAAAGAAAACTTGATAAGTTTTGGTCAAAAAAATATACAGATTGCTCATCCAATAGCAAAAGTTCAATACTAAATAGCAGGTGCCAAGCAGGCTTGCGCAAATACCTTTACAAATGTTCACCATGACTGAATTATTCCTTGGGATGACCACACTGTATATTTTTCAGTAAGAGTATAATAGGTGCATATGCCAGATATTATTGCCATCTGTCACATTTTCAATCCAACATTCACGTAATGAAGTGAAAGTGTAGTGGTGGTTAAAAAATTTAATTTTTTAAAACATTTTTCAAAAGATGTTGGTAAAATAATTTTCAAAATTTTTCTTCTGAAATAGGTTTAAAATGTCAAACGTAGAAATTTTAAACTTGAGCAAAAAGGAAAGTTTCCTTCTATTCTATAGTAGTACTAAAAAAAGTTTAAAAATTATGTATTTTTTAAAATCGGTTTAGAATGCTATGAAACGTGAAAATTTTAAATTTGAGCAAATAAAAAAAAAATCGGTCTACTTTAGTGGTAAAAACTTTTTGAAAAATGTTGATGAAAAAAATTTTCAAATTTTTTTTTTGAAATGCCTAGGTTTAGAATGTCATGAAACGTGAAACTTTTAAATTTGAGCATTCTAGTGTTAAATTTTTTTCCAAACTGGTAACAAAATGTTGCAAAATTTTTTTCCGAACTTGGTTTGGAATATCATGAAACGTGGATATTTTAAATTTGGGCAAAAAAAATTTTTTCGTCTGTTCTATAGTAGTGATACATAAATGGATTAAAAATGTTTTCAAATTTTGTTTTAAACTTTTCAAAAACATTTTTAAATTAGTTTGAATAGTTTTAAAATGCCATGGAAACGTGGATGGTTAAAATCTGAACAAAGAAAAAAAATTATATCTTAGTGGTAAAATTTTTTAAAAATAGTAAAACAAAATTCTAATTTTTCTTTTAAATAGATTTAAAACGCTATGAAACGTGGAAATTTGAAATTTGAAGAAATAAAAAAAAATTCCATCTATTTTAGTGGTAGACAAATTTTCAAAAATGGTAAAAAAAAATTCAATTTTTTTTTTTTAATCAGGCTTAGAATGCCATGAAACGTGGAAATTTTAAATTTGAAGAAAGAAAAAAAAATTATTTCATTTTAGTAGTAAAAAATTTTTCAAAAATATTGGTGAAAAAAATTTTCAAAATATTTTTTTTTCTGAAATAGATTTAGCGCGTCATGAAACGTGGAAATTTTAAATTTGAGCAAACAAAAATTTTTTTCACTATTTATTCCGTTTAGACGGTCCACCCTGTATATTTTCCAGTGAAATTTCTACCATTTCTTCGCTGACAGTAGCGTCAACTACCTACTAAATTTGACTGCTCTCCGTCAAGTAGTTTTTTAGTAAATGCACCAACAGATAGACAGACAGACAGACAGACAGACAGACAGACAGACGGATTTGGAAAACCTATATTTTCGTAATCTCCGTGTTCTGAAACGTCAGAATCCGAAAAAATCTCGGAGGGTGATTTTTTCTCGAATACAATACTTCCCTTCGGTATGCGAGGGAAGTAAAAAATGAATCTGAAAAACCGTTTCATACAAATTGGCCAACTCTGATGATTGATTGATGGTGTCTAACATAAACTGATGTTCAAAATTTCACTCCAATTTAACGACTATCTTCCTAAATAGGCCAGTAAATGAAACGGAGTTGGTAGACCCTTCTGACCCAGCGATACAAGGCACCTCCCCCCCCCCCCATCCATTCTTAGGGGCGAGGAATCGATTGCAATGGATCCCGGGGTAGGAAACTTGTCCTAACTACCCCTAATGACCAAAAGCCACCTCCAAAACTTTGTTTTCTTGGTATATCGCAGGATGACTGATTCGTTTCCCAGGACATTTGTTGGGAACATTTATAAGATTGATGACTAAGGACACGGGGGTAGGTAGGGCCCACGAGGGAGTTAGCCAAAGGGTTGAAACCACCCCTTGGTGAAACAATCGACTCCCTCGCGTTTTATCAACGGCCATCCGATCTAAAAGTAGTCAAGAGGGATTATTTGGGCTTCTTGGCCGTCCACCATCGCTTTCATCTCTTCAAAGGTTGAAAAAACTGTCGTTCGTACTCAATTTTCCTCGGATTTTTTGGACGGAATCAAGTTGGGAGGTGGTAAACAGAAGCAGGTGGTCTGCACCTCCTTAAATTGATGAAGAGATGGGTGGATGAGTGAGAGACTGTGCTTCCCTATATTGATCATCTCTCAACTTGATTGCGTCGAAGAAACCCGGCCAAAAATTAAATTAGAGCTACAGTTTCTTCAGAGAGTGGTTTCCACTGCCTTGAAGGGATGAAAGCAGTGGTGGACGTCAAAAACTCACGCTCTTATTCAATTTTTCTCGGATATTTTGGCCGTACGACGTCGAAGTGAAAACAAAATTCACAACTTTTAATAATTAAGCAATATTATATGATTATATATAAAAGTTGAGATAATATAGATTTTTGGGGCTCGCCATCTTCTGAGACCATCCGATTAAGTTCTAATTAATACCCCTTGCTCTCTTTCGTGCATATATGACTTCTAATATTAAAGGCATTGTTGTGAAATAGTAAAAATTTTATTCGGCAAGCATTAAGGTGTGATTAACGGTATCAAATGCCTCTGAATAATCTAGCATTGTCAACATACTGCTATTATTATGCTCATAGTGTTTACTATATCATCACGTATCTTAAGAGGAGCACTTGTCGTACCATGACCTTTCCTAAAACCTAACTGTTAATAATATTGGAAATATAAAATGTAGGCATTATTTTTAAAACAAGAGTAAAGCAAGATAAACTAGTTTTGCCAAGAAAACATTTTCTTTCCTTCCGGGTTACAAGATGTTTACAAACAGATGGTAATTAAACCACTTAGTTTACCATGACCGAAATTTAAAAAAAATAATACCTCAAAATATTAGTGATTATCTTATTATCATATCATATTTATTTTTTTGTTTATTATAACATTCAAGAAGAATTCGTTGCATTAGAGGTCGAGTGGCAAGTTAAACTTTGTATTAGTTCATTTCACGGTCAGCTAGTAAGCTTGTCAAATAAATTTAGGTATTGTTGTGCACATCAATTTTCTTACTTGAAAGATTTGTAATGTTCAATATTAATCAATGAACTACAGTTTCAGTATGTAGAATCTTATGGTGTTCACATTGAAGTAATCATTTTCCTTGACCGTCTGCATGTTGATTATAATTATTCTTATACATAGTAAAATTAACATTAATAACTCTAGATTGTCGAATTGTTTTGGTATAAGTTTAAATGTAGAATTTCACAAACCAGAAAATTTACATAAAAGAATTTTACATCAGTCACTGACATGGACTTGGGCTTTATATTTTTTCTAATTTTATTACTTTCCCAATGAATCTGCTTTTCCAGAAAAATGTTTAAAAAAATTGTACGTGTAACGAAGAAACCAAACATAATTGGTTCGCTGATGGTTTAGAACAGCCGGATACTTTATCGGTAGACATTTATAAAATAAATCCTACTTTTGATTTAAAATCTGTAGTGATTGCAAAAAAATCAATCAGTAAATCAATAATGAAAAAGGCAAAAAAAATTGGAATTAAGAAAAAATTTAAATTATTTTCATAGTATTGTTAAAATAAATAGTTCTCCATTTTAAAATTAGGCAGTAAAACTGAAATTTACAAGAAACAGTTATTTAGATACGAGGAAGTTGAAGCGTGTTGAAGCATTCTTAAAATATAACAATGAGTGCATATTTTTCGATTTAACGCGTGCGTTCGATACAGTTAATTTGAAGTTGTTAATTAAACTAGATAATTATGAAATAAAAAATACTACTTTAAATTGGGTAAAATCATATTTGATAGATAGGACACAAGAAGTTGTTATAAGGATCAGCGGTGTCGTTTATAAATCTGATACTAGTTTGGTCGATATGGGCGACCCCCAGGGCAGTGTACTGGGACCATTGCTCTTTATAATTCTTGTAAACGACATTGTTGATAATTTTGATAATTTATTCGTTTATTTGCGGATCACACATCTACTGCTGCCTCTGCACCAAGTATAGCTGAACTCGGCATATATGCAAATGCTGCTGTAAATAACATTTTGTTCTAACAATAGCTTAACATTAAATAATGGAAAAAAAACAACCAAAGTCTTCTCGTAAAAGTTAATAAGTTAATAAAATGGGCATTCAGCAAAATAACTCGGTCAAGTTTTTGGGATTATGCTTTGATACCCATTTAACGTCGAGTATTCAAATTGATTTTTTATTGAAAAAAATAGTTATGCATTGCTTCGTATGATTGCAAATGAAAAGTAGACATCTTAGAGGCATGTCATTTTGCACATATACACCACTCGTCTATTAACTATTATATGCTGAGCAAATTGCTCTAGAGTTAATCTAGATAATCCAGAAAAAAATTATTCGCACAATGCTGCTTAAACCTATCACTACCCCCTGTAGATAACTATTTAAGCAGTTAAATATATTAACCGTATCTTCGCTTTATGTATTCAATTCAGTAGTCCCTACTGGTGAAATCAAATCCATGCAAGCTCGAGATGGAAGTTGAATTTTAATATAAGTACTCCACATTGCCGCTTGTCTTTGGTTGCTAATGGTTCCACTGTACAGTACTCCTGGAATCACGAAAAAGCGGAACAAATTACAATTTTATAAAAGTTCTCGTACTCTTCCTAAATACTACTAAATGGGTTAAAGAAAGGTCGTCATCTTTCTCCAAAATTTCAAGTATCTGGAATCAGACAGTTTCGTCCTACAACTCCGCAAACATGATCATTTCATCGCATGAAGTTCATTGTGTTGGACCTGTATTTAGTACCTCGAGTTCGATGAGCTGTAAAAGACATATCGCTGTGAATATTTTCTGTGTAATAATTGTGAGAAATTATTTCAGCTATGTAGTTTTATTTTATATATTGTCGCAAATTTTCCACCTTTTAGGAAACACCCTGTGTGAATCCGTGGGTTCTAAATAATTTCAACAAGAGATAAAACACTACTAACACTTTATTTAACAGTTTACTGACTATACAATACTTCAAAATAAACTTTATTTATTATTTATCTAACCTCACTTTTCACTTTTCTACTTGTTCACTTTTATAAACTGCTTTCTTCATAAAACTTCCCTTTCCGCGCCGGTAATCGCGCCTTATATACTCCAAACCTGACTCTCTAGATCCATCTAGAAACATTCAAGAATCTTCTCCAACAACATTCCAGAAAACGTCCATTTCATTCTGACAGCTCCCAGTCACAATTAGTAGGCATAGGCGTATCATCTCCAGTTCCAAGGGGGTGTAATTCATAACAATATTTTTAAGCAAATTGGTTTAGTTATCAATAATTATTTCGTGTAATGTTTATCGGATAAAGGTGCGTTCATTTTCAACTTCAGCTAGACCTACAAGAGAACCCCCACATTCTCCTGCTTCCAGTAAATATGCAAAAAATAGCTTAAAGTATCCACAACATTATGATAAACGAATTATCGCGCCCAAGTGTGCACTTATATAAAAATATTCAATTAATTGTGCATCTCTGCAAGAATTTATGAAAAATATCTCGAACGTAATGAGGTTCAAAATCTTTCATACATCAATATTTATTGAGAAAAGTAGTTCATTTCAATTGAAAATGATATTTTTTCTGATTTTAACAATAGCTTGATTATAGTTTTGCTTTATTGTTTATTTTTTTATGAACATCTCTCCGCGTTTGATTGTTGGATTGGTCGTGATACAAAGAGTAGCATTAAGCTCGAGTTATATCAGTTCACAATAATAGAGCGATAAACAATATGCTAACAAAGCGACAAGTTTTCGAAATTATACGACAAAGAAGCAGAGCTTTTCCCTTCAAAGTTTATGAACCTATTGAAATAAGCTCTAAGGAGTCTAAGGAAGTAGACCCACCACATCCAATGGAAGTGTTGGTCGACTAAACAGTCGTTTTCAGACATAGGAGATAGAGCAAAGAGAAAGCAAGTAGCATACTTAACAGAAACATATGATGCTAAAGAACTTACTTTTCCTGCGAAGAAAGGTCTGAGAGAAGAGGGTCAACAATTGGCTTCTAAATTATTATCAGAAGCTGTATTTGCAATCCCTACTCGTGCTGACAAAATTTGGACTTCGTCGCTCAAGTACAGTCAACAAAAACGTTGTGCCATTTAATGAAAATGAAACCGTGTTACTAAGGTACAAAAAAGGAATTGTAATATTTATCGAAATTACAATAAAGTTTTGGAGGTTAAAAGAATTCGCATTTACTGTCACGGAAACCTTGACAGAAGTTCGACTACAAGCTCTCTAGGATCATACCTCCAGTCGTTTGCACACTGATTACAGACACCCTTTCTATCAATATTAGATAATCACCATTTGGAGAAATTGATACTACTATTGAAAGAACCTTTTTGCGATACTTATGATTGCATCTTTCTATGGCGTCATTCTTCCTTGGTATATGGTGAACGTCTGAACACAGTCACTGAAAATCACCCCATAAGCATACCTGTAAATTAAATTTTTCACATTTTTAAATTTGTATTTGTATGCCTTAAAATATCATTAAACAAGAACAAATTGTCTACATTTTCAATAGATAACGTTTAACACGTGTATTTCAAAACCACTCCTTCTACAAAATATCCCCTATTGATAAGATTCTCCCTGTGATTCTTGTTTGCTTAAGTGGCGGTTAAGCGGAAAAAATAATTAGTGCTGTTTTTATTTTTAATCGGGACCACTGTGCACTGTTATGTGTATAAAGTTTTTTTAATAAGCTACCTGCTGATATTAAAAATCTTGAAAAATAAAGTGAATTTAAAACCTGTAAAAAATGTATTAATAAGGTCCAGTTCCTACTCTGTTACAGAATACTTTATTGTCAATTTTTATTGACAATATTATATACTTGTGTAAGCGAGTCTCATGAAAATAAAGCTTATTATTATTATTATTATTATTTAATTGTTCCGTGAAAATGCTTGAGTGTCTTAAAGTACAGAAATATGCGGCGCGCGACATTTTGGATTGGATGCTCTGTGAATCAACTTCAGCTCGATATGTTCCAACAATTTATTGGATTTAAAAAAAATTTACTTGTTGAATAAAGAATTTTCAATATCAGGAAATGTTCAGTGCAAGTGTCAAGCCAGTATGTCACTTAGTCGCGTTGTGCACCACTTCTTCTTTCTTTATTGCAAGTAACACAATCCGAGATATTTGAGCGAAAGCGCGTAAAAACAAAATATTGAACTTTCTTTTGTAGAAAAGTTTTCCACTGTACATATTTTGTCCAATACTTTTATCTACATTTTTGTCTATAAGTTCCATTAAAAAAATTGTTACAGTAAGACATTTCTCTGGAAATTTTAGATTTACTCCTTTATTAAGACTATGTAAACTAGTGTTAAAAATCTCCCGATGTCGGCTTTTTGTTTGGGGATGGTTCCACCGTTTCTAGGGAGGTGGGCAAAAAATAAAAAAACAGCTATTGAATTTTATAGAGAATTAAATTGTAAGAAAAAAGGTAGTATACCCTTTCTCTTAAGAATTGATATTACTTCCACATCCACGTAGTGGGAGATTGGAAGTATAGTAATCGTAAAACAATTTTCAAACATTTTTTTTCTTGAAATATATTTAGAATGTCATGAAACATCAAGATTTTAAATTTGAGCGAAAAAGAATTTTCTGTCTGTCGGTGTGTCTGTCGGTCTGTCTGTCTTAACTTTTTCTTGTCCGCACGTTTTCTGCGGAACGGTTGAAGATATTCACTTGAAATTTTGTACACGTATATATTATAACGAGATCTGGAACTGGATTGTTTTTTGAACATATCCGGTGAAGGGTTGGGGGGTAAATAGGGGGAAATGAGTAAAGCAAGCTTGAAATTAGGTGTATGTACTAGAAGTCAAGGCCTCGAAATTTTTTATAATATTTTCCATCCCCCTACTATTCCCCCACCACCCTTACTCCATTATTAAAGGGGATGATGAAATAAAATTGAGATATTCACTTGAAATTTGCTACACGTATGTATAATAACGACATCTGGAACTAGATTATATTTCAAGATGATTCCGTTGAAGAGTTGGGGGTTAAATAGGGACAAATAGGGGAAAATAAGTAAAGCAAGCTGGTAAGAGTACAGAAACTTGAAATTCGGTGTATGTACTAGAAGCCAAGGGCTCAGATTTTTTTATAATATTTTTCAACCACTACTCCAGTATTAAAGGGGTTGATAAAATAAAATCAAGATATTCACTTGAAATTTGGTACACGTATGTATTATAACGACATCTAGAACTAGATTATATTTTGAGATGATACCGTTGAAGGGCTGGGGGTTAAATAGGGGTAAAATAGGTAAAATGAGTAGAACAAGCTGGTAAGAATACAGAAACTTGAAATTAGGTGTATGTACTAGAAGCCAAGGCCTCAGATCTCTTACAGTATTTTTCAACCACCCCTACTCCATTATTAAAAGGGTTGACAAAATAAAATTGAAATATTCACTTGCAATTTGATACACGTATGTATTATAACGGCATCTGGAACTAAATTATAATTTAGATGTTTTAGTTTACGGGTTGGGGGTTAAATAGGGATAAATAGAGGAAAATAAGTCAAGCAGCTGGTAAGGGTACAGAAACTTGAAATTCGGTGTATGGCCTCAGATTTTTTATAATATTTTTTAACACCCCCACCACACCCCTACTCCATTATTAAAGGGTATGATAACATAAAATTGAAATATTCACTTGAAATTTGGTACACGTACTAGATTATATTTTGATATGATTCTGTTGAAGGAGTGGGGGGGGGGTGTATATACAAGGCCTCAGATTTCTTTCTAATATTTTTCAACATTATTAAAGTGATTGATAACATAAAATTGAGATATTCACTTGATGTACATGTACGCATTGTAATGACATCTGATTGAAATGATTCCGTTGAAGGGGTGGGAGGTGGTAGGTTGTGAATAGGGGAAAATAAGTAGAGCAAGCTAGAAACTTCATTTTTAACGTATATGGTAAAAATCAACGCCCAAATTCTTCTATGACATCTGCCCCAAATATTATTAAAATTCTGTAATCAATAATTTCCATATACTAGAGTGCAAATAGAGTCAAGATGTTGCCTTTGAATGAAAAATCTGGATGTTGAAGTAGTGATTCCTTAGACAGCAGTTCTTTCCGAGTTATATCGACGATGTGTATATTGCATTTCTATATAAAATCGTAATATCGCTTATCGTCCGTGCGTCGCGTTTTCTTGTAAGCACGATAACAACTCTGATTGTATTGAAACTTGGATAGGAAATTAGTGTCAGCTAGAGGAAGAACCCTACTGTTTTTTTAACAATTATTTAAATTTTAAAAAATGTATTTTTTTGTTTTGTAATTAAGTAAAAAATTTACAATAAAATTGCGAAGAGTATCCCGTAGGAGTGTATACAAAGTTTAATAAATCATCGAAGAATATAATGTCTACTCTACTTAATTAGTTTATAATCAAACAGCAAATTAAAATAAATTAATTTATCAACAACAAATAAAGCGAAAGGCATACGCACGTACACCACAGGTCTACACATTAAAATTCGATTTTATTAATTGCAGACGTATTATTTAACTATTACCCCTATTAAATAAAAATTAGTGACAATCAGAAGAAAATTATATCGCTTAGAATTAAAAACGGAAAGTTGTACGACCTCGACGTTGTACACATTAGCATTTCTCACGTCTCACTTTTTTCTTGATACATATTAACGAAGTACCATGGGAATACCCAAGTAGATATGTAAAAAGAGTGTAAATTATTATATCAATCCTTATTATTGTGTTCTATAAGTTTATTGATAGGTTAAATTTGAATACCAGCATGAAATTTCGCACGGACTTTGACCCCCCGGGGAAGAGGAGGGGGCACAGAATTCATTGGTAATGGTCTTTTGGTTTTGTATAATAATAATAATAATATTAATAATAATAATTTATTGGTTTTAATATACAAAGCAGTGTTTACACAGGTCAGGAAAACATCGAGATACACAAATGCATCATTACAAACACAAACACTTTATAAAATGCCATGTAAACAAATACATATAAAATAAATTTATAATATTATAATCACTAATGGGGGTTATTATTATTAAAAATTATTAAAATTTGACAAAAGTACTCCTCAAATGTATAAAAAGCATTGGCTGTCAGAAATGATCTCACATTTTTCTAAAACAAGTTATATTCTAGCTCTCTAATATGTATGGGTAAAGCATTCAAAAACATAGGCATAGTAATTGGTTCCAGAACGACATTTTGATAGGCGTTAAAAAATTTGTACCTATGTTACTACTATTTCTAGCGGGATATTTATGAACATCACTATGATGAGAATACTGTACCGGATTTTGCTTGATGTACAGTAGACATTGAAGTATATATGTACAGGGAAAAGTTAAAATAGCTAGCTTTTTAAAAGCATCCCTACAGTCGTCTCTATATTTCAAACCGTATACAATTCGTATGGTTCTCCTCTGTAATGCAAATAGTCTAACACAATGGTTGGAATGGCCCCAGACCAAAATAGCGTAGGATAAAGATGAATGAATTTGACCATGATAAGCTGTGATAAGTACTTTTTGGGATGCATTATTCGCAATATTTCTAAAAAGATATATTTTTGTCGAAATTTTCTTGCTGTTGCTCCCACGTTAGTTTGCTGTCTAGATAGACCCCAAGGAATTTAATACTATCTTTTATCAGTCGGTTTGCTACTAACCAATTCTGAGCTTTCGACTGTGTGTCATTCACCTTAGAGTACAAAGTTTCTATATTTTTACGTGAATCGATGATGGTGGTATCATCAGCAAACAAAACGAATGTTGAGGAAGATGTGTTACTTAAATCATTAATGTAAATAAGAAATAATATAGGACCAAGTATGGATCCTTGCGGCACTCCCTGATTCATTTTTAGCAATCCAGAATTTATATTTTGATAAGCCACATATTGGTAGCGTTTGGTAAGGTAAGATCGTATTAAATTTATGCTACTTATGTCGAAATTATAAAAGCCTAATTTGCTTATTAAAACGTCATGTGACACACAGTTAAAAGCCTTAAAAAGGCTAGACTGAGCATGTATATATTCACATTCTTCATATCCTTTACTTATTGTTTCAGATAATTTGTTTATGGCTAGGGTTGTTGACAATTTAGCTCTGACACGAAACTGACTTGTTGAGAATAATAAAATCCAGTCCAAATCAATTAGGTACTCGTTTAACGGGCATATAAGAAATCTGAACCGCCTTTCAATCATTCAAAATTATGACGTCAACGCACTCCGCACAAAAGTATAGGAGAAGGTCGTTAGGTCAACATTTTTGAAATTTTGGGAAAAGTTCTCCTGTTTATACTGAACCAACATTGTCATGGACACAACGCTCAAAATTCAATAGTTGACCGCCAGTGACCTTTGAAGTCTAAAAAGTTCCAATTAGATTCTTTTATACTTTTTAAAAGATATGATTAGTACATTAAATTATTATGCATTGCTGCTATCTTTCCAGTATTAAACCCCCTCGGTATGGGTATCAAATGAAAGGGTATGACAAATAGTGTGACGTTATTCTAAATCCAATTAGGCGGCCGACACAAAATGGTGGATTACCTATTTCTTTACAACCTCCTTGATATAGGTATCAAATGAAAGAGTAAACGAGATGATGACGTTTGATTAAAGAAACATGAGGCGGGCGGGAAACTAAAAAGTAAAAATAAATGAATTAAAAAAAAATATTTAAAACAATGATTTCCTTTTAAACCTAATTGCACTAAAAAGAAGAACATTATTTTTATTTAGTGATTAAATTACAAAATGATGAAAAAGAAAACCATTGGGCGCTCATAAAGTATTGCTGTTGCTGTTATATTACAACATACTATTCATAACGTTTTATCACAATGCTGATTGTTGATAAGGGTAATATATTTATTATATTTTATGAGCGTCCAATGATTTCTTTTCGTCATCATTTTGTAATTTAACCACCGAATAAAAATTATTTTCTACTTTTTAGTACAATTTAGTTTTAAAAGAATACCATTGTTTAAAAAATATATATACTTACTTTTATTTTGTAAATCGTTTCATCGGAAGAGAAAGAAGTTTAGGAAATAAAAAAATTGTCAGTAAGTTCTTCATATTAAACTTGTAGCTTATCTCCGCCTATTTCCCAATAACAGGGTCTGAACTGAGGGGTAGTTATATGATGTTTCACAGTAAATATCTCAAGACTGGTTACTTTAACGAGAAAAATGCTCATATATGAATTTATACAGCGGAATTTTTTTTCAAGGTGCATGTGTAGTGGGATTTGATGCAAGTGATTTTTATTAAAAGGCAGTATGTAATGGTAATGGATGCAGGAATGGAAATTAAATCTGATTGGGAAATACCTAGAAAGGGAGTCCCACGAGGTTCCATTTTGGGCCCAATTTTATTTTTATTATATACAAACGATTTACCCAATATTGTTAGTCATGTAACAATTTTCTTTGCAGATGACAACTCGCTCATTATAAGGGCTAAATCTGAGGAAGATTTAAAAAGACATAGTTAGTACAATTAAGACAATGGATAATTGGTACAGAGGGAATAACCTGAAGAACAATATCGAAAAGATGCACTTAATGAAATTTACCTTAAGGACAGAAGATCCTCTTACACTAACTCATGAAAATCAAATTCTCACCACTCAACGCGTGAAGTTCCTGGGTATCCAAATTGACTCACAATTAAACTGGAAAGAACATGTACACTATCTAGCGAGTAAAATAAGTTAATTTACATATGCATTACGAGTCATAGCAAACTCCGTGAATCAGGATGCAGAATAGCGGCGTATTATTCCTATGTAAACTCCAATATGGAATAATTTTTTGGGGAAACTCAGTTGGCTCATCTAGAATTTTCAAGCTCCAAAAATCATGTGTCAGAAGTATTTTCCACCTAAAAAGAAGAGAGACCTGTAGTCAAATATTTAAAGAGAAAAATATACTTACTGTACCGTGTTTGTATATATATATATATATGAATGTGCTTGCTTCGTTAAAGAACATTACCAAGAATTATTTAGCAGATATGAAACCAGCCATATGTTTAATACTAGAGGTTACGACAACCCCAAACGAATTTCACCAAAGTACAGCGTAATGTAGTAACGCAGCTGGTAAAAGTTTACAACAAAATACCACAAGATTATCAGAACTTATCAAGAAAAGATTTGAAAGTAAAGCTGAAAACCTATTTATGTGAAAAGTCATTTTACAGCGTTTCAGAATATTTTACCCACCATTTTGACCTGTCATTGTAGTGTTTTTATTTAAATGTTTTTATTTTATTTTTAAATAGTTTAAATGTGCTGTTGCTGGTGATACACCATTTTGTATGTACTTGTAATATCATGTTCTTTTGACTTGTTCTGCACCGTTTGACGGTATTATTGAATAAATGTTATTATTATTATTATTATTATTTATTTCCCCCTTTTTTTCCCAGAAAGATGCGTTTTACAATCGTACGTAAAATATGTACCTCTCTAACTTATGTATACTGATCGACGATATATTTAGATCTAACTGACTGACCTTCGGAGAAGATAATAAAGCGTACGGTTCTCGTGATTTGCAATCCTTGGAAGTTCAAAAAACCGAAGGAGACAGTTTTGTTAGTCCATATGTCCAGTGGATGCGACACCACTTCAACTTTCTTCGGTAAAACAAAGTACACAGGGTGGATGGCATCAATAAAAGAGAAGATCTCGAAGAGGTTGTCCGCAGCAGCGCAGCTCAATGAAAGAAGGAATTGCAAGTATTAGAGAGCAATTCGGCTCTGCATTATACAAAGCCCTCAGAAAAGAGACATCTTTGAATCATCAAAGGTTCATTATCTTCACCATGTTGGTCGGTCAATTTAGTTATGCTGCAATTCTACCAAGACCAGCTGTGTTAAGGCTGGATTGCACCTCTCAACAATGTGTTCTAATTGCCATGGGTAAGGCTGCTTAAATTTCAAATTTGAAGAAGAGTTCGTGGATGAAGGACACCTTAATGAACAAAATTGGACAGAATTTTAGTAGAATAAGTCTACGGGGTAAACCAATTAAAGAAAAATGAGCCGAGAGCTCTACCTCAATGGTGGTGTGGAGACGAGCTCAAATAAAAAAATACAGGAAAGTGATTGAGGAAGCCGTTACTCTGCGGTAATCCATAATTATAACGAAATCGAATAAAACACTACTATGTTTTTTACTACTATATTTGCACAAAACGTGACTGCAGTTTCAACCCTTTAGGTCATTTTCAAACGATCATTCAACTAAGAATGAAATACAAAAGATTTGGTCATTATTTAAATATGTTTCTAGAATTAAACAAATTAGAGAATTATGAAAGTACACAGGTAGTTTATGATATCCTAACTATCTAAGGGTGGGGTTTCTCAGAAATATTAATTACATTTTGGTATCAGTAAAAAGAGGCGAATGCATAATATCTAATTGATCATTTAACAAAACTACATCATCCTTTTATTGTATTTGTATATTTCCAGTGCTTCTAACAAATTAAGTTTCAAACCTTTGCTACCATAATGTAGGATTTCCATATTATTAATATCTGGGTAGTTATGTCCATTCTGTAATATGTGACTAGAAACAGCAGAATCTGTTTTTTGTAGTCTGAAGGACCTATCATGATCGAGGTATCTGGTTCTAAAATTACGTCCGGTCTGTCCTATATATATGCTATTGCACTCTGAGCAATTCAATCTATAAACTCCAGATTTTTCGTATCTATTTGTTTTATCCTTGGGGTTGTAAATTAAATTTGATAATTTTTGTTGGGATTTAAATGCTATCTTGATATTATGTGTTTCGAGAATATTTGATATTTTCTCTGTTAGTGTATCACAGTATGTGTTTGTTTTTCTTCTCTGACTATGGGATAAATTGCTTTAATAGTATACTGGGTTTGTTTTTTGTTTATTAATTTGGCGATAGTTTCTGTGGGGAAACCATTGTTTTTGGCTATTTTTTGAATCATTGAGAGCTCTGCTTTTATTTGTATTTCTGACAAAGGCAACGAAAAAGCTCTATGTAGCATTGAATTATAAGCTGCTAGTTTGTGTGCGTATGGATGGCAAGAATCAAAGGGGATAGCTATATCAGTATATGTAGGTTTTCGAAAAATATCAAATTTGAATTGGTTATTTTTATGTGTGATAGTTAGGTCTAGAAAATTTATTACATGATTTGTTTCTCGTTCTAATGTAAATTTAATTTTGGGGTCTATGTTATTAACAGAATCTAGAAAAATGTGTAATTGTCTAGTAGTACCCTTAAAGCACGCCAAAACGTCGTCGACATATCTATACCAAAAATGAATGTGATTCTTGTCTGGTTGGGAATTTAGTATACCAAGCAAGAATCATAGTTAGAGAAGAAAAACAAACACCTTACGCTACCATCACATACTGTGATACACTAACAGAGAAAATATCAAATATTCTCGAAACACATAATATCAAGATAGCATTTAAACCCCAACAAAAATTATAAAATTTAATTTACAACGCCAAGGATAAAATAAATAGATACGAAAAATCTGGAGTTTATAGGTTAAATTGCTCAGAGTGAAATAGCATATATATAGGACAGACCGGACGTAATTTTAGAACCAGATACCTCGATCATGATATGTCCTTCAGACTACAAAAAAACAGATTCTACTTTTTCTAATCACACATTACTGAGTGGACATAACTTCCCAGATATTAATAATATGGAAATCCTACACTATGCTAGCAAATATTTGAAACTTAATTTGTTAGAAGCATTGGAAATATACAAATACAATAATGAGAATGATTTAATTTTGTTAAATGATCAATTAGATATTATGTATTCGCCTCTTTTTACTGCTACCAAAATGTAATTAATATTTCTGAGAAACCCCACCCTTAGATAGTTAGGATATCATAAACTACCTGTGTACTTTCATAATTCTCTAATCTTTTTAATTCTAGAAATATATTTAAATAGGGACCAAATCTTTTGTATTTTATTCTTAGTTGAATCATCGTTTGAAAATGACCTAAAGGGTTGAAACTGCAGTCACGTTTTGGGCAAATATAGTGGTAAAAAACATAGTAGTGTTTTTCTCGATTTCGTTATAAAAAATACAGGTTTGTGGAAAAAATGAGAAAAGAAATAAAACTCACTTGCCTCAAAACCCGCTATAAATGCATGTTATAGAGGAGAGTATTCAGTTCTACTAATTCATTCTTAAACATTTTTCTCATTAACCCAACCAGTTTTAAGATACCCACTCGCTGTGAAAATTCGTGTAAGATCGATCCTTAGTTCAGATGCTGTTAGTGCGAAATAGGTGGGAATAAACTACAAGGTTAATAGGACATTTTTTATACAGAATTTAACTACAATTTTTTTATTTCCTATACTTCTTTCTCTTCTGATTAACAGTATACTACATAAAAGTGAGAAGTTAGGTTCCCGGTAAGGGTGACTTGTTACAAAAGAAGGTACTTTCCATTCCTGAATGAGGAGGGAAGTATCGAATATTTATATTTCCAACCTATCGAGAGTACGCATCTCAACTATTATTTCTTTATGAATTATTTCTTCTAAAATTCCAATCTTCTTGTGATGTTAGGTACCTCTTTTGTGATCCTCTCCTGTATAAGTACTTTGCGTAGCAGAAAACCTTCACTGAGGATGCAGGTCAGATGTTATAGATAACATACCAGAGCAAGTAATACCAGGTCTTTCACCATTTCGTTCAATAAATATGCTCCCTATATGGTATTACGCGTAGTAAAATCATGCACTGTTTAGTTGATAGTTAATGTGTAACTTTTAATGAAGAAAGAGATAGGCACATAGTAATTGTAATAAAGAATTAAAAACTGTTGTTGATTTTAATTGTTACGTAGTAAGTAGTAAGTATATTTACTCGTAAAGCTCTCAGATGTGAAAAGTAAGCTTTTGTAACGTTTGACCTTTCGTAAAATTTGCTTCTGGTTTCCACTGTGGACAAATAATGACTACAAGTTCTTGCGGAAAACAATTTGCAAGATGCATACAAATTACTAAATTCAAAAGTTATGTCACATTATTTCAATTGTTACCAAAAAATGTTACACAAAAGTTTTTAGTCGGTGTTTTAGCTATAATTCGATGTTTCAAAGAAAGTTTTTTTCTTTAATAATGAGTGGGATATTATCGATTATTTGTCCAAAAACAGGAGAAATAAAATGTCGTTCGAAAAATTTTCTCCTATTACAAAAAAATATTTATAACCCAAACCCCTAGATAAAAATCATCATTGTTACTTATACGTATACAGTATGTCCCTGAGTTGACCCTCACCCTTGGGATTTCGACAATTATTAAAAACAAAATGTTTTGTTAGAGGTATCTCAAGTTACAGAGGCACCTCCTTGAAAATCCAGAATGATTTAGTGTTAGGTAAAGAGATACAAGGCCCTACAATCTAGATTTATCAGAGAGATAAACTGATAATGAATGAAAAGAAAACAGTTGTTATAAATTTTGGACTACAAATAAAATTGCCGCACGGTATAATGTTGCATGATAATATTGTGATGTCTCATAACACCAAATTACTGGGACAACAAGTTGTTGTGGGACAAGCATATTGAGCATTGTATGTTTGCAACTTAATAAGGCTTACTTTGCTATATTGCAAATGCACAGTTCATTTTCGCCTGGGGAAGTGCGAAAGATAAAGATAGTGCTTATAAGCCAGAAGAGGCTTATTAGGCTTATATTCCACATGCATTATAATGAGAACTGTAGAAACATGTTCAAAACTAAAATAATATTAACTACCCCCTTGTATATTTATATTAAAATGTCTGGTGTATACCAGAAAAAACATAAATTTATTTAAGCAAAGAAAATATTGCCACACGTATAGTACAAGATCTACTTATCACTAATTTGATGTGTGATGTGTGGGTACATCACACATCAAATTATAAACATTCGCCATACTATAACTGTGTTACACTTTTTAATATCCGAAATACGCAAAACTGTAAGCAAATTTTAATGGAAAATGTTATTTGGAATGGAGTTCTCATTATTGCTAGACAGGAAATCTGATACTATTCTGGTGTAAAAAACACACATTAAAAAAATAATTAATAAATAGTAGATGGTTCTCTGCACACCGGTATTATATTGGGGTTAATTTAGACCCTAAATTATCATGAGAAAATCACACCGCTTATGTCTGTAATGAATTCTCAAAATACTCTTATCTCCTTCGAAATCTTGTTGGGAAAGCATCTCAACGTACCCTAACAACTGCATACCAGAGCCTCATATACTCCGCAATATCATGTGCCATCCAGGCCGGGCGGCATGCTACAACATCCAAAGACGTGTCCTCTGCCCAGCGAAAAGCAATGCGTATAATTGCGGGTCTACAATTTGAATTACGTCTCTGTGGAATATCATTCATTCTAACGAGACAGAGATTTATGGTCCGTTTGTACGACTTTTTAATGTGCAAATATGTTGAGTCTACTATAATATGCAAAATGCTTGTAAAACACTTCAAGACTTCCACCATTTATCCATCTTTCTATCGTCAATAGTAACCGAGATCTCAAAGGTGACGATGTGATCCGATGGAATCCAAACGAAAGATTGAAATAAGTGTTGGAAAATTTAGAGATGATTGTAGACAATAGTAAAAATAATGAGAGTACCTACCGTGTATGTATATTTCAGTGTTTCCTATAATACGTAAAAAATTATAAATAATCGTTTTCCCTAGAAGTCAAATGTCTGCCTACAACACCAGAACCAAGATAATTTAAACAATAATTTCCTACATCTAAGTAGAACCAGAAATGGCACTGGCTACTTAGGAATTCAATTCTTCAATATATTACCACCCGATGTATTATTTCATAATATAAAAAAGTTCAAGATGAATGTAAAGCAATACTTGCTTGACAGAGGTTTTTACAGTATACGAGAATTCACAGATTTTCATCATCACTTCTGGATAACGTACTTTGTACGTACTGATGCATTATTTTCGAAATTTAGCTAAAACTCCTAGTTTTCTCTATGCATTTTGTGATATAATACTTCTAACGTTTATTTCTCCATTATCATTTATTTAAGTTTGTCTAAATTATAGTAGTCCTTTTGTCTACGTATTTTATACTTCAACGCTATTTTATTCTACATCTTACCTTATTAATGTCTACTTAAAATCCACACTATATATCTTTGTTTTTAATTATTGAGTTATATTTTATGGTTAATTGACTTTACATTATTAGCTTATCTTAGTCAACCTTTAATTTTTTTTTGATTTGTGAATATTGATACTAATAAAGCATATGTTGATCTATCTGTCTATCCTATATTTTTATCATTTTTTTCACAAACGAGTACTGAACAGACGTTTTGAATCATATATTTACCACAAAGAAAATTCAAGACTTAATCTATTAAGGAGAACGCCTGTTACACACGACTTAAGATATGTATTAAGAACTGTTTAATTAACTTATTTTCAATGGAAAATTATCCAATATCGTTATATAATTTATATAAAGGACTCGCAGGTATAACTTTGTTCACAAGTATGTCTTACGTTAAATATTGACCAACTTAGAAAAACAAATAAGAGTAATGATAATAAAATAAATAAACTTTCTGATATTTTATTTATGCAAACAATGTACATATTTTCCAAACTAACTGATAACCTTCAATATTAATCAAGGTACTGTAATGAAGATCAATGATGCACGTGCATGAATTGGAAGAGTTATTAAAAAAATTAAGTCAATGAAATTCACCACAAATGTGGTCTCATATTTTGTTCTCGTAAAATAATTAGTTCAAAATTTGTAACCACTGGAAATTTAATACTTTTTAGCACGCCTTTGATGTCTTGATTAGTAACTTTGTAATTTTTTTATTTTGTAACTTTGTACGTAAAAAATCTTGCAAGTCAATTTTCACTCACTTCCAGGTGTCGTAATGACTTGAAATAATGCATGTATGTATAATTATGATAGATTTTATAGAATAGTCCAAGGTATCGTTTCCAAGATGGCGGGCAGTTTATTGTCATTTAATATCTGATTCTGCTAAAAATTGGTACCTGGGGATTTGTGAGGTTGTAGATCATAAACATGTGATCGAAATTCAAAAAGTCAAAATGGTGGCATCAAAATGGAGGATTAATCAAGTTACTAAAGACGAAAAAGAGCTCGAACCTAGAGAAAAAAACTAGAACTGCTGAAATTCAGCACATGGTTATTTTTAAAGTATATTACTTAAATTTCTATAGGGGGCGCTTCAGTGGAACAATTTAGATTAAGATTTGAAAATTTCGTTTCGCCTAAATATCTCCTGGAATGTTTACTAGGCCATTTTCATTTTGAATAAGAGGGGATATAAAAAGAAAAAAGTCTCATGATATTTTTTTGTAGGACAAACAGTGTTCGAGTGAAATGGCATTTAATAAGTTATAAACATAAAATTTTCATAAATTTTTAATTTTTTATATTTTTTTGTTTAAAATTGATGAATATATGGGGTTATTCATGGAAAGTGGGCATTAGACGTTCCTTGGGATCGTTTAAAAATTTGAAAATTGGGCTAAGGGGCTTTTTTGATATGGCGGATCTAACGAAAATATTTTCATGCATGTTTTATTTCCGCTTACCCTGGATGTAGCATCTAATTTTGTAATTTTAAATAGAACATCCTATATTTTATTTTATATTTGGATTCCTCATAAAATTTTAGCTTAGGTTTATGTACCATAATATACTTAAACTTTAAGTGCAAATTGCCTTATATTTTCCAAGATCATAGGGTACATTATTTTCACAGTCGAACATTGTTTTAGTTCAAACGTCAAAAAGTTAATTTTTTCAAATGGAACCCCTGTATCACATCATATCATGTCACATAATTGAACAGAGTGTAAGTATCATATCTAGTAGAAGAATTTAAATAGTAATAAATACGTGGAAACTTTGTGAACAGTAGTTATTTTTATTGATAATTTGTCACTAAATATTTATAATTCTATGTATTATGGAATAGATGGTTGCGGTCCGCATAATTCATGGGAAGTGTATGATGAATTAGTAGCGTCGTTCGAATTTAGGTGCTTTTGCTACCGAGGATCTTGGAGATGGCCGGCAGGGTCCCCTGATTTGATTCCCTTAGGCTTTTACCTTTGGGGTAATATCAAAAATATTGTATATGCCACCTCGGCTACTACCAACGAAGTTCTGAAGAACAGAGTACGGGTTGCATTTCAGTAAATAAATCGACTGAGCCACTGCAAGTGCCGTAAATTCCAGGATATTGGCTTGTCAGCAGCAAAATGGAGGGCATTTTAAACAGTTGTTGCATTAAATATTTATATTCAATGTGTTCATTAATTTTGTAAATTTTGTTCCAAAGTATTTGTTCTATCTAATAATAAATAAATAATTATCAATTACCTACATGATTATTCCCGTCTGTGATAAAAAAGAAACAAGTTAGGTGACTTGTATTGGCTACTAACAAACAGTGCTGTCTTTGCATGTACATTTTACAAAAATTCGTCCATAATAAAAAAACAAAAAGAGATGGGTATAGGAAATGCTAGTACCAACTGATGCTGAATTTATTACTTTATTAAATTGTGTGAAAATATACAGGGCGTTCTATTTGAAAAAAATGACTTTTGGAAGTTTGAACTAAAACAATGTTCGACAGTGAAAATAAAATACTCTGTTTGATATTGTGAAAATATAAAGCAATTTTTAATTAGATCATAGAGTACTTATATGAGTTTGAAAAGAAAGTCTCCAAATCGGCCACATGAAAGAAGATATCGATTTTTTTTCGGACAGAATCTCCAAAAATATTAATTATCTCGAAACCTCCTAAGTTTATGGTACATAAACCAAAGCTAAAATTTTATAAGGAATCCAAATATGATATAGGATGTGGTTTAAAATAAAAAAGTTAGGTTCCAGAAACCCTCTTAGACCAATTTTCAAATTTCTAAACTGAACAGATCCCAAGAAACGTTTAATACCCGCTTTCTGTGAATAACCCTGTTTGTAAGCTTGTAAATGTTATCATATTTTATACAATTTTCAGTAAAATAAAAAAAAAAACAAATTTAAAAAAATATATGTTTCCTTTAAAACTTTTCAGTTCCTGTACCAAGTCACACGCCAAGAGAAGAATAAATATGAGTAAGTAACATAAGCTCATCAACAGCAGCAACACGCTCAGTGCAGCAGCAGACAAATGCATGTGTGACTCACGACGCTTCTTTTCTTTACATGATGTTAGACCCATTGTCCTTTTTTCTGACAAAACCATATAAAAATGGATTGCTATGAACTGAAATGTAAAGGAATTCATGAACAAAATTCAAAAGTTAGAAGACCTAAAATTTATACCACTGCGAATTATGCATAATAATGTAAAAAACCCGCATTCTTGACGTGATCTCATTAAAGTGATATAAAAAAAGTCAAAATAATCAAAATACTAAAAGTAGAAAACGTGACTCATCGAGCGTTCCACGTTTTTACGATTATTAACAATAATTATTATTATTAACATTATTTTCTTCTTTTAGTGCGTTTTTTATCAGTTTCAATTAGATTTTAACACGTGATTTTTTTTAATGATTTGTTTTTTTTATATCCCACTTCATACATTCAGCGTGGTTCTAAAGAAGGTTTCGGTACAGCAACAGAACAGTGGTAGAATACCTATGTAATGGAAGTCATTTTTACCGCATATGGTTAGGTGTTAGTGAGTTTAATAACCAGTCTCCACATGTTTATGCTATTTTTCTGGATGGTATATTCCTTTGGGCCTGCAAAATCTTTTAGTGGTTAAGCAGGCATAGTTCAAATATTGTTATTTTTATTGTATAATTTGTAACGTGCAGTATTATAAATACATTCATTATTATCAACAGTAAAATCACAAGAGCTTTTTTTATCGAATAAATTTCTCTTTGTAACGAAATAATTTTGCAAATCACTGATTTTATAAGAAAAACTGACGACACAAAATCGCGAGACCGGACGTCGAGCGATTTTGTCAAATGTCAGTTTATCGAGCAAAATTACTGATTGGCAAAATTTTGAGTTAAAAAGAAATGTATTCATAAAAGAAAAGCTCGAGTGTTTTTTAGCAAGATAAATTAACAACAGAATATATGAACGAACAACAACAATAATTATTTTTATTTATACAATTATTTGAAGGAACAGTTATTAAAAACACAGTTGTTGTAAATTGTTATGAAAATTTTCCCAAAACGACTCATATTGTACGGTATAGTTTCCACAATACTTACAAATTATAGCTGACAGTACAGATTTTAAAGTGACGTGCGACTACTAGATGTACTGTGCTTTTGAGGAACGGGCATTTTTATCGGTGATAAAAAACGATGCACCTATTTTATCTCTGTCAAAGTGACGAAAATGTGACTGTCCAATAGACTTTTTATATAGGAGTTAATTTATCATTATTAATATAATATTAGAAGAAGTATTTCTAGCAGCATGTTTGCTTCTTTCAACAATGACTGATCTATTAACTGTTTTTATCTTATACCATTTCATGTACTAATAAACAATAAAACTTATGATTATGAGCATGATTACAGTCCACAGTGTTGACATTTGCAAATTAGTAAATTATAGCAAATGTTACGAGGATTACAATTTAATAAGCACCTGTGGGTTTAGAAAGGTGATTGTTTTATTTCGATATCCTCTTTCCTCACGCGATATTAAGTGTGGACACATTATTTAAGACTCATATATGGTGTAATAATTTAATTTCTCTCCTCATTCACAACTTAGTAGATGCTTTGTAATTAATCAATTATTCTAGTTGCCCTTTCTATGTTGTATGATACTTTTGACAACTTAAAGTCGTTTGTCATGGTTGTCTGTTAGGAGCATTACCTCACGAAAGCTCTTTCACATCAGCTCATTGTCGATATCACCTCAACGTTTTGAAAGACGTCTTCGTCGTATCTAGCCATCTGGTTCTCTTGACCTAGCAACACTTATATGTTAAAATTTCTTTGGATGATGCAGTAAAAAAAAATACAACGCTGAATGTGATTCTCATTAGGCAACGTATTTCTTGAAGAGTCGAGCTATTAGGTTCAGAAAATTCGAAACAACTGGCAAGATTACCGATCCTGTCATTCATATTCGCAGTAGCCGGCGTTGCCCATAAGGGTTACCATTTTGTTTTCCGCCTTATAATCACCTATTCTTAATATGTTTTGAATGGTTTTCATTTGATGAGTCAAACCGTACTCAGAGCTTATTACTTGAAGTTATCCAACAGGTTTATGAACTCATTCTCGTTTGCTGCAAGTAATATGGCACAACCTGCAAATGACAATTTGGAAGTCAGTTTACCACACGTTGTAAACGTGTTTACCATATTGCTTTTACATCAACGTAGTGAAGTGGAAGTACAGTAATCGTAAGAAATAATTCAATTTCTTAGGTGTTCAAATGGATTTAGAATGTCATGAAATGTGGAGATTTCAAATTTTAGTGAGATCTGGAACTAGACTAAATTTTGAGCTACTGAAGTGCGAATATAGTACTAGGATGTTTTCTTTTAAAGATCTTGGAAAGGAAATCGATATTGAAGTAGTGATTTCCTAGGCAGCGGTTGTTCTGTATAGTTGCTTCCAATTCAGATTTCAATATTGAAGAGTTTGCAGTTCCGCAGTCAGCCATTTTCTGCTTTGGGAAGGTTATTTTCGAACAGCTTTTCATATTAATAATATTAATAATAATAGTCTTTATTAATGCACTGCTCATAATATTACATTGCCACCAAATTTCAAAAATCTGGTGTCTGTCAGCTCTTAGAACATCAGTGGTTTAATTTATTCACTATGTTTTGGATTTAACTTTACACTTCACATTTAATTTGAAAACAGGAATAATTCGTGGAACATTTATGAAATATTGTTTTTCTGTGGCCATAAATATTCACATTGAAAAGTTTTCATGTTCACTTAATTATTTTTATTTTACTGTATTTGTTAATTACATTTAGTATACCTATTTCTCAATTCTCTTTTCATCATATAACCTGGTATTTATAGATTATGTTTTGGAGAGTGTAGATAATAAAAAAATATTGAATATACATATGTAACTTATCATATTTACATCCAATAGTAAAAAGATATTTTTAATAAATCAAATTTAATGCAATTTAACACCTATATGTTAGTTATGTTGGTTAGGTTCAGAACTATATTTATATTCAATATCAATTTTCACCGCGTTATTATCATTGTCAGTATAATATTTAATAAATACTCTGGACCTGGACCTACGTAAAGATATCAATAATTTTGTATCTTATTTATATTAATGTCCTGATGAAGTTTAGCCGTAGCCATCTCACCGCTCAATCAGAATACATACACAGGTAACAGAGCAGCAACAATACCTTGCGACATTGCCATTTGCTTCAGCTGAGAACAACTAGCCGTGTTGTGCCACTCAATCGCGGTATAACCCACTGTTACCGGCTCATCAATATATATTATATTGATTGACAGCTGTCAATAAGGAAGCAGCATCCCTTCTGGAAGAGTGGTGCAACAAGTGGAAAGTTCAAATCAACGCGGAGAAGAGCAAAGTCATCCTCTTCAAGAGAGTCAGGAAGCAAACTCCCACAGGACACGTCTTCTTGAACGGCGAGAACATCCAATGGCACGATACCGTTAAGTACTTTGGCTTTATCATGGATCGAAGCTTGACGTGGAGACAGAACACGGAAGTGATAATACAGAAAGTGAGGACGAGGAAGACTCTACTTTCCCTATGATAGGTAGACAGAGCCAACTCAACCTGAGGAACAAGTTAACACTTATCAGAACCCTCATTGCACTTATTCTGGCCTACGCCTCCGTTGTCTGGGGATATCAAGCAGCCACCCATCTTAAGAGGATACAAGCCGTGGAAAATGTCGCACTTCGGTGCGCCGTGGATGCACCATGGTTTGTCAGAAACGCCGACATTTTCAGAGACCTGGAATACACCCCAGTAACTGAAGTAATACGGGACAGAGCGAAGAACTTATACACCTGTGCAGCAGAGCATGAAAATCCGCTGGTCAGACAGGCGACTGACTATGACTCCAACGCTCCGAGACACAAGAGACCGAAGCTCCAGATCCTGGATAATGGGTAAGTATAACTAACCCTTTACCTGTTTCAGCCCAATCTTCAAGCCACACCGCAAGGAGACAATGACCAAAAACCCCCAATTACTCGATCCCGGGGGTACCAAGCAAACAACCAGCTCGATACCCTTACCTTAGCCCGTGTCGGCCTCTGACGCTAAGAAAGCTTCTTTGGCCGAACACAGCCCTGAGCTTCGCATTTCACACTTCCTTCCGACGAAATCAGAGCACATGATGCCAATTGGCACCCTGGGCTTCCGACTAGTCAACACCCCCAAATCCCTTTCAAACTCCGAGAGGGCTCGGTAACAGCCGTTCCTTCTCACGACAAACGAAAGACGCTCACGGGAGCCTAAATGCTAGTGAAGAAAGAAGACCAAGACAGTAGAGCGCCAGAAGAAACGACCCAGCTGGCAGGGTCCAACAGCCGCATTCGCGGGAGGGGATATAGGCGAAAAAGCAGTCCCACCCCTTACGAGGCCGATCCAGGTCTACAGCGATGATTGGAGTAAAGGGCTCAAGCTCGACCCGTAATCATCCGAGACCGTCATATTTAGTAACGGATATTGGCGCAGCTGTCAATAGTGTATAATTTAAATAAATATCGGAACTAAAAAATTGATGGAAGGAGCCGTTACTCTGTGGTAGTTAATCATTTTGCACAAATAACTAAATAAAACACACTACTATGTTTTCTACCACTATGTATTTATAAAAATTGCGGCTACAGTTTCGACTTACAAAGCCATTGTCAAGCAGTGAATCCAAAATGACTGATTTACAATTATACAGAAATGTTATATATAGACAATTTTGGTTGGATAGATAGGTACAATAAGGGCTTAGGCAGGTAGATGACAATAATAAACTTAATTATGAATATTCAATTATGGGTCTGCCGGCTGTAAATAAAGGTGAATATATCAGATCTAATTGATCATTTAACAAATTATAATCCTTGATATTATTGTGTTTATGAATTTCCGGAGATTCTAAAATGTTTAATTTAAAGCCTTTTGTTGAGAAATGTAAAATTTCAATGTCGTCTAATTCTGGAAAACTATGGTTGTTTTCGAGGCAGTGATTCGCGAAAGATGAATCAGTTTTCTGTAGCCTATATGATCTAAGTTGTTCTAGATACCGTATTTTGAAATTTCTACCGCTTTGCCCTATATAGATACTATTACACTCTGTACATTTTAACTTATAAACTCCAGATTTGTTAAATTTACGTGTTGGGTCTTTTGCATTGTATAATATGTTTGATAATTTACTCTGTGATTTAAAAGCTATTTTTAGATTGTGTTTAGATAGAACATTAGCTATTTTTTCGGATAAATGGCCACAGTAGGTAATTGTTGTGTAAGCAAATTTTGTGGTTTCTTTTATTTTTGGATATATTAATTGAAAAGTGAATTTTTTCCGGATTTTGTTAATTAACTTTCTAATGACATTTTAGTAAAGATGGACGGTCATGGTGGACATTTGTAAAGGTATTTGCGCAAGCCTTCCATATTTGGCACCTGTTATTTAGTATTGAACTTTTGCTGTTGGATGAGCACTCTGTATATTTTTTGACCAAAACTTATCAGGTTTTCTTTGTAATAATAGTAATAACTATATTCCGATTATTATTTTCAATGTCATTTCGTAATTATTAATTTTTTATAGTGACCGCCATGCATAAATAAAGAGGGAAGTTCTTTACCGATTCTTTTTATAGATCTGTGTAATTATTTAATCCTAGTTAAGTTAAAAATCTCAGATGAATCAAATAATTTGACCAAAAAATATATAGTGAACAATACAGTTTCAACGGAACTATTATAAAATTCGTGGTATGAAGGCATTAACGCCACATATGACGCATTTGTATTTTTTTATTTATTTTAGCACGTCCTTAAGACTATCGCCTGTGCATATAAATAAAATTTCGTGTCGTCATATTCGTCATCTTTCCGAGGTACCGTATACCTCTTCCGGAATTTTTATTTATATGTAAAAAGTTCACATAATTTTATCATTGTGTAATTGTATTTAAACACAGCAAATTAAAAGCTGTTTTGTTTATATTTGACGTACTTTTAATTCTAGGTATCCGGTCGTTTATATTTGACAATAGAATCAACTGCCTGAAAATGAAACGTGACAAGGGTCACGGCTGACCCCTCCGAAATGCCCAAACAGACGTCATTGAAAATATTTACCTAAATTTGATTTAATAGCAAGAAAACAACTATCTAAATATATAATATATTATGTTTTTTTAATTATAAATAAACCATTATAGACATACAGATGAATTATTCATATTTGAAAGGTATTTCTGTAATGAAACATATTCTTTATAGGATTTTACAAACAGCGGAAAGAAAAACTATCTATGAGAATTCAAAGAAAAACTACATGTAAAAATATTAATGAAATCTTTGCATTCTTTCGATAACCTGACTTCTGATTATGCTAACAAGTAAAAATTCTTATTTGCCATTCTCATTATAACATTTCCGTAACAACACAGCTTTTCATTTAAATGCTCGAGACTTTTTGTCATTGTTAGCCACACAAATATAAATAACGGTGTTTAATATCTTTCTGCTAATCTATGCTAACTTTTAAAGTTTTTTTCTTCAACAAAAAATATAAACCAGGACAAAATATTTCCCTTGTAATTTCACTCTTAATCTTCATAGTCCGTAGCATGGCGTCGGAAAACGAACGCTCGCTATTTCATGCTAGTAGGGCTGCTGAAACGCTACAAGAGAGGGGGGCTAACAAGTCTTTCAAATGCATTTTTGTTAGGGGTCCCGACGTTTTCCGGCAAATGAAGTTTGAACTTTCACGTGGTCCGGTACCAAAATATGTTTTACTTCCCTCGCATACCGAAGGGAAATATTGTATTCGAGAAAAAATCACCCTCCGAGATTTTTTTCGGATTTTGACGTTTCAGATAACGTAGATTACGAAAATATAGGTTTTTCAATTCCGTCAGTCAGTCTGTCTGTCTGTCTGTTGGTGCATTAACTAAAAAAACTACTTGACGGAGAGCAGTAAAATTTGGTAGGTAGTTGACGCTATTGTCAGCGAAGAAATGATTAAACTTTGACTGGAAAATATACAGGGTGAACCGTGTAAAAGGAATAGATAATGAAAAAAAAAATTTTTTGCTCAAATTTAAAATTTCCACGTTTCATGACACGCTAAACTTATTTCAGAAAAAAAGACTGAACATTTTTTTCACCATTTTTAAAAAAAAATTTACCACTAAAATAGATGAAAATTTTTTTTTTTCTTTATTCAAATTTAATATTTCCACGCTTCATGGCATTATAAACCTATTTAAAAAACATTTTTTTGAATTTTTTTTTAACAACATTTTTGAAAAAATTTTTGCAACTAAAATAGATGGAAACATATTTTTTCCTGGCCCAAATTTATAATTTCCACGTTTCATAGCGTTCTAAACCTATTTAAAAAAAAAATTAGAATTTTTTTTTACCATTTTTGAAAAAATTTTACCACTAAAATAGATGGAAATTTTTTTTCTTTGTTCAAATTTAAAATTTCCACGTTTCCATGGCATTCTAAACCTATTTCAACAAGATCAAATTTAATTTTTTTTTTAAATTTTTTTGAAAAAATTTTTAATCTATTTGTCACTACTATGAATAGATGAAAAACATTTTTTCTTAAATATAAAATTTCCACGTTTCATGACATTCCAAATATATTTCACCATTTTGGAAAAATATTTTACCACTAGAATAGACGGAAAAAAATTTGTTTTGCTCAAATTTAGAATTTTCACGTTTCATGACATTCTAAACCTATTTAAAACCTATATAAAAAAAATTCTGAAAATTTTTTTTCACCAACTTTTTTGGAAAATCTTTTGCCACTAAAATGGACCTATTAAGAAAAAAAGAAATTTAAATCTGTAACATTTTTTACCACTACTATGGAATAGAAGGAAACTTTCCTTTTTGCTCAAATTTAAAATTTCCACATTTCATGACATTCTAAACCTATTTCAGAAGAGAAAAATTTTGAAAACTTTCTTACCAACGTTTTTGAAAAATTAAAAAAAAAATGAAATTTTCTTAACCACCACTATACTTCCACTCCACTACGAGAATGAGGAATTGAAGATGTGACAGATGGCAATAATATTTGGCATATGCACCTATTATACTTTTATTGACAAATGTACAGGGTGGTCATCCCAAGAAATAATTCAGTCATGGTGAACATTTGTAAAGGTATTTGCGTATGTGGCACCTGTTATTTTGTATTGAACTCTTGGTGTTGGATGAGCACTCTGTATATTTTTTTGACCAAAACTTATCAGGCTTTTTTTGTAATAATAGTGATAACTATATTCCGACTATTATTTTCAATGTCATTTCATAATTATTAATTTTTTAGAGTGACTGCCATGCACAAATAAAGAGGGAAGTTCTGTGTAAATACCTTTACCGATTTTTTTCATGAACCAAAGATTGCAAAAATACTTTCTGATGCATTTTTGGCCAGGGTGTTTTCGATTTCCGGTCAATTCCGGAAAATTTAAAAGAACGGATTTTGTCGCTGTGACCGACCGAAGGTACTTTTATTCTAACAAGGGGATAAATCTTGAACAAGTGTGGGTCTGCATCAATATTGGTAAAAAAAAAATTGCAATTGGGACAATTTATAGACCACCCACTCTGACTACCACTTTGTTTTTAAATATGTTTAAGGAAGTAATTTCTAGTTTACTGCCAACTTGTGATGAAATAATGTGTATGGAAGATTTCAACTTAAATATGCTAAATGATGAAGATGATAATATAAAAAAATTCAACAGTTTGTTAGACACGTTAGGCCTTACTCAAGTAATTGATAAACCAACTCGAATATCCAGATCTTCAATATCATTGTTAGACTTACTCTTAACTTCAAATAATAGCACAATTTTAAATAAGGATGTAATAGACTGTGATATATCTGATTATAATTTAATTTATTGCATAGCCTCTTTGAATAATTTTAATAAAACACCAAATATTAATTTTGGTAGGCTTTTCGGCCATAATATGTTTCTCAGAGATCTGTATTCGGTACCATGGTTCTTAATATTTGATATGGATGATATTAATGATAAGATAACTTTTGTTAATAATAACTTAAATATTTTGTTTGACACTCATGCACCATTAAAACAATTTAGAATATCAAAGGAAAAAAAACGTGGATAACCGATAATATTAAATTCATGATAAAACTCAAAGACGACGCCCTTAAAATATTCGAAAAAAGCAAGATTCCAGGACACTGCGATTATTACAAATTTAGTTACAAGTAGTATAAATAGAAGAGAGCGTACTTGGAGTATCAGATTTCAACTTGCGATAGGTCAGGTCAAATCTGGAAGGATATTTATAAACTGAAAATAATAAATAAAACAAAAAATAATAATATTCCAGATAACTTACAAAATGTAAATCGAATAAACCACTACTTTTTAAACTCGTGTACAGACAATAATTTTTCAATTGACGCAGAACTCCTTAATTGTTATATAAATAACAAGAAAACAAACTTTACATTCAATGAGGTAAATGAATCGGACGTAGAAAAAATTATAAACAATATTAAAACAGATGCCACTGGATATGATAATATAAACATAAAACTCTTAAAATTATGCAGTCCTCATTTGATACTCTATATTACACACATTGTAAACTTTTGTTTAAAAAATAGCGTTTTCCCTGAAATATGGAAGAAAGCGTTGGTGACACCACTTCCTAAAGTAAGAGATCCTAAAGAACTAAAAGATCTTCGCCTCATAAGTATACTGTGCACTATGTCCAAGATTTTAGAAAGAATTATGGAAAATCAACTTAAAGATTTTTTAAAAGAACATGATATTTTACCCGTAACGCAATCTGGCTTTCGATCCGGATATAGCTGCAATACTACACTTCCCGACATAACAGATGATATATTTAGAGCTACAGATGATGGTAACTTAACTGCACTGATTCTTTTAGATTTTTCCAAAGCTCACAAAATATTGCTTTCAATTCTTTCATTTGTTGGATTTGATATCAAAGCTATCAAACTAATAGAGAATTACCTTTTAAATAGATCAAAAATAGTTACTTATGAAAGAAGAACCTCTAATTCCACAGATGTAAAGCAAGGAGTTCCACAAAGGTCTATATTAGGCCCATTATTATTCTCGATATACACCTGCAATACTAATTCATTGGAAATTTCATATGTATGACGACGATACTCAAATTCATATTAATTATTCACATAATCATTCAAATGAAGCTATAACTAATATAAATTCAGATTTAGCGAACCTTGTGAAATTCTGTAAAAAACGTGCACTTAATAGCACTTAATATTAATTCTTCAAAATCATATTTCATGTTATTCGGGAAGAAGTTCATAAGGGACACAATTACTCAGGAATTCGCAGTAAAAGTTGGAGATGAGGTTCTATTACAAATCAATGTATGTAAAATTTTAGGTTTTTTATTGGACAGGGATTTACGCTTCGAAGAACATATAGCACGATGCATACAAAAAGCTTACTGTAATTTAAAAATTTTATTTGCAAATAGGTATTGTCTTAGTAGAGATTTAAAAAATATTGATGTGTGATTCTTTAGTATTATCATGTTTCAATTATTGTGAGTCTTTATATGACTCTTGCATAACGGAATCTGTTAAATCAAGTATACACAACGTGCAAAATTCATGTCTTAGATTTACTTTTGGTATACGTAGAAGACAACCGATATCACACTTTTCAAACTGCTGGGTGGCTCAACATGTCTAATAGACGTAAATTACACACATCTGCTTTATATCATAAAATTATAAAGCTAGAAACTCCACCTTACCTGTTTGAAAAAAATTGCTTTAGGGGAACTGCCCACAGAGTTAACATTCGCTCAAAAAATTTATTAACAATCCCTTCTCATAAATTCTCATTTTTTAAACGACCATATGCGTACAATATCACAAAATATTATAACGTCATAATTCCAGAAAAGCTAAAAACACTATCGATACCAAGTTTCAAAAAGACTTTTAGAAGCATCCTATTTAACTCGCAATGTTAAGAACATTTTAATGTAAAATAAGACATTATTGCATTATCTCCAGGTAAATATCTTGCATATTGAAATTATTTTTTTGGTAACGCATCAAATACAAATTAATTACATTATATCCATTCTATTAGGGCTAAATGGAAGAACAGAAAATAAATGTATTATTATTATTATTATTAAATACCTCAACTTGTTCTATATAAGCACGAGCGACTATCAGTTGTTCAAAGTAAACGGTAAACTTCTTGATTTATGTTAAGATTTGACTTTAAACTGGAAAGAACATGCGTGGTATATGTATACTAAAACTGCTAAACATTGTCCTGTCTTAAAAAGACAACCATATTACAAGTAAAGCAGTATACAAAGCATTTTATCAATCAAGCATAGTATCGTTATTATGTTGTAGTATTATTTACTGGGCAAACGGAACTGAAACAAATAGATCTTTCAAAAAGGGGTTATAAGATGCGTGTTTAAGTCAAAATTTAGGGAAACTTATAAGCCTATCTTCGCAAGAGAAAATAAATTACATTTGCATGTGAACAAGACCGAAAAGCACAAAAATCAGACTTATCATCGCCCCAGTTTTCTCCATCTTTAAACATTTTCTGCCATAAATATGTCTTATTAAGCTATAGCAAACGTTTTAATTTATTTTGTGCAATTGCTTAAAATTAATGATTTTTTATTGAACCATAATAAAATTAATGTAATAAATTATTTTTATTTATTACTTCGGTATAGTATAGGTCAAAATAATTATTAAAAACGCAAGGTTGAGAAGAAAATCTGTGCAAAACTCAATTAAATGATTTGTTACTACTGATTACCTACTTATTTGTTTTTTATATTTGTCGGCGAATAATCACCGCAAACAATTAAGATGAAGTACCTAGTTAAATGCAAATATCAAGTGTTTATATCAAATGCCTATTATGTCACCTTCATTTTCAATTTAATTATTATTAGATACTTACTTAAAATATCGAATTTACTAATGATAATTAATCATGTATTTAACCAACAGCACAAAATCAAACAGAGGACAAAGTAATAATATTATCATAAAAACAAATAGAACGAGCAATACTGAAATCGTCATTAAAATAATATATCCATAAAAACTGCACAATTTTAGTAAATAATTTATTATAGTAAAATATATAGAGCAGGCGAATACCCATGTCAAGAGACGGTATAGTTGTCTTCATTCGTTTAATGCACATAAAAAACCTCAACTCTGTGCCGCTTATACTTAACTACAGCATTGAGGGGAGATCAGGGCATGCCGATTTTCGAGCTAACTCCTCTATAACATATTAAGCATTATAGTATATTATTCAACGAGCATATAATGATGGCTATTATTCACGAGGGTGAAGTTTAAGACACGAGCCGCAGGTGAGTGTCGTAAATCACCAGAGTGAATAATAGCCATTATATGCGAGTAGAATACTATACTTTGTCCACGACTATTAAATATTTAATATTTATTTAATTCATCTTCACTTCATTTCTTCTATTTAAGAAAGATTCATATGTCATCATGTATAATTTTTTCGATTTTTCGGGCAAGAAATTTAATGAGGCGATTTCTGCAGCTTTCTTTACCTTTGGCGGTGCCAAAGAAATCTCGTTTCACTGTCAGTATCCATTTATCTAATTATATTACTCTTTTTGAATACCTAATATGTAAAATTATTGTAAATAACGTTGGCGTTGAAATCTCACCAATTTTGACGTTTCAAATCAATTACAGAATTACGCTTTGACACATTGTCATGGCTTACTAATAAAATAATACAGTTTGTATGCACGTAGACAAATGGTTTCGAAAACAACGTTGGGGATTGTCGCGTATTGCTAATAGATGATGCTTTGGAAAAAACCTACTAATGTAGTTTTTGACTGTTCATTAAAGTACCTCTTCAGCATGCACCGTTTGAGTGCTTCCTAAAAAACTTAGAGAGGCAACACTTGTCTTTTGGTTACCGCAATTTTGACATTTTAAATTTTTAGTAAAAAGTCACTAATGTCATTTCTTATAAACAACTGACTGTCCTCATTATTCACCGCAATCAGTGAATAATGAAATCATTATTCACTGCAGGAGAAAGTCCTCACGGCAAATCTCAAAAGAATTCCCAAAACAAATTTTCTATAAATGTTTGGTGTGGACTATTTTAGATAATAATTTAATTGCACCCCATTTCTTCGAGGCTACTTTGAATGGTGAAATGTATTTAAGTTTTTTGTAAGATACATTACCAGAGGTATAAATATCAGAGGACTTTATTACCAACACGATGGTGCAGGTCCTCACTATTTGCGAGAGGTGAGACAACATTTAGATGACCATTACCCCAATAGGTGGAGCGGTCGCAATGGTCCAGGTTCCTGGCCTCCAAGGTCCCCAGACCTGACTCCAGTGGATTATTTCTTATGGGGCGATTTAAGGTAAAAAAGTGTATGCTACCGAAGTTACCACTAGACAGGAATTAAGAGAACGCATAGAACGGGAATGCACTCTGAAATAAAAAATAACCCTCAGATGATTAGAAAGGCTATAAATAATTTACAGTTACGCGCAAGAAAGTGTATTGAGGTTGGGGAAAGACATTTTGAAAATTTGTTGTAGTAATTGTAATAAATGAAAAGACTTTAACTTCATTTAAGAGAAAATTAAAAATTTACGTTAAAAATGTACCAAGAATACATATACACAATTTAATTAACACGACAAATACCTGATTCCCTGTTTAAAAATAAAATAAAAACAAAATTTCGATTAAAAAAAAAAAAAAAATAAATACTTGATTGTTTCATTACAAACTGTGTAGGAACCAACTTGCATACGGTATGTGTGGTGTGTGTGTGCGTGTGGGTGGAGATTTAACTATTGTTGGGGTGTATTATTATAGATGTTTTTAATTAAGTTATAAATTTTATTGTTATCTTGCAAACAAGTTTTTACTTCTGCAAATTTTTTGTTGTTTATTTACATGTATACATTGTATTATTTTATTGTAATTAGGTCTATGAATGGAAATAAATAAACATTATTATTATATTATTATTATTATTATTAATTTGTTTTTAATTTTTTTTTGTTCGTTACATTTTAGGTGTGTTATTTTAATTCGTGTAATTTTATTGGATCAAATTCTTTTTAACTAATTGTACTAACTATTTAGGAGCTTTATTGTCTCAGTTATTTCACTTCCATATAATTTTTAATCTTTTGCATTTGTTCTAATAAATAAAAATGTTGTTTGTTCACATTTTTACATATTTAATTTTTTTATATATTTTTAAATTTTTTTATCGCTGTAACAATTCTAACAAACAGACAGTAAAATTAAATCTTTCCCCACAAAATGGATTAATTGTGAAACTCAGCTGTTAATTCTCGAGGCGTTAAAAGTGTGCCAAAAAACCAACTACATGGCTCAGGTACACTATAAGACTATTTTGGAAATCTGTATTGTACATTGCCAAAAATCCATATACAGGATGATGTTTTTAGACACGATCCAAAATTTAAAAAACTGGCTCAGGCCCGGACTTTTTTCTGTTTTCGATACTGAATTATGTAGACCTCTATTAGTAAAACACATCTATTAAATTTGGTAGAGTTTGCTACAGCCATTAAAAAAATACGGCCGATCTAAATTTTGGCAAAATATAGAAAACACGCTTTATATCAGAAATGAGAGGCATTAGAGATCTAATAAAGGTCATTCTTAAATCGTCTTAGGGTTCTGTATCCCTCACTAGCGTATGGCTAGTCACTCACGAAACACCCTGTATGACATATTTTATTTCGTTTTCTTCTTATTAGATTTAGCGTAGTATATTCGTGTCTAACCCGAGCCTTTTTTTTCTGGCCGATTAAAATAATTATTGGAGATAGAAAACGTAACCATAATAATTAGATAGACTTATTACTAGATAAAATCGACGTTTGACCCACTCACAGACGGGCGGACAGACGGACGAACATTTTGAAAATTGTTTAGAATTCGGTCACCACCACAGTGATATGAAATTTTTTTCTCTTCGGGCGATATTACCTTTTAGAAATGTGCCGATTAAATGCAATATACTCTTCGTTTTGCATTTGCGAAGAGTATAACAAATTGCGCAAGCATACTTAGTATTACTAATTTAAGGATGTTAACTATTATAATGTCTTCCAAATATAAAATTTTAAACCTTAAATTATTTTATTTTGTTACAAGATAATATACATACTTATTTGACTTCTTGTTATTAGCATAATAAGTAGAATGAATAGTATAATTACGGTAATACATTCATTATATACAATTTAATAATATAATGTCATTGTCAAATGTCACATTACTTTAGAATGGTATTTTGCGCAATAATTATTTTTCCAAATAAAAAATTGAACAATGTTCGTGATGGGAACTTCCTATAATTGTCTCTTTTTTTATTAAACGCATTTAGAAGAGAAAATACGGTTAGTCACTTAAATTATTTAATTAATTTCATGTTTTCAAATATGAGGTCAACATAAATTGTCACATCTTTTCGAAATTTTCTAATCGTTATAGAGGGTGTTTGTTAAAGCGATGTCGGCTCTGAATAAGGAGGTATTTTGGCCTCTATGTAACCAAACACACCTATATAAAAAAATTCGACTTTTTTTTGGAAAGGCAATTCTGTACTTTTTGTTAAACCTAATTTTTCATTATTTATGTAAGTATTACGCACCTAGTTTACCTTTTGTTATTGCGTAATATATTTTTTTATCCAAAAGAATAAACCTTTAACAAAAAATAAATAAAACTTTTCTATGGCTAGAAAAAAAAATTAAATACATTTATAGGGAAAAAATTATAATGGTTATTTAAGGTAGGTAAAAATTTCTTTAAAATCTTCCAGATTCTAGCAATTATTTTGAAGACTTTTATAATATAAAAATATTGTTTATGCCACGCCGACCGCTACGAAAGAAGTTCTAAAGAACGGAATACGGCCTGCATTTCACCAAATAAATCCCCACGAAATTCGCCGAGTCGCTGTATGTGCTGCAAATTCCAGGATATTGGCTTGCCTGGAGCAAAGTGGAGGTAATTTTGAAGAGTTGTTATATTCAATGTGTTCATTATTTTTGTAAATTTTGTTCCAAAACAATTGTTGTAAATATGATATAAAATGATATCTTCTCCAAACTACTGGAGAAAGCTGTTTCTATACAACTGGTTGAATATGCAGACACACATAAAATATTACCAGAATACGTCAGCTTTCCGAAAAGAGTTTACTTGTACCTCCGCATTTGTGAAAATAACAAATGACATTACGAAAAACTTTGATGATGGTAAATGCACCTCATTGGTGTTAGTCGATATGTCCAAAGCCTTCGACTTGAAATATTGAGCTATTAATAGCAAAATTAAATCCCACTGCATTGCTGTGGTTCTCTAATTATTTATTAAACAGAGAACAGGATGTACATTAGGGTGGAGTGAAATATTAAAAATTAAAAAAAAGTTATTATTTTTTTAAATACATGCTATAGATGGTGGCCATTTGGGTTCAAATTTATGGGGAAAAAATTTCAGCTCGATAAAAAAATGTCTTGAGGGTTCACAAGTGAAGTAAAAAAATATATATATATTTTCTCCAATACATATATTGGTTATGGATTATATTTGAATTCAAATTAATGTAAAATAAGATTCAGGTTGAAAAAATAAAATTCTCGAGGGTTCACGACGACTATTATGTTGTGCGAAATTGTTTCTATGTATTAAATTTGGGCATTATTTTTCTACTTGCAAGTCTCGATCTGATAAGTCCATCTCTGCGTTGAATCCCAAAAACTTCACTTGATGTCTCGGTTACTAATTTGACACAACGTTCCACGCTTTGCGTATGACATGGGTAGTGGGTACCGAGCAAAATTGATGCTGCTGCAATCACCACTAGTAATTACCTCCAAAATTAATTCATCTGCTACAAAGTTAGTTGCGGGAGGTTCCGTTACATTAATACCTTGCCAATCAATTAAATCGGAGTAATCCTTTGCTTCAAAATTCAATGTTGGTACCACAAACTTTCGAATAGTAGCTTGAGTTCCCCCTAATCGCACTTTCATCACTCGTCGGAATGCTAATTCACGTATGAATTTTCTTGGATCGGTCATCATAGCTAGAAGCACATTTTCTGGGTGGGCGTAAAACGAATTTCTTTCAATGACAGGATCAATCATTTTTTTAATATCAGAGTCAAGATATCTGGAGAGAGAAATCATTTTTCACAAGTGGCGTGCCCCATCGGTGCTGGAGGGGTGACATTTAATTGAGAACCACATCGGGACATAAACAGGACCGACAAAATTCGCTAGAGTATCCAAATTATGAGATGGATTTTGCGTTCCAATATATAATTCTGTTTGCTGCGGTCAACCAACGATTCTGCACAATTCCCAGTGGCTACTGCCTGACATATATCTATCATATAGATATTTTTGATCACAACTAAGGTCCTTCATTTTTGATACATCTGGAAAAACTGTGAGTATCGCCGGAATTGGTTCGAACATCACCTTCTAAAGAAAAATGTTTCTGTAACTTTTGCCTTACACCGGTTCTTAGGCGCCTTACTTTGGATCTGTCAACAACCTTCGATTGATCCTCGCTGGATATAATACCAACGTCTTTCAACACACAGTTTGCTATTAGAGCAGCATTTCTATTGGATACCCCCGTTCTATCACATGCAAGGCCTAGGCTAGGTAATTTTAACTTGTTTATCGAAGCTTCTATATATGACGACTAATTCAGAATTAGTGGCGGAGGTATTGGAGGCGATACTTAGTATATGAGTCAGCAGCGAATGCAGATGCATTCTAAAACAATACATTATAAATGTTCGAGGTCGTTGTGAACCCTCGTAATATTTTTTGATCAAGCTGATTAATTTTTTCCATTATTATGAATACAGATGTCTTCCGTTTCCCTTATGTATAAGAATATAATAATAAAAAAAAATTCCAATTTTCAAGATCGTTGTGAACCCTCTAATTATATTTTTTTCTAGCTGAAACTTCTTTTCCACAAATCTGAATGTAAATGGCCGCCATCCCCCCTATGTATATGAAAATTTTAAAAAAATAAAAATTTCACTCCACCCTAATGTACATGCTAATATAAGTGGAAATAAGCAGGTCTCACAATTACTGACATTACAGTCCGGGGTACCTCAGGGCCCAATTCTAGGGCCGCTACTTTTTTCTATATATACAGCTGATATTGGCACAATAATAAAAAATTGTTCCTGGCATATGTACGCTGATGACCTTCAATTGTATTTACCATCTAATCTTAATGCTGATGGAGACACTGAATTAACCACTACTCTTATTAATGATGACCTTTCAAAGATTCATAAGTACACATCAGATCACTCGTTAATCAATCCTCATAAAACACAAGCTGTTATGTTCAGCCGTAATAATGTTAATACAAGCAACTTTGAAATTAAACTAAATTCTGAAGTAATCAAGTGGACACAAGAAGTAAAAAATCTAGGGCTAATTATGGATCAAGGACTGACCTTCAATGGACATGTTAATGCTGTGTGTAAAAAATCATATCTCGGTTTAAAATGTATTAATGAGTTCCGTGAACTATTACCAACCAATGTTAAGCGTACACTATCAGATGCAATGGTCTTATCACATGCTACCTACATGGACACAGTTTATGGATCATACTTAAATGTACTCAATAAGTACCGAATTCAAAAGGTGCAAAATTCATGTATAAGGTACATATATAAGCTGCACATAAGGGATCATGTCAGTGGACACATGCCAGATGTCTCATGGATAAATATGGAACAAAGGCGTTTACTACACATGAGCTGTCTGTTATACAAAGTAATACATACAGGAACCCCACTGTACTTAAAAGAATTAATTACTAAACAATGTTAACATAAGAAATAAGAGCACCCTATCGGTTCCGAGGCATAGAACTGATTTTTTTTTTTTTTTTTTTTTTAATGCCTTATTTATATTAACGTCCTGGCGGAGTTCAACTATTGCTGCTCTACCACTCAACCAGGACACGTACACACATAGACATCAACACAACAACCATTCCCTGCGATATTGCCATCTACCGCAGCTGAGACTCGAACTCAGGAGAGATAACAGCGACTAGACATGTTGTGCCACCCAACAGTGGTCTAGGTTACTGCTACCGTCTCGGTAACACATGAAAAAACGCCACTAACATCCATACCCTGGCCAGGATTCGAACCCGGGACTCCGTGGTCGCAAGCCAAACACCTTCAGCATTGCGCCACCGAGCTGGTGAATTTTCAAATGCAGTTTTAGTTACCAGGCAGCACATATACAGGGTGTAATTAGTTTCATGTCATTAAAAAAAAACTGGTGGTAGGGAACGACAAGACAAACAAAAAACATTATATAACATGGGGTCTAAAGCTTATAGTTTTGGAGAAATAAAATAAACAAAAATTTCGCAAATTTTCAACAAAATTTTTTGAGAACTGCTGGAATATTGAGGTAGGTTTAGATCTAGATCTGATCTGAAGAAAACTATACTCTAACTCTCCCTTGTGCAATATTTTAGTTACTGTCGGTGTTTCGTTATGTACACACGTCCAACCCGCCGTTCGTTGTTTTTGTTATTTTTTAATTTCGCGTCATTGTGTATTTATAGTTAAGATTTATTTTGTTGACTTACCGTTCAAGTTGTGAAATTCTTGATAACGTACAGACACAACTTACTTGTTCGTTCTTTTTGTATTCCTTTTTCGCTTTTGTACCAAGTTTCTATATTATTTTTCTTTATTGACAACGTTAGTTGATAGTTTAGTGTTTAGTGTTGAACGAATTGCGTATGTACTTAATTCGACGTACCGAACTGTGTATTGATACATATGCAGAGATTTTGAATCATTTAGGTAGGCAGTAAGCTTTTAACCCAGGACACTCATTTATGTTACAAATGTAATAAACCACATTTAAATTTTCTAAATTATAAACTATCCAATATTTTGTTCCAAATTAAAAAACACACATGTAAGGAAATGCTCTGTTTAAACCTCTATGGCCATTATTTGCTTGCAATTGTGCACGAAGAGAGAACGAATTATTTACCTCTTTATACTTGCCTCAGTTCAGTTAAGGCGGTACATCAAAGGCGGTCGATGATCCTTTGACACCGCGTGTGCCGGCCAGCACTTTTTTATGACAATTTAAAAGTTGTATAATTGGGAAGTTCATCGACCAAGAAAAGCAGTGCTTCTCAATAGTTGTCTACCATAATATTAAATATGTTAACCTAGATCAGTGTTTTTCAAAGTGCCCCTAGAGGGAAAAGTCATAAAGGTTTTTTGTTTGTCTAGTCGGTCCCCATTACCAGTTTTTTTTAATGACATGAAACTGATTACGCCCTGTATTTAACTTATTGCCTGCATTTGAAAATACAAGCATTGTGACATTTAAAAATAAAGTCATAGATTTTATTGTATAATATGGCCCCCATCTGGACATTTGGCGTCCTTTTATTTAGATAAATTATAATAATAATAATAATAATAAAATGGCTTTATTTAGGAAAAGGTATAAAAATAATACACTGTGATCTATATCTTTTTCATGTTATTTGCTTGTTTGTAAAACTCTGACACGCAATAAAATTTATTTCATTTCATTTTGCTGTTATTATCTTGATAATAAACAAATAATATTCAATTATCTACATGATTATTCTCATTCATAATAAAAAAGGAAACAAGTTAGGTATGACTTGTATTGGCTATTAACAAACAGTGCTAACTTTGTGTCTACATTTTACAAAAATTCGTCCTCAATAAAAAAACCAAGAGAGACAGGTATAGGGAACGCTAATATCAATTGATGCAGAATTTAATACCCTATTAAATTATGGGGTTTCATTTGAAAAAAATGACTATTTGACGTTTGAACTAAAACAGTCTTCAACTGTGAAAATAAGGTACCCTGTTTGATATTGTGAAAACATGAGACAACCCTTAGTGAGATCATAGGGTGGATACTTGTATGAGTTTGAAAAGAAAGTCTCTATATCGCCCACATAATAGAAGATATCGACTTTTCTTGGAAGGGTAGAAACCGTCAAATATCTTCAAAAATAATGATCTCGAACACTGGTAGGTTTAAGAGTATATTATAGTACATAAACCCAATCTAAAATTTTGAGGAATTAAAATATGAAATGAAATGTAGGTTGTTCGGTTTAAAATGACAAAGTTAGGTGATACATCCGATGTAAGCGGAAGTAACATAAGCATGAAAATATTTTCGTTAGATCCGCCATATCCACAGGCCTGTAGCTAGGCAGAAAACAATTAAAATCACAGTACACCCCAACCACAGTTGGTGAATGGATATAATTGTTGAGAGGACATAGACCAAGCTCCCACTGCAAAAATGATACCCCATCGAACACCTAAGAATGAAAATGTGAAAATGGTTGCAAAACATGTAAAAATCATGTTACGCCCAGCAGACAAGTAAAAATTTGTTAATTGTTATTTTTTATGAATTTTTCAATTTAGATAAAAAAAAAAACTCTTTTACGTTTTAAAACACCTGCTTGAAATTTACCCAATTTGTGGTAAATAATGAACCATTTTTTAAAAAATGTGTCTGACTGATAGTTCTTGTTAATAAATTTGTCAGACTTAATTTGTTATACATAATTTTGTTCATGAAAGTACACTTCATAACACCTCCTTGATTTTTGTTTTAAAATAAAGTTTAAGATCTTATATCTATTACAACTTGTCTGCCTGACAATTTTTGTTAATTAATTCCTATAATATTTAGTTTTATTAATTGATTGATGATTTTAATAAAAGTACATTTCATAACACCTCTCTTTTTTTTTTATTATAGTTTGAAATCTCTTTTATGCATAAAAATTGGTCTGTGATTTCGCAAAAAAACCTGACTGTACTTCATATGTATTTTCAAATTCAAACAATAAATTAAGGGATTTGAATACTTGTGCAATTGTTTCTCATTTTCATCGTATCATGATGTTCTTTTTTGTAAAGTTTAATTTTACTGTTTAATTTCAAGATAAACTATTTATGTCAACAATAATGTGAAAAAATTAATAAATTTATTCATTAAAGTTTTATGACAAAGAAACAGCTTTTTGCTGGCGTCTTGTACAGTCCAGGGAAGAATTTAATCTTATCCTGGGACTGTTTAAAAATTTTCTTTCTTCTTCTTCTTATTATATTATTATTAATGTTTTTATATAAAAAACTGTTTCTGTTAAGAAATTTAGATATCTATTTTTTATGGGGTTTATTTATAACTGAAAATAACAATAAAATTTGTTTGCCCGCCCTTAAAACAGTTTCTAGCTACAGGCCTGCATATCCACAAGCCCCCTTAGACCAATTTTCAAATTTCTAAACCGAACAGATCCCAAGAAATGTCTCATACCCGCTTTCCGTGGATAACCCTGTATACCGTTGTATTTGTAATAACTGTTAAGTTAGAGAATTTTATACTGTACCAAAAGGTACAAATAGTATTTTATCATATCTCTTAGTTCTTAAAATATTGTCGAGAAGGCATAAAAGTATCCAATTTGTGCCTATATTTGTTGCTATTATTGTTGATAACTTTGTCATAACTGGAAAAGGGGCCGGTCCATACCTCACAATAAGTATGGTACCCTAAGGCAATTCCATTTTTTATGACGGCGATTTTTAAAGTTATACACAAATTTTTTATTTTTCCTACTAGAAAACAGTTTCTGTCACAAACTATTTGTATGAGCTCTACTACCTGTTTATATGAAAAATAAATAATTAGGTGTGACGTCCATCTTGTTTATAATGGCCTCACGTTGAAATAATAAGGTAGGGCCTTGCAAAGTGCGTACCTGACTTTGACCACGACACGAACGGAATTCTTTATACTGGCAAAACGGTTCAATTTCCTTCCTTAGTTTTTATTTTTCAGGATTACTGCCCTGTAGAAAACCAGAATTGTGCACGTTGAATAGGGTCAGTAACTTTTTGATTGTATAGCTACGTGCAGCGCGGCACAAGGTAATACCGTCATACTTCTTTCTTGAAATTAGGTAATTCCTAAGATTATGTTCAGCTTATTAATATATTACTTTTGGAAACATAAAAAATCTTGAATAGTAAATATAATGACTTATGGAGAAACACGTCAACAAACGTTTTAAAGCTAACTAGGTAATAATCCAGGTGTTAAGTCGAGAAAACCCACAGAAGACATCAATATGGCCAATTTTGTTTTTTCGTTCTAATAATTTTTAGCCGACTTTAAACATTAGTCCGGTCGTCCTAAAGTCAAAATCATCGATTTTGGTCAGGAATTTAAAATCATTTTATTGACTTATCTTAAAAGAAAAATTGCGCTGAACACAACGCTGACGCTAAAAAATGTATAAAACACAGGCTTCATTGTTGAAAACAATGATTTTTGGCGATATTCTCATTTTACTTCCACATCCACGTAGTGAATTGGAAGTATAGTAATCGTAAATTTTTTTTTTTTCCCGAAATAGGTTTAGAATGTCATGAAACGTCGAGATTTTAAATTTGAGCGAAAACAAATTTTCTGTCTGTCTGTCGGCCTGTCGGTCTGTCTGTAACTTCTTTTGTCCGCACGTTTTCTCCGGAACAGTTTAAGTTATTGACTTGAAATTTTGTACACGTATATATCATAACGAGATCTGGAAGTGGATTGTTTTTTGAAGATGTTCGGAGAAGGGGTTGGGGGTAAATAGGGGGAGATATGTAGAGCCAGCTGGTAAGAGTACAGATACATGAAATTTGATGTATGTATACAAGCGAAGGCCACAAATTTTTTTATATCTTTCATCCCCCACCACCACCCAACCCCACACTCCATTATTAAAGGGGTTGATAAAATAAAATTGAGATGTTCGCTTGAAATTTGGTACACGCATACTTATATTATAATGACATGAGGAATTAGATTATATTTTGGGTTTATTCTGATAAGGCTTGGGGGTTAAATAGGGGTAAATAAGGGAAAATTGGTAAAGAAAGCTGGTAAGTGTACATAAACTTGAAATTCGGTGTATGTACTTGAAGCCAACGCCTCAGATTTTTTTTATAATATTTTTAACCCCCAACCACTATTGCAGGGGTTGGTAAAATTAAATTGAGATATTCACTTGAGGTAGACGTATGTATTATAACGACTAGATTATATTTTGAGATGATTCCGTTGAAGGGTTGGGAGTTATTTAGGGGTAAATAGAGGAATATAAGTAAAGCAAGTGGGTAAGAGTACAGAAATTTGAAATTCGGTGTATGTACAAGAAGCCTAAGTCTCAGATTTGTTTATAATATTTTTCAACCCCCCACCACCCCTACTCCATTATTAAAGGGGTTGATAAAATAAAATTGAGACATTCATTTGAAATTTAGCACACTTATGTAATATAACGACATCTGGAACTACATTATATTTTGAGATGATTCCGTTGAAGGGTTGGTGGTTAAATAGGGGTAAATAGGGCAAAATAAGTAAAGCAAGCTGGTAAAAGTACAGAAAGTTGAAATTCGGTGTATGTACGAGAAGCCAAGGTCTCAGATTATTTATAATATTTTTCAACCCCCCACCACTCCTACTCCATTATTAAAGGGGTTGATAAAATAAAATAAAGACATTAACTTGAAATTTGGTACACGTATGAATTATAACGACATCTGGAACTAGATTATGTTTTGAGATGATTCCGTTGAAGGGTTGGGGGTTAAATAGGGTAAAATAAGTAAAGCAAGATGGTATGAGTACAGAAACTTGAAATTTGATGTATGTACTACAAGCCAAGGCCACAAAATTTTTCATCCCTCCACCACCACCCCCAACTCAATTATAAAAGGGGTTGATAAAATAAAACTGAGATATTCACTTGAAATTTAGACGCATATATCATAACGACATCTGGAATTAGATTATACTTTGAGATGATTCCGTTGAAGGGTTGGGGGTTAAATAGGGGAAGATAAGTAAAACAGGTTGGTGAGAGTACAGAAACTTCAAATTCGGTGTATGTACTAGAAACCAAGGACTAATATTTTTTATAATATCTTTCATCCCCCCAATACCCCTACCTAATTATTAAAGGGGTTGATAAAATAAAATTGAGATATTCACTTGAAATTTAGTACACGCAAGTATCATAACGACATTTGGAACTAGATTATACTTTGAGATGATTCCGTTAAAGGGTTGGGGGGTAAATAGGGGAAAATAAGTAAAGCAGGCTGGTAGGAGTACAGAAACTTCAAATTCGCTGTATGTACTAGAAACCAAGGCCTAAGATTTTTTATAATATTTTTCAACCCCCCAATACCTCTACCTAATTATTAAAGGGGTTGATAAAATAAAATAGAGATATTCACTTGAAACATGGTACACGTGTGTATTATAACGATATCTGGAACTAAATTATATTTTAAGATGAATCCGGTGAAGGGTTGAGGGTTAAACAGGGGGAAAAAAAGTAAAGCAAGCTGGTAAGAGTACAGAAACCTGGGACTTGGAGTATATACTAAATGCGAAGGCCTCAGGTTTTTTAAAAATGTTTTCCATCCCCCGACCACCCCCACTCCCCTCGCCACTCCCTTATTAAAATAGTTCATAAATTTAGATTTTCACTTGAAATTTGGTACACGTATGTATTATAACGATATCTGAAACTAGATTATATTTTGACATGATTGCGTTGAAGGAGTGGGGGGAAAGTAGAGGTAAATAGGGAAAAATAAGGAAAGCAAGCTGGTAAGAATACAGAAATTTGAAATTCGGTGTATGTCCTAGAAGCCAAGGCCTTAGATTTTTTAATAATATTTTTCAACCCCCACCACCCTTACTTCATTATTAAATTTATGTTTTGAGGCGGTTCCGTTGAAGGGTTGGGGGTTAAGTAGAGGTAAATAGGGGATAATAAGTAAATCAAGCTGATAAGAGACAGAAATTTGGGATTTGATGTATATACTAGAAACCAAGGCCTCAAATGGAAACTTGATAAAAGCACGAATTGAAAAAAAAAATTTTTTTATTGTGTACTTTCTTAATACTTTTCCGAAAAAACGCCTAAAAATGGCTGTGTTTTAGAATATCAGGATGCATTATCACACATAACTTTTTTTGTACTAAAAAGAAAGCTCAGTGATAAACTTTGTATTGCGATTTGGTACCATTTGCTTAAAATGCGTGTACATTGTTTATCAATAATAAAACAACAGGCCCCTCTAACAATAATAATTAGTAAATCAAGAGCTACGCTTAAAAAAAAAAATTATATACAGTGTGACTCACCTAAGATGAAGACACTCTCTCATATCACGCTTATCTGATTTCCGGATATTTTGAAATGTTGGTGGCGAATATATACCTATAAAGTGGGTCTTTATAACACATTTGGTTTTAGTCAGAGGCGTCCGACTCTATATAGGATGGGAGAATTGGGTCGATTAAAAAAAAAGTACTTATTAACGAAATTTTTCCAAAAACACTAGCAAGATATTCTTAATTAGCACCTTTATAAACCTATTTGTACAAGATTACGTCGTAGTGGGTTCAAAAGTGTTTGAGATAGGGGCCGTCAAAGAAACAATTTTTTCAACTACAAATAATTTTTTTCTGTAAAACGGATTCTCAAACGATAAAAATGTATTCTTCTTTTCTTATTCAGAATAATGTACTGTATTAGTTTCAACTGATTTTACAACAAAATGATTATTTATTTAATAAGGAAAAAATTTGATATCGTACATACCTACCATTTTTTGATAAATAATCTTCAATAAAGGCCTAAGTAAGCCATGAAAACCAAAGCGTGCAAGTGTCATTTTTACACCACCCCTTAACTTAAGACACACTTTTAATAAATTAACAATTTTACAGTTCCCGTTTTATTTACCAACAAGTGTTTTATACAAAAAATAAATTAGTATGTATCACAGTATTTACAACTTAACAAACATATGAAGAAACATTTAAATAAATAAAACCGAACAAGTTATAAGTTGATGAATTAATGTGCTTAAGAGCTAGTGCAGTCAAGAGTCACACAAAACAATTCCATACGAGGGTTTTTGTATATACAATAGTTCCATTATATAGGTTCTCCTATTAATAAATTATTTTTCCTTCAAACGTTAGAAAAATATGACATTTCTTAACTCACTTCTTGATATTAAAGTTTGACATTTTAGACGGCTGTGCCATTAGCAGCGGAGGTAAAAGTAGCAGCGCATATTTTGTTTAATAAGTCGGTCATGCGATATTGACAATCTGTTTTTGATGACATCTGAGATTTTCTATCTTTATTTTTTATAGTTAATCGACATTTGAAGAAAATACAGCATGTTTTATTCAGAGTAAAAGTCACTTGTTGTAACTCCTCTGTAATTGCCGGACGAACGAGTGAGTGACTCGTCACAAAAGAAACACTTTTAATCCTAATGAAACATTATATTATTAAACATCCTCCCTCTTCGTACATTTCTTTTGTGACTTCTTTTTACATTTTTTTCTAAAATATTTTTCACCTTCACAAGGTTCAGGTTTGTTTGAGTTTGAGTCTCCGTCGCTGTCGGAAATACTTATTATACTGTCACTTTCATCAGAAGAACTAGAACTGACGGATTCCGTACTAGATATACTTATAATACTGTCATCAGAAGAATCGCTAGAAGTAGACGGTTTATGTCTTTCATATTTGGAAAAGTCTTTGCTTACTCTTGAACCTGAGCCCACTAACTTGCCGTTATCAAAATTTAAATTGAAGTGTACAGACCCACTTTTCGTTGACAACTTAGGAGGGCTATCACTTTTATTAAAGCATTGATTCAACTTATTACTACTACCAAGATTTTCTTCACCTACATCCACTGAACGACTTTTACTTTCTTCGGGCCTCACAAAATTTATCTTATTTGCCATTAGGATTTCTCTCATTAACGTACGAGGTGTTTTTACTTTTCCGACATATTTATTTCTTTCCTTGGGTATGAAATCTGGTATAGTGGTTATCCTGAAAAAACATTCACATGTGACCAAAACAACACTTAAATATCTTTACTTCTCACCGTTTATTAGATGACATCAAATTTGTAACAGTACGTTGGAAGAAATTCAAGTTAGGTCTAACCCTTGTTTTCTCTTTAAATGGCTCACCTTCTCTTGCTTTACTTTCTTTTACGAGGGCTTTTATGACTTCACTGGAATATACAAAAAATATAATAATTATTTTAATGAACCCAACAATGAAAATTAATAAACATAACCTACAAATATATGTAAATCAATAACTTACTCATCAGAAATTAACGATTTATAATAACCTATGTTGTCCATGTTTTAAATTTTATTTCAGAAACGTTCTAAAACCTAAAATTGAACTACTTTCTGTTACATTATCAAGTTAGTGTTTCTTATTTTTTTTACACATTTAATATCAAAACACGGTAAACCCTATAACAGACGCTATTCACTAATTCTCTATTTGCATGCCTACTACCCCTACTACTTTGTTATACGACCAGGAAGACGACACATTGCATTGTCGGTTGCATAGCTAACATGCCCTTGGAGAGATGGTGGAAATTTCTATGGAACACGCACACATATATACATGCTCGGTGTTTTGCTTTATTTAAATAGGTAGGTAGCTAAGGATATCTTATATAAAATATCCAAATCAGTCAGTTCTGTATGTTATGTTCTTATTTAGTAGATATAAATCATTAAAGTTTCATAAACATAACATACCTTCCTACTTTATATTTCTTTATCAATGCAATATTTAAAAGGGATAATCGTCTAAGTCTGTACACATATTTAAATAATTAATATACAAACCCATGAGGGAAAATCACAAAAAATACACATGCCCACTATTTGTTTCAAATCTAAATAACAGAGAATTGCACCGCTGTTCTATGTTTAACTAGCAAAGATATCCATGAACTAACAAACAATCAAATGGGCATCTTCGATTGTCTTTTGTTTCGTCCGCCATACTTAGTTCTGTGACTGATTCGGCAGCACGTTATATTTTGTAACTGTTGATGTGCTTTTCCATTATTAATAATTTTTAAAATCTATTAAATTAGGCACCTATAGGTATGTGATTGTGCATCAGTTTTTTATTGCTTTGGCTGCAGTTCTACAAAGTGGTAAGTACCTACCTATGCCTATACCTATGTAATAATACCTATCAAATTCTTTTTGTACACATGAAGGTATATACTTTGATGAACTTAACATACATTTTCAGTTTGAAACACATTATATTTATAATTCTTTAATATTTGAATAAAAATATCTTTTCTGAAATAGTAAATTTATAAAACTTGTAATAATCGGTTGTATAGGTAGTCCAAATATTTTAAACTCGGATTAATGTTTGTAATAACTTTACTATACAGGATGTCCCAAAACTCAACGCCATCCCGTGTGGAGGGCTGATAGGCCAGCTCATATGACTTGACCAGAATATCAAAATATGGCCTGATTAGTTTTTCAGATATTGGCACTTTCAGGAATTTCGTGATAATTGACAACTTAGATCAATTTTTAGCGTACCACAGCCACAAAATTCCATATTTAATAAAGATTCTAATTTCTATTACGCAACCCTGAATAGTCCTGCTGTTGATGGCAGTCCAAAAAAAATTAATAGTGTCATACCTTTGGAAAAAAAAAAACATTGTTGCCCAATTCATAAGTTATTATTATTTTTCATTAACTAACTTAGACTCTTCATACTGTAAAAGAAAATACCACTCTACCTGGCAAGTTATTTTAAAAAATTGCTCATTTAGTATAGTTTTTAAAATGCCATAACATTTTCTGTTTTACTTTAGAAAAAAATATATTGCTGTTTTACTGCAAAAAGAGCTCGTTGTGAAACTATTTCAATAATTTTGAATTCGAATGAAAACACTTGTATTTATTAAAAACTAACCAAAACACAAATGAAAGTCAAAAGATGTGTTCAAATTGCCTGCCACCAAGTCGAATACAAGCGCGACATCTTTTTAAAAACGATCCTTTTATCCTTCTTGCATTTCCTGTGACATTTGTTTGTTGTGCGACTTCATTAATATGGTGTCTCAATTGATTTACATTTTTTATTGATTTTGCATAGACATTCTCTCCTTTATGTAACCCCGGTAGAAAAACCAGTGGATTTAAATCCGTAGACCGGGGAGGTCTCAAAATGGGACCATGACGGCTAATCCATCTCTGTGGATAAGTTTGGTACAAATAATATATGTCACACCTCGTGCGTAATGAGGTGAATAGTCGTCACTTTGAGGCTGTCAGTGAAGGAACAGTTAACATCTTCACAGACGGATCGAAAAAGAAAGAAGGAACAGGTTGTGGGGTATACTCCAGGAACCTGCAAATTCAAATTAAATGGACTATGGACAAACAAGCCAGTATAACACAAACAGAACTGGCGGGAATAACCATAGCCGCAAAAGAAATTTCCCGTAGACAAATAGCGGGAAAAACAATCAGAATCTACACTGATAGTAGACAATCACTACTGGCCCTACAGAGACACAAAATAACAACAGGGTCAGTATGGGAATGCCATCAGGCACTCGTAGGCGCTTCCAGCATGAACAGTGTCATTCTATGCTGGGTCAAAGGGCATGCACAGTGCAGAGGCAACAGGAAAGCTGACAGTCTGGCTAAGAAGGCAGCCAGTCTAAGTCTACTTGGACCTGGCCCTTCTAACATACTGCCGACCTCAGCAATAATACTAATGATTAAAGAAAACACCCACAGAAAATTTAAAAAACTGTGTGATGAAACTCATAGTTGTCAGTTGGCCAGGGATCTGCTTAGATACCCCGACAAGGATACAACGATGATCTACTTGGGAATGTCCAGGAAGAACCTGCGATTCGCGACAGGAATTCTTACTGGTCATTGCCAGCTCAGAAAGCACCTTTATAACATGAAGATAAACGACACACCCCTATGCAGAGGTTGTGAACAAGAAGACGAGACTGTCCAACACGTACTCTGTGAGTGCCCGGCAGTCTCCTCTAGCAGAGAATCCATTTTGGGAGAACGTTGGCCTACTTTGGCCGACTTGAGGGATATTCCCCTAGGCAGCATCACCACCTTCTTCACAAGATTAGGATGGTTGGAGGCCTAGGTGGAATCTTGTATCCCTCGGGAGGATGTACAAGGGGCCCAATGGGGCCTAGGTGCTGCGGTCACTTAAATGTGACTGCCCTCCCACAAACTCCAAACTCCAAAAACTAGTCGTCACTTTAATTTATCACCTGTTCCAATTCATAATTATTGAGATAATTTCATTATGAACTCGTTTTGCAGTAAAATAGCGATATTTCTTTTCTAAAGCAGAACATAGAATTTGTTATAGCATTTTAGAAACTGCACCAAATGAGCAATATTTTAAAATAAATTGCCAGGTTAGAGTGGAAAATTGTTTACAGAATGAAGAGTCTAAGTTAGCTAATAAACTAACTCGTCTTCTGGAGCTGATGGTATATCCGTTTGCATTAATGCATTTAATAAATTTAACATATAAAACAGGTATAATACCTCTCCAATGGAAAGAGTCAATAATTACTTCCATATATAAATCTGGCGATCATAAGAATCCTAATAACTACAGAACAATTTCAGTTATTAACAACTTTGCTAAGATTTTTGAAACGAGCTTTAAAAACAAATTGATATATTTGTTTGACAAAAATAATGTTATCACAGATATGCAATTCGGCTTTAAATAGAATATATGAACAGAACATGCAGTCTTGGACTTAATACAAGAAATTGTACAAAACTTAGATACATCAAAAACATTTCTCGATAGCAAGAGCCTTCAATACAGTGTCACACAATATTTTACTAGATAGACTTCAGACTATTGGTTTACGTGGTCCGGCTTTATCCCTAGTAGAAAACTAGTTAACAAATAGAACACAGCGTGTTAAAATTGATGAGATACGGAGTGAATCTCTAAACATTATCATAGGCGTACCACAAGGGACTGTGATGGGTCTAATACTGTTCCTTGTGTATATACGCAGTAGAGGTGAGATAGATAATTTTCAAGGCCGCTTAGTATATGCTGATGACACTGCCATAATTTTTGTAGAAAATACTTGGGACAGTGTATATCGTGTCGCAGATAATTTAGCATCTAATCATAAGTGGTTGAATTTCAGTTTATTAATTTAAACACATAAAAGAGTAAATTTCGAACTTTTACCCTATATGCAAATGATCAACCAAATAAAGATACAGTACACATACATAACAACAGATGTTCTCAACAAGTGCTTTGTAAATGGCCTATAATAGGAAAAAGTAATGAAATTAAATATTTTGGAGTTATGCTTGATCATCATCTAAGATGGGATGAACATGACCCCATATTCAAGTTTGGACATCACAAATGAATATTATAAAATTTTCAAGACTTGTAAGTTATTAAAATTCGTACATTTTCTTATTATAAAACCAAGCATTTTCATAGCTTTTGATGTTTTTGTAGTAACATATTTTTTGAATAAACGTCGGTGATCGAAAATTATTCCTTTAAGTATAGCTGACTAAATCTTAAACTCAACACTCAACTACACATTTTTCGAAAAGAATTATGGATTTAAAGTGGCAAGTTGGTTCCATAGTTTTTTTTCTTTATGAGGTTAGATGTAATTTTTTTCTTGACATCGGAATTAAACAGGTTGATAGCGAATTTCATTATCTACAATTTTCATCTGAACCCGTCTTTTGAAACATTTTTTGGTCGTAAATAAGCTGAGGAGATTTCTAGGTATATTTTTTGAATCACCAAATTAAATCATTAGCAACTACATCTATATTTGTTATGCATTACACCCCCTAAGAAGTGTAGACTGTACGCCCATGAATTACTAGCTGGAATTAAGTAAAAATGGTTAGGCAGCCAGCAATACAAAGCCTAATTCATCTCTGAGATAGTAGTATGATTTCTAGAAGTGTATAGAAAGAAATCGAGTTTTCTGGAGTGTGGTAGGAGAAGTTCTCGATTTGGTTCTAGACGAAAGCATTTTTAGAGTACATAAGGCGAAATCCATGGAGGGAAATTCGAAATTCGGAAGTGAAGAAGTTGAAAAGTGAGAAGTGAGATTAAAAATTGGAAGTAAACACATTGTTAAAGATTATTTTAGTTCAGTAGAAACATATTTTAGTTAAGGAAAAGTATTGTTTAGTTCTGAGAAGTTATTAAATGAACCGTTAGTGGTTACCACTTGTTAAATTATTTTGGAACCCACGAATCCTTAAGGATGGCTTCAGGAGTGAAAATACGCGACAAATAAAAGTACTATTTTCAAAACACTTTAATTTTTATTTTCACTAATAATAACATAAAATATAACATTTACAACTATTTTAAAAATAAATTAACTTTGTACACTATCAGCATGTTTATAAAACACACTGCAACAACTATCTTGACCATCTGAAATCACATTGCTTGCTAGGAAACATACAAAAAGGTACTATTAAAATACGTACAGAGGCGTATTCAGACCAAGCTTTATTGCTTACGATTGTCTAAAGTACGGTCCTGTTTTGGACAATGTAGTGGTTAAGGAACTTTTCTGCTTACATGGTATACGTATAGGTGTTAATTTTTCTCAAACATGTGGTATCCAAATCGCCTGGGATTGGGACAAGTCGGACAAGGACGAATGATTACGAATGAAATAGGATAATAGGCGTTGACTTGGTTTGAATTCTATTGAAAATGAGCAACACACAAGTAATATAATTTTTTTTTAAATATGCATGGGATTTATAAACCTGTTGAATATTAAGAACATAAAATCACAATCACATGTTTAGTACATAATCTACTAGGATATGATTATAACAAATTAGAGACAATACATTGGGGTCGTATTTTTTTAGGTTTGGCAGTGATCTCACGACCATGATATTATTATATAAAACAATAAATAAAGAAAAAATTGCAAAAAGGATACCAACGGTATTGTCACATAATCTAATTGCTTTGTTAGTGCAAATGGTTGGTTAAATTAATAATTTTAATTTTAATGAACATGTTAGCAAATTATAAAATGTCTTATATTTGTTGCAAACACGTTATATTTTTTATTTTTCAATTTCTCTATACTTAAATAGTTAAAGTTAAAGGCGATTTTTGAAATGTGATTTATATTGAATTTTGAGCTCAGGAAATAAACCGTTATCCAAACCTGATATGATACCTTCCCTCAATCCTCATAGTTCATTTTCTATGAATCCTTTCCCAGAAATAAATTTGCTAAGTAAATTTTGCAATTTTGCAATAAGTATAAGAAATATTGTTTTACGAATAGGGCAAAATGAAAGATGAGGGAATTTTTCGAAAAAAAAAAAAACATTCTAGGCATTTTCTTCGTAGGTGCGCAGTTTTCGAGTAAAAAGCACTGTTAGTTCATGGTGGTGTAACAGAGATGGATGTATATTTAATAATAATAATATTGTAAATAATAATCGAAATAAAATAAAATAAGCATATTATAATGGAAGGTTCAGCTTTTCTATTTATTTATTGCTTAATAGTTACCTCCGATTTAAATTGTTGAAAATTTAATGTAAACAACTTATTTTGTGTTAATTTACTTCTTAAATTTATCCTGTTTGTAGCGCTGTGTGCGTCTCATGTGCGTGTTATTGTATAGCTTGTTAACGTGTAAGAAAATGTCACATACATTTAGTAGAAAACTTTTTTAGTTGAAATATATTTAAAATGTTATGTAACGTGGAAATTTAAAATTTGAGCGATAAATTGTTTTATCTGTCGGTCTGTCTGTCTTCTTCGATTTCAAATACTATATTATTTAAATTTTATGAACAATTACTTGCACATACTAGAATGAAAATATAGTACCAAAATATTTTAGTTTAAATTTCGGATGAGAAATCTGGATGTGAAAATAGTGATTCTTTAGACAGCAGTTTTTGAATTATAATTTTTTGATTAGTGATAGAAATAAAATTAGAGAATCTCGATATTGAAAAACACCAACCAGTATGAAGAAAAACATTTAACGCTTTCTTACACGCTGACAAGTAAAACATTGACTCGCTAATGAGACGTGCACAGCGCCACAAACACGTTATATTTTAAGCTTGTTATGCAATAGGCTTATAGAACTATTCTTTCTGTTTAGTAAACCATCTATGATGATGATGAAAAAATATGTAATATTGTATTATGTAAAATAGTTTTTAATTAAAATTTACAAACAAAACAAATTTACAGTTACTATTATTATTTTTAAAAAATGTGTTCGATTATTATAAGGATTTCTTGGTCGAACTCGGTACTTTACCCCCACAAACGCTTTTTAATGTCATCATATACCCTAAATATTAGTTGAACATAAAGAAACAATGTACTATCGCACCTTCCTTGCAGTGAAACAACACAGAGGTTTCAGTTGTTTAGAATACTGACTACATTTTTACCAATTTACAGATTTACAATAGGTATATTTCTATAGGGTCAAAACCTAAAATGATTGCGGTATAACAGCCATATTTGTTAGATGAAATTAACCGCTCCCTTACCCTTATCATAACTGAATAGTAATTTAACTGTTATTCTGGGTTACGTGGAAATGTAAACTTAGGTCGAGGGAAAAGGTCTCGTTAGATAATAATACATCAAAATGGACAATGAAACCGATAGTTTCGTATGTTGATTGTGTAAAATTTTAGTATATTCGAGTAAAACAGTGCGACCAATTGTCAATTAGTCTATTAAAAAATCGTACTATCGAATGTATCAAATAATACAAGGTGCTCAGTATGTCCTTATTTAGTTCTAGTCAGTGCGAGGTAGAGAAAATTAGTGAACACGGATTTTGCGACCTTTTAGTTATAAAACAAGATCTCAGATCCTCCAGACCACGTCATTTTAGCAAAGCTAATATTTTGACAATAACTAGTGTGATATGTAGTTAAGAATATATTGGTTAGCTTAAAAACGGAGCCCTTTTATAGATAACAGGTACAAAAGGTATAAAAAAACCTACTAACCTATGTTAAAGTATGATAACTAGTTTTTATATAGTCAGAATACTGTTAAAAACCAACATTCATTATTACCAGACGTTTTCCGTGGGCCCTAACTTCCGCTAGACGCTCGAAAAAAAAACAACTTAACCTAACATATATCCATAGATATTTTGAAACAGAACAAGACAAAAAATTAATTAGCTCTCCACAATTAGGGCTCGCCTATGTCAAGTTCAAAGGCTAGCTTGCCTTGGATTTACAGGAGTTATCAGAACCCTTTCAATGATAGCAATGGAGGCCATTTTTCACTTACTCCCTTGTATATCGAGGTGGAACTGAAGCCAAAAAAGTAGCAAATAGGCTGTTCAAAAAATGGAATGTGGAATGGGGCTGGTCGGGGATGGGGGCACACAAATGTCCTGCATCTGCAGGTAAGGGACCGGGTCATCACCCAAGCGGAGGATGACCGGTGTCTCCCTGTCTACAATTTCACTATTCCGTACTCAGCGGTGTTTCCCAGTCGAGAGGACTGGGAGCGCGATAAAAACCGTCTTCTGAGTCCCAAAGGTCTCGAGTGGTACACATACGGATCTAAGACTCAGGAGGGAACTGGTGCTGGCATACACGGCTGCAAACCAAGGGCTCGTATGTCGGTGCCACTTGGAAGGTATCCTAGTGTATTCCAAGCAGAAGTATATGCCATATTGGTGTGTGCAAGCGAGAATCTCAGGAGATATATCGACAACAAACATATTTATATATGTAGCGACAGCCAAGCAGCCTTTACGGCTTTTGTGTCAAACAAAGTGACCTCAAGACTAGGTTTAAACTATCGGAATATTTTGACAGAACTGTGCGAACACAACTCTGTCAAACTCATATGGGTGCTCGGTCACAGAGGTGTGAAGGGCAATTAAAAGGCAGACCGATTGGCGAGAGAAGGAGCAATAATTCCGTTCCCTGGCCCCGAGCCAGCCTTCGGTCTGCCAAGAAGTCTGATTCAATCAGAGTTACGAGACTGGGCCACTGCAAGGTTCAGCAACTATTGGACTCAGGCCCATGGAATGAGGCAGTCGAGGCTCCATATAAAGGGGCCCTCGACTGACTCAACCATTAAGTGGCTGCTTGGGCTCGATAGAGAAAAAATGAGACGGATGGTAGGCTTATTATCAGGACACTGTCCTCTGAACAAACATCTTCACACAATGGGGTTGAAAGACAGCCCTATTTGGAGGATGAAACCACCATTCATATCCTATCCAGTTGCGCACCATTAGGTCGCAATCCTTTGTGGAGAGCACTGGTCTCTTCTAGAAGATCCCACATGACGCGAATGCACATTGGGCCTGAGTGCTGCGGATTCTACAGGTCTGCTCGCGATATAATAATAATTAAATAAATAAACAAACATTTATTGTGGTTTGGGTTTCTGCAACATTAAAGACTATTGGAATTTTGTTTAGAACATTGTCCGAGTCCGAAAATATCATTTTAATTGTTTTTCTTTAGAAAATTGTACTATGACAATTTTGTTTGAAGTTAAATGTAAGCTGTCAGGTAGTTGTCAAGCGATTCGTATTTTTTTTTAAATTCTGTCAAAATTTTGGAAACACAAAACAAATAAACAAAATTTAATATTTTTTAATATTGTTGAAATTTTGGACTAGGTTTCTGGACAATTCTGAACAACTTTCATTAATAAAATTTTCCGATAAAAAAATGCCTAATATGATTTCTTTATTTTTTTCATTTAATTTGGTACCATAGGTGGCCTTGCATTTGTAGGAGGCGAATGTTTTTTGACCATTTGGTAAAATTTGGTTCAAGTCGGCCAAAGAATAAAAACAGTTATAAAGGTGTTTCCATTTTAAATGGATCACACTGTACATGAAAACCAGTTATCATATTTTAACGTAGGTTAGTAAGATTTTTTTGTACCTTTTGTTCCTGTTATCTGTAAAAGGGCCCCTCTTTGAAACTAGCAAAATGCATACATTCTTAACTGCATATCACATTATTTATTGTCAAAATATTAATTTTGCTAAAATGACGTAGGTCTGGGGGATCTGGGATCTTACTCTATTATGCGTTGCAAAAAATAATATAACTAACGCATAAATGCTTTAAATTCGACAATGTCTTAATAACAGAATGATAATATCAAATCAACACGACAGATGGCGCTTGTGCGGCTACAACTCCGATTCCAGCTTACAGCGTTATAGTTTTCAATACAGGATTACTTACAGAGTATCCTAGCCTCGTGTTGACACAAAGATGTAAATATAATTTTAAAACATTGTGACATATATAGGGTGACGTCGTAAATTTACATTTTTTTGAAATGAACGCTTGACATTTTCTTACATATTTGGATTTTCTTTCTACAGACGATCTCATTTAATGAGTGCGTGTGATGCAATGGAACAGCGTTATAAGATCTATTTGCTAAAATGTATCGAAAATCTTCTAGTTAAAGTTATTGTCCAGATGCAACGAAACAAGCTTATACCAAGTGAATACCAAATAGTGCCAAAATATCTGGACCACGCGAAGCAGAAATACTCGTTATGTAAAGGAGTTCATTAGTTAGTAAAAGTCTACAATCACAATTAAAATAATGATCCCCCAGAAACTAATTCTATTGAAACTCTTCTTCTCTATTCAGTAGTTTGTCGTGTTATTTACAACGTTCGATATCAAATGAGATTTCAAAATTCTAAGGCGCTTTTGTTGGGCATCTTCTCTACTTCGATATTTGGATGATCCTAAGCGTACAATTAAAAAGTAACTTTCCCCATTCGGTTAATGACTTTATAACCTACTGCTTTCAGTTCCCGCCCTTTTACCGTTCAATACAAGGGCTGTAATTGTAGGTAAGTCTGTTTCGTCACCAGCGGTGAAAACGACGTTGTCGACTCCGGAGAGGTTCTTGGTTGGGGCTGGCGCTGGCTGTTTAGGGCCCTCCATCAAAAATGTTGTCAATAAGAACAATATCGAACCTGTAAAAGGAAAACATTATAAATATTGAGTTAATGTATTTTAAAAGCAATATTAGTACTGTCAATTTACACGAATTATATTACTTTTGGCAACTCAGCTCAAGAAAAAATTATTAATACAGATTAAATTTAAAAACACGAGTGGAATTTGAGGAAAATATTTTACGAATAATAAGAACAAAAATAATGTTTTGGTGTTTATTGGGCGTTTTTTCGATTTCATCATTTATGTTATATAAAGATGTAAGTTTAAAGTTCCAGCTGCAATAACGTATAAGTCTGTGTAATTCACCCCATTTTAAAGAAAAATAGCACGGTGGAACCATCAATGTTGTTTAAAAGTGAATCATTTTTTTGTTTGCTTATACATAAATGTTGTAATACATAAACTGGTAGCAAACTGCCGAGGGGAGCGCACCATGAACAACTGCAGAATTTTTCCTTATAATAGTGGAGTTTATAAGCTTCTTTCTAAGCGTGTACTAATTGTGGTTCATTGAGCGCTTTGTAATGAAATAGTCGCTGAAAGTTCGAAAAAACGTCGAAAATGTCAGAAAACCAACAAACATGCTCTGTTTGAGACATTTTTAAAGCAACTTACTGTAGGATATTTTATATCAATTTTATCTAAACATAATATTTGAACACTTGAATATAAATATAAAAAAAATGGCTCATGTTTTCATGATTGTGGTGGACGAATCCATTTTCCGTTTTTGTATATCTTTTAGTCGACCCTCTGACCATTTAGATGCAACAGTAGATTTCGTGATACTACACTTTTAAGCTAGATGCAGAATTTAAATATACAATTTAACTCCATTACCTGGGAAGTATGACATTATTTTATCTCTTTTATATTTTGTAACAATCTACATGTAAAAGTATAACTTTAATTACATTAAGTAACGTATATTATGCGTTTTTATGAAACAAGCGTATTATTTGTTCGTAATATTACTTATTATCTTTCAATTAAATATAATATTCTATTCAAACGCAAGGTTGTTTCAACAAAGAAACTGTGTTTACGAGGGTTCTCCTGCTGTGCATAATTTTATATTATGTGGTTTTAATTTTAAATCATACATGACCAAATTATGATTTTTCGTTACATTACTTTTTCATTTTATAGCAGAAATGAGTCAAGACACTATTTTAAAATCAAATAGCTGTTGCTTCGAGTCATCAAAAAGTATGTGCTTTTGTTTTCAACCAATTTTAAGTTAAACTAGTTATATAATTGTTGCACATTCTATGGGATACTCTTCGCAGATTTTTTTTTGTAAATAATATTAGCTTTAGACATTGTTTGTTTAATTACAAAACATTGAAAAAAAAAAAATAAAAAAAATAATTTTTTTTTTTATTTATATATCGATTTTGTTGCAAACAATAGGGTTCTTCCTCTAGCTAACACTAACCTACTGTCCAAGTTTTAATACAATCGGACCTATCGTTCTTAAGTTATCGTGCTTACAAAAAAAAAAAAAAACATGTACGGACAGACAGACAGATTTTTTGAAAGTTTTTCAGAATTCGATCACAAACACAGTTACATGTATTTTTTTCTACGAGCAGTATTACCGGTTTTAGAAATGTGCCGATGGAGTATAATAACAAAGCTACAGCTTACAGTCTGTAGAGTATGGCTTGGGGTGGCTGTGCTCCCATATTAGTTTCTTTATAGTCTAATTAGGGAAACAATAGAGAGAAAAAATTAACCCGTTGCCGCTGTTTCCCTTAAAATTGATGCACCCACAGAAAATTTAATACTCAGTAAAAATATTGTATGTAAAATTTAATGCAAATAATGTTCTATACATATTGCTGATAGGTAATGGTTTATGAGCAATGAGCGATGAAAGTATGGGTTGGTGTCCGATCGACATGCGTCTCGCGATCATTGACGTTAGGAAACACGAGAAATAAATTAGAATGCTTCGTCATTTGGAAATCATTCGCGCAATATGGTTAGTTTCCAGATGCAAAAAATGTTCACAAAGCACAAGTGGTAGGCTTCACCCTTAAAAACCATCCCTAACAAACCACACCGCTGTTTTTCGCATATCTTCGCTAACAAATTGATCCCCCAGATTGTTATACACACAATGAAAATCATCTATACAAAATTTACTACAAATAAGGTCTTATATATTGCCAAGGCTCAATGGTTTTCGAGCAATGAGCGACCAAACTAGGGTTTTGGGTCCCGATAGGCACGCGTTTCGCATTTTTTAAAATCTGATGTGGTCAAGTGTGCTACTGGATGGATGCCTGACATGCCTGTATCGTTTCTACCAACATTGACGAATGCGTCACATTCGTGTTTTCGAGCTACTTTATTTAAATTTATCTGTAGTTTTCCACAAGTATCCTCAACAGTGTGGAGTAATTTCTGTACGCTAGTGTTATCGTTTGCTGATATCCACATTGTCCGTATTGACATGGAAAAATGCGAGAAATATTAACCAATTATCGTGGTTGAATAAGAAATCCATCTTCTTGTTTCATTAACAGCTCTTACTCCGAAGAGTAGGAGTATCTTTTTGATGATAATGGAAGAACTTCAAAAAATGATTGTATATTTCCCGAGAATCATCAAGGGTACTTTGGAACTGCGAATAATCGATATTATTCTCTGTAAGTAGCTGTGACACAACTTCAGTGTTTTTGGAAAAGGAAAGACGCTGTTGGTAAAGATTTTTAAGAAAAGTAAAATCCTGAACAATGTATTCGAAATTTTTAGCAACGCTGAGCCCATTTAAGAATGGTAGAGAGCTGTTCATCCTTGGACTTTATGATGCTTGACAATCGGAAAACAGCCTTAGTAAGCAGAGATGGAAGAAGGTACCATAGTTCTGTCGGCCTAGTGAATAGTAGTATAGGTTTGTCGAAACTATTTTCCATCAGCTGTACCACTCCCGTCGCTCTTACCGCCAGGTTCAGCTATGACGCAGCCGATTTTTGCAACCACAGTTATGTGGCTGTCATCTGTCTACAACATAGAGGCACCATCCTCAGCTTCTGTTTTTATCATTGATAACCTACAAGTGAAGGAAATGTGGCGGTAAGCGATGAGGCTGTGTATAAGTAGGGTTGCGTTGCACGATGTGCAAAAATTGCCGAAGACAGGGCTGTACAAATTGTCACAGACACTGCGGACGTTGATATTAAGTGATCGCATCAAACAGCTTCGTTGGATGATTCCTCTTGGGAAATCGCTTAAAGGAAAACACGCTCAGATTTGTACCTCAAAGGTGGATAGGGAATGCCGCAAAAGATCGTATTGATAGTAAATTTTATATACTTAGAACATTTTCAGTTAGTACAAAATGGTCTGGAGAGCCAACCATTTCGCGAAAAAATGCGAAGAATTGCGAAAAACTACAGCGTAGCTTATTACGGGTGCTTTTGAGGGTGAAGCTACCACCTGCCCATTGAGAACACTTTTTCTTCTGAAACCGAATCATCTTGTATGCAAGAAATTGATTGCTCATTGCTCGAAAATCATTACATCCATTAACAATATACATGGGACCTTATATGTAGTAAATTTTATATAAAACTTATTCGGTGAGTATAGAATTATCTGTGGGACCATAGTTTTCTCGGAGAATACCTCAGCGTGATGTGTTATGGGTGGTTTTTAAATCACTTCCGATTTGAGAATACTTTAGTTTCTGGAAACTAACCACTTTATGTGCATGTAATAATACTAATAATTGCTTTTATTGATAGATATAGAAATAGAACATATTTACAAAATGTAATAATTTAATAATACCTCTATCAAAAGGCAGAGTTCGTTGATCCTCAGGGTATGAGGACCTACGCTCTTCCACTCAACCACAAACACCCACCGAAGAAAATAGAATGGTAAAATGTTAAAATTTTAGACAAATTATTGTAAACCACATGAATATTTACTACCATTTTCTCCGGTGGGTCAGTTTCTCATCACCTAGTTAAATTATATATACATAATGTATATCCTATAAATATTCACACACCCATGTATGAAACAAGTATGGGGAGACACAACAAAACCTGAAACGAACGTCTAACCTGACGAAATCAAATTAAATTTCTCAAATTTGGCTAATCTAAATTTCAAAATTTAATAGCGCCTTCGAAGAGCATTTTCTTAAGCTTATTTTTGAACGAGTGAGTGGGTAGCCATTTCATGTCATCCGGAACCTTATTATATAGCCTAGCAACATTATATGAATATGACGATTGGAAAAGAGCTGTGCGATGTTGGGGATTTGTAATATTACCTTTTTGATGTACATTTATATTGTGAACATCTGTACGAAACTTGATTTTGTTGTAAAGGTATGAAGGTTTATGTTATAATTTTGTGAAAAAGAACACAACGGTGCAGTACTCTTCTCTGTTCTATATTCAGCCATCCTATGTCTTTTAAATGGCAACAGATTATAATTTACTTCCTCTATTCGCCGAGTTTAATAGCGACTATTAGGCTATATTTAGTTAAGGTAAGCAAAGGAATGAAAAAAGTTTTTTTTATGCAAAATTTTGTGTTCATCTCTATGATGTTTTCAACTCTACGATTTTGTATGTGCTTCGTATTTTGCAAGTTATTACAAAAAACGAGTTTTTGAGAGTTTGCCACCAATTTATTTTATGTTGCATGGACATTAGATCTAAGAATTTTCTTCCATAGCTTTGTGTTACCAAGAATCTACTTCTATGCATAATGTTACATGATTATTTTATCTCAGATTTCGTCGTTATTTTTTTCTCTGGAGACTAGGCTACCTCATTTAAATGCCATGTCTTTCTCAGACCATGACTTTGCGAGTAATATAAATAAGAAATCGAAAAATTGCCATCAGGCGCTGCAAAAACGCTTTAGTACTTAATCAAAGGGACCTTCCCCCATAAAATGTCGCTCTCGATTGAGGCATAAATTCATATCCCAAGCATAACCACATTCTAGCGTTGACAATAAGTAATATATACGTATTGTGGTTTAAGCAGTAGGTTGTACTAGGCGGCTAATGAGGGTTAGTAAATTAATAAAATTTATATACTATGTACTGCTGTGTATCCACACTGTGGAACACTACCTAAGTATCGTGTTTGAAATCATAAATAAAATTCACAAATTTGTATGTATTTTAGAAAATAACCATAACAGTTTTACTTTAACGAATCATACAGAAGCAGGAGTATCTGTGGTTTATTTAATTGATTCAAGTTCACTTATTCTCAGCGAGTAGGATGCAGAGAATGAAACTTGATATTGAATTAGAACAAAATATTTAAATAAACATAAAATGAAGTTATTTTAGTTTTAACAAGGTTATTCTAAATAGCATATTATAAGACATGAACTTGCAGAGACTCACAGTCTCATTTAAAATGATTTAGAATGAAATTGGAAAACAATAAAGTAAAATTGATAAAATTTGACATTCATGTCAAAACTTAGGGCTGAAAAATTTAAATTGTGTAGAAATACTGTAAACCTACACAAAATGAACATTGAATGAAAGACTATTAACAGTAGTTGCATTGCAGCGTGATTATTTTAGAAATAGTAAGTCCATATATTACAAAACACTGAATGACATTTTAAGTTTTCAGATATTTTCAAATATCATTGCTGTAAGGTGTTTTGTAAATGATATTTCACATCATGCAGAAAGAAAGGACTAATAGTATGATGTTAAATGTTTGTTGGCGTATCAATTTCTTGTTTTAGTTTATAATATCAGTATTCTGTCAGTATGAAAAACTGCAGTATGTTTTTAACTACTAGCATTTTGTGTTTATCATTGCTATTCATCTAAATGTATGAATTAGTATTTATTTGAGATTGGAATTGTTAATTGCAGTTATAAGTAGATTTTAAAAAGTATATGTAATATGTCAATATATTTCGAGTAATTACAATTATTCACTTAATCCTGAAAAGTAGAATAAGAAATTCATCAGGAAAATTAAAGAATTAAAAACAGTATTCAATTAATATAAAGAACAAAGAAAACTGAATAGTTTAAATTTTAAATTAAAATTAAATTTTGAAATATTAGATCAAAATAGAAAAAAACAATTGAAACATTGGAATTTAACCCAAATAAACGACTTAAAATAACAAATCAGTTGATCATACACCGCTGAACAGCGAGCTGCGAAAAATATTCATCCACGAATAATTAATAAATTGAAAATAGAAGAAAAGTGGTGAATAAGTTGAAGGTTAGGATATTACAATCCAGATATATTGATATCAAGAAAAATTTGTAAAAGTATATTAAATATAAAAGTGAGTAAACTTAAAAAGTATTACGAAGTAGATTATCCGGAAAGCAGATTTAGAAGAGGGAAGTATTTGTTAATCCAGTTAGCAAATTTATATTGTGAAGGAACTCAAACGTCAATCAAGTGATAGAAATATTTCAAGGAAATCTTGAAAACAAATTGGAGGTTATAAACAAACGTCAATTTAGTAAAGAAGAAGAAGAAGACGCCTTGAGAGGTTTAAAAAGTCAGTCAAGTGACATAATATTTCAAGGATTATAATAACCAGTTAGAGGTTATAATTTAACATTACTCTAGTCGAAAGAAAGACAAGGTAAAGCTTTACAATATCAGAAATCCATGGTACATATTTATTTTAAATAAAGGCCATATTTATCATTTTAGTTAGGTTAGATTTTGTTATTTAAATTTGTTAATTACATTCCAAGTTCAAATTTGTTAATAAATTAATACTCTGTTCGTTCAATACTGAGTTTGATTTATTTAGATTGTTATCTTGATCGATGAGCATTTATTGAACCGACTTCGTTGGACCTTGAGTAAGAGTCATTCTATAGATTGTGGATAGTCATGCTAATGATGTTCTATAGTCTATAATATTAACAGCTTTTAAGAAACTGTTTGGCGCTCAGTAAAATCATTTCAATTTACTTTTAAGAAGTAAAATTCGAACGTATAAAAATATAAAATAGATATCAGAATATAGAACAGTACTTACTGAAGCCATAACATCCAGCGTAGAAGATGTATAAGCTCTCTCTGTACCCAATAGCTTTGGACACTGGTTCCACTGCAATAGGCAAATTACCACCAATGTTGTTCATCACGAAAAGGAACACACCCACCGTCGTAGACCGCACATGGAGTGGCACAATTTCCACAACCATAGCGAACAAGATTCCGAACCACATTTCAGCTAAAAAAAAATCATTTGTTTAAGTTGTTATTTTTTAACATAAGAAATTACGATATTCTTTATATGAGAAACCCAGTTAACCGAATTAATTTAATCAATTTCTTTTACTCATCATGTTTAAAATTGTAAAAGTTTAAAAGTAAATTATAACTTACCAAAGAAATATGACACACCCAGAGTGACCATAGCCCAAGTGGGACTGAAATAGACACTTCCAAAGGCAAAAGGTGTTGATACGATTTGACTCACAGCCAGGACGACGCATCTTGATCTGATTCCCATTTTGGCTACTATTTTGTCAGACACTACACCTCCCACTACTACTCCAATGGATCCTATGACGATTGTTACAGCAAAAAGCCACCAACCTGTAAATATATACGAACAAATGTCACTTTCATAATATGCTCTTGAGCTATGGTTTGAGAATGTTCCATGATATTTATGATTTATGTTTGCGTGTTGAATTTTACAAGATGTAGTAGATTCAAAGGGTAGGATTTTACGGACATGTATAGAAGATAAAGAGCAACATTTTTGTTATTTGTTTATCTAGGTAACAAATTAACATCTTGCAGATTGGCAGAATTGTACACAATAATGAAAAAATACACGTTTTTCTTTTACTAAATCAACACCGCTGAATTTGAAAATGAATGGATTCTGGACCGGAACCCAGGATAGCGAATGTTCGATTATGTTTTGTAATATTTTACAGTGTTTAAAGTTTTTTGTTTTGTCAAAAAATACGAAGAAATGTTTCCTCGGGTACTAAGAGCTAAAAAAGTTCTTGCAACTATAAATTATTTTTTCGGAAATTATCAAGTGATTCATGAGAAAGCAGCGCAAAATTAATTATTTAACTGTATTATCTCTTGAGAACACAAACTACTATGATTATAATTAGTGGTGCTGGTTTTTTTGTTTTCTTTTCTGCCAAACATGTAGTCATTTTAAAAATAATGTCCGTGGAATTTACAAACATATTTATCCAGTATATTACTGGAGAATAACCTTTTCGTTTGGGACTTTTATGTTAAAGGAACGTTTAGAGGGTGTTTTTTAACAAAATAAATGACAGATTAAATAAAGCAAAATGTTGATAAATATGAAGTTAGTTATTTAAAACTTCATTGTTGAGTAATTTATGAGGTTAAAATATTGAAAATCTATCTAGATAACACATTATTTATACTTAATTTATACTATAGAAGCGTAAAATATCGGTAAATATTCGTTCTATTAAAGGTACCTACCTACTTGAAGTTGGAGTACAAAAAAAATAACAGTTTAAATAGAATATAGTTTCCTGACTATTCATTGTTTACATTAATAGTTTATGAGCAGTATTTTTAGATTATATTTACATTATATCACCATTTTATATATAATATTATATTTGGTAATAAAGGAATCAATGTACCACTTTAAAGTAAGAAGGCGAACGCATATAGAATACAATTATTTACATTGCAGCTTTAGAGCCTCCTGCTACCTTAAGGCATTATTCTTTTTTAAATTTTGCAGTCATAAATACAATCACAGCTGGTAAATTTCCATAAGTACTTTTTACAAATCTTATATTACTTATTTAAAACCACATCAACACATCAAATGTAAAATAGCCAATAAAATACTGTGCTTTTACCACTTGTTAAACGCGATTGCAGGCGTTAATACAGCTGATGATCTTACCGCTAATCATAGCCATGCATACCAATCCAGTTGTTTAAAATTTCATGTTATTTATTTGTTGAAATATTAATTTAATAGATTATAGAATGCTGTTTAAATATTGGGAAGTGTTATAATAGAACAAGTACTTCATTTCAATAATATCAAAAAACAAATGTGCATTTAGTGAAAATACCTAATTACATTTTTGATATAGAAATAAATCGCTATAGAGAAATACAAAAAATAACTATAAAACGAGAGAGATAATTAGCCGCTGAAGTCTGGATTCTAGCAAATTTTATTCGGTACAATTTGTAACAGTGTTTATTAGTATTTAATAATTAGTTTCTTACCTAAATCATAGTCAGGGAAGTACAGCTGGTAGTACAAATCACAATTATAAGCGAAGCACATTCCCCCACAATGACGTATTGAAGCGGCGAAACACAAAAGAATTACTCTTGGGTCCTTTATCACATCCCAGATGGTGTATCTTTTGCCATCAGCGTTATTTTGACTAGCATCTTCTCCGATCGAGGTCCTAGTGGGCTCTTTGAGGGTAAACCAAGTGAGGAAGGCAAGTATCAAGGCTACGATACCTGCTCCGTAGTAAGTGACTCTCCATCCAAGACCCCAGGCGTTCAGTGGGGGTATATAACGGCCGACAGGGAACGCAATACCTGAAATGAGGAGATATATGCTATTCTAAAAAGGTTTGGGTGGATAATACAAATTTTTATATTTTTGCTACGTGAAATTTCACTGAATAAAGATGGGAATATGTACAGTCGTGGTCATAATAAGGTTTCCAACCTGATAATTTTATATTGTAATCTTTCCTGTTTGAGAATGACTTTGCTTTTGGGTATATTAAGCTCCGCCCAGCTAACTGTTACCTGCGGGTGCCTTAGATATTAATAACACAATATAAATATTTAAAGAATAGTATAAACTACGCAGCTAAACGTTTTTACTCTTTGAAAGTGGTTTTTGGGCCTACTTTTTCTTTCGGCCGGCATCTACTAATAGGCGTTGGTTGTCCTGTGACGGCACGTGCCTCTATCTGTTAACTTTTTCGATTTGTCGCTCCCTAGACTTGACGCTTAAGCTCTAATGTTTTACTCATCAACTGGAGACACATTGGTGCCAAAACCAGAAGATGTAATAAACAGACGCAAATAAAACCATGTTGGTATTAACTTCCAGTTAATTAAACATTTCAGATCAAGTTCATAAAATACAAGGTATATATTTTAATTTTGATCAAATCCAGATATTTATGATTAACTTGACTAGAACTTATAAAACATACATTTTAACACGGAAAACTGAATTTTAACAATTATGCAAATTTTAGTCTTTGCGTTCATTACTTTATTATTAACTTGTAACTAAAAATAAGTGTTTAAATTTTATGATATTTTGAACCATTAAAATATCATAAAATTTGAGATCAATTATGTGATTATTAATAATTGTTTTTTAATAATTGATTGTTAAATTTATCTACACGTGTATCTTGTAGTACTTTCAAGATGATACAGTAAATTTATCAAATCCTCGGCTTCTTAAAAGAGTAGTCTTCTTTAAATTAGAGCTAAATCCTATTAAAAATGCTCAATAATTATTGTTACCTATCGCAATAACTAAATATAATTGTATAATATAAATTTTGTAGCCAAGTCAACCTTCTTTTCATAATTGTTATCCCTCTATTTTTGTTATCAAATATATATAATTAAGGTTAATGGTACTTAAAGCAAACTGTTAACACATTTTGTGTGGCCATGAAATCCTTGCAACTCAACCACTTGTATTGATCTCTGTCAGAAGGCAAGATGAAAATATTGGCAGAAGCCTGATTCCAAATTTTCCCGTAACTCAAGTTGGAAAGCTTATTGTGACCGCGACTGTACACTACGTACAGTATTAAAGATGATTTTTATTCCTACAGTTACTTTCATCATTTTATGTTCGATGAATGCAGAATTATTTTGCGCAAATTCCTATTTAGAAAAAAATAATGGATAATACTCGACATTTCTTCGTATACCTTTTCATGAAATTAGAAAATGATTTATTTACGTTCTTGTTTATTTTTATTGTATGTTTCAAAATATGTGAGGGGTTAGGTTAGGCCAGTGGTGTCATACTATTATCTTCCTTTCGGTTTTCCAAGTTTAATTTTTTTAACCCTAGTTTTTCAATGGCACAACATAAGAATGTAAATATTTCCCCAACTTACCGTAACCACCGTAGATCCCCCAGTTGAATACAGACATGACTAGCGCTCTTTGTTCCTCAGGGAAGATATCTGACAGTATTCCAGTTGCCAAAGGATTGCACGCTGATTCACCCGCGGCCATGATCATACGAAGGAGAACCAGTTGCCAATATTCGTTGACGCCTCCGCTCAAAATTATAGCTATTCCAAAGACGACTGTACAAATCGCCAACATTTTCACTCTGGAAAGTAAAGAAAAAATTATAGGACTATATGTGCTTCTGAATTCTCATCCAAAATTATTCTACGTTTATAAAAGACATCTTTTGGCGACTAAGGCATAAAAAACACATTTTCTGAAACTTATTTTCGGCCCAGCGCTGTTATCAAAATAATCGAATATGAAGTTGTTCGTATTTACGTTGAAATAGTCGTATATATACAGTGAGTACGTAAAGGTTGGAATAAATTCATTAAAATAGTTACAAAACAAGTGACAAAAATTCGCTCAGAGCCGTCGATTATTAAATATATTTCTCAATCTGTTTATTTAAAAAAAAAAGTGCTGCAAATATTTTTTTGAAAGTTATGACGTCGTCGCCATTTTTTTTAATGGCAACCCCCATTTTTTTAAAATGTCATTTGAAAGAGCACATTTTTCTGCATACAGTACGTTAAATTCTAGGGAGTATTGCATGACGAAATTATCGAGAAAAAAATCTTAACTACTTATAACAATGCAATAAAACAAAAATACAAGAATTTAAGAATACAGCAAAAAACAATTAGATTGAATGTTCACATTTCGCGCCATATGCTTCTTGACAATGTTCAAGTCGAAACTGAAATTCTCGCAAAACGTTAATAATTGTTTCGGGTCCAATTCTTCCAATTTCGTAAGTAATTCTGTCTTTTAAGTCCTCAATATTGTTCGGTCTATTAAAATAAACTTTGGATTTAAGGTAACCCCATAAAAAATAATCCAAAGGGGTTTGGTCTAGAGATCTAGCTAGCCATTCTATTGATCTGCGTCTACCAATCCATCTGCGTGGGAAAATTTCGTTTAAATAATTACGCACTATTACCGAATAATGTGGCGGTGCGCCATCCTGTTGAAACCATATGGAGTTTTTCAGTACATTAGGGTTTTCACCATTTGGATACAGTGCGACAAGTTCTAGAATTATGTTTTGTTGGAGCAGCTCCAAATATTTTTCGCCCTCTAATGAACCTTGAATAAAAAATGGACCCAATATTGTAGTCCCAACAATTCCAGCCCACACGTTAACTTTCTGTGGAAACTGAGTATGGGCCTTCACCATCCAGTGTGAATTTTCACGTGACCAATATCAATAATTTTGCCTATACACATTGCCATTTAAACAGAAGGTGCCCTCGTCAGAGAAAAGTACCCGACTTAAGAAATGTGGATTGATATTACATCGTTCCATCATGGTTTCGCAAAAATCTACTCTGCGGTCGAAATCATCTTCGTTAAGCTCTTGAACTAAATTCACTTTATGCGGGTGCCATTTATTCTTCTTCAAATATTTTAAAACAGTCGACTGACTAATTGACTGTTCTGCTGCGACTTCGCGACTTGGTTTGTGAGGATTCTCCTCCATTGTCAGTAAAACATCTAACTATTTATTTTCTGAAATTGTCGGACGAACTTTCGTGAAATTATCTCTTACATGACCACAATCTCGGAACTTTTTTTCTATTTTGCTAACAGTTGATTGTGTAATAGGTCGATTAGGGTATTTACCATTAAATAATTCACAAACCAGAGTTTGTGTTCGGGACTTCTCTCCATAGCCAATCATTATCAAAATTTCAATTTGTTCTGTCCCACTTAAACGTTGCAGTATCAGCACTTTCAATACGATATCACAAGTAAATACTAATGAATGGGTCTACCCCTTTCCGCGTGGTGAGGCTAATATAATTTAGTGAACTGTTTTTAGATATAATAAAAAAAAGAACGTGTCGGAAACTTACACAGTGGGTTTGATGAATTCTCCGTCGTCGATGTCGATCCAGGCAATAGGAGGGACAAAAGGGGACCAAAAGGAAAAGGAACAAATCTCCGACACACACAATTAATTAATTCACTTATCACTGATAAATAACTATAGCGTTCTGTGGCGTAAGTAACTATTGTCTTACTTACTATCATACTACTGTCTCTATACGGGTCGCGCTCGACCCACACATCGTTAAAAAATCTAGCTAAGAAAAACTTCTTAGTATTACCATAAAGAATTCAAAACATATATTTTTCTAGGTATAATACTACAAGGCGCGTAACCAACTAATGTGTTAGAGTCAGGTCCGCGTTGCTAAGTAAATGAAAAAAAGCATGAACACAAAAAAAGTGTAAATTGTAAAAAGGTTCGACGATAAGTAATGAATGTGTTCTATTAATGTTAAATGTTTTGTTCTCGATAATTTCACCATGCAATACTCCCTAGAATTTAACGTACTGTATGCAGAAAAATGTGCTCTTTCAAATGACATTTTAAAAAATGGGGGTTGCCATTTAAAAAAAATGACGATGACGTCATAACTTTTAAAACAATATCTGCAGCGCTTTTTTTTTAAATAAACAGATTGAGAAATGTATTTAAAAATCGACGGGTCTGAGCGAATTTTTGTCACTTCTGTAACTATTTTAATGAATTTATTCCAACTTTTACGTGCTCACTGTATAATAGACGTATACAATTTAATAAAACACAAATTACTATTTTGTTAAAAAAACAACCGATGTTAAAGTAGTACTAACATCGTTGTATTCGTAATATTATGTAATGCTGTTACATAAGAAATACTCTAACAGATCATCACTATTAGTGTTAATTATATACACTCATTATTTTTCTCTTTTAGGTATTAAATAATATTGTACCAGTTGCAGAACGTTTACTTGTTCCATTTTTAACTTGATTTCACCTTTAAAAGTACTTCGACATTTCAATTTTCCTGATTAATGTTTAATGTGAGCTAATTGCAGTCTTAATTATCTATGTAATGTACAGGGTGTTATACGACATATTTCAAAACAAACCAAAATATCTTGAGGTTTGCATACAGTCAAAATAACCTTGTCATCAAAAAAGGAGGGGATACCTGATATCAAATCGGGTATCTATGTTTTTTTAATATGTTAAACAGGATTACAAATTAATGTTAAATCCAAATTTACGACCTCTGCAGACCTCCGGGTCTTGGTAAAAAATTCAAGAAACTGTGAGATTTTTACCTTTTTTTAGTTTTTGTCGATTTTGACCTCTAAGACCTACTTTCCGTCAAAAACAATTTAGTACTTTTTTAAATTAGACTAAATTTGCTAAAAGTTGTTACCAGAATGAACTCTGTAGATCTAATAGTCTCCGAGACACAGCTGTTCAAAGTTTGTTAAATTTCTCATATTTCGTCATTTCCACCGATTTTTCCGATTTTACTCAAAACATAAATAATGTTTTTCTGAAATGAAATACATATTATGTATCTACCTTCCCGTACATATGACAGTTTTATAATGTGATGTGTTAGAGAACTGAACCCCCTGCTTACCCCCGAGCCGATTCACCGGTTGTTTTGTAGGGGTGTAGTAAAAATAACTTTGTAAAATGTCAGTCTTGAATCTATTTAAAAAATTAGTAACAGATAATATTGAGAGATATCTTAGATGGAGATATGTATTTTTAGAGAGAGATGAGTATTTTTTATAGTGATTTAACTATAAACATACCCAGAACTCGAAGTAGAATCAGACGACGAGGTGTTGGACAATCTCTTCTGGACTCAAGACGAAGACGAAGACGAAGAAGAAGAAGAAGAAGACGAAAAAGAGATAAGATAAAACAGCGATACAGACGACACGGACGACACTCCCGGACCGTCTAAGAGACCTAAAGTTGTTTGGAAAATATAAGATCTGTTGTAACCAATTTTTTAAAATAATATTCCTTCCTATTTTGCGCTCCTTCAATATAATAGTACTGTTTTATTTTATTTTTTAATTTTGTTTCTGATACCAGCTTGTAGCAAATTTAGTCTACTTTCAAAAAGTATTAAATTGTTTTTACCAAAACAGTAGGTCTCAGGGGGTCAAAATGGACAAAAATTGAAAAACTGTAAAGAATCTCGCAGTATTTTGGATTTTTGACCAAGATCTGGAGGTCTGCCGGTTGATAAATTTGGATTCAACATTAATTTATAATCATATACAACATCTTAAAAAAACATAGATACCTGATTTGATGTCAGGTAGGATGTATAAAACTACTGGATTAATAGGAATCTAATATAAATCATTCTTCATTATTCATTAAAGTAAATCCTTTGATATTTCAATATAAAACATTTTCATTATATTTATGAAGTAAGTACAAATGCAAATAAAAAAATATGTGTAATATTCTTTTCTGATGAATCATTCTTTGTTAAAGTCTCCCACCATTTTCCGGGGGGAAAATGGCAAAAGCTGGTAAAAAATAATCCTTATGTAAATTTGATTTTTTGGTAGCTATTTAGTAGTAAGATTAATACTAAAGAAAGTTTCAAGGCCACCATGGTCGGAATATAAAACAAAATGGCATCAAATTAAATTCACTATTTGGAAATAACTTTCAAAACTCGAAAAATAGAAAGACTATTTCTCCATTTCTGAGCCTACTCTAATACATTATCTAATCTTCACATATAACTCGTTAATGTAACAAGTTTCGTTGATTTTGGAGGTCTTCATTCTCACCTTCCGATATCACAATAATCAGAATCGTTTACATGTTCTGGACAGAAAATGAGTTGACTCTACATTTCTTGTAATTTTCGTGAATTTTACCGTTTATAATATTTTTGTCAAAATTTTCCCAAATGATGAAAATTTTATTTTCACACGTGAAAGAGAAATGCAAGTTAAAAATAAGGGTATCTACTTTTAACAAGCCATATCCATTATAACACTTTTTACGTACTTCCAGTGGTCGTATAGACTTGAAATTTGGCATATGTGCATGGTTGTCATGACAATACAACTTGACGTTTTTCTTTCATTATAATTCACATTCAACAGGAATGTGTGCAATATAGTGCCTGTATTTTTAAATTGGAGATTTATTATAAATGTATTTTTATTACTGAAAACTTAACATTTTTCCATTTGTGAGTTACGGTGAATGAAAGATAAATATCCCTTCTTTTGATTGCATACAGTGAATTTGTTTTTGTAGCTGTCGAGATATACAATAGGCAGGTATAAATCTTCCGATAAAAATTTGTATAGAATTCAAACTCGGAAGAGCTTCTCATTGTCTTTTAGTCAGTTTACAGTGAACGTATAAATTATTTTGCGATCCAGTCATTAATTTAAACGTTGTTACAATTTCTGTCCAATATTCACGGAAAACACTAATTTTGATGCTCGCACGTTGGCTGGCAACAAATCATTAATTCTTATTTTACGCGAAAACTCTTATACATACATACGAATTTTTTTTTGTAAGTACATTTCTACGTATTTTCTGTACTTGCGGTTTTTCCAAAAAAAATTGAGGTTTGATATCATTTTGTTTTATGTTCTATCGAGTGTTCTATCCATGGTAAGCTTGAGGACTTTATTTAATACTTTTCAACTAGCAAAGACATACTTCTCTGTAACATTTCACGTAAGGATTATTTATCCCAAAACCCCCATGAGGACTGATCGATAAGATCGATAAATAATAATTGTGAGAAACCTTAATGATAGCACAGACAACAAACCTTTGTATCTACAATTAATTGTGCTATTTTTATTGCATTTGTTGTCGTAACTGCAGCGGAATATAGCAATTTCACCAACAATTATTATTATTAATTATTTTATTGTTTAAATTTAATATAAAAGTTGTCACGTAAAAGTGGACAAAGAGTATCTACATGTAGATCATGTCAAAATAAGGCAATTTAACAGTTTCCAGGGCAGAAATAGCGGCAAATGCTAGAAAAAATAATCCCTATGATAACTTTAAGGTCACTGTGGGAGGAACATAAAACATGGTAAACATTTTTTTCTAGATGTTACTTTTAAAGTAAGAAAAATACAAACATTGATGAACATTAAAGAGCAGAAAATTCTACAAAGAAAATGTCTGAATAAAAAAATTTCGTACATGCTACGTTTCTCGGGTAAAATAATTTATTGATCGATTTTATTAAAAAATGAGTTGTTCCTCTAGCTAACACTAACTAACTTTCCAAATTTCAGTACTATCGGACTTTCTGTTCTTAAGTTTTCGTGCAAGAAACGTGACTTACAGCCGGACGGACGGACGGACAGACAGACAGATAGACAGACAGACAGATAGACAAACAGACGGACGGACATTTTGAAAGTTGTTCAGATTCGATCACCAACACAGTGATATAAAATTTTTTTCTCTACGAGCAATATTACCGGTTTTAGAAATGTGCCGATCCAATGCAATATACTCTTCGTTTTGTATTTGCCAAGAGTATAATAAAACACATACATATGTTTATCATTATACAGTATGTCTCACTTTTCATGACTCCTATATCACAGCACTTTTATTTACAATGTGATTTTTATAAAATTTGAGTGAAAGGTACTTATTCATCAGGAGATTGAAGCACGGTAAAATATTTTAAAATCCACCAGTGGCGTCCGTCGTTATGAAAGATTTAACTGAAAAGAAAATCTCATAATCTTATTCGTTCTTAACAATAACTCACTGAAACCGAATTTTCATAACATAGTGTACTTGGTGTTCACGTAATAGGAAAATTAAACTTCCCTTGCGCGGAAACTTTCAAGCACATTTTTGCCTAAACTGTTCGTTGTACATAGAAAATGAAAGAGATCATTTTCATAATTTTTCATTTTCATAATAACCTCAATTGGCCTCCGTGCCATAGAAAGCGCGATATTCGCATAGTGATCCCGTTCTCAATTTTTAATATTTTCATGAAAGCAGCAAAATAAATTGATTAAAAGAAAAAAATTAAGGATATATTTTGCTAGATCACAAGCCAAATTTTTGTCTAAAGTGACTGGAGTATTATGGCAGTGAAGAATTGTTCTGGATGAAAACTGAGTTGATTTTAAATTTTTGGTAATTTTTGTGTATTTTGTAATTTATAAAATTTAAAATTCACATCGCTGGAAAATGGCGAAAAATTAATTTTGACATAAAATAAAATGCAAATTAAAGCAATTAAAGCTCACGGCAACTACTTTTAATAAGCTAAGATTTAGAAGGAATGTATTTTTATAAATATATTTTCAGTACTGATTACTCACATTTTTTCCAATTACGACCTACGGTGAAAAAAAGATAAATGTCAGTCCTTTTACTTGTATATAATGACATTTTTGTATACAATGAGCAGGTATAAAACCTCCTACGAATTTTTTTTCAAATCATTGTACAGTACCTGTTCAAATTATTTTCTAACTCGCACGTTGGCCGGCAACCCTATAACTTTGATTCTTATTTTATATATACGCGATTACGTACATCTTTTGTGTAGAATATCCTGCTTTTTAATTTTCATCATTTCTATGATACTTTTCATATTTTTTTTATTTTAAAAGTTATTTCCAAAAGAAAAAATATGTTTTACTTTGACGTCACTTTGTTTTATCTTTCGCCCAGGGTGACATTGGTAACTTTTGAAAGTGCTTTTCTACTGCCATGTTTTTAACATACCAAAAAATGAAAAGTTTTCATCAGGATTATTTAATTCTAACTGAAATTCTCTGAGGACTGTACGAATATACATATTACTTCCACATCCACGTGGTAGATTGGAAGTATAATTTTAAAAATAATTTTAAATTTTTTCTTTCTTGAAATAGATTTAGAATGTCATGAAACGTCGAGATTTTAAATTTGAGCGAAACAAAATTTCTGTCTGTCAGTCGGTGTCTGTCGGTCTGTCTGTGTAACATTTTTTGTCCGCACGTTTTCTCCGGAACGGTTTAAGATATTGACTTGAAATTTTGTACACGTATATATTGTATCGAGATCTGGAACTGCATGGTTTCTTGAGGATATCCGGTGAAGGGTTGGGGGGTAAAGGGGGGAAAATAAATAAAGCAAGTTGGTAAGAGTACAGAAACTTGAAATTCGATCTATGTACTAGAAGCCAAAGCCTCAGATTTTTTAATAACATTTTTCAACCTCCCACCACCCCTACTCCATAATTAAGTAATATAAAATTGAGATAGCATTTGAAATTTGGTACACGTATGTATTATAACGACGCGACATCTGGAATTAGGTTGTATTTTGAGATGATTACATTGATGGCTTGGGGGTGAAATAGGGGTAAATAGGGAATTATAAGTAAAGCAAGTGGTATAAGTACAGAAACGTGAAATTCGGTGTATGTTCTAGAAGCCAAAGCATCAGATTTTGATAATATTTTTCAATCCCCCACCACCCCTACTCCATTATTAAAGGGGTTGATAAAATAAAATTGAGATATTGATTTGAAATTTGGATCTGGAACTAGATTATATTTTGAGATGATTCCGTTGAAAGGTTGGGGGTTAAATAGGGGTCAATAGGACAAAATAGGGGAAAATAAGTAAAGCAAGCTGGTAATAATACAGAAATTTGGGATTTGCTGTATATACTAGAAGCGAAGGATTTTTATAATATTTTCCATCTCCCCACCATCCCCACTCCATTATTAAAATTGTTGATAAAATTAAATTGAGATTTTCAATTGAACTTTGGTACACAGTATGTATTATAACTACATCTGAAACTAGATTATATTTTGTCGATTCCGTTGAAGGAGTGGGGGGGTAAGTAAGTAAAGCAAGCTGGTAAGAGTACAGAAACTTAGGACTTGGTGTATATGCTAGAAACCAAGGCCTCAGATTTCTTCCTAATATTTTTCTATGACTAATAATTTCCACATACTATAGTGCTAATATAGTCAAGTTGTTTCCTTTAAAGTGACTTGGATGAAAAATTTCAATGTGTAACTAGTGATTCCTTAGGCAGCGGATTTTTTCATCATTATCCATCATCTTATACCTCAGAGAAGAAATGTGATTGGATCATTTCCCAGGATTTTTTTCTGGAAGTTATGTCATGGCTTTGTAATTATGTTTTTTTTTGAGATTGTAGTAATGAAAGGAAGATATATGTTCGTGTATTTGTGGATTAATACAATAAATAATTAACATGTTGTTTTTCATAATATTAATAGTTTTATATGTGTATGCGTATGACAGAGAAGTATTAATAATATTGTCTATAATTGTTTATTTGTGTCATATTCAAGTTATCTCACTAGTTATTGGATATTTTGACACTGAACCATAACAAAAATTCAATGAAAGACAGCTCTGCTCTAAATGGATCAGACAAAGTATAGTTCTTGAATACTTGGTTGTAGAGGTGTTTCAGAATCTCATGAGCCGCGAAATGCGCAAAAGGCAAAGTTTAATCTGAGTTATAATTATGTTGTTGAAGACGCTGGAGGCTGCCTTTCTGTATACATAAACAAGAGCTCGGGATAAATTGTAAACAATAAATACAATATTTTTAAGAAGTGTAACTGAGTCACCAGGACGGATTATGTCTCTGCGCATATGAAGGTCACGGCTCATGAGGTTTTAAAACACCTCTAACGAAATGTCTCACACCTAAAAATATATAAACTAGAATAAGGTTATAAAACAAAAACTGAAAACGAAAACAAAAAACAGTTAACTTTTGGGAAATATGCTCTATTTCCGCTCTTTCAAACTTTTATACCATCAACAATGATAATTCGTTGTTCATATATTTTCATAGTCACGTGAGACATTAAATTATATTTTTCTGAAATCAGTCAAGAATGCCAACTTTCTCGGCGCAATTTCAGATTCCAATATTCGCTATTCTAATATTTTAGTGCGTTGCTAAGCAAGCATCAAGTCACCCTTGTAAGATTTCATTCAGGTGATTTATATGCAAATTACATACCACTTTCACTTCAGTAAACTCTGAGTAAATATTGAATTTAATGATTTTTACATATGATTATATTTACGATCTATAATTCCAAGTGACAAACATACTTTTACTTTTCTATGTAAAAAGTTCCGCATTTTATGAAAAAGAAAAAAAACGAGTTGTTGTTATTTATAAGTAGCGGTGTATTGAATAATTATATAGATACATTTCCTTGTTATGGGAGATAATTATGGAGTATGTATTGTAAAGTAACGCATGGTTTGTTAAGTTGACAGCAGATGTTGAGGAGTGTTAGCAATTATTAAAGTTGAGAGCAATTGATAATGTCGGCAAGGTTATATTTTATCAAAGTTCTGGCTGCAGACAGATTTTTCACCGTTAACGTAAAAATTAAAAACTGAATTTCCTAAAAATTTATTTAAAAAAATTTGTAGACGTAATCTGTTGCACATTATTTAATCAACGCTGCAATACATTCTACAGGGTGTTTCGTGAGTGACTGGGCATACGCTAGTGAGGGGTACAGAACTCTAAGACGATTTAAGAATGACCTTTATTAGATCTCTAATGCCTGTTGTTTCTGATATACAGCAAGTTTTCTATTTTTTGCCAAAATTTAGATCGGCCGTATTTTTTTAATGGCTGTAGCAAATAGTACCAAATTTAATTGATATGTTTTACTTATAGAGGTCTACATAATTCAGTATCGAAAACAACCAAAAAATTCAGGGCCTGAGCCAATTTTTTTCAATTTTGGATCTTACCTAAATACATCATCCTTTATATGGCTTTTGGCAATGTACAATACAGATTTTCAAAACAGTCTAATAGTGTGCCTGAACCATGTAGTTAGTTTTTTTGGCACACTATTAACGTCTCAAAAATTAACAGCTGAGTTTCATAATAAATCCATTTAAAAAATATTTGGGTGACTTTAGGTCACAAAAACATCAGTAACTACATGGACGACATTAATTTTGTGGGGAAAAATTTAATTTTACCGTCTGTTTGTTAGAATTTGCTACAACGATAAAAACATGTAAAAATATGTAAATGTCAACAAAAGTCAACAAAAAAATTAAATATGTAAAAATGTGAACAAACAAAATTTTTATTTTTTAGAACAAATGCAAAAGAGTAAAAATTATATGGAAGTGAAATAACAATAAAGCTCCTAAATAGTTAGTACAATTAGTTAAAAAGAATTTGATCCAATACAATTACAATTATACTAAATTAAAATAACACACCTAAAATGTAACGAACAAAAAAAAATAAAAAAAAATTACTGCAACAAATTTTCAAAACGTCTGCCTCCAATCTCAATACACTTTCTTGCGCGTAACTGTAAATTATTTATAGTATTTCTAATCATCTGAGGGTTATTTTTTATTTCGGTTTTATAGAAAATTTGTGTTGGAAATTCTTTTGAGATATGCCGTGATTTTCTTCTGTCCATAAGTGCATATTTCTACCGTCTCTGGTAAACTGAGACTCGTCAGTAAATAAAACTCTTGAAATTGTTCTTCTATGATTCAACACCCAACGACAAAACGCTCTTCGGGAAATGTCTTCTCTTTCTTCAAGTCTTTGAATAATTTGTAAGTGGAAACGATGCAAATGGTTGTTTTTTCAAATTTTTTCAAACTCTTACATGAAAGACTCCTAAAGCTGCACCTACTCTTCGTGTACTAATTGAAGGATTTTGCTGCACTATCCCCAGAATTTCATTTTCTTCATTTACATCACGTCGCAAAGGAGCTGAAGGAAATTTCCTGTGTTGCTTTGCATAATTGTGAACAGAAGAAACTGTTGATTTATTGGGAATTCGTACTCTTCATTAGAATAAGACATTTTAACTTTAAAATGCAGTTTAAGTGCTGCTTCAAACCAACAAGAACAAAGTTTTTGACAGGTACTTTGAGTATTGTCCGTGGCAAATTTTTATCAAGGCTCACGAGATTTTTGAATTGGATTTATACGGTTGTTAATTATCGAATCATTAAAACTGTGTAAAAACTGACTAATTAGTTGAATTACATTATTATAATATTATGTTAAGGTTGGGGGCAGACATTTTGAAAATTTGTGGTAGTCATTTTTTTTATTATTTTTTGTTCGTTACATTTTAGGTGTGTTATTTTAATTTCGTGTAGTTGTATTGGATCAAATTCTTTTTAACTAGTTGTACAACCTATTTAGGAGCTTTATTTTCTCAGTTATTTCACTTCCATATAATTATTACTCTTTTGTATTTGTTCTAATAAATACAAATTTCATTTCTTCAAATTTTTATGTATTTAATGTTTTTTTTACTTTTGTTGACATTTACATATTTCCACATTTTTTTTACGGTTGTAGCAAATTCTAACAAACAGACAGTAACATTAAATCTTTCCCCACAAAATTAATGTCGTCCATGTAGTTACTGATGTTTTTGTGACCGAAAGTCACCAATATTTTTTAAATGGATTTATTGTGAAACTCAGCTGTTAATTCTCAAGGCGTTAAAAGGGTGCCAAAAAAACTAACTACATGGTTCAGGCACAGTATTAGACTATTTTCAAAATCTGTATTGTACATTACCAAAATCCATACACAGGATGATGTTTTTTGGTAAGATTTAAAATTTAAAAAATTGGCTCAGGCCCTGAATTCTTTTTTATTTTCGATACTGCATTATGTAGACCTCTATTAGTAAAACATTTCTATTAAATTTGGTACAATTTGCTACAGCCATTAAAAAGATACTGCCTATCTAAATTTTGGCAAAATATAGAAAACACGCTGTATATCAGAAACGAGAGGCATTAGAGATCTAATAAAGGTCATTCTTAAATAGTCTTAGGGTTCTGGACCCTTCATTAGCGTATGGCCAGTCACTCGCGAAACACCCTGTATATTCATATATCTTTATTTATTATTACAAGTATATTGTAGATAAGAAACATGTGATCATAATTGTATTTAAATGTCCAGAACCGTTACTGCGATCATTATACCCGCAATTTTTTTCACAGTAAGACTAACCACTATTCTAACATTATAATAATAATAATCTTTATTAGCCATTTGTTGGAACAATAATATTACATATGGTAGCATGTCAAACATTAGCAAATATATACAAAAATATAAAATAGGAGCAATATATAAAAGTATAAAAGAAACAGTACAACGTATTAAAATTATATAAAGTAGGTAAATAAATTACATTATAGTAAGCATAAGCTTGCATAGGTTACACCAAGTTATACTTGTGATATTTCTCAACAATAAAAGAAATTGTTAAGTTAAAATACCGAGAATTAATAATTTAGAAATACTTTTATATTATTAAAAGTTCGTTCAATATAAAATAATTTGGTTTACATCTTAAACTCATTGTAGATTGAAACCTTTGTAGTGGTTTTATATTGAACATTAGCCTTATATATTCTCTGAAACTCTAGAAACTATTTATAGACTTACCAACTCCATAATGTTAAAAATATGACTATAAGCAAGACAATAGTAAATGTTCAGCAAATCTTCAATGTTTACTATAGCAAAGAGGTCAGAGTTTAACATGGAACAATATGATCAATATGATCAATATGTTGATAATCAATATAATATAGTCATTTGAACACAAAAATGAAGAATACACGATTTTCTTTTGTATGTCACTTTACTTTTTTGGGCAAATTATGTATGTGAAATTATTCGAAGGACCATAAGCAATATTCCTATTTTTTCAGTATAGTAAATATTTTAATTTCATTATTTATCCCCACACAGGCAGTATCTAACCCGCTAGGAAATACGTCAGTAAACTAAACATTTAATGAACTGGTTAGTATAAACAGTAAATAATGGTGAACCGCCGCGCCGCCCCCTACTCCAATTTTTAAAAGTACACTCCCTCTCTTGTAAGACTGTGATTGAGAAAGATATTATTTTATATTTTATTTAACATAATAACAAAAAACAACTTGAATCTCTATAGGCATAGCACATAATATTTAATGTCGAAAGTTTATAAATAGTTATTTTCAGATATTTTGTAAGTGATGTTATTTGGAGTAGGCTGTATACTGTCCTGAAGATTTCAAAAGAGAATGAAATAACTTCTAGGCAGTTTAGAGAAGGAATCCTTTTTTGGATATAACATGAGTGAGTGTAGGTACTTTTATAGCTAGTTCCATATGCATTTTGAATAATTTCTAACTGGAAAGGAAAGAATGTTTGTTTAGGATGTGGTTGGCTGCGCAGTCAAATGTTCTCTAGTTGTGGATATTTGAGACTCTCAATCTCTCTGTGGTCGTAAGGGGCAGGTTTTGCGAAAGAATGGAGGAAAAATATGGAAAAGTTAAGAAAAAGCTTGAGAAATCGTAAAATCCGGTTTGAGATATTCAAAAGTTTTAAGATCCATTATATTTTACTATACATTTTGGTGGTTTCGTTTAGTATTTTTCTCGCAGAATACGATTCTCTACTTCGTTTTGCCGAACATTTCAAGAAAATGCGAAACAGTTAAGAGAATGCCCAAAATGTACAAATTTAAGCTTTTTAGGATCCAGAGATTGTTATGCGAAATTCAGGTGGTTTCTTGTAGTACTTTTCCCGTAGGATACGGGGGTCAACTCTTTTTAGAGGGAAAATGTTGGAAAAAAGGGTAAACATCACAGGAAAAATACCACTAGAAACCACCTTGAACTCAAGTTTAATACTTTAGATCTTAATAGGTGTCATTAATGTATATTGCAAGCTAGATATTGTGAGTTTATTTATTCATTTTCTTGATTTAACCGGATTTTCCAGGGATTTTTCCGTAGAGCTGAGTGAACCTCCTCATTTCACTGGATAATTATTACTACAACATAAAATCACTATAATCCCAAGTTGATAATGTTACTCTTAATATGTTTCACTTGAGAATAACGCAGACTAGATTTTGAGAGATTTAAACCATTTTCTTAATATTTTCGCATTCTCCTAACATTTTCCTGCAAACGAGAGTAGATCCTAATATCCCACTTGAAAAATATTTCTCTTAATAAGTCCTGAATCTTAAAAAGTTTAAATTTTGGATATTACAGGCTTGAATTTGTGAATTTTTAAGTATTTTCTTAGCTTTTCCGCATTTTCCCGGTATTTTTCAGCAAAGCAAAGTAGAGCATCGCATTCTGTCCGAAAAATACTAAAAGAAACCACCAATATCTAGAATAAAATATCTAGATCCTAAACGTTTAACTTGTGGATATCTAATACAAGACTTTGTAAATTCTCAAGCATTTCCTTAACTTCTCCACATTTTCCTGCCATTTTTCCGTAGTACCGAAAACATCATCGCATTCTACTGGAAAATGTTATAAAAAATCGTGTTCACATTCCTTTGCCAGGTTAGGCCAAAATTTGTCACTTTTTTTATCATCCTCTTTTGTTGTTTCTCTAGTTAGGGATATTAAGGACTCGCAGATGGATTATCGTAAGGGTCATAACTGTCAGTATTGTCTCTCATAAAAATGCATTATTATAATTTCAGAATGCTGTCATTGATTGACATTTGTAGTGTACCTTAATGGTCACAAGTAGTTTAACAGTATACATAGCATACAAGTATAGATAACCTCACATATTTAATGCACATAAAAAAGCCGTATAGATTGACCATAAATCTCTGTCTCGTTAGCATGAGTGATATCCCACAGAGCCGTACTTAAAATTTTTGTGAACAATGACAGTAGAAATTTAGAAGTGTCTTTGGTAAATAAAAGGTTGTAGTGATAAATTAAAAAATTTACTCTGTGTCAAGATATGAATAATATCTTATATATTTTGATACACTGACAATATTAAGTTCGACTCTGACGTAGGGTTTACATACCTGCTGTAAACCGTTACACCTAAAATGTTTTCGGTAGGAGGGAGTCGGGTATCTGTATCTAAATAATTTGAAATTATATTCAAACAGGTGTGTTTCCGTTAATTTCTTATTTTAATAGAACATGCTTTTTTAGATTTTAGATTTTGCTCTGAAGGAGCTGGCGATTGACCTTGCCTACTGCGACCTAGAATGTCTATTATAGTTACTTCTTTGTGTCACCTCCTTAGGGCTCCTTATCTAGACATGGTCCTTCCTAGACTTCGAGTCTGTTTATAAGGGGCCCCGGTACAGTTATCAGCCCTTGTCGTTGTCTCGCCAAGCCGCCTCAGTCCAGTCAGGTTTTTACAGCTCAGCATGGACGGAGGTTTACAACGAGAACTTGGGTCACCCATCTATGTGCCGGACCCGACCGACGTTGCTTAACTTCGGCGATCGAGTGTCGGCACCTAGATTGGTGACCGTTCAAGGAGCTGTTAAAGAACAAACTTTACATGAGAACAATGTTATTCTATGTGTTAAGCAATACATTATATTTATGATTTAACATTTCATACAAAAATGGAGCATGCCCAGCTCTCCCATCTATCCAAAAAACCGGCATACCTTTATAATAAAATAAGTTTTCGAACTGATGTGCATAATATAAACATACGACACAGATCGCGATTAACACCACCCCTGCATAAAACCTCATTATTCGAGAGTTTGTTTTCATACCAAATATCTAAGCAATACAATCGGCTACACGATAGTTACAAAATATTACCACTAAATAAATTTCAACGCAAGCTTAAAAAAGAGTTACTACAAGGCACCCTTTCATTTAATTTTTAAATCTTGTCACTGTTTACGGTTCTCAACAACTTTTGTTAGGCATGTCGTTTATTAAGGTTATATCTTATAATTACATTAGATGATTAGATAATTAAGTATTAAGCATTATTTCTTTTTCCATTACTAGTAAGTATTAACGATCAATAATTTTTTTTCCCGCACTCGAATAAGGCTGAAGTACATTAAAATATTATACATTGTTTGTCACTACGTTTATTTCAGTCTTATTCGGGTGCCTTTATGGTTGAGTGGAAGAGCAAACCCCTGTCCTTCGGATAGTTTGTTTGAACTCTGCCATGTGTTAGGAATATTTCAATGATACATTTCATATATTATAGTGTAAATTTTCCTATGTAACTAATCCTAACAATAAAATCATTATTATTATTATTATTATACGTAAGCGGCAAAGCTTGGAGATTTTCTATGTGCATTAAATATATGTAGTCAACTATATACATAATAAATAAGCAACTTGCTATCTCTCATATTAAAGACCGTGACTATCTTAATACAAACGAAGCTACTTTTTTGCCCTCAATATCTTCAATATGAATACTTAGAAAATCAGTTTCCACATACCTGTTGAATTTGTCTGCCAAGTATCCCATCAGCACCCCTACTATGGTGAAGACGGCTATAAAACTTGGACCAGCTAATATTTGGTAATCCAGTCCCAAGCCATTGTAGTTCCATTCGCAATAGGGGGTACCATTCAACGTGTATGACTCACACGTGGCGGAGTCGTTCGCTGTCGAACATAACACTGGCAACTCGCTCAGATATACCTCTGTGTAATTAAGTTGACAAGCAATATCTCCGAAATGTAGATCTTCGGCTATCGCTTTACTTGTTACTCCTATAAGGTAGTGTCCTAGCTCTCCACATATATATCCTATTGATACTATGGCGAGAACGTAGGTTGGATAGAGGAATGCTAGCTTCTTGGTTATTTCCAACATTGTACCGTTGTTTCCTATTTCTGTAAAAAAAAAAAAAATGTTTCATTAGTTTAGGTATTATAGTGGAAGTAAATACAGCTAGGGGATTTTCTGGACACATATGATATTATACACAGTTATTTTATCAGAAAGCACTTTCTATTCATGAAAGCCCATGTTTTCACCTTCAGTTTCGGGGTTAGTTAAAGTCAAACTTGATGTCAACGTGTAAAGTTCCCTTGTTGTTTTCACTACATTAAAGTTTGTTGTGTGTTTATAAGTATTTGTTTAAATTTGTTTTGCTTTTGTTTTGTATCGTCATCTTGATGGAGAAACATTCTATAATTTTTGTTCATTCTTAAGTTATTGTGCTCACAATAAACATGGTGGATACAGAGACACGGACGGACAGGTGAACAAACCGAGAGACGATGACTAATACAATGATATAAAAATTTTCTCTGCAAGGGATATTTACGATTTTAAATAAACTATGGATCAAATTTTTGCTTTTATAACGATAGACATGGACAAAATGCATTTATAGTAGAGAATGTTATAATTTTTATTTTTTATGTGGGACCTAATTTCTATATCGCTAATGGCTCGCGAGATATAAGCAAAAATCTAAACCTGAGCGTCATTTTGCCAATATGGCAGCTCGAGAGCAATAGATAGAGATGGGGACTATTGGTGTATTCGGTAGTACAATTTAATGAATCTTTTTCCAGTTTTCAAAAGTTCAACAATGTTTCCCTCCAACTTTCCCTATTTGACTAAATAATAGTAATAACCAGTAACCATTTGAAACCAATTGATTACTCCATTTGTCAGCTAGGGGTAATTTAAATTAAGAAGCATAACTATTAATTTAACAGACGCCGAGAATAGGAGATACTGACCGTGAAAACTTCCTAAATATTTATTTATGATAAATAAAATATTTGTCAAACATTATGAAATTCAATATAGTTTTATTTTGATTGTAGATGAAGCGACTGAAACAAAATCAAATTAATCCGTAAACATTATGAGCTATAGAATGTAATTCAAGTAAGAACAAACTGCCGGACGGGTATTTTCAATAGTAATTTTAGACCTTAAAAACATTTCAAATCAATCTAGAAATGATATCTCCTTTTAGTGTAGAGTTATCCGTTTACAGAAAGCTGTAATAGAAATTGATTCCTTGCAAATTTAACCGATTAAAAATAATTTTTGTCGAAACTCAGTGGTTGGACGTTGACAAATAACACAGATAATGTTTTTGAGATTTAGATCAGATCTATGTACCTAATATTATGCAAATTGATGTGCTGAACACGGATCTGACGTTAGTTTTTTCGAGAATAAGGCCTAAGCTTGGCATTTCTAGACCTTATTCTTTGATTCTGTAGAAATCTAAGGAGTTTTACCATAAAAATTAACGTCAGATTTGTGTTCAGCGCTTCGATTTTCATAGGAATGCATAGGTCTGATTTAAATCCCAAAAACATTTTCTTTTGTGGACCTATGTTATTAGACATTGTACCAGAGCGCCAAGTTTCGTTTCTAAGGAAGTCTGATCTAAATATCAGATACTTTTTTCTTGTGGAACTGTCACAGGTCCTGTATGATTATTCGATAATAGTACACAACCCAGCGGGAAATATAGTAATTCTTTTAGAGTTTTGGTATATCTTTATATCAACGTGAAACGTGTTACAATCAGTAACGTCCATCTAGCATATTGTGATCATTGTTACAATTAGTATTAGATCAAATGACTTGTTTTTTACATAAGAGTAGTCATACACGTATTTCTGAAAGTGTAATTAGTTCTAGTAAATCCATGTTCTATGACTGATTGATTTGACAGTTCAACCTGGCCAATTTTTTCGTCTACAGTATGTTAATTAACTTATAATGGTCATACACTCCTTTTTTCTGTGTATGATATTTTAAAATCTGTCATGTTTTATTAATGAATAAAGTTACATCCTGGTTAATTGTTGTTCAAGTGAAGTTTTTATCCAATAAATAAAACATTAACAATCTGTAGTTAACATTTTATCTAAAAACAACCACAATTAGCTTATTGACTAGAAAATGAGAATCCCAAGCATACTTTGTTGGGTTGTTTATGAATTCAGCAGAAACATATGAAAAGTGAAGGAATAATATTACTTGTGAGGGCTTGAATTTTGCAATTTTATTTAAATAACATATAAAATCATTTCCGTTTAAAGTTGTGAAAAGAAATCTCATAAAAATTAAAATATTTCGTTTCATTATTGAACTTATGAACTCTTTGTATACCTAGATAACTTATTTGGTAACTTTGAAAAGTTGATCAATTAATAGCAAGGCTTTTTTTTAAACTGTACTCCCGACATTTTAAATAACAGGACTATTTACTGCTAGGTAAGTTTATATTCGACAGCGAAAAACCTGTAGATATATGAGTGCATTAAAAATATATTTTTTATGACAGATTGGCAGGAGGCGAAGGAGGTACCCTTCAAAATATAGGGCTTATATTACCAACCTCATAGGAACAAATTTTGGTAAGGCTGTGTGCCTAACATACATCCATGACAGATGACGTGATACTGTCATACGGCAAAGAGAAGCCAACTAAAATAAGGCATGGATCACAAAGCATCTGCCAAGACATTGTGAATAAGAATGTAATAAAATCATTGCCATTACTTTGTTATATAGAATATAAAAATGACGCACTCAGCTAATTTATTCACACGGGTGTCTTATAAACAATAATTTCATAATAAAATCAGCTTTAAGTGGTGCGAGTAGGCAATGATATTATTTAAAAAGCGAGTATATTGATTTCAAATATTTCCCCAAGCAGTTCCTGAAAACGAGATCTTTCAATATTCAAATACCTAACGATTTGTAATATTCGAGAACTGCATGAATATAATATATATTCGTAAAATGTTAACAATCTGTATACAGGGTGTCCCAGAATTGAGTTCCCGGACGGGAATCTGTGATTCCTGTGTTCATATTGGGCCCGTATAACTTAACTTACCTTAGTCCAAAAATACATCCCTGAGGAAGTACATCCTCTTAAAGTGAGACAGAAAAATTTTTTTTTTTCCAATAATTTCCGATATATTGATGATAAAGTTTTCAAATTTTGGTGAGAGCTATATGCAGGGTACATAGTTTCATGTCATTTAAAAAAACTGGTCGTAGGGAACGACAAGACAAACAAAAAAACCTTATGTAACATGGGGTCTAAAGCTCAGTTTTGGAGAATAAAAAAGAAACAAAAAAAATGTCGCAAATTTTCAATTAAATTTTTTGAGAACTGCTGGAATATTGAGGTAGGTTTAGATTGTCGCGCGTGTCTTTGCCTATGATACTCAGTATTTGTGTGGATAGCTATAAAATGTTGGCGGTCTTTAGCGATGCGGTAAAGATGAAAGACGTCGACGTTTTCTGAGTGTTTAGCAGATTTAATCTGAAGAAAACTATTATATGCTCTGACTCTCCCTTGTGCAATATTTTACTTACTGTGGGCGGTGTTGCGTTATGTACACACGTCCAACCCGTCGTTCGTTGTTTCTGTTATTTTTGAATTTCGGGTCACTGTGTATTTATAGTTACGATTTATTTTATTGACTTACCGTTCAAGTCGGTAAATTCTTGATTACGTACAGACACAACTTACTTGTTCGTTCTTTTTGTATTCCTTTTTGGATGGGTTTTTCTTTTATTTTTCTTTATTGACAACGTTAGTTGATGGTATAGTATTTAGTGTTGAACGGAGTGTTCTTAATTCGACGTACCGAACTGTGTATTGATGCAGATGCAGAGATGTCGAATAATTTAGGTAGGTGGTAAGCTTTTAACCCAGGACACTCATGTATGTTACAAATGTTAATAAATTACATTTAAATTGTCTAAATTATAAACATTAATCCAATATTTTTTTCTGTATTAAAAAATACACATGTGAAGAAATGCTCTGTTTAAACCTCTATGACCATTAATTTGCTTGCAGTTGTGCAGGAAGAGATAACGAATTATTTACCTCCCTATATTATAAAGTTTTATAAAGTAATTGCCTGAGTTCAGTTGAGGCGGTCCATCAAAGGCGGTCGATGATCCAAGGCCTTGACACCGGAGATCGCCGCGTGTGCCGGCGGGGACTTTGCACTTTTTTATGACAATTTAAAAGTTGTATAATTGGAAACTGCAAGTCCATTGACTAAGAAAAGCAGTGGTTCTCAATTGTTCTCTACCTTAATATTAAAAATGTTGACCTAGGTCACTTTTTCAAATTGCCCCTAGAGGGAAAAGTCATAAAGGTTTCTTGTTTGTCTAGTTGGTCCCCATTACCAGTTTTTTTTAATGACATGAAACTGATTACACCCTGTATCTGTAAGTACTCTGTGTAAACTTCACAACAACTAAACATCTCTTGTAAAATTACGGAATACTTAAATATTTTTGCAGAGCACTGAAAGAACTGCAAGCAGGTACTCTTAATTTTTTTTTGTAATACCTATTAATCAAAATACAAGGAATTATCGTTTTTTTCCTCCATTTGCATTTAACATTTATTTACAATTCTAGACTAAAATGTGTTAGAAATTGTAATAAAACTAGTACTTTAGAAAAATAACAATATATTCCACGAAGTGAAGAAATAATACAATTTGAATAGAAACCATAATACATGCGCATCTATTGATAGTTTGGAACCAAGTCCTCATTCCCTTCGTCAAATCCCCTCAACTCCGTTGACATTATCGAATGTGAAACATATCTAATGGTGCCTGGCAATGTTCGAGTAATGCCGATTCTCTAACAAATGTTTGAATAACAGAAAACCACAGTTTATTCTAAAAAATACATTAATAACAAATGCTCCACATGACGTCCACCTGTTTCAGTACACAAATTAATACTTTTAAAATTTAGTGTAATATCAACGAAAAAAAAAGAACGATTATTTTTTCTCTGTATGTCATAAGTGTTTGTGAAACAGAGAAACAAAAGATATTTAGTTGCTATCGAGCTTACATAGAGTACTTATAGAGATACAGGTCCCATGCAAAATTGAAAATTTTATCTTCAGTATAACGGAAATTACTGTAAAAAAATTTTTCTGTCTCACTTTAAGAGATTGTACTTCCTCAGGGATGCATTTTTGGACTAAGGTAAGTTGGGTTATATGGGTTCAATATGAAATCAACTCAATTCTGGGACACCTTTTATGTATACACGTGTTTATAATTATGAGTTTCGTAACTTTCTATAGAATCAGTTTCTTCAAAGGCGATAAGAAAGTCTTACAATTTTTTAGTAAAACAAACAAAACAATAGAAAGTGTGAAAATTTGCAGCGTAAAATCGTTTATGCAAAAAATTAACATGATATAGGCATACAAGCATCCGCAACATTTAACGTATGTATATATTTTATCCTACCTTCTCAATTGTGCTTTATTCCGTATCAATTAAATATAATGACATAAATATGTTTACGTTTCTTAAAAAAAGTTTGTGAATAACCTTTTATGTTCACGTTAATTCGTCGGTAACACACTCATTTAAACAGGAACTGTTGTGTCTATTTATAACTTTTTGAGAGACAACATACAAACAATTGCTTGTTTATGCTTTATATGCTTAATTAAATATCTTGAAATGCAAATACAGATGAATAACATCCATTATAGTAAAGAATACATGCAATTTTTAGTATTGTGGAGGTCAGTAATGATTATTTTGTTAACGAAGCTTCACTAATTTTTAAATTAGTCACCAAAAATAACAAAAATGAGTTGAGTTTCATGCTCGCTGCACATAAGCAAAGGTTCCTTTTACCTTTGTGTATGTCTTGGGTTTTCGAACTCCTGTTGATTTTTCCAATACAGTCCGTCAGAAATATGATTTCTTCAAGACATTTTCCTTGAAATGAATTGAATTATTTTGCATACCGACGGCTTAGGTGCAATAGGACGTAACCAACAAAAATTTGAATTTAATGATTTTTGCACCATTCTGTTCTTCGCGTCCCCGAAATATGTCGTAACCATCAAACAACAAATATTATTTACAATATGTTGAAATAAGGCGTATCCTTCAGGCGGTAGAAAATTGAAGTGCAATAGGTCGTAATCCACAATGAGAGTGAGGGCGTGGTACCTAGTACCCTTAATATTTTAATAATAACAACTGTGTTTTCTGCGAAATTCAATTTTTTCAATACATTGTTAACGATTTTTTGTATGAATTTTATTTTAACTCAACATAACCTATTTAACCACATTTGTGGGATACGACTTATTTGTAATATAAAATGTATGAGAAGTGTTGATGAGAAGTACTGAAACATTTTCTTTATAATGAATTACATTTTAATATTTTTATTATTTTATTTTTATTACTATAAGCAAACAAATAATAAATAATTCACTTTTAAACATGCATAGAGTATATAGGCTCCAATACTAGTTAGCTAATAGATAGGTGAAGATCTGTTGTTTTTTATCAGCCAATGTCAATTATAATTATTTTATACCATTCATGGATAATGTCTTAGTTTTGCATGGAACATCGTTATGAGTGGCTTTAGGATTTTCTGAGTCCACAATAAGGACGAAAAACGTTTCAAAGGCTAAACATTTCCAAGAAACTGAATGAGATTTTATGAAAATGTAATTCATTAGAATGAAAAATTTTTTAAAGACAAGGTACGTAAATAAATTAATTTCAGGCCTTTGTTCTTATTTTTAACTGAATTTACATATCGTAGGGGATCATGTAGATACTAGTTTAGCCTGCTTAGCCGTAGGGGACTAGGTTGGATGCTAGTGTTAAAATGAGAGTGGCAAATCAGAATTTTGACTTGTTAGCATAACCAGAAGTCAGGTTATCGAAAGAATGCAAAGATTTCATTAATATTTTTATATATAGTTTTTCCTTTAGTTCTCATAGATAGCTTTACTTTCCACTGTTTGCAAAATCCTATAAAGAAAATGTTTCGTTACTATAAGCAAACAAATAATAAATAATTCACTTTTAAACAAGTTTGACGTGTTAAAATAAATTTTTAGTATGTTCTATAAGCTCTGCATGAATTACCAAATTAGACATTAATATGAAACAATATGAAAACTTTCCACCTGAGAAATAGAAACATTCTTTGTGTATTTTTCAGACAACTTCCATACACTGATACATTTCATCTAACATTTAATATGACAAACAGAGAATTACTTATTCATTATGTATACTGATGATCTACTTCGGACCATGCAAGCATACTACAAATGTCAATCAACATTCTAAAAATTATAATAATTAATTTTTATCTGAAAGACCACTCTGAGAAATACTACGCACAGTGTGGCAAGATACCTCAAATGCCGGCATTAAATACAAAAATAAAGTGTCACAGCAAACAATGTATTGTTACTAGTTAGTATCAGCACGGGTCTGCATGTTTTTCTCCACCAATTAAAGTCGATGCATGCTTGCATATCCACCTAACCCACAGACTGAAAACACATAGTAACTGTTGTTCACGAGTGAGTTTGTACAGGGTGGTCCATCTAAGTGGAAACGTTGGTATGGCGGCTTTACGGTTGTAGTAGGAAAAAAATTTGATTGCTGAAAAGATTCCGAATCTGAGGTCAAAAAAACAATAGAACATCAAATGGTGAAAATATTCGCGAAAAATATGTTTCTAAAAAAAAACACCTTGTATACTTCTACTGGAAACATAATATTGTGACGTTATCAATGATAATAAGTATTCAAATTCAATATTTGGGTTCCAATTGATCGCAAAATCGCAATGTATTTCGTATTTTCTGATAAACCCTGTATAATTTAAAAAAAAACAGTTTTATATTTTTTTCTGATTTCAACGATACTAGATTTGATATACTTGCTACAGATACTTCCTGAGATATTCGAGAAAACAGTATACAAAATTTTATTAACAACTAAATTACAAGAGATATGAGAAACATTGGTGTTGAAGCATTCCTTACATTCCTACTACTCTATGAACAGTATACACCAAGTTGGCTTTGGAAATTAAACATAAATATCAGCATTCAAATTTTTTTCCTACTGCAACCGTAAAGCCGCTATGTCAACGTTTCCGCTTAGATGGACCACCCTGTGCAGCGAATATTTTCTTAATAAATTATTTTGCTTTTTTGTTAAACTCGCGGTCACTAGTTTGTTTTAAAATGGACCCATTAACACCCTCAGGCGTGTATTATGTAATTTCGGCTGATTTTCTTTTTTTTTTGTGAGGAAGGTACGATTTTTATAATATTTTGAAAATACCCTTGTGCCAAGTGCCAAATATTTACGTATCCTCCTAAAATCCGTAGGGTACTAGTTTACTTCCCCAAACTTTCCCACATAAATTTTTGTATATTAATATAGTGATACTATAGCTAAATTGAGTACACATATTTACACATTTTTATTTTATTTGCTTTTTTCGGCGACTTTACAACATACTATTTGATTTGTAGATAACTGGTGCTGAACATGCATACAAATTATTATTACAGGGTCTCGTTCAAATCATTTATTTATAAAAAGTTTTGACCTATACTACTCAATGAGGAAATCGGATACCAAAAATTAGAAGAAAAATTCAATTTTTTAAAGGAACACCGTAAAAATCACACCAATTGCCCGACAAAAGGATTAAGTGATTTATAATATAGCAAAGTTTCGCATTTCACGTCACGTTTTAAAGAAAAATGCCTTGAAGCTAATAGAATAGCAACAAACTAGCTATAGACAACTCCCTAAGAAAAACTCAAACAGTTGCCTAAACAAGTCTTTGAATTATTAATTTCCTTCGGATAGTACACAATAAGGACAGTTTATCATCTGTATCAGACGATTAATCTGTAGAATAATTAATACCCTAATATTTTAAACCTGTCACTTTAAAAGTGTCAGAAATGAACCCATCCGAACTTTTCGCGGGGACATCCGGTATATGCCTAAATATTCCAATAAACGAACAAATATCATACAGTTGATTTATTTACACATTAACAATCGTCCTCAATTATATTCAGCCAAAAGAAAACCTGACAATCTCATTCTATGAATTGATGCAAGTATTTGAGGTATCTTGCCACACTGTGCGACGGTAACCTGTGTTAAATAACTATAACTAGAGAACACTTATTCATCACGTATTGGCGTCATAGGGGCAGGTCTTTCAGTGTTGTATTTCAGATAAAAATGTATTATTATAATTTCAGAATACTGGCATGGTCAGAAGTAGATCATCAATATACATATAATTTGTTGTTCTTCATATGAAATGTTAGATGGAGTGTTTGAAAGTTGTCTGCAAAATACCCACGGAATGCTTTTTATCAACGAAATCTGTACAGAAATAAGACATATTACAGTTAATTCGCTACATAAAATAATGCATTTCAACTCACAGTAACCAAAGTTACGGAAGTGTGATCGAAAGTATACTGCAAAAATTACTATTTTCTTCACTTCCATAACCACAATCGTCTTTGTACTTATATCATTACTATAGTTTTAGAACCTGTATATGCAAGTAAACATGAATCTATGAATAATATATTAATATACTCACGTACGAGTTGATTTTTATGACTTAATTTGTGTATTTAAAATGTGGTTTTCTCTAAATTACAGAATTGTGAATATCAAATATTATATAATATATGCATAATATATTTGTTTAAACACGTACTGTAGCACGTGTCTGAAAATTACATGGACGGTGTCAATTGGCACCTGACTCCACACCATAAAAGCGCCAGCAAGTTAACTCCAGTCAATTTCAACTTCCCAGAGAGTAATTAAGTTGGCCATGTTGATCGGGTAGCTCGAGTACAACACTTAGAGCTCATAGAAGAGATCTCACCTGCTTCGTCCAGGCAATGTTTATCTCAGGTGTCAAGAGGTCAGTGATATAAAACAACTGACATACGGCAACACTGATACTCTTCTGTGTCATACTAGTGAAATTTGTCTAAGACTAAGACCCACTTGACTTCAAAAAGGTGAAGGTCAGGTTTGTATGGAATATTCCTTGCAAAGGTTTATTAACATTATGCCTCAACAGATTTCTGGTTTCGGCAACTTAAGGTGCATGGCCATTCCCTAGAAAGAGACATCCAATAGGGAAATATTTATTACTTTTGGCCATAACTTTTTTTTCTTAGTACGTATATTTAAAAAAAACTATAAAAGTACCTAAGTAGAACCATAGCAAGACCATTACTATAAATTTTAACTCAATAATTTCAGTGTTTTGCAAAATAGCTTGATTTAAAACTACGAAATAGGAAAATGAACATAATTCTTAAATTTAAATCTAGCTATTTTGCAAACCACTGAAATTATTGAGTGAAAATTCATAGCAATTGTCTTGTTGTGGTTTTACTCAGGTACTCTTATAGTTTTTTTAAATATACGTACTAAGAAAAAAAGTTATGGCCAAAAATAATAACTATTTCACTACAGGATGTCTCTTTCTAGGGAATGGCCACCTTATTGTATCTATTAAACGATTTGATGGAAGCTACTAATTTTACGTTAGCCTGTTCCATTTTAAGTAAATTTAATTGCGAGTCGCGTAGCTGCATTGAACAATATTGTGCCACCTGTGTCTCATCTCAAAAGAGGATCAGAACTGAGGATATTGCAACACAAACTCCAGATCTAAGAGCTCTCACTCCTCTACATTGTTGACGTAAGTGTCGGGTTTGGAGGACGGATGATTTGAGATAAATGATTCTATGAATGATTATCATTTTCTACTTGTTTATTTGTAATTTATTCCGATCATTATTAGTTAATTCATGCCAGCACATTCGGCGTAGAGTTCAAATGAAAACCTAATTCTTTAGCGCCTGACTGCAAAAAATCCTAAACCTATATTCGTCTAAGTTTCTGTTACTCCGTAAGTAACAATATGCCCCTCCCATATTGCAACAGCTTCAATGTCCTGTCTATTTGAGCAGAGCACGATCCCCCTATATGTTGAGCCACTGAATCCGATGCCGTCGCACAGTGGGGCCAAAGGAAGTAAAAAATTTCAGAATATTTGCTACACTCGTGGAATCATTCAAAAAATTTTTCAGTCCCGGGAAATTTTGGGTAATTATACGAAAAGAAGTGCATCACCGCTTTATTAAAAAAAATTGCGTTTCTACCCCCGTTCTGAGGGATTGATTCATTGACTGATTTATTCATTTTCTAGCGTAAGGTGAGCATTGCTGCTGATTCCGGGCATCCATGGAGGTTCATTCCAACACGCAGCTTGGTCCTACGTCGAACACGCCCAACGGACGGCCAAACCGCGTACCGGAACCAAACATCGGATGTGCTATATACCGCCGGACCGGCTGTATACGCCGAGTTGGACATTAGACATGCTTCTTGTCAGCAGAGAGAGCGATATGACGCATGTGGTAGGAATATGGGATGGAAAGTGTAGATGATTCTTTTAAGTTTCCATGCTTCTTTTTTAGTTTCCATCTGTCATCATCGGGTGGGAAGTGTAGGCGTTTGCAAGATGCTTCTTTTTAGTTTCCATGCTTCTTTTAAGTTTCCATGTACCATCATCTCCTTATTTATTCTTCAGATCTTCTGTTTATGAATCTAGCAGTGTGCACCTCCTTCTGCCCACTTGCGCTTTCTTTATTATTACCCGTTCCACAGGTAAATAACCATTTACGCTGAAAGTGCCTTATCTAGCGATAAAGGAGCTTTTTATGACGGGTTGGTTATGAGAAAGAGGCTTGAGAGAATATTTTGCACACCCTGAATATGAGTTTGTTTCTACAGTAATTACTTCAACTGCCGCTTTCTAATTCCGGGTATTTTCTATCTCATTATTTATATTTAATACCTTTTCAATTTTACCTTAATTCTTTCCCTGTTGTGTAATAAACTGTCCCGTGACAAGAATTAATAAACCACTAAATATAACTTAAAATAAATAAAAATAAAACTTATCTTTTCATCTTTTGCATGTGTTACTACTTCCACTCGTTAGAAACCAGTCCGTTGTCTTTCAATGATGGTGTATTATGATGTCTAGATGTTTACGTTATCGTAGTAACCACTTAAGAGAGGCCGGTCATCTTAGCGTCTTGGGCACTTACACTTGCTTTACTTGGTATATAATATTAAAAAAATTTTCTGTATTCACCCCTCAAAAAAGCGACTATGACCCTTAATCAATCATTGAGTGTCAGATATAGGAGTATACTACATTTTTAAACAGCAAATGTTATTAAATTAATATCCATTAAAATTTCGTTGACTCCAAACAACTAAAAATGATCATTGCTGTATTTCAACGTTTCAATCGGTTTTCATCCCTCAAAACGGGGGTAGAAAAGTAATTTAAAAAAAAAGCGGTGGTGCGCATTTTTGTTCGTATAGTTATCCACAAATTCCCGTGACTGAACATTTTTTTTTAATGATTCCATGAGTGAAGCAAATATTTTGAAATTTTTTACTTACTTTCGCCCCACTGTTCGTCGCGTCGTCACAACTGCTTCGTCACATCAGGATGTTTCCTAACCTCAAAAAATAGCTAAAAATCAGTTAAAATCTTAATAACGGGGAGATTAGAGGAAAATCGTGATGTGATGGAGCAATTTTGAAAATGGCATCGGATTCAGTCGCTCAAAATACAGGGGGTATCATGCTATGCTTAAATGGACATGACTTTTTTTTGAGCCTGTGTTATTTATGTACTGGATACCTTGCACTGTCGAATTTATAGAATGTTTGAAACTATGCTTAGTAATATCAAAAGGTGATAATAAAGACGATAATCGCTTGTACTATATTCTCGATATAGGAATTAAATATTTCATCTACTATTTCTCTACAAGAGTAGGCTTTTATAAAATTTGTTCAGTAACGTGTTTGGTTAAATTGTTGGACTTACGGACAAAACTATGCATGATTGCTCAACTTATCTTATTGACACGTATTTCCACCCCTAGGAAACACCCTTAATTTCCGTGGGTTCAAAAAATTATAACAAGAGGTAAACACTAAAGCTATTTTATTGAATAAATACCGGAAACCTCAGAACAGTTTTATTAACTAAAGTACACCTTACTGTCTGAAATAACTTTTTGCAATGTTTGTTCACGTTTTATTAATTTGGATTTCCTAACCGCTTCATTTACAAAATTTCCTTTTCCGCCTGTTTACATTAGCTTATATACTCTAATAATGCCTCAAGAACCATCTATAAACCTTCTATACCCTTCTCGGCGGCAGTCCAGAAAAATGAAGAAATCTCTATCTTCTTCTATAAATTTCTATAATACGTACTACCAATGTCTCAGAGATGGCGCGTACATACCGCTTTTATTTATCTAGTTATAGTTGGTTAACCATCACTGCTACTCAATTTCAGCTATCTCTCATGAGCTATTAGCACCAGCTCTTAGGGGCCGCAAGCGCGTAACATTATTGTTGCAGAATAAGAGTATCCCTACGATATAAACGTAAGTACCTATCTACTTCCCGTCTGTCTTAGATCCATCTTCTTGACTATCTAAACAATTTCAAGAAGGTAGGATATCGATCAATGACGATGAAAAGCCAGGACCGTTATCAACTTTGAAAACTTGAGTAAACATGGATGTTGTTCAGGGCAATTAAAGAAGTTGTACTTGATGTAGGAATACCATACCGCACTTGTTAGATAATCTAACCAAGAGATTGAGCAAGCAGTAGGACGCTGTTAATTTCACAAAATATCGAGTCCCTGGGTTGCCATATCCATAATACTGTCCAAACCTAGCACCCATTGACTTCTGTATACCTATACCTGATTTTCTTCAAGTTGATATCTTTTTTTAAATTATGGTAGGGATAAAGAAATACTCGGAGAAAACGATTATTTTCAGTGAGTAATAGGAGTGCTTCTTTTTCAAGGAGATTAAAAGAACCACATTAACTTATAGCACAATTATCACTATATATATTTATGAAACCTGTCTTGCTATTATTTGATTAATCCGCGCACTTTACGTTAAATCATGATGTTAATACTGTCAATGATGTAACACGTTTTATTAAAATTAGCTTCGACTTGTTAGTGCACTTTTTGCCTAGTTGAAATTTTTTCTCAACAAAAAAATTATAAATACGGCTACAATTTAATTATCCTCGCTCTTGAACCTTAAAATGAACTTTAAATATTTAAGTTGGCCGTGACACTGATTCCGACTTGGAATCTTAATGAACACCTGTCAGATCGATAGTACTTTCTAATTGATTCGTTGGCGTATTATTACAAATCCACGTAAATTGCATTTGTTGATAAAGACGAATAATGTATCTTTATTAACAGCAATTGACATAAACTTACATACAGGGTGTTGAAGAGAGAAGTTTGATAGAATCTTAACATACTTATAAGGTGAACTCACTTATTCACCATCAATTGTCTCAAAAACCTGGCGAGTAGTTAAAATTGTGCAGGGATGTTCTTTCTTGGGTCTAGGCGTGAGAAAATTGTTTTAAAAGTACCCACTGCAAACCGCCTTAAAATACTAAATTACTAATTATCTTAAAAAGGTTAATTTTTAAAAACTGTTTGAACGCTGGAATTTTAGATTAATTTTTCGCATATTTTAATTCTTCTTTCAATACGCCTTTATAAAACTTGGCATATGTCAACAGATGAAACTTTAACAATTCTGTGTGAGGGAAGCTGCGGGTACACATATTTTAACTTTCTTATTATTAAACAGGGTGCCTACAAATAAGTGGGCCCATATCAACTGTTAACTTTAACAATTCTGTTCAAGCAAACCCGCAGTTACACGCTGGTAATTTTTAAAGAAAAATATGAAAATAAAACAACCTAACCATTATACTCTTTGCCGATTTACTAGACTTTTGATATAATTGTTGTGCATTATATAGGATTCTCGGTTTTATGGTACCTACGGGAAAGACAACAATACGTCACATACAACGGTTTTAATTCATCTTGTTACACCGTTATTTCGGGTGCTCCTCGGGGATCTAATCTTGGCCCCCTGCTTTTTCTATTAATTATTAATGATTTAAGTGATGTTATTAATTGTTATAATCTATTTTACGCTGATGATTTGAAAATATACTCCGTTAAACTAGTTTTGATGACTGCAGGAAGCTTCAAGTTGATTTGGAGCATGTTCAGTCTTTGTGCATAGTAAATAAATTAGGTCTTAATGTCTCGAAATGCAAGATTACTAGCTTCTCAAAGCAGACAATATGTGAATTTGAATATCATATTGAGAATAATATGTTATCTCGTAGTTACACAACAAGGATCTGGGAGTGTTGTTTGACTGTAAGTTTCTTTCAATGAAAATATAATTTTAAAAGTAGCTGAGGCAATGAAATTTTATGGATTTATCGTAAGAAACTGTAAAAATTTTACTGATATTGAGGCTTTAAAAATATTGTATTTCTCTTATATCCGCTCTAGACTTGAATATGCAACACTGATTTGGTATCCATACTATAATCATAAAAAAATAATGATAGAACAGGTTCAGAGGAAATTCTTGAAATATTTAACGTTTAAAGTAGATGGTATTTATCCAGAGAGGGGAGTAAATTATAATTATTTAACTAGTAGTTATAACATTATCAGCATAGATTTAAGAAGAACTTGCATGTCATTGATATTCATATACAAGCTGTTACATAGCAGGATTGATTGTTTCGCTTTACTTAGTATGATTAACATTAATGTACCTAGAATTAACTCAAGACATAAACCAACCGTTAGATGTGATAAACCAAGAACAAATATTTTATTAAAGTCACCAGTATACGTAATGTGTCATAATTTTAACAATTTGTCTAATTTATACGATATACATTATGGTTCGTTAAACCGCCTTATTGAAATAGCCATCACATACCTCAATGTAAATGTTATTTAATAGTCTGTTTATTATAATGTAGTTTTTATTGTATAATGTATGTTTCACTATATTATGTAGGTTTTATTATATTTTCACCATCTATTTTATTAAATTTAGTATATATTGCTGTATATCCACACTGTGGAACACTATACCTAAGTATCGTGTTTGAAATCATAAATAAAATTCACAAATTTGTATGTATTTTAGAAAATAATCATAACAGTTTTACTTTAACGGATCATACAGAAGCAGGAATATCTGTGGTTTATTTAATTGATTCAAGTTCACTTGTTCTCAGCGAGTAAGATGCAGAGAATGAAACTTGATATTGAATTAGAGCAAAATATTTAAATAAACATAAAATGCAGTTATTTTAGTTTAACAAGGTTATTCTAAATAGTATATAATAAACCATGAACTTATAGAGAATCACAATCTCATTTAAAATGATTTAGAATGAAATTGGAAAACAAAAAAGTAAATTTTATAAAATCTGACATGCATGTCAAAACGTAGGGCTGAAAATCATATTTTGTGTAGAAACACTGTAAATCTACACAAAATGAATATTGAATGAAAGACTATCAACAGTAGTTGCAGTGCAGCGTAATTATTTTAGAAATAGTAAGTCCATATATTACAAAACACTGAATGACATTTTAAGTTTTCAGATATTTTCAAATATCATTGCAGAAAGGTGTTTTGTAAATGATATTTCACATCATGCAGAAAGAAAGGACTAATAGTATGATGTTAAATGTTTGTTGGCGTATCAATTTCTTGTTTTAGTTTATAATATAAGTATTCTGTCAGTATGGAAACTGCAGTACGTTTTTAACTACTAGCATTTTGTGTTTATCATTGCTATTCATCTAAATGTATGAAATAGTATTTATTTGAGATTGGAATTGTTAATTGTAGTTATAAGTAGATTTTAAGAAAGTGTATGTTATATGTCAATATATTTCGAGTAATTATAATTATTCACTTAATCCTGAAAAGTAGAATAAGAAACTTATCAGGAAAAATAAAGAATTAAAAACAGTATTCACTTAAGGTAAAGAACAAACAAAACTGAATAGTTTAAATTTTAAATTAAAATTAAATTTTGAAATATTAGATCAAAATAGAAAAAAACAATTGAAATATTGGAAATTAACCCATTGAAACGACTAAAAATAACAAATCAGTTGATCACACACCGCTGAACAGCGAGCTGCGAAATATATTCATCCAAGAATAAATATTAAATTGAAAATATAAGAAAAGTGGTGAATAAGTTGAAGGTTACAATCCAGATATATTGATATCAAGAAAAATTTGTAAAGTATATTAAATATAAAAGTGAGTAAACTTTAAAAGTATTAAGAAGTAGATTATCCGGAAAGCAGATTTAGAAGTATTTGTTAATCCAGTTAGCAAATTTATATGGTGAAGAAATTTCAAACGTCAAGCAAGTGATAGAAATACTTCAAGGAAATCTTGAAAATAAATTGGAGGTTAGAAACAAACGTCAATCCAGTAAAGAAGAAGAAGAAGAAGAAGCCTTGAGAGGTTAAAAAGTCAGTCAAGTGACATAATATTTCAAGGATCATAATAACCAGTTAGAGGTTATAATATAACATTACTCGAGTCGAAAGAAAGACAAGGTAAAGCTTTACAATATCAGAAATCCACGGTACATATTTATTTTAAATAAAGGCCATATTTATCATTTTAGTTAAGTTAGATTTTGTTATTTAAATTTGTTAATTACATTCCAAGTTCAAATTTGTTAATAAATTAATACTTTGTTCGTTCAATACTGAGTTTGATTTATTTAGATTGTTATCTTGATCGATGAGCATTTATTGAACCGACTTCGTTGGACCCTGAGTAAGAGTCATTCTATAGATTGTAGATGGTCATGCTAATGGTGTTCTATAGTCTATAATATTAACAGCTTTTAAGAAACTGTTTGGCGCTCAATAAAATCATTTCAATTTACTTTCAAAAAGTAAATTTCGAACGTATAAAAAATAACATAGATATTAGAATATAGAACAATATATATTTTTTTTATTTTATAATTTTATGTAATTATACGTATTATATATTTTCTTTCATTTTATTATGTAGTATTATAATTGTCCTGTAAATGGGTTCTTTGTTGGGCAATAAAGCTATTATTATTATTATTATTATATTATTGTTATTTATCGTAAATAAATAATATTACTTTATGTTAGCCAGTGACCTTGTCCTTGACTACTTCGAGTTGACTTAAGCTATAATTTTATAGCACTTATGACAAATTTATTACTTTTAAGTTTATAAACATATCGATAGTCCCTATTGTAATATACGCGTAGCCGATTTTGCAACGTAACAATATTCATATCTAAAGATTAAAATTTTCATGGTACTGTCCAAATTTCAACACAGTCGGAGTTTTCGTTCCTAAGTTATCGTGCTTATAAGAAACGTGACGAGCGGACGAACAGATGGACAGACGGACAGACGGACAGACGGACAGACAGACATCATTTTGAAAGTTGTTCAGAATTCAATCACAGACACAGTGATATGATTTTTTTTTTCTCTACGAGCAATATTACCGGTTTTAGAAATGTGCCGATCAAATACGATATACTCTTCATTTTGTATTTGCGAAGAGCATGATAGCTCCGTTTCGTTAGATTAATTTAAAACGAAGAATGGTAGTATATTGTTTTATGTATCTCTCACTCTCTTAATATTAATCTCTCCACCACCCAAATCCATATAACCACCCACCATTCTGTTTCTGACAATAATACAATAGTTACGAAACCCTTTCCTAATAATAACATTCAACAGTGATTCGTACTTCCTCTAGATTAACTTATTGAGAGTGAAATATAACAAATTTTAAATTGCTCCTATAAAATAATTCATGTTTGAGAGTGTCCCACCGCCCTGACCACAGGTTGTAGTATGTTCTTTCTAAGTATTCTCTTGCACACCCTCTATGTAAGTTTGTCAATTGCTATTAATAAATTTAATACACCATTCATCTGTATTAATAAATGGAATTCATGCGGATTATCTGCACTTCTTATCATTCTGGGTAATTTCCGCTATAAGAGTAAACGACATTTCGCAATACATCTCACCAGTACGATTTCTTCATCACCAAACTGGTGGTCATTTAAAAATCCTGGTCAGATATTGATTTTTTGGAAATGTATGTCCCTTTCATAGTTATATTTTTCATTTACGCGAAGTTGTGTGCGTTTATAGTAACATTAAGGGAAAGTTAAGCTCGTTGCTAAAACCAAAGCCAATTTCTGGTCTAGCTCAGAATCGAAAAACATTTTGTTTTTAGTTCTGCACTGACCTTGTTTTGAAATAATTATGCGCATCCTGGTTGAGTGGTGGAATAGCAACAGTTGAACTCCGCCAGGACGTTATAATAATAATAAATGTTATTGTCCGAGAGACCATACAGTAACATGGTGTGGGGCACGTCAATGTGAAAAACAAAAATAGTCAGTGCAGTAAAAATTATGACAAAACTTACAAAGAATAGATATAAAAAAATTGATAGATGGAACAGCTATTACACAATGTTAAAAACTAAGTTATATTTACATGAAACATACATATACACAATATACACATACTCATATTTATAGATACATTTACAGTAAAATTTCAATATCATCCTCTAGAAATTCTTATAGAGAATAGTAACATTTTGTAATTAAAACATTAAAAAAAAAATCGGTAAAGGTATTTACACAGAACTTCCCTCGTTATTTGTGCACGGCGGTGACTCTAAAAAATTATTAATTACGAAATGACATTGAGAATAATAATCGGAATATAGTTATCACTATTATTACAAAGAACACCTGATAACTTTTGGTCAAAAAATATACATATTGCTCATCCAACAGCAAAAGTTCAACTAAATAACAGGTGCCAAATATGGAAGGTTTGAGCAAATACCTTTACAAATGTCCACTATAACTGAAATATTTCTTGGGATGACCACCCTGTACATTTTTCAATAAAAGTATAAATATGTGCATATGCCAAATATTATTGCCATCCGTCGCATTTTCAATCCCACATTCACGTAATGGAGTGGAAGTATAGTGGTGGTTAAAAAATTTCATTTTTCAAAAATGTTGGTAAAAAATTTTTTTCTTCTGAAATAGGTTTAGAATGCCATGACACGTGGAAATTTTAAATTTGAGCAAAAAGGAAAGTTTCCTTCTATTCTACAGTGGTATTTTTATTTAAATTGGTTTAGAATGCCATGAAACGTGAACATTTTAAATTTGAGCAAAGCAAAAAAATTCCAACTAATTTAGTGGTAAAAATTTTTCAAAAACGTTGGTGAAAAAAAATTTCAATTTTTTTTCTCGAATAGGTTTAGAATGTCAGTCATGTCAAACGTGAAAATTTTAAATTTGAGGAAAAAAAAATTCCATCTATTCTAGTGGTAAATTTCTTTTCCAAAATGCTAAAAAAATGGTGCATTTTTCTTTTCCGAAACAGGTTTGGAATGTCATGAAACGTGGAAATTTTAAATTTGAGCAAAAAACTTGAAGTGGTACTGCGTGCGTTAAATTGTGTATCAAAATGTTCATGGTGCATAAGATGACTTAAATATTTGGAAACTCCTAAACCCCTCTGAAATTTTCCTTCCACAGCATTCTTAGTAGTTGGTCGACAACTTATCCAATCATCCGTGCATGTCACAATAGAAGGAAGTAGAAAAAAATAGCTTAGTAAATAACGTTTTTACGCATATTAATACCGTACTTAATTGCAGATAAATGGTGGCGCAGCGACACCAAGTTTATGACAATGACAATAGACCGGATTTGATCTTGATTAATCGTGATCTTGAAAGAGTTACTTACACTTGAAATATGCAACCTTGAAGCATCAAAGTAATTTTCCTTAATCATATTGGATTACCAAGCGAGATTATAAATTGAATGGAGTAGCATGCGATGGTTTGATTAAACTTATACTGCGTTTATGTACTAGGAAAGCTACCAGGTTGCAAGTTTGTTAAAACAATTATCTTTATTTTGAAAAGATATTTCAAATTTCATTTGAACCTGCTAAAAATATGAAGAAAGAAACTTAATGATTTCTTCAGATGTATTAATACAGCAACAATGAATTAGGGGTTTTATTTAATTTTATTTTTATTTTATTCATACACCATTTAACAGTACAAGACCATTTACAAGATGGGAAACAACACATACATCGTACAAAAATTACTTAAATTTACTAGCGTACATTTCAGTAAAGATATATAACAAAAGAAAATATAAATATTAAAGAGAATAGAGAGTTGAATTTATTTACAACAAAAAGAGAGAATAAAAAATAGATATATGATTTAGACAGAATCTCCTATTTATTAAAGATGTCGATATCACGCTGACTGTGGTTATAGCTAGAGCACATGCTGTAGATTGGTGAAAACTTTAAAGTATTAGTCCGGGCTATAGGAAGGTAGAAAGTTTGGTTTTGTCTTGAATTTATTCGCGGAATATGGAAATTAAGTCTCTGAAGTATCTCACTACAGTCAATATCATAATGAATCACCTTTTTTAAGAAATTCATGGCAAATTCGTTGCGTCTTTCAGATAGGCTACGCATTGAAAACATTTGAAGTAAATCACTTTGTGGAAAACCAATTGGTGGATATATACCATGAGATTTTAGATGTAGAAATTTAAGAAAGTGGCGTTGCACGTTTTCTAATTTTAGACTATGAGTGTTATAGCAGACGCATACTCTAGTTTAGATCGCAGAAAAGAAAAATATAATAGTTTTAACGTTGAAATATTAGAGAAATCACGCCCATTGCGTATAATAAAACCAAGTGTTCTATTTACGTCGCAAATTAACGTGTCTATATGATTGACAAAGCTGAGTTTTTTCTCAAAAATTACTCCAAGGTCTTTAAACGAGGACGGTCGAGTTAATGGTTCATTTTCTAGACAGTAGTTAAATGCAAAATTAACATCCTTTGTGGAAAATGTTACGTTACATTTTTGCACATTTAATGTGAGACTGTTCTCGACACACCAAGCGCTCAGTTTAGATATATTATTTTGTAAATTACTGCAGTCATTTATGTTAGAGATTCTATGTAGTAGCTTGAGGTCATATGCGTACATTAAAAAATGAACATCTAGTTCATATGTTATATCATTGATGAATATATTAAACAAGAGTGGCCCAAGGACAGACCCCTGAGGTACACCAGAACAAGATAAGTAATCAATAGACCTGAATCCATTAAACGCGACGTACTGTTTCCTATCTGACAAGTATGATTTTAAAAAGTGTGTAAGATTTGGTGACATTCCAATGTTGGACAGTTTTTTAATAAGAATGTTATGATTAAGCCTGTCGAATGCTTTTGTGAAATCGAAATATATTACATCTGTTTGAACTTGCATTTCAATGGACTCAGATATATATTGGGTAGTACATATTAAATTGGTGGTTGTAGATCGACCTTTTATAAATCCATGCTGCTGAGAGGATATACTGTTTTTGATATGCGGATATATGCAATTATGCAGCAAAATTTCAAAAGCTTTGCCAAAGTTACAAATGATAGTGATTGGTCGGAAATTTGTTATATCATTTTTGTTGCCCTTTTTATAAGCTGGGTTTTCTTTTAATCGCAATTTTTTCTTTTACTATATTTCATTTACTGCCTACTGCTGTAAGCTTTTAGATTCAAACATTAATTTATGTTGTTCTAGTTTAACTATATCCAAGATGAAATATTGAGCCGATGCTGTCTATAAATATGAAAGTTTATTCGAACGTCTGGCACACCAATTAAAACTTTCTTGCAATTAAACAGTAAAATAGTGATCAGATTGTCTACAAAATGTGTATATTTTTATTTATCAATGTTCGGCTCGTTTAAGTAGAAATATTTTCCAGAGGACCAGGAAACAATGACGATGTAAAATAGTTATCATGGAATTTTTTTCTACATTCTCCGTAAAGCATAATAGCTATTTATGCAATAAGTTAGGAAAAGTTCTTGTATTGTATTAGGCGTAGGCTTTTTGGGGATAGCCGAGGTCAAAAATACGTTGCATATGGAAAAAACACTTTTCTGACGTATTGCTTAGATATTTTCTACAGACGAAGTGATTAAGGTGGCCATTCCCTAGAAAGAGACATCCGACAGGGGAATATTTATTATTTTTGGTCATTACTTTTTTTTCTTAGTACCTGTATTTAAAAAGCTATAAGAGTACCTAAGTAGAACCATAACAAGACTATTACTATGAATTTTCACTCAACAATTTCAGCGGTTTGCAAAATAGCTAGATTTAAATTTAAAAATCATGTTAATCTTCCTATTTCGTAGTTTTAAATCTAGCTATTTTACAAACCACTGAAATTATTGAGTGAAAATTTATAGCAATAATCTTGTTATTGTTCTACTTAGGTACTCTTATAGTTTTTTTAAATGTACGTAGTAAGAAAAAAACGTTATGGGCAAAAATAATAAATATTTCAATATCGGATGTCTCTTTCTAGGGAATGGCCACCTTAAACCAAAATATTTTTTAAATTTTATATTTGGTATTTACATACTTCTTACTTTTTTTTACAACAATTAAAAATTAAAAAGTTGTGTCAAGAAATATAATTTCGTTACTAAGACTGCAGCTGCCTTATATCCAGACCTACTTCAGATCGTAACACCCGTATACCCGTTCATTGATGCTTGATTGCCTTCAAACTTTGGTGGTAAGAAAAGATCGATAAGGTGATTATTTAAGTTTAGTAATATGTGATATTTGTCAGTAGCGTACGATTTTAAGTGGGTTTGAGAAGTCGATTTTTCAAAAGGAGTATTAGGGATTTTTTAGAAAAAAGCCAGGAAGGTATTCTTAATCTGCACCTTTAGAAACCCCTTTGTACAAGATTACATCGTAGTAGGTTAAATGTGTTTGAGATAGTGGCCATCTATTAACATTGGAAATGTTAATGTTCGTATATTGGGCCAGAGTTCCGAGTTCTATTCAAGACTGCCGTCATGAAAGTGTCAAGGTCAGATGACGTAACACTGAGCGGGAGCCTACTATAGTGTGATGTGCATAGTATGAGCATAAGCGGAGAACACCAAGATATAATATGCAGTCGCGGTTGTAGTCAGCCAGCGCCAATCGTAGTCGCCATGAATTCACACAGTTTGACAAATAGCGAATAGTTATTTTAGTAACAACTACCTAAATTCACGTTCTTTGGGATGAATTGTAGATCGGTTTCGTCTCGTCCGGAATAAGTTTATGTTTTATGTATGGTGTTATCATTTCCAATGTCCCGATGATTGCAAGGATTGTGAAATCTGTGAAATCTTTGAACTAATAATATTTTTTTCTGTAAAACGGATTCACAAATCAAAAACCAATTATTCTTACGTTTAAATCACTCTAACTTAAAAACGGAAGTAGTCTTATAAGTTAGCATGTTATGATTACAAATTTGTTAACATATTTTTTCTAATATCTTGTTTTATTCCCATTGGAAAGCGGCAGTTTGAATTAGGCACTACAAAAACCAAAACAATATACAGGGTGTGCGGAGGTTTCTCTCGGGCCACTTTCTCATTCTCAACTCGCTGTAAAAAGTTATTTTACCGCGATACAGATAACATAATAAGAAGACTCTCTTACAGCAAGCTAATATCGGTTTTGAAAAACTAGGCAAAAAATGGACACACTAATACAGGACGTTGAAACGAGAACACATCAATTAATGGTACAAAAAATCGACGGCGACGGAAACTGCCTATATGGAACATTAACCCACCAACTGGATGGAAAAAATATAACATCACAGGCACATACCAATGCGACGAAAACCCTATGAAAACAAGTAGCTGATTATATCGAAAATCAACCATTTCATGCCATTTATGCAGGCATCCATCTATGAACTAGCACCCCGTTACAATAGATACAACTCTAATATGGGAAAAATAAATGCGTTCATTCGAGATCTGAGAAGAGATGGTTTTTTTTGGGGGGGGGGCAGGAAACAATTGCAACAACAGTAAATATGAAAAACAGGACAATAATAGTACATCACGAAGAAGGAGAGCATATAATCTTCCATTCTACTAACCAACAGGGAAGAGAGAACACACCACTACAGATAGTATATAGGAAGCACGGAAATCAAAGAAATCACTACGATAGCGTGATTATTGCACAAGAAAAACATGAAGCAGAACAACCAGAAGAAACATACGCTCGAACTGGGGCAATAACACTCCGCCCAGAATTAGAGGAAGCAACGCACATAAACATGTACCAAATATCACAAAGAATAGAGGAAGCCAACAGTCAAGAATTACAACACGATGACATCATCCTGGCGACATGGAATGTCAGAGACTGCATAACGAGAGAGAAAAGAGAAAAAATCGATGTGGCTCTTATGATGGAACACATACACGTTGCATGCATACAAGATACACACATGATAGACGGAACTGCAGTTACTCAAAACTACAAATGGCATCTAAGTGGAGGGGACAAAGAAAAAAACAGCAGAGGAGTCGCATGGGAAATAAGACGGAACACCCCTATCCAGATAAAGACAAGAAAACTAAACGAAAACATAACCATGGCAGACTTACAAATTGGAAAGGAAAACATATGCATATTAGGAGTACATGTGCCCTCCGACAAACGAGCAGGACGAGTATTTAGACAGATCACCCAAGAGACTAGAAGAAATAGGAATAGAAAAATGAACATAATAATACTAGGAGACTTCAACGCGCATGTAGGAAAGGACGACCAAACACATGAAGACAAGAATATCATAGGAAAAACCTTACTTCACACATGGACAAAAAGTTATCGTGCTTACAAAAAAAAACGTGACGGACGGGCGGACGGACAGACGGACGGACGGGCATTTTGCAAGTTGTTCAGAATTCGATCACCATTACAGTGACATGAATAAATAAAATAATTCATACTGCATAGCAGTCGCAATTAAAGAAAATATCATTATTAATATTTGGATAAGCAATGGCATGTAGTGGGATCATCGATTGTAGTTGTGCCTGACATTTGGTATTTAGTTTACTGAGTTGATTTCGAAACTCTTTTTCCTCTATAAATAGTCTCGGAGATGGACGACACCGAAGATACGGTGGGTGGGTAAACATAAAAAAGAAATTTGTTGTTACGAACCGCGGTATCATGAAAGTACATCAACTCCACATCCCCCCACCAAAATGTCAGGAAAAATATTCGGGCCGTTCTTTGGCAGGAATTAAAAAAAAAAAGAATTTGTAGTTGCGAACGAAACTTTGATTATTTGTTCTATTCAATGCCAATAAGTCTGAAAAATTATCTCAGAAGTTTTTCATGGGCGGTTATTGAGATATAAGTGTTGAAAGTTGCTAAATTTTGAAAAAAAAAAAAACGTTTTGATCTTGAGTGGTAGAGTAGCAATAGCTGAACTCCGCCAGGACGTTAACACAAATAAGGCCTTAAAAAATGTTGGTAAAATGGGGTTGAAATTGATGAAAACGTCTGACTAGCTCATTATGAATTTTTAATGGGTTCAAAAATGATATATTTCGATGTCAGACGTTTTGATTTGTTCTCACCCTATTTTTGTAACCCATAAAGTGGTCATCAGTTCTTAACTCCATTACGCGTTAAAACATGCTTCGAAACTGATAAAAATGCATTACATATACCAAATCTCACTAGTATTACGATAGTTTTCGCAGTAGTATACATTGAAACACTTTCAATTCCAGTAATGGGGGTTGAAAGGCGCTAAATGCACAATAAATGCGATATGTAAGGCATTATTATTTCTTATATACAATCTTTCTAGTGTTTAAGTATGACAAATTCCTTCAGTCGACTGATATTATCATTCGTTATTATTTGCAACCCCTTACGTTCGGGGTTGATGCGCAGGTACACCCCCCCCTATCGACTGTAAATCACCAAAAAATGCCAATAACTTTTTTCCGTTGCTTGTATGAAAACATGTTATAGGGACAAAAAAGATTCAGCGTTGAATTTTCTATAAAACAAAACCACGAATTATTATTAGCGAATCTGCCAATATCGCAGAAAATCGAAATTTCGCAATCTCAAAAAACGTCGATAACTTTTTTCCTATTGTTTATATGAAAAAATTTCACAGGATAAAAGTTACTTAAAATTCGATTTTATACGAAACGATTTTTTAATTGATTCCACTATGTGCCATTACTTTAACTACTACAAACTATAATGAATATCTTGCAAGCCTTCCGGTTAAATTCTGGCGTAAATTTTAATGGTTTTCTAATATATTATGACATTGTTTAAGGTGTTTTCCCCATTTTAATTAACTTTTAGGTATTCCAGCAGTAAAGTTCTTTGATGTGTCAACGACAAGACGAAGTTACGTTCTCGGTAAAACCCAAAACAAATGCATCAACATATTATAATTATATTAATTGTGTGGGCCTGGTTTCTAAAAGATAAATCACATTCGTTTTCAAGTAATACGAATTTTATGCGTTTGCAAGTCGTTTTACTGAATAGGTTTGAATTTTTAACATCCCTTCTCTCAGAAGTAACGTGGTAAAGCTGCCATCATAAATTATAGTGATAAGGGTGATAGGAAGCAGATAAAACACTGATAAATTGGACGTGCCTTTTTATACCCTAAATTTCTCCATTTCAAGAAACACGGGCATTTTAAATTTTTAAATTTGACTGGTATGAGAGAGAATACTCAGATTCGGATGTTATATTCGGATATTAGCAATGATTTTCTACTTTATTTTTAAGCAACTATGGCAAGTAATTCTGACAAATATTGAGTTATAAATGAGGGCTATATGCTGCACTTGTCCTCGGTCTGCGGTTCTGGGTTCAAATCCAGGCTGAGGCACTAAAGTTTTTACATAGAATGAAATCAAATCACGGAGTACTTGAGTACCGAGCATGTGTTCCTTGCTCGCAGGATTGAAAATCATCGCTTGTGCAGAAAACCCCTTCCACAACATTTGACTTATTCCTATTGTTCAGTAGGTTATCACGATTCTATATTATAATATAGTTTTACTTCCACATCCACGTAGTGGATTGGAAGTATAGTAATCGCAAAAAAAATTCTAATTTTTTTTGTTGAAGTAGGTTTAGAATGTCACGAAACGCCGAGATTTTAAATTTGAGCAAAAAAATTATGTCTGTCGGTTTGTCGATCTGTCTGTCGGTCTGTAACTTTTCTTGTCCGCACGATATATCTTGAACGGTTTAAGATATTGACTTGAAATTTTATACACTTATGGACTACTTATAACGGGATCTCGAACCGAATTGTTTTTTGAACTTATCCGGTGAAGGGTTGGGGGTCAATAGAGGTAAATAGGAGAAAATAAGTAAATCAAGCTGGTAAGAATACAAAATTTTGGAATTTGGTTTTTATGCTAGAAATCAAGAGCTTAGATTTTTTTATTATATTTGCATCACCCTCACTCCATTATTAATGGGGTTGACAAAACAAAATTGCGATATTCGCTTGAAATTTGATCAAGTATATTTTATAACGACACCTGGAACTAGACTATATAGATGATTCCGTCGAAGGGTTGAGGGTTAAATGGGGGTAAATATTGGAAAATAAGTAAAACAAGCTGGTAAGAATACATTAACTTGGAATTTGGTGCATGTACTAGAAGCCAAGGCCCGAGATTTTTTATAATATTTTTTAAATCTCCCACCACCCCCACTCCATTATTGGGGTTGATAAAATAAAATTGATATATTCACTTGAAATTTGGTACTGGTTCTTTGGAATTAGATTATACTCTGAGATGATTCCGTTGAAGGGTTGGAGGGTAAGTAGAGGTAAACAGGAGCAAATAGCTGGTAAGAGTACAGAAACTTGAAATGTGGTGTATATACTAGAAGCCAAGGTCTCAAATTTTTTTGTAATATTTTCCATTCCCCAACCACTCCCTCCCCATTAATAAAATGGTTGATAAAATAAAATTGAGCTATTGACTTGAAATTTGGTACACGTATGTACTATAACGATATCTGGATCTAGATTATATTTTATTATGATATCTGCCTCAAGTATTAGTAAAATTCTATGACTAATTATTTCCACAAACTAGAGTGCAAATATAGTCAAGATGTTTTCCTTTAAAGATACTTGGTTGGAAAATATGGATGTGGAAGTAGTAATTCCTTATGCAGCGGTTTTTGTTTTTATAAGTACAGGATGCCACCCCTATTTAACGAGTGGCACCAAAAAAATATCCATTTGGTTTAGGTAGGATTTTTCAAATTATATGTTATATCACAGTTCTTCATACATCAGAAAATAAATCGTAGAAACTTTTAGGCAACCCAATGAATAAAGTTTAATTTGAAGCATGTTGGACAAACGAAAGTTCCTATTTTAACAAGATTCAAGGAACATATGGTCTATCTCAAAAATGGAAAAACTGAAAAATGTAGTATTACCCAACATGTCTTTAATAACAACAATAGAACAGATATCAGTAGCCTGAAGTTAATTGAAAATGTAATAAATGCTATATGGAAGCTTTTGAAAGCTTAGAAATTAAGCCAATCTCCCGTAATTTGAATACACAAAATAATTCTTCTCTTGGCCCTCAGGTTTGAAGAGAGAAAAAATTATTTGTTTGACACTACTTACTACTTCATACTGACGACGATAAAAAAACAAGAAACTACTGCTTACAGATAATATATACACCACAAATGATAAATATTTCTTGTGGGCTTGTTGCAATTAAAGTTGTTATATTTTTATAATAAGGATACTCAAACCTAAGGCAAGAATGTTTTTTGTATTTAATACAGTGCCCGCCAAAAACTCTGCACCATATGGAAACCTTTTTTTCAATTGTTTTTTTAAACGGGTTTCAGCATTAGTTTCAGCATGATTAATAACCACAAAATTGCCAAAAATATTTATCATGTCACAACTATGACGTCCCCAAGATGTCATTAGAAATTTTATAATGGCCTGAAATGCCCTTATTTAATTAATATATGGAAACCTTAACAACGATGTATTTTCCTCTAAGTATATTTATTTAATATACGTAACTGAAAGGTAGGATATTTTGCGGGATAAGAAGAAAACTATTTGTAAAGAAGATAGCTCTTGAGGAAACGGCAAAAAATCACATTGTGGATACTTTCAAGAAAAATACTAATAAATAGTGAAAATTATGACCTGAAAGTAGTTTCATAGGATTGAATATTCACTGATTTTAAAGTAATTTTCCTTATTAACGACAATATTCGCAGAAGGAAGTCGATTAGAGTGACAAAAAATTTAATAAAAAATTTCTTGTCAAGTGAATTATTTTATTTTGTTGAATAAACGTCTGCTAAGGGAACAATTGTTTAATCAATCCATTATTTGAGCACTGTGAAAGCTATAGTACCGAAAGCAAAATAAAAACTTTTGTAGTAAAAATATGATATTGGGGATTCACTTGTCTATAGCAAACTTCGTTAATGACCTATGTCAATGTCACACTGAATTACCGATTTTTTACCACACCAAATTTTCGTTCAAGTAGTACTATAATTTGGTCAAAGGCTAACAGAGTTTATAATCACGGTTAGCACTCTTTCTTTTTCAAACAAAGACTATATTATATTGCCAAATAAATGAAAATTTTTGATTGTTGTAAAATTTGCTATAAATTAGATATTCCAAACAGGCAAATAGGAATGCCCACAACCGAAACATATATTTTGTAATAATAATACTCTTGTAAATCAGAAAATAAAATCGATAATTCCCAAATCAATTGCATAATGATCTTCTATACAAAAGATCTTTTAGACCACACAGGAAAAAGAATATGACATTTTCATTTGACACAAAGCCACAAACTACCAAAATCAAATTTCAGTAAATTCGAAAGTAAAATACCAAATATTCAAAGCCGGTAGACCATATTGTTCAGCGTATTATAAAAGGGATTAAAGCAAACATTTTCTTCTACCGTGTTAATCACATATATTTATCCGGTTGTATTTAATAGATAATTGTGATAACATGTTGTTACTTTTATTACTTTGCAAACTAAAGTGACAACTTTTCAAATGATTGCACTACCGCATTACCGTTCTTGATCTAATAATAAATGTCGTATTGCGGTTGCAAGAAACAAACTCTCCCGATAAGGTTTCTCTTGTACTGTGAGCGGCATTGATTACATCTGCGACTGTTTAACCAGAAACCCGTTAAGAATGGTGTCTGGGTGATTTTTATAATGCGAAAATGGTATGCTATGTACCCAAAGGAACATTGTATTGAACTGAAAATACAAGTGGTTTGTAAGTAATGGTCCATAGTAACGCGAGAACGACATATCCAACATGAGTACAAAATCAATGTTTAGTGTGGGATCATTGGAAACCGTTTTCCAGAGTCACACTAGTTGCCAGGAAATTTAAATGGTTGCAATTGTTTCTATTTTTTAAAGATGGTTGTATTGATATGTTGGATGCAGTACCAATGAATTTACAATATGGTAAGTTGTTCATGTACTTATATGAACCTACTCGTGCTGGATTTGTTGTCTGTTTTTGATCTAGTGGTAGATAGGTGTATCGAGATGATTGGTAGTCATATTAAACATTTACCACGAAATAATATTTGATTTTTATAAATTTCCTTGCCCACTCTGCTCTTTATGTATCAGCCCCTGGCTTAAACTATAATATTGTTTGATTGAATTCTCTCTTCATTTGCTTCTTAAATAAAATTTATTTACTTGATAATTTGTGCTTTAATTCTAGTGTGAAAGTGTTAAAATTAGAATATACAGGGTATAATTAGTTTCACGCCATTAAAAAAACTGGTGGTAGGGAACGACAAACAAAAAAACCTTATATAACATGGGGTCTAAAGCTCATAGGCCTCTCTGCGGCCATGCTATGCTTGCGTTGTGCCGAAAGTGAAGAAATTATTTACATTTTCATAATTAGGGGTATAAAAAGTTCGGTACAAGTAATCCGATCAAAGTGCCGCACTTCTTCCGGCGGGAACACAAGTCGGGTATTACAGTTTTTTATTGCTTCTAATATTCGGAACTATAACATCCATTGACCCTGAAAAACAGTGGTTCTTAAATGTTCCCTACCTTAACATTCAATATTTAGGCCTAGGCCAGTTTTTTCAAAGTGCTCCTAGAAAAAAGTCATATAGGTTTTTTGTTTGTCTAGTCGGTCCCTATTACCAGTTTGTTTTAATGGCATGAAACTAATTACACCCTGTATAATTGTCAAAAGTATTGTTGGCATCGACGTCCACTATTTTCATATTTCTTATAGTAAATTATACGGCCGATTGATAAAATGAGATCGAAAACGGTCCATTTCTAAGGCTAATGACAAATACCCTTTTCTCCAACAAAATGAGGTAGGTTTAAGATTTACAACTTTATAACTTTATTTATTACTTTTAATATGTACAATTAACAAAATATTTAGTTTAAAATGCACATCTAAGCTACAGAAAGCCTGTTTGTGTACAGACATTGCTTAATAAAATAAGCGATAACATTAGGGGTACAAACGCCAAGCGTACATTTACGTCATAGACATTGCTTATGAGACGGCGGCTGAGGGCGCAAAAAATAAGAGCAGATTTGAATTTCACATCTTAAAACCGACATCACTAATTTTCATGCCAATATTTGACAAAAGTTGTGTCAGAAAATTAATAGTATAGTAGATATTGACTTGAACACCCTATATCCCTGTTAATATTATCTTTCGGACTAAGGTAAGTTCAGTTAGTTCTTAATATTTCAATGTCAGATATCCACTGTCGCTCTATGGACTCTTACTTAGAGATCACCCTGTCTATGTATTTAGCTTTAATGAATTTTCACCTCATACTTTATTTAATAGAAGATGGCATTTTTGCTTTGACAATGCAGTTTGTTAAACAAGAATGTGCGATAAGGGCTTTATAACTTGACCGGACTGATATTATGTTATATATTATATTGCCTATTGTCTATTATGACCTAAGCATTAATAACAAAATTTTAAAACAAATGTAATTTTATTATGTTCTCGTAGTAACCCTTCATGGCCCTAACACACCTGCCAATGAAGAACATGGCGACTCTGCCTTCTTCACAAAAGAAGTCTCGCATATACGTAGTATAGAGCTTTAGGCTCTGTTGGTTTTGTTTAGTGGTGTTTAAAAAATTTAAAAAACTTGTACTTACATTAGCAAAGATTTGTATCCGTAAAAACTTGAAAGATTTACATACAAAATATCACTTCACTAGTAAAGTCACTTTTCACTAAGTCTACTTTACCGGATCCAGTGGGCTGTTGCATAGGAAACAAACGGTAGAAGTGACCAGTCACTTCTTCGAGTTTTTCGTATAATATCGCGCAGTATAATACTTTTCAGCTTCTCCCACTTAAGCGCAAGAAAGCAAAGTTGGCTTTGATGAAGGCCTTGCTATTGACTAAGGCTAATGCAGTAGTCGAGCTTTCTTAGAAGGACGCGTAAAAACCACAAATTGGTAGCGGCGCTGAATTTCGTCGGCAGCTGAAATATAACATACATGTATACATCATAGAAAAGTTATCGAAAAAAAATTCCATATACTTACACGGTAGATTGTTATTATTTTGTGGTGGCTGGGGTTTCCTACAGAAATAATTTTGTCTATTTTGAAGAAGCTTAACTCGAAAAATTTTTTCTGTATTTTGTGTTAGTTTGTTAATTCTGAGAATGCAGTCTTTGTGTATATTTTCTCAATAAGATAAGTATGAACAATATTGAGATTCAAATTAATACCAAAGAAAAAGGTTTCTATATTTTTGCCTCATCTAGGATTGTTTCAAATTCAAAATAAATGATCTATTAATATTAACTCGTGCCTCCTTGAACATGAAGTTTGCCATGCTTCTCTAATACAGGTCTACCAAAAATAAATCTGCTCCAAGGACTAAACCTAGCATGCCTTATAACCCAGTGAAATTACACTTTTCCGATCTAGCAAAATATACCCTTCATGTCTACTTCCACATCCACATGATGGATTGGAAGTATAGTAATTGCAAAAAAAATTTCAATTTTTTTTGTTCTTGAAACAGGTTTAGAATGTCATGGAACGTCGAGATTTTAAATTTGAGCGAAAAAAAAATATGTTCTTTCTGTCTGTCTGTCTATATGTCTGCCTCTCTGTAATTTTTTTTTGTCCGCACGTTTTCTCCGGAACGGTTTAAGATACTGAGTTGAAATTTTTTATACATATATATTGTAACGAGATCTGAAACTGGATTGTTTTTCGAACATATCCGGTGAAGGGTTGGGGGGTAAATAGGGAGAAATAAATAAAGCAAGCTGGTAATGGTGCAGAAACTTGAAATTTGATGTATGTGCTAGAAGCCAAGGCCTCAAATTTTTTTAAAATATTTTCCATCCCCCCACCACCACCACTCCATTATTAAGGGGGTTGATAAAAAAATTGAGACATTCACTTGTGTTGGATTATGAGGTCGTGGTAAGAAATAATACTGGAGGACACTTGGTTCAATGTATAAACGTTTTTATTTTAATTATGACAATTAACAGATTGACGTACACTTATTATATTTATTATGGTAACAAAACAAATGACTATTACTCTAGAACAATAACATTAGAAAATATCCTTCTATTGTCGAATGATTTCCAACAACTTGAAATATGGTATACGCATATATTATATTGGAATCAGGAACTAGATTATATTTTGGGATTATTCCGTTGAAAGGTTAGGGGTTAAATTAGGGGTAAATAGGGGAAAATAAATAAAGCAAACTGGTAAGAGTATAGAAACTTAAAATTCGATGTACGTACTAGAAGCCAAGGCATCAGATTTTTTATAATATTTTTCAGTCCCCCACCACCCCTACTCCATTATTAAAGGGGTTGATAAAATAAAGTTGAGATATTCACTTGAAATTCGATTCTCGTATGTATTATAACGACATCTGGCACTAGATTATATTCAGATCCCGTTGAAGGGTTGGGGGTTAAATAGGGGAAAATAAGCAAAGCAAGCAAGTAATAGTATAGAAATATGGGATTTGGTGTATATACTAGAGGCGAAGGCCCTAGATTTTTTTAAATAATATTTTCCATCCTCCCACCACCCCACTCCCTTATTAAAAGATATGACAAAATTAAATTGAGATTTTCACTTGAAATTTTGTACACGTATGTCTTATAACGACATCTGAAACTAGATTATATTTTGAAAGAGTGTGGGGAAAGTAGACGTAAATATGGAAAAATAAGTAAAGCCAGCTGTTAAGAGTACAGAAACTTGGGATTTGGTGTTTATACTAGAAACAAAGGCCTAAGATTTCTTTCTAATAATTTTCAACCCTCCACCTGAGGGTGGAGGGTTGAAAATTACTAGAAAGAACTTCCACTCCATTATTAAAGGGATTGATGAAGTTATTACAGGTATGTATAGTAATGACATCTGATTGGGATGATTCCGTTGAAGGGGTGGGTGGTGGTAGGTTGTGAGGCGCAAATTAAGTAGACCAAGCTAGAAACTTCATTTTTAACGCATATGGTGGAAACAAGCGCCTCAAATTTTTTAATGATGTCTGCTCCAAATATTACTAAAATTCTATGACGAATAATTTTCACATACTAGAGTGAAAGAGATCACCATGGCATAAAAAATTGTTCAAGGTCAAAGTTCACAAAAGGCGGCTATTTGCGAATATCGCGCTTTTTATGGCTCGTAGGCCACATGAGGTCATTATGAAAATAAAGGATAATGAAATTCCGCACAAAAATGATCTCTTCCATTTTGTATGTACAACGAACGGTTTAGGCAAAAATGTGCTTCAAAGTTTCCGCACAAGGCAATATGCTCCATTTCATATAGTCAATGCACAGAATACGTGCGTGTTCTATATATGGTATTTATTAGCTGATCGATATATGCAATAAAATGCATATATATGCTAACTATTATACAGTATGTCTCACTTTTCATGACTCCTATATCATAGCACTCTTATTTACAATGTGATTTTCATAAAATTTTGGTGGAAGGTACTTATCCATCAGGAGATTGTATCACAGAAAAATATTTTAAAATCCACCAGTGACGTCCGTCGTTGTGAATAAAAATGTACCTAATTTTCCAAGAAAAGATATTAGGCAAAGTTTTAACTATAATAAAATCTCCTAATCTTATTCGTTGTTAACAAAAGTTCACTGAGACCGAATTTTAATAAGACAGTGTACTTGGTGTTCACGTAATAGGAAAATAAAACTTCCCTTGCGCGGAAACTTCGAAGCACATTTTTACCTAAACCGTTCGTTGTAGATAAGAAATGGAAGACATCATTTTCGTGCGGAATTTCAGTATCTTTCATTTTCATAACCTTAATTCGTCTCCCAGCTATAGAAAGTGCGATATTAGCAAAGTTTGTTGTGAACTTTTACCTTGAATGATTTTTTATGCCATAGTGATTTCGTTCTCAATTTTCAATATTTTCATGAAAACACCAAAATAAATCGATTAAAGGAAAAAAAATGAAGGATATATTTTGTTAGATCAGGAGCCAAATTTGTGTTTAAAGTGACTGGACTATTAGGTATTTTTGTGTGCTGAAACCGAAATTTCAATTTATATAATGTTCTACCGCGTAGATTTCGAGTAAATTTTAGTTTTTGTTGCCAAAATACGGTATTTGGTCAAATTTCGACGTAAAATGTGTTTATTACAATTTACAAAACGTAAAAAATACTATTACCTATGTATTATTGGGCGATGATTACGAATCCGTCCTCAAAAAGGGGCGCAAAAATAGCAAAAACTAAATTTCATTTAAAAAAGAAGTGCGAGGTGTGTTTTCTTAAGTATTTCTTAATGTTGAACATGAATTCGATGTTTTAAAAGGGCACTCTGCCGTTCAATAGGCAATAAAAGGCAAAAACTCAATTTTATTGAAAATAGAAGAGCGAGGTGTGTTTTCCTATGTATCTTCTGTCGAACAAACACGAATCCGATGTTAGAGAAGGGCACTCCGCTCTCCAACGGGCAATAAATGGCTAAACATTTCCAAATATGAATCGCTTATTGCTCGAAGATGTAGTATTTCTTAAGACTAGCCTAGTCTGACCTAACTAGTGTCAACCAAGGTTTGCGGCTGACCACAGAAGGGGTAGGAACTTGATAGGACTATTATGAACTCTTAAAACCCTTCCAAAGGTTTGCCGTATGCTTGATTTTACACAAAGGCCTGAAATTAATTTATTTACGTACCTTGTCTTTAATTTTTTTTTTTTTTTTAGGCCTTTGTTCTCATTTTTAACTGAATTTACATATCGTAGGGGATCATGTAGATACTAGTTTAGCCTGCTTAGCCGTAGGGGACTAGGTTGGATGCCAGTGTTAAAATGAGAATGGCAAATCATAATTTTACTTGTTAGCATAACCAGAAGTCAGGTTATCGAAAGAATGCAAAGATTTCATTAATATTTTTATATATAGTTTTTCCTTTAGTTCTCATAGATAGCTTTTCTTTCCACTGTTTGCAAAATCCTATAAAGAAAATGTTTCATTACTATAAGCAAACAAATAATAAATAATTCTCTTTTAAACAAGCATAGAGTATATAGGCTCCAATACTAGTTAGCTAATAGATAGGTGAAGATCTGTTGTTTTTTATCAGTCAATGTCAATTATAATTATTTTATACCATTCATGGAAAATGTCTTAGTTTTGCATGGAACATCGTTATGAGTGACTTTAGGCTTTTCTGATGAGTCCCCAATAAGGACGAAAAACGTTTCAAAGGCTAAGCATTTCCAAGAAACTGAATGAGATTTTATGAAAATGTAATTCATTAGAATGAAAAAATTTTTAAAGACAAGGTACGTAAATAAATTAATTTCAGGCCTTTGTTCTCATTTTTAACTGAATTTACATATCGTAGGTGATCATGTAGATACCAGTTTAGCCTGCTTAGCCGTAGGGGACTAGGTTGGATGCTAGTGTTAAAATGAGAATGGCAAATCATAATTTTACTTGTTAGCATAACCAGAAGTCAGGTTATCGAAAGAATGCAAAGATTTCATTAATATTTTTATATATAATTTTTCCTTTAGTTCTCATAGACAGCTTTTCTTTCCACTGTTTGCAAAATCCTATAAAGAAAATGTTTCATTACTATAAGCAAACAAATAATAAATAATTCACTTTTAAACAAGCATAGAGTATATAGGCTCCAATACTAGTTAGCTAATAGATAGGTGAAGATCTGTTGTTTTTTATCAGTCAATGTCAATTATAATTATTTTATACCATTCATGGAAAATGTCTTAGTTTTGCATGGAACATCGTTATCAGTGGCTTTAGGCTTTTCTGATGAGTCCCCAATAAGGACGAAAAACGTTTCAAAGGCTAAGCATTTCCAAGAAACTGAATGAGATTTTATGAAAATGTAATTCATTAGAATGAAAAAATTTTTAAAGACAAGGTACGTAAATAAATTAATTTCAGGCCTTTGTTCTCATTTTTAACTGAATTTACATATCTTAGGGGATCATGTAGATACTAGTTTAGCCTGCTTAGCCGTAGGGGACTAGGTTGGATGCTAGTGTTAAAATGAGAATGGCAAATCATAATTTTACTTGTTAGCATAACCAGAAGTCAGGTTATCGAAAGAATGCAAAGATTTCATTAATATTTTTATATATAGTTTTTCCTTTAGTTCTCATAGATAACATTCGTAGTTAGAACATGATGACAAATGTTACACCTGCCTTCCATGGCGGAGAATTGTAAAAAAAATTCTAATGGTCATAACTTTGCGAGTATTTATGCTAGGAATAAATATCAAAAAACGAATTGATCGTCTCAAAAAATCTACAAAAAATGTTATTTGAGTTTCTTTGCTATCTTCAACCGTTTTCTTGTAAAACTCAAAAATCCTTTACAAAAACTTAAAAAATAGATTATTAAGCATGGCGGACCAAACCAAGCCAAGCTATATTCTAGAAGGTAGCATTCTATAGTTAGAACAAAATGACAAAAAAAATTCATGTTACACCTACGTTTTTTGGCCGAAAATTCCATTTTTCACATTTTAGAATTTTCTTAATAGGGTTAGTGACCTTAAGTGACCTTGGAAAAAATTCCATAAATAGGTAATTTAATCAACTACCTTGATGATTTTTTTCCGAAATTTCGTGTAAACACAGCTTGAGAAAAAAAATAGAGACCAAAATAACCCTTTTTTTAATCATGTGGGAGTGGGGGGTTGGAGTCACATAAACTGTGACTACCTTATTTTTTTACCCCCATAACCAATATATCAAGTTTATTTTAAATTCCGAGAGGGGGGCATTTTGCCATTCTTAATTAGTGAAATTCTAGTTTGGGTTAATATTTTAGTCGTTTTCAAATTGTGGTATTAGATAAAGCCAAATTAACCCAGGCGGGCAGAAATTTTATTTCTTAATTTTCTAGGATTTTATTTTGGAAGCCAGTTCGATAAAAATAGTATCACAAGCGATACAATATATCTTTATTGTTAACAATTATTATGAATGCCTAATAAAAATATGTGTAAGTATGTGTGAAATTTGAATTTAAAAATATTTAACATTTGCGGAAAAATCATGTCATAATCGATCAGAAATACTTCTAATTTGATATTTATGTGTTTTTAAATGTTCTTATGGTCACGAACATTTGACGTACTTACTTATTATTAAAACACGTTTTTTACATATTATTTAAATTTACTATTCATAGAACACGGTTAAAGAAAACTGGTTTTGTGTGAATTTTACTATTTAAAATATATTGTTGTCTTATATTTCATTTTTAAAATTGTGAGGATACAATACTAAGTATTAACCCTTGAAGCAGTTTTCTCAAGCACCTAAACACGTGAACACTACACTCGAATACTTTCAATCTATGCAAGTTTCGCCTGCTATGTTGAAATTATCTGGAGATAATTAAAACTTAATTATAGTCACCACACATCTAGTGGTTATGTGTCATTCCTGCCCTTTTATCGCATTCTCAGTCATCTTGAAAATAAAATAGTGAACCAGATCTAGGTACCCTCCAGATACCTTTTTGTACTGGAAAGACAAACGCATGCCTATAGGAGGAGAAAGTTGTCTCATTTTTTCCTTCTTTTTGTGAACAGCATTAGCTCTGATTTTCCAGAAAGACCGTGTCCTTTATTATGTCAACGCTTTGCATAAGCACTACCAGAATTACTTCAAACTGGCCTCTTATTACAATAGCCAGATCGTCTGCACATTATATCTTAATGTTATGCGGATATCAGTGCGAAGTGTTTATAAAAATGGCTTATAAACATTTCTAAGCATAAAAAATTATTCACGGATAAAACTGGTATAATTTCGGTCAATAGAGGCGGGGGCTATATCTACTAAAGATGCATTATACCAAAGCGATGATTATTAATTTGCTCTTGGCAAATTGGCTAATATTATTAAACTAGAAAAAATATTTTATTGTAACAATAAATACCAAAGATTACCAAAGAAGATATACAGACTGTCTATTTTACGAGGGCCACACCAAAGACAATAAGAATAATAACGTGTAACAAAAAAATCGAAAAATGCAGTTGGTTTTGACATACGCTATTGTGCAAAAATGAAAAATACATACCTCAAAGTAGGCCATGGCGCCATTAATTCCGTTATTTTTTTCTCATTCCAACGATATAAAACATGTCACAGAAATTTTAACCGATAATGTCAATATTTAATATTTTACGAATACCACAATTCATATAATTGAATCGTAACAATCAGCTGTGCCATAATTAGTGAAAAACAATGTATACAGTTATTAATAAATTTGACAGATTGTCACTGTTGTATGTTGTATGTTGCGTTGTCGAGTTCTAAGACAAATTTTATATCAGTAATTATGGTGTACACCAATAATAATAAATTCGATATGATTAGCATTTATTGTCAGTGCAATTTTGACGCTGAGATGGCAGTCACGGTTTACGGAGATAGATTTCCAGATGCTCCGCGGCCAAATCGAACTATGTTTAGGAAGTTAGTTCAAAATCTAAAAACGCACGGTTCATTTTCAAAAAAAGTAGTAAGGCGAGCGCATGTTGCGGATAATGTAAGAAAAGTGAATAGAGTAATGAATTATGTTAACCAAAATGAGGAAACCTCTTTGAGACAAATTCAGAGAAACTGTCGCATAAAAAAAGACAGTGCAAGAAAAATATTGAAAAAAAAAAACGGATTTCGATGCTACAAAATGAGGAAAGTTCAACATTTAAATGAGGGAGATAAGCCAAGGAGAGTAAGATTTTGTAGATGGTTATTAAATAAGAAAAGGAATGACGCGCTGATATGTAGCAAAATTCTTTGGTCGGACGAATCAAATTTTTCTAATAATGGATTTTTCAATAGAAATATGCATTATAAGTGGACACGAGAAAATACACATTGGTGCAGAGAGACTGCTTTCCAAGAAAGATTTTCTACGAATGTTTGGTTGAGTCTTTTAGGGACTAAAGTAATTGGACCTTATTTTTATGATGGCAAATTAACCGCTCGTAGATACCTTAATTTCCTGCAAAACGAATTTCAAGATTTTCTTTATGAATTAACAGTGGCAGAAAGATTAAATTATTCATATTTTCAACAAGATGGGGCTCCACCTCACACTGCTGTAATATGTACAAATTATTTAAATCAAGTTATGCCAGATAGCTGGATAGGCACCTATGGACCCATTCTATGGCCAGCTCGATCACCAGATATTACTCCCTTGGATTTTTTCGTCTGGGGTTACATTAAAGACAAGGTATTTCAAACTGCCCCTGAAAATATTGAGGACATCAAAACCAGAATTCGAAACGCATGTGAGGCAATTACTCCTGAAATGCTCAAAAATGTAATGCGTGACGTGTCTCGTAGAGCACGTTTATGTGTCAGAATGCATGGTGCACAATTTGAGCATTTGTAGTTAGAAAAATAAATACACACAATTTCTTTTCAATATAGTAGTAGGTAGTACTGTTATACATAGTTTTTCGTTTTTTTCTTTGGATGTTCGTTTTGTACTTGATTTTTATTTATGAGATATTTATGGGTTTGTATTAAATTGTAATGAATAATTACGGAATTATAATTATTATAAAGTGAATTTTTACTATTATGGCACAGCTGATTGTTACGATTCAATTATATGATTTGTGGTATTCGTAAAATATTAAATATTGACACTATCGGTTAAAATTTCTGTGACATGTTTTATATCGTTGGAATGAGAAAAAAATAACGGAATTAATGGCGTCATGGCCTACTTTGAGATATGTATTTTTCATTTTTGCACAATAGCGTATGTCAAAGCCAACTGCATTTTTCGATTTTTTTGTTACACGTTATTATTCTTATTGTCTTTGCCGTCAACTTTCATTCCTTTAACTTTTTTCGTATCTCCTCAAATAAGGAAGCTATAACCGTTTGTGGTTTTCCTATTTTTCAGGTTTTTGTAATATATCTCATAAAGTAGGCTATGGATTTCAAATTTCTTTTTACTGAAATATAGCTCACAAAAAATGGGATAACTGTTTCTAAAACTTTATTCTTCTACAATAGATATTAAGCGAGATATTTGGTGTGGCCCTCGTAAAATAGACAGTCTGTATAACTACTACTGCCTCCTATTACTATATTTTTTCAGTTGACGCATTCCTGCCAGCTCGCCAGTGATATACGCGTCTCGCCTACTTTTAAATGAATTACAACATAGATTATTTTCATTTTTTCTCGCCGGAAAACTAAAAAAATGACAATTTCAGAAAAAATGTTTCGGACAAAAGTAGTCTATTTTTAGTCAAACAATTCGAATTTGCATTAAAAATAAAGGTTCCCGTTTAAAAATGCAAATCTGACCTTGACCCAACTAGCCATTTGATATTTTATAAAAGTTGTAGGAATGTTTCTGACACAAATTTTATAAAACAACGTTACTCTCAGAAACACTTTCATAACGTTTTCACAGTAGCTATAAATGCAAAATTGGCACCATCCTATAAAATATTTCAGTCGCTGTTGATATTTTGTAACGCCTATTGAAACTATTACAAAATAATTGTATAAACATTTCCAGAAACCTTATGAAAATTTAGTACCATCACTATATAGCAGTTTTATTAAAGCTTCATTTAATTGTAATATAAAACACACTTCACTGTTTGTTAAATTACTGCTATAAAACAACTAAACAACTCTTTTATAGGAGCTTTCGAATCGTCATTATTTTTTTTAAAAATGCTGCTTTATACTGTTATGAATTACACCCCCTTGGAACAGGAGATGGTACGCCTATGCCTACTGATAGTGACTGGAAATGCTCTAGAAAGAGCCAAGGACTTTTCTAGATTATGGTTGGAGATTCTGGACTAATCTAGAGCTAATTTCGGAGTATATAAGGCGCGATTACAAGCGCGGAAGAAGAAGTTTATTTTAGAAGTGACACGTTCGGTGAAAAGTGAGGTTAACTATTAAGTAAACAAGTATTGTACAGTCAGTAAATTGTTAAATAAAGTGTTAGTAGTGTTTACCTCTTGTTGAAATTATTTAGAACCCACGGATTCATACAGGGTGTTCCTAAAAGGTGGAAAATCCGTAACATTTTGGTGTCGGAAGCGGAATTTTGACAAGAGGATTTTTCGGAAGTGTTCGAGAAGGTTTGGCAGTGTATTCTCGAAGTTGGTGCTAACACGGAGGACTAATTTACTGGACGTTGTTCGATGGTTATTTTCGAACAGGAAAATAGTGTCAAGTGCATTTTTTGAGACATTTTTGGAACATTTTATTTGGACATTAGAAGTTAAGTGACGAAGACTCTAGATAAGACTTTTTCGTGCCGTTTTGAGGTTTTTCTGGACAGTCCCATTACCGATAGTGACGTAATTGTTAAATTAATTTGATTTCAAAGTAGTCGTATGCCTATAACAACCAGAAGTATGGCAACTGAAAAGCAAATACAGGACTTATTTGCACAATTCCAGAAAGTGTTGGAAGAGCTAGAAAGAAGGCATCGGGAAGAAGTAAGTGAAATCAAAGAGGAAATAGACCTGCTTAAGCGACAGTTGAGGGATAAAGGAAGCCAGCAAGTGGTATCATCAGGCCAGCGATTAAAAATTCCCTCCTTTGATGGTCAAAATTCCTGGATGACTTACAAGACGCAGTTTGAGGCAGCAGCGAGTGCAAACAACTGGAATGACGAAGAAAAGGCTATGGCGTTAATCGTGGCATTAAGGGGCCAAGCATTGGAAATACTCCAGACAATCCCAGTAGACCAACAACGGGATTTTAAAGTTTTAGAAGCTGCCCTAGATCTACGATATGGCGATCAACACCTTGCCCGAGTGTACCAGACCCAGCTGAAATCACGTGTTCAAGGGGCTGGGGAAAGTTTGCAAGAGTTTGAAGCTGCCGTGTGGAGACTGGCTCACCTGGCTTACCCGGATGTACCGAAGGAATTCCAAGATCAACTGGCAGTAGATGCTTTTCTGGATGGTATACAGGATGATGAGATCAGGCGAATTACACCCCCTTGGAACAGGAGATGGTACGCCTATGCCTACTGATAGTGACTGGAAAGGCTCTAGAAAGAGCCAAGGACTTTTCTAGATTATGGTTGGAGATTCTGGACTAATCTAGAGCTAATTTCGGAGTATATAAGGCGCGATTACAAGCGCGGAAGAAGAAGTTTATTTTAGAAGTGACACGTTCGGTGAAAAGTGAGGTTAACTATTAAGTAAACAAGTATTGTACAGTCAGTAAATTGTTAAATAAAGTGTTAGTAGTGTTTACCTCTTGTTGGAATTATTTAGAACCCACGGATTCATACAGGGTGTTCCTAAAAGGTGGAAAATCCGTAACAATACACACTAATAAAATAAAATTTATCCTAGAAGTTTAAGAACTATTTTCGACACTAAATGCATATGGTATTGTGATTTAATACTAGATACCTAACAAGAGACTTGTTCTGGCTTACAACGACTGCAATTTTTGATGCGGAGAAAATTTTACTGTGAACTATGGCCATATTTTAATATATTTTTAACGGGCCTGATTCATTGATGATTTCTAACAAGTTTTTAAATTTTATAAATATCGATTTTATGAATTTGAGTTTTTTTACAATGTAACTTACACTAATTTGTTTTAGTAGTCATAACTGTATAGCACGTTTCTGACTCCATAAATTCTAATAAACATGTGATATTTAAAATTTTTATATCTTGTCAAATTTATCATCATGAACGCTGGTGTTTCAAGAAAGCCTCCCTCTATAAAATATTTTTGTGTTAGTAGCAAGGATTTCACGATATTTAAATTATTAGACGATTGATATAAAACATCTTTAAAATAATGAGCCTTAGTGTAACTTTTTCGTGAATCTTATAAAATTGTAGCTCTTATGATAAATCTGTTAGGACTGAGTTGTAAATGCAGCCGTGGAAACAGAATTGATTCAGTTTGCATAAATATAACCTAGAAATTAGTAGCAGTAAATCACCTTATTTACAGAGCTGTTTATTTATGGTTTATTTATTGCCCAAAACACGTATATGGCATATGACCTGCTACATTAACAGTGCATTGAGTGAAATGCGTCGTTTCATTTTACAGGAGTATAAAGTGTCTTATTGCCAAAACCACTACGCTGTTAATACATATACCTAATATTTTTACAACCACATTTTAAGTTTCTCCATTGTTCTGAATCTGATGTTTTTAGTTTGGCAGTTATATGATCTGTTAAGACCTACACCGCCCTTGTCAATGTTGGTAACCAAAATTTTGGGAAAATAATTTTTTTATAAACGTGTGTACTATAATTATTATGACAAATTTTCATTAAAAGACAGACTTTAATTATGACTAAATATAAATAAGGTTAAGTTGAATAGCTTTGGCTAGACTTCGCCTTAGCGCCTTATTATTATTATTATTATTTTTTTTTTTGTTAAAAACCAGTCACCCTTCTCTGTGGCTCCGATTCTCACCGAGGGGAGCTGGTAGTACCGGCAGCCACTCCCCACACCGTGGGGTAAGTGACTACTGGGTCCGGGAATCGTGTGCCCTGAGTAGACGTAGCGAACCGAGGATGACGGCCTTCTGCATCCTAGCGACTAAGATCTCTGCCGAGTTTCGGCATGCCGGTATGATCTTCAGTTCGGAGTTCGAAGAGCAAGTCTCGATATTTTGTTCGTTTTTCCTCCTCCTTCAAGACAATGTTGTTTTCCGCGGGAGCCGAGAACTCCACAACAAACATTGTCTTGAGTTGGTGATCGAGGAGTACTACGTCAGGCTTGTTGGCTTGTATTATTATTATTATTATTATTATTAAATACACAGTTAACGCAGGAAGTCAATTTTCTCAAATATATTTTATTGTATTGTTAGCCACCACATTTTATGCTTAAATAAACAGTTTTGCGTTGTAATAACTTTGTTGCTGTTTCCATATTACAGCAAATACAATGCTATATAATAATTATATAACATGTTCTGGAACAAAATTTATTCTTAAAAGCAAAATTGTCACAAATAGATATTCAATATGACTGTTTTGTAAGATGATAAGAAATAACTATAAAATAATTCGAATGTATGTTTATAACGGTGCTAATAATGTTGCCGAACGATACTAGAAAATCGTTATGAAACGATTTAGTTTTATAAGCTGAAACATTTTATAACTTAGTCATGCAAACATTTACAAAATAATTTCTTAACTCCATTATAAGATATTTTATAATTTTGCTGTAGAAATGTGTTAATGATAAATTTATAAAATAGTTCAGTTGCAGACAAGTAAAATAGTATTTTGTGGAACTCTAATGTATTCAATCGGAATTTAGAAGCATTAATAAAATAATAATAAAACAAAATAATCATAGAACATTTAAATTATAAAACAAATTTGCTGGTTGGGAGTGACTTTAACCCTTCCATGCAAACAAAATATCGCAGTGACTCCCTATTCCATACGCCTTTTCGAGTTAAAAAAAAAAAATCAAGTTGATATCTCAAAATTTGAGCCTCAGAGTGGATTCTGCCACACTGTGCGGTATGTGAGTCTGCTTTCCAATTAATCGATTTATTCTGGTGTGCAAGAACCTTGATTCACAACCACATGAATTTAAGTAAATATTATGAGTTGAATTATCTATTTGTCAGTTAGATATACCTGCGGTTACTGTTGGGTGGAAATTCACCACCTTGTTCATTAGTCTATGAAAAATATGCTGGTTATTAATCTGTTTTTCCATAAGTAATGGTAGATAGCAACCACAGTCTACAGGAAATCGTTGGGAATACCAGGTTAGGAATTGTGTGTATGTGTAACTAATTTACTGCCGCCTGCAAAAGTTTTTGTCTAATAGATAATTAATAGCCTATTTCATTTCGGAGAATTATGACATGCAGGAAATATATTTATATCTCAAATTATAACATTCCCACATGTATTAGAGATATGCCATATATTTTTACGTTTGGCCAAATCCAAGTTTGATAACAGTGCTTGACGTCGAAAAAAATAGCTTTATATGCTAATAATTTTTTCAGTTCTGATGTACTAGAAATATATTTAAAAATACTCATTCTTAGTAATATAGTTCTATTTATAAAAATATAAAAAAAAAAAAATGAAATAAGATTTCACCTAATTGCCCGATTATTACTTTCACATCAGTGGAAGTATAGTATTCGTTAAAAAATTCTTTCTTTTTTTTTGTTAATTATTAAAATAGACTTAGAATAATATGAAACGTCGAGATTTTAAATTTGAGCACACGTTTTCTCAGCATCGGTTTAAGACATTCACTTGAAATTTGGTGTACATATACTAGAAATCAAGGCCCCAGATTTTTTTATAACATCTTTCAACTCCCACACCACTCCCACTCCATTATTAAAAGGCCTAATTAAATAAAATTGAGATATTCGCTTGATATCTGGTACACGTTTGTATTATAATGACATTTGGAACTAGATTATACGTTGAGATGATTCCGTTGAAGATGTGTGGGGGAGGGGGGGTAAGTAGAGGTAGATAGGAGAAAACAAGTAAAGCAAGCTGGTAAGAGTACAGAAACTTGAGATTTGGTGCATATATTAGAAGCCAAGGCCTCAGATTTCTTTCTAATATTTTTCAACCCCCCCAACCACCACCTCCACTTCATCATTAAAGGGGTTGATAAAATAAAATTGATATATTCACTTGAAAGTTAGTAAACGTATGTATTTTAATGACATCCTCAAATTTTTCTATGACATCTGCCCAAAATATTAAAATTCTCTGACCAATAATTTCCACATACTAGAGTGCAAATATAGTCAAGTGTTTCCTTTAAAGTGACTTAGAAAATCCTTGTGTGGAAGTAATAATTCCTTAGGCAGCGATTTTTTTTAGTATTTCTGATGTATTAGAAAATATTAAGCTATAAATTATAAACTTTCGCTATTTTACCGTAAAAAATTCCTTTTCTACAAATAATGGAAAAACCTAGAAGGGGGGTTTCCACCCATAAATAAAGAATCGAATGGCAGCTTTTTAACATGATTGTACATAGTCTTGAAAAGACATTATAATTAAATTAATTATGTAGAAGGTATTTACTAGATTATAAAAATGACTTTGGTTTTGAGTTAAACCTATCTTTCTAGAAATTGAGGTACATGTGACATTTTGATGCAAGGAAATGTTTCTATCCCAGGAACCTTGAAAACAGGTTCATAAAAGGAGACCTTGAATTCCAAATAATTTTTGTGATATGAACAATTTTCGAAAAATCACTAAGTTTTAAGATATGTCACCTTTAATATGCCATAATTTTTAGTTCCACATCCACGTAGTGGACTGATAGTAATCGCAAAAAAAATTCAATTTTTTTTTTATTGAAATAGGTTTAGAATGCCATGGAATGACGAGATTTTTAATTTGAGCAAAAAAATATTTCTGTCTGTCTGTCGGTCTGTCTGTCTGTCTGTCTGTATTTTTTTTTTGTCCGCACGTTTTCTCCGGAACGGTTTAAGATATTGACTTGAAATGTTGTGCACATATATATTATAACGAGATCTGGAACTGGATTTTTTTAATATATCCGGTGAAGGGTTGGGGGGTAAATAGGGGAAAATAAGTAAAGCAAGCTATTAAAAGTACAGAAACTTGAAATTTGGTGCATGTACTAAAAAAAGCCAAGGCCTCAAAATTTTTTATAATTTTCCATCTCCCAACCACCCCCCACTGCATTATTCAAGGGGTTGATAAAAAAAATTGAGAGATTCACTTGAAATTTGGTATACGTATATATTGTATATATATACATCAGGAACTAGATTATATTTTGGGATTATTCCGTTGAAGGCTTGGGGGTTAAATTATTGGTAAATAGGGGAAAATAAACAAAGCAAGTTGGTAAGAGTACAGAAACTTGAAATTCGGTGTATGTATTAGAAGCCAAGGCATCAATTTTTTTATAATGTTTCTCAACCCCCACCAGATATTTACTTGAAATTTGATTCACGTATGTATTATAACGACATCTGGCACTAGATCATATTTTGATATGCTACAGAAACTTGAAATTCTGTGTATGTACTAGAAGCCAAGACCTCATATTTTCTTTATAATATTTTCCATGCCCTCACCCTTATTAATGGAGTTGATCAAATTAAATTGAGATGTTCACTTGAAATTTGGTGCAAATATGTATTATAACGACAACTGAAACTAGATTATATTTTGACATGATTGCGTTGAAGGAGTGGGAGCGAAAGTAGAGGTAAATAGGGAAAAATAAGTAAAGCAAGCTGGTAAGAGTACAGAAACTTGGGATTTGGTGTATATGCTAGAAATCAAGAGCGCAGATTTGTTTCTAATATTTTTCAACCCAATAATTTCCACATACTAGAGTGCAAATATAGTTAAGATGTTTCCTTTAAAGTGACTTGGATGAGAAATCTAGATGTGGAAGTAGTGATTCCTTAGGCAGCGGATTTTTTTAAATAAATTTTAAATAAATACTAAGTTCTTCGAAACATAGTACACAGTAAAAGAGATTGGCTAAGATAGTAATGAAATCTTATTTCAACTTCTATTTGATCTGAAATTACATTATTATTTGTTACTGAATGGAGCACTCTATACATGTACACGAAAAATTTGAGAAAACATTATTTTGAGCATTTTTTTACGTATCAGCAATTGATAGATAATAATAAAGTTAATAAAATAATTATGTAGTTAATTTACGTACACTCATTTAAAAAAGTTATAGTGATATTTGTGACTTAAAATTATTCTATTAGCCCTATTCTCGTAAACTTTTTTTATTTCATTCATACTCTAAATACTAGTTGAAGCTAAAAACTAATTTGGTTAGGTAATTAATTCAGCTTTTGATGATTTTATACTTTGGAAAATGCACTATTAGTGATCGTGCAAAGCGCAGCAAAGCGATTTGTACTTTTAATCCACAATACAGTATGTCTTATTATTAGGAAGAGAAAGGAAACATATTTACCACAATAGACAATTAAACATTCATAAACATGAATATTTAGTAATTAGTGATTTATATGCATCATTTTTTATAAAAGCAGCAAATTCCAGTTTACTTACGTATTTTAAACATATTTATTGCATATAATCAAATGGGTCCTATGAATTAATTCAAGGTTAGTATGTAATAAAATATATTATATGTATTTTTCTGGGTGGAATTCCTCATTTCATAATATATCGTAATACGCGTTGATTAAAATTGCAATAACAAAACAGATTTCTGGACTTTGAATCATTAATAGTTGTCGACGAATATGTTGTCAAACTATTTTAAACTAATGATGCTTGAAAAATTTACCTTCGTTTTACTTCTAATATTCCTAAGTGGTGGTAGCTATAGTATTGTTAGTTAAGCGTTATGCCGCTTAGGGGTTGAAGGCCGATAGCTCATGAGTAGAATCTGAAATTAGGTAGCAATGGTGATAGGAAACTACATATCTGTAATGTACTACCTATGCACGCCATATATGAGGTACTAGTGTAGGACGACTTGTAGACTAGACTGGACTTGAAACTTATAGAAGTAGATCGAGATTTCCACATTTTTCTAAATCGCCATGCGAGAAAGGTATAAAAGATTTCTAGATGCAATTTGTGGGATAAATAAGGAGAAATTCATGGCGGGGAAATAATTCTTTAAATTATTTAAAGGTTAGAAAATCGGAAGTGGTGCAAAGTGAACAGTAGAGTGAAAATAGTAAGTAATTAAGTGAAAGGTTATTTTAGACACTAAATGTGTATTTTATTTAATAAAAGTATTATGAAGTCTCAGTAAGTTATTCAATAAAGTGTGTAAGTGCTTATCTCTTGTTAGAATTTTTGAACGCACGGATTTTAAAGGGTGGTTTCTTGGAGTGGAAAACACGTGACAGTATATTCTGAGCACAAAAATGGAAGTAGATTGTCCTAAAATACTAGGCGGAGTAATGGTCCAGGAGGGGCTGGTACCTTAGGTTTAACGCTCCCTCTTGAGACGCAGTTTCCACATCTCCCGATGATGCTAAAGTGGTTGGCGAAACGTGCGTCGAGTGTTGGTATTCGATTGTTGAGAACTGGTTGGTAGAACCAAAAGTGCACGCCCCGCAAGTTATTTTATTCAATAAGTGCTCTGCGTATAAAATTAGAGATTTTCATATGCTATTTTCTCGAAAACGGCTAATCGTAGAAAGAAAAAGTTTCAAAAGAAAAGTTGCCTTCATCTTTTATCTTTATTTTTTTTGAAAATACTTCGTATCCTTGGTTCTTTAAGCGAACACATCTGAATACCAATATTGGCACTTAAGTATGTGGAAATGAAACTGTAATAATATGATATTTGAAATGGTCTGCCCCAACGTGGTCATGGGGGCAATTGACGCCAAGAACTGAATACACCTACCGACACAACAGAGTGGCCAGTTATCCCCCCTGGGTCAGGTGTAAGGTATTTGATATGCCGGTAAAGCAAAAATATTACGAGCATACTGCTGAATAAGTCGCTAACACCGATGATCACACTATGAAGGACTTGCCCCTGTTATAGCCGACATGGAAATTCGTGCGAATCGAGCGAATATCATCGTACATAATAAAGTGAAGAAATCCTGTTGGTTGATAGATGTATCCATCTCGACGTCAACGTGAGAAATCTAAGAGGTTGAGACAGGACGTAGTATCGCGCGTCTGGGGGACACGACAGAAACTTATAAGAGACAGACGCCAGCCGTGTCTTCGAAACGATATCTAGCTATATCCACCTCTCAAGGGGGATTCTAGCAATACTTAAGACTCGCCAAGACAACAATAAAGAAGATTATACGTACTGCAATTGCTACAGTTTGCTTTCCGTTGTACTTTTTGTTGTCTGGCGGTGTACTTCTGATCAATAATTGTTAATAAATTAAACACTGCTTTTAGATGAATCAATCAATATATTATAAATACTCTACATATGTTTCGGCTTATTAGGCCTTTATCAAGAGTATTACATAGTGAATACTATGTAATACTCTTGATAAAGGCCTAATAAGCCGAAACATATGTAGAGTATTTATAATATATTGATTGATTCATCTAAAAGCAGTGTTTAATTTATTAACAATTATTTTCAAGATGTTTCACAAGGAACCTACCACAAGTTCAGTTCAGTGTACTTCTGATCAAATCTTAAAATTAGCACTTTTTTTAGAAACACTTCTTTAACTATTAAGACCATCGATATATTCTGTGAGTATTCGGATCACTACATAAACTTAATGGGATCGGAGTCGACCCGTGGTAAGCAGTTATCCGATTCACGCCACAGAATCGTACGCAGGTCGTCAATCTTAGGTCTGGTGGATCAATAAAGAATCGAATTCAAAATATATTTTAATTTATTGAAATAAAATTCAACAAATATAAATAATAGAAATATTCAATACTTAGCCAATTGTATATAAAACAACTTGTCAGAGATCAATCTTGGCAAGACGGCACCTCCCGAGGGATCGTAACGCATTCAGTGGCGAGAGTATTATAACAATCGACTGTACAAAAAGATTCGTACTCCCAGTCAGTTATAGTATAGAATAGTATAGTAAAATATATGTCGAACTTTCTGATTAATTATTCACTTTTAATTTTGCTCTGAAATTTTCAAACTGCTTGCAATCTTTGTTAGGATGCTTCGAGAAGTTTTTATATAAGTTCAATGGTTTTCCAGCTTGAAGAAACGTACTAACAGCACCGAACCCAAAGATAACGTTTTTGCATCGAGTCGCCCTCGGGCGATCCCTATAGCTTTTCTTAAATACACTGCTGGCCACTCGAACTTACACATAGAGACTTTTAGGCAAAATTTAAAGTTCAATATTTTCAACAGGAATGCAAATTTTTGAACGCGGCTTTGCAAATTTTAAGAGCTAGTTTTTTTCGGATTAAGCTGCATGACGTATATTTATCGTAGGACCATAAGTTTATTATATACGGGGTGATCAATGAAGTCATGCAAAAAATCAAAAAGTTTGTATTAGTGAAATTTCCGCAAAAAATTTTTTTGGTCGTTGCAATATGGTTCCTTACTAAGGTAACATCAATATCTCTAGACGGTTTTGTCAGTTTTTGGATTAAGGCCCTTAGGCCTTGTACACACTACTCAACATAAAATTTGGATACCGAAATCTTTAAAATTCTATAACTTGACATTGGATTGACGGTTCTTGATGATTTTAGCTGATTTGGAATCCTTATATCACGTAGATTTTCTATGTTCTAAGCATTTTATTTGAGGGTTGAAATTTACACATTATACCGGGTCGATAATAAACAAAAATGTAGGGTACGACGCGCTCTAAAGTTTGGCAGTATTTAAGTTTTTGTAAAAATAAATTCTCACCTCAAGTTGTTTTTATTTAATGTTCTTCTCACTGTTCTGTCCGAAACTCACACCCCAGTTTGTTGTCTCAAAGAATCATTCAGTTTTACAGAGTTCTTTGTCCATAATTATGATCGGGTGTAATTTCTACGCGACGCGTCAATTTCAAAGTAGGCATTGGAAAAACAAATTTGTTGCTATGGAATTTAAAACTGTTTACATTATTTTAGAAATAATCTGACATATTTCAATGTTATAATTTTGTAAAGTTTAATTAATATGAGGCGTTTAACCACGGCAGAAAGGGAAAATTGCATTCGACTTCTCAACGAAGGAATGTCAAAACAGCAAGTTGCGCACATTTACAATGTCAGCCGAAAGATAATTTATAATTTGAACCGCCGCGTCGAAACTACTGGTGATCATAATTATGGGCATGGGGGTGGACATACAAAAAAAATAAACCAAAGAACCGAAAGAATTTTAATGAGAGAAACTATGCGGAATAGAACAAAGAACTCTAGAAAACTAAATGACTCTTTAAGACAACAAACTGGGGTGAGAGTTTCGGAGAACAGTGAGAAGAACATTAAATAAAAACAACTTGAGGTGAGATTTTTTTTTTTTTAACATAACATAATGCCAAACATTTTAAATTATAGAGCCCGTTGCAGAGCAAAATGGGTGCGGTTATTACAACGCCATAGAGCGAATAGGCGGGCATGGGCAAATCGGCATGCGAATTGGGGTAATGCAGAGTGGAGCCATTGTTTATTTACTGACGAAACAAGATTTAATTTGTTTCACTCCGATGGCCGAATGTTAGTTTGGAGAAGGCCAAATCAGCGATATTTGGAGGAAAATATGGCCCCTCAAGAAGCATTTGGTGGCGGAGGTGTTACAGTGTGGGGAGGTATCATAAGAAATGGTAAAACCGAGCTAGTCATTACCAACCAAACCATTAATGCTACTGTTTATCAGGAGGAAATTTTGGAACCTATTATTGTTCCTTTTGCTCGACATTACGGCCCAGAAATTCTATTGGTGGATGACAACGCTCGACCTCACAGAGCGCGAAAGATCACAGAGTTTTTGCAGGCACAAAACATCAATAGGATGGACTCCCCTGCAAAGTCTCCGGATCTTAATTAATGTCATCGAACACGTTTGGTCTTAATTAAAACTTAAAGTAAGATCTCTTGATGTACCCCCTGAAACCTTAGAAACGCTCAGTGAGGCCATTCGTGAAGAATGGGAGAATATTCCACAAGATTTTATAAATAATCTTGTGGATACTCTACCAAATCGATGTCGGGAAGTAATATTCCGAGCAGGAGGACCAACAAAATATTAGCTTCTCTTTTTTTTAATTAATGTACCTAATTGTAATTAGGTAATTTTAATTTAATTTTAATTTAAGTTTAAATTAAATTAATTTTTAATTTTTTAGTTAAATTTTTTTTCAGTTATTAAAAATTACCAGAATTAGAATTATAAATTTTTTAAGAATTGACTTTTGGTCGTTGTTAAGCAATGTTGTATATTGTAGAATTTAATGTAATAAACTTGTTCTTGTCGCTACGTTTTTGTTTATTATCGACCCGGTATAATGTGTAAATTTCAACCCTCAAATAAAATGCTTAGACCATAGAAAATCTACGTGAAATAAGGATTCCAAATCCGCAAAAATCATCAAGAACCGTCAATCCAATGTCAAGTTATAGCATTTTAAAAATTTCGGTATCCAAATTTTATGTTGAGTAGTGTGTACAAGGCCTAAGGGCCTTAATCCAAAAACTGACAAAACCGTCTAGAGATATTGATGTTACCTTAGTAAGGAACCATATTGCAACGACCAAAAAAATGTTTTGCGGAAATTTCACTCATACAAACTTTTTGATTTTTTGCATGACTTCATTGATCACCCCGTATATAATAAACTTATGGTCCTACGATAAATATACGTCATGCAGCTTAATTCGAAAAAAACTAGCTCTTAAAATTTGCAAGCCGCGTTCAAAAATTTGCATTCCTGTTGAAAATATTGAACTTTAAATTTTGCCTAAAAGTCTCTATGTGTAAGTTCGAGTGGCCAGCAGTTTATTTTTGTAATTTTAATTGGAGCATTTTACAGAGTTCATCAACAATTCCTTGTTAAGATCTGGCCTTTGATCTGTTGGGGGAGACATGACCAACGTCGCCATAAGGGCCCAATAACCTGGAATGGGTTCTAACAGAGCTGCCTGCATTCCTTGATGTAATGTCAGGGGATCAGTGAAATTTCCTTCGCAAAGAGGAGTGCGAATTTCCATAATAATAAATAAACATTACTGAACCTGGCAGGTTGCCAGCAAATATTGTTGGTGTCAATCCTAACCAGAACCTAATAAAAAAAATTACATTAAATACAGACAATAAGAAATAAGTACAAAATCATTAATATGAAAAAGAAGTAGAAATACAACGCAGAGGTAAAGACGTAGTCAACTATATGAATATGCATGTAACAAAAAGTGGAAATTTGAACAATTTTAATTTCTTACTTCAAAATATTTGTTTAGTATTTTTCAAAATTCTTGTGACAGGCTATTGATATGGTCCGGAACTGGCTTATTAAGAAGGCAGCTAAATAAGTGAAGAGCGATTCATATTTCTTGGAGCTATGACTTGGGATATTTAATGCAATGTCTACGAAACGTAGAGCAGAGCTATGCAGGAAACACCGGAAATTCAATTTCTTACCAAGATATTTAGATTTCTAATATCTTAATATGTTGTACTTAGATAAGAAATACCAGGTGTAGCTGCCATTGGAATCGAAAGTTAAGCCATTTACATTTTTTATAAAAAGGAGAATTTGTAAATTTCATTATAAAATTGACAGATGTAAATTGAACGACGACTTGATTAATCGTGGATCATGGCAATATGTAAAACTACAAAAAAAGTTTAAATTAAGAGAGACTGATGAAGTGTGCTAGCGTGACGAGATAGCAGGTGATCACCATAACTAAATGTATGTACGGTAATCGCTGGGACGACTCTTACAGAAGGAGTATCTAGTACCCATTGTTAATATATGTAGAGTATGTAAATCATGATTATAATAGTAATATTTACAGCATTAAGATGGAAACTCAGGATTTATCATAAGAACTGAGTTAGAGCCGACAAACGCACTGGCACCAAAGAACGTACCAGTAAAGCCTAAAGCTGAAAGGTAAGTGGGCTGCATCAAGAATAAAAAGCTGCATAAACTATCAAGTTGAATAAAAATGCTTCCAGAAATCGTCTCAAACCTGATATATACTAATCGGATTTTGAAAGTAATAAATATTTCCCTTGTTATCCAATGTTGACGAGATAATAACACTCACCTAAATAAACCGTGTTAATATTTCCCAGCCTATATTTTTTTCATACTTTTTTACATGACCTAATGCCAATGTTTAATGTTTATGATCTAATAATGAAACAAGAACCGTTTACTTATATTTCACGGGTTAGAATTTCCTGCCATAATTAAAAATCGTAATTATCTCTAATATTTACATTAAAAAACACACACTATTGTGTTCCTAAGTGCACTGAGGGACAATACTTTCATATACTGGTATTAAATGTACGCAGCCTTCACAGGTAACTTTATATCTTGTGATTTATACTGTGTATGTGGGTGTGGGTCAACTAAGAATCCGGAATCTAGTGCAGGATTTCCGGACTGCCTGTTCTGCAGTAGTAAAAATTAGCATGTTAAATCTTTGTCAGTTAGTATTAATGTCCATGTAGTCCTCGATTGTCTAAAATGGGTGGATTTCTTATTCTCTGATTACTCTAGGAAGTTTAACAGCACTCATACCTTAGTAAAAGTGTGGTAATATGCCTCATTACATGCAATTATGAATTACGCTGGAATTATTATATTTAAGTAATTATCTGATTACTATTGTATTACATCATTATAATTAAAGTATGACGTCAAGGATGTTAGTATAAGTCAATATTAAACAAAGTTATTAAATGACAAAAAAACTCATGATGCTCTTAAATGCTGAAACAACTAATCATTTTATATAGAGTGATTTCAATGTAGTTTTGTTGGACTTGAAGATATGTATCTAGAGGATATAGAGGATATCTTTTCGACAGCGGTGAGAAAAATCTATGAAGGTTCCACTCATCAATTTGTCGCTTCATCCATTTTTAAGCGAAAAACCATCCTCAACCACCTCCAATGCTAGTTATATCTCTGTATTCATCCAATGCTTCATTCTATTATAAAATATAATACTATATGAACAGAAATATTTCAAATTGAATTTTCCATAAGGAATGTCCTACGTGTCATCATGTATTTCTTATTAATATTCGTATAACTAGCGGTTAAGCAGAGGTTGCGCTGCAAAAATGCCATCACCGGACTTTTCTCTTTAAAAAATTTATATAAATTGATGTCTTATACACTTCTTAAAATGTGGCAACACACAATTTTAAGCTTACAAAAATAACATTGAACTCGCACATAAAAGATATATCATAAGGGCAGTATACAAAATTCCTTCTATTTGCCCCAACCACTTTATTGGCGAATTGAAAACATTTTCAGAACCTAACGTGAAAATGCAGATTATACATTATATTTTGGAAACATGAACGCAAGTAGTAACAACGATGAAGCAATTAAAAATGAGGTAATAAAATATATAAATTTATTATATGAATTTGATTTTGCTTCAGTTATTAATGAATAGGAGGTATACTTGTGTCATCGGATCCTTAATATCTTATATAGATCATATTATTATTAAAAACAAACTGAATATATTATACCATTAATTGACATTGACACAACTTCTGTAGCTATTAGAAATTAAAAACTTTGAGACTGTGACCTTGGTCAACAGTAATAATGGCTTTGAAGATGTTGTTCATGAGTATATTAATCCACATTCTAAAAGGCAATCATACGTGTTAGTGAACGATTTTCTCTTGCTCCCTAGAAAATACCTGCAATGCAAAATGTATTCCACAATTGAGCGTATATTTTACTTTTACAATCAACAGCTGCTTAACTGAAGTTTTCTTCCGAAATGCTTAGGGAACCACTCGTGTTTTCCTATTCCCAAAGATTCTAACTTTTCAGATATTTCTAATTCTCATCCATCATCATCCATCATCATCTACCTTCCTAGTAGTAGGATATCACCATCAATCCCAAATGAATTTCGTCCTCACGATAGTGCTATTATGGCGTTATTCCACGTCACTGATGATTTGGACAATATTTTGGTCTTGGGAACATGGCCAATTAATTTTTTATAAATTAGTTCATATAAATAATACTTACCAAAAGTTTCGATAAATAACTGTCTTTCTAATTCTGTACACATAAAAATGGTGTGCCACATGGTAGGATCCTTCGATTTGTTTATTCTATATTCATACATCCGGCTTTCATTATTTCTTAAATTACTGCTAATTTCATCATAATACTGATGATACTCAATTCTATTCATCATTTGGTTTGAATGATTCTGCTATAGCTAAGGGTAAGATTAACTCGAATTTGCAACCAGTTTCTGAAATATTTAGTGTTATTTGTCCAGCTTTGAATACATTTAAATCTGAGATGTTGGCTTTTGATAAAGATGGAAACAGCATAATTAGTAGTCCAAGTTTTAAAATTTCGCTTTAAAATACCTATAAATGATGTGATACCTATAAATGAAACAAAAAATGATCTACGTATAATTTGATTTGGAATTTTTTTTTTTTTTCAGTCAACTCAAGTATTCATATATTCTTTCAGACTCTAGCAATTCATCGTTTTCTTCACACTTTGGTACTATTCAATCTATAATAGTTTATACCATATAGCTGAATTTTGCGTCCCCCCAAACCCCCCAAACTTCTCCAAATTTCAAAAGGGCTCGGCAACAGCCGTTCCTTCTCACTAGGGCCGAAATACGCCCCCGGGATCAGACATGCCAGCGAAGAAAGAAGACAAAGACAGAAGAGCGCCAGAAGAAACGACTCAGCTCGCAGGGTCCAACAGCCAGGACCAGGGGAGGTCTGCTAACATCGCCTACACCGTCCGCATTTGCGGGGGAGGGAGGAAGGTAGGCGAAAAATCAGGCCCACCCCTTACGAGGTTGTTCCTGGTCTACAGCGATGAGTGGAGCAGACTGAATTTCTGGAAAAAATAATCTTCGACATGAGTTTTATTGCGAAAGAAGTGTCATACATTGTGTTGGAAAGTGGTGGTGTTGCGTTTTACATGGGTACTATATGAAGCTGACTGACACATGTTTTAAACCAGGGTGTGTAATTTGTTCTTATAGTTTCTCCATTTAGAAGCTACCTGTCTTGGTAAGGTGCAGATTCAAGTTCATTAATTTATTGCAAGCTATTATTGCTTTAGGAATTGCGTGCGTGTAGTCAGAAATAAATTGTAGGAGGTGTTCATCTTATTCCGTGGGTTGCTAATTTGGACCTATATAATTTAAGGAAATATGTAAAACATTTCCACCCTCGTAATGTTGGAATTTTCGTCAGGTTGTGCTGTGCACCCCATGCCTCATCTCTGTCTACAGGCTTGTCGAGGGATAGAAATTTCTTCAGAACTTTGTACTTTGGACAAAATATTGAATATCCGTTACAACTAATCATAATTAAATTGAATATAATATACAATAAGGTGACATAGGAGTAAAGTCGGTTATCCCAAAGACGACAACAAAATAAGTGTTAGACGTTATCTGATAGCATCAAGACTTTCATATTTGGAGCTCGAACATAAATAAAGGAGACTGTTCTTTATCATATCAAATTGGTCAAAATTCAACTATCAGTCCGGAAGTTACAACATTTTAAAATTTTAACATCCCTCCCACAATGATGACATCTAAAATATATGCCCCCACAGGTCCAAAATTTCAAGAATAACACAGATACACAAAAATAGTCAATTTTCTGAGGCTTCACATTATATAGTTCCATGTATTTTTGACCGCCGAACACAATGACAATGAGGTATCGTACTCTAGTCTTCAAGTCATCCACGTAATTCTTTTTTCGTTTTTTTCCTTTTGTTTTCACATCCCTTTTCAATATCCAAAGTAGTCTGCTACCATATTAACATCCCATCGACTTGATATCTACGCTCCATTTCCATTATGTCTTAGTGAAAACATTCACAATGTTCTTTACTATATTCAGCCAAATTTTCTGGAAACTGGTCTATATAAAAATGCAGGAAATGCAGTTTCAAATTTATCAGACAACTTAATTTTTCGAATTTCTCTACCATGTTGGATACTATTACTTTGCAGCGTTCTTTCTTCTTGTTTCCTAAAAATTAATCAACAACTTCTTTAAAGCTCTACCAAGCTCCCTTTTTCATATCTAACATTGTCGTGATGAATTTCTTATCTCTTAACATTTTCTTTATTTGTAAACTATCAAAAATGCCTTCCTTGGCATGTAAATATGATGGCAGATTACTGTTGGACATTGAAAAGGGACGTGAAAACGAAAGGAATAAAACGAAAATGAAAACCATTACGCAGATCGTTTGAAGAGAAAAGAGTACGCTATCACAGAAAATAATAAATCAGGATAAATAAGAAGTGCTAATTGGTTGAAACGGACATCGGTATGGTGTTCAACGGCAAGAAATACATCGAATACATGGTTTACTTATTTAAAATTTTTAATTTTTATGTTAAACCCTATTCTGGCCTTCTTTAACATGTTTTTCGTGGTTAACAAAAAATCCTGACCCGATGGAGCAAAACTGACATCGGGATTGTATTCAGCGGTCAAAAATACATCGAATGCACGGTCTACTTATTTAAAATTTTTAATTTATATTTTAAACCCTATTCTGGCCTGCTTTAGCCTGTTTTTCGTGGTTGACAAAAAATTCTGACGAGATGGAGCAAAACTGAAGTCGGGATCGTGTTCAGATGTCAATAATACATCGAATACATAGTATACCCATTTAGAATCTTTAGTTATTATTTTAAACCTTATTAAGGCCTGATTTAGCCTGTTCTTTGTGTAACATCGGTATCGTGTTCAGCGGTCAAAGAAACATGGGAGTATATATGTGAAACCTCAGAAAATTCACCTTTTTTTTGTGTTCCTGTGTAACTATTGTTATTCCTTCGGTAAAATTTGAAAAAAATGTTTCTAAATAAGAACACATTTCACAACTCTACATTGCAATTTTTCTGACATGTAACAATTAAAATAAATAAAAATTTTACCGGCCATCTACAATTTAATTAAGCGACTATTTCACGGACAGAGGAATCGCTCCCTCATTTTTTATCCATGTCCAGTCCAGATAATTTACGTAACATTAGACTTTTTGGATCAATCAAGCCGTAAGAGGTTGGCTTGGACTGATGGATTGTCATGGTCAAGGACGAGGTCACCCGCTTTTTTGCTACAGTGTGACCAATCTACATTCCATGCTGTAGTAACTGCATACGGTAATTGATTTAGGAACATTTCCATTGACAGAGAAGTAATAAGTATTTTTTCTTAAACTTCATTTTATTTCTTTTAACTCGGCACCAAATACATAAGTTTCTGGGTTCCGGTTATTTCATGGAACAAGTGGCAATCGACATATTGTGCCTCCCTGATAATAAATCTACATGAACTTGAAACCTGCTATACAATATTTTCGGAGCTACGGAGTGTAGAAGTTCACAGTTTTCCATATTCAGTAATAGGACTTTAAGAAACACTTTTTTCATGTCTATTGTAACAAGCTAATAAAACTACATTTTTATATGCTTTTTATCCCTGTTGGTATGATTCAGTACATTTTCAGCAGTGGGTCGTACATTTTGACATGTTTTATTTTTCTTTTTGCATTGACTAAAGTAAAGGCTCACTACATTTTGAAACACAGAAAGGGCATCGGTTCTATTTTTATTTAGTAAATGAAAATCGGTCAAATATTTGTAGAGATACAATTGTCTCTGGTATGATCTTCATTTTATTTTGTTTGGACACCTGTAGATAATTTCGTGTATAATTAAAATAGAGACTTTTTCGAGAAGGCACGATATCAAAGTCTGTTTAACAGTAAATCCTGTTTTGTTTTGCGTTCGTATGTTTCTTTTACAATGAGTACAATGCAGAAATTGAAATGAATTTTTTCCTGATTAAACTTGTTTAAAATATCAAAATTTTATAAAAGATACAAATTTATCATCATCAGTTTTCCTACTTAATAAAGTTGGAATTATTTTAGCTACAACAAATAAAGCTTAAAGCCTACTTCGCGCCACCCTAAAAATTTAACACCATTACTTAACCAAATAAGGAAATGAATGATATTTTAAATATAACATTACATTATTTTTTTGCACCTATATCGCACCGAGAATTTACCAATTTGTAATATTTTTTTAAATAATTCTATGGACTGCATCTTCGTAAATAACTCGTTTATTTTGAACTTTTCGAAAAAACTCTATTTCAAATTTTATGTCCAAAAAGGTTCGTGCCTTATACTGGTTATAGAGATTGATCGACGGAATACTTAATTTGAGATTTTCATTAGAAAACTGTTCGGTATTTGTAGAATTTATCAAAAAAAGTTTTCCAGGATTTGTAGATTCGTTCTTGTTTTGTCAAATTCCTTACAAACGTCACCTAATAGACTTAATCGAGCCCTACAATCGTTATTTTTGAAAATCAAAATCGGACCTAGGCTTCGGCTCGGGAGTTATAATAATTTTCTCGGGAGTTAGAATAATTTTCATGGAAAATCATACTCGGCCCTGGAAAAAATACTTGCGGCCAACGGATGCGGGCCGCCAGCAATAGGCTTCGTTTGTGGCTGTGTAGTTTTGATCCCTCCAAATTTCATCGAAATCGTTCAATATCCTGGACAGTTATCGTGCTTCCTAGCCCGATTTCGAGAAAATCAGTCTTTTTATAAAATTTTCAATTTTCATTGGTTTTTCGACCTAGTCTCTGGTATACTTATTTGTAGAGCGATACCAGCGAAATATCTCGATCCGACTGCCCGTTACCGAGTTATTGAATTTTTCCCGAAAAACTTGAAACGTCTATATCGGGTACTTCCGGTTTTCGAACGGAGCTTGGCTTCCGGCGATAAGGTTTTCTAAAGGCCACCTATTAACCATCCAAGTTTCATCGAAATCCGAAAACGGATTAGGGGGGGGCTGGGCGTGACAGACAGACAGACAGACAGACGAACAAACCGACTGACCGGCGGACGGAATTCTCTAAATTCGCTCTCGAGTCGAAAAATATGACTTTCAATTCGATCCGACGTTTTTTTCGGGTTTCGATGGTCCCCGGAAAAATGCAAAACCTATACATTTTTTTTTTCAAAATGTACTATTTCCTATGTATTTTTGGGCGATGATTACGAATCCGATGTTAAAAAATCGGTAAAGGCATTTTCACAGAACTTAACTCTTTATTCATACAAGACGGTCACTCTAAAAAATTATTAATTCTGAGATGACATATGAGAATTATAATCACCATGTAGTTAGCCCTATTATTACAGAGAACACCAGATAACTTTTTTCGATCATCTGCTGTATAGTAGTGGGGGAAAATTTTCTTCAATTTTTTTTATTTTCGAAACATTTTTTTGTTAAAGTAGGTTTAGAGTATAACGAAACGTGAATATTTTAAAATTGAAGAAATAAAATGTGTTGCCATCTATTCTATTGTAGTGGTAAAAAAAATATTAACAATATGTACTTTTTAAAATTATCAAAACAAATTTCTTTTTTTAAATGTTTGGAATGTCATGAAACGTGGATATTTTTTTTCCATCACCCATTTTATAAAAAATGTTAAAAATTTCAAAATTGGTTTCTATTTTAAATTTTCAAAATAAAAATTGTTTTTAATAGGTTTAAAATGTCACGAAACGTAAAAATTTGAAATTTGAGCAAAAAAAATGTTTTCCTTCATTTCATAAAAAAATTTCAAAATTTTCAAATTTTCGAAATTTTGTTCTATTGAAAATTTTCGAAAAATTTTTTTTTTGAAACAGGTTAGAATATCGAAATATTTTTTTATTTATTTTTTTTTTTTTTTAATACGTTTAGAATGTCATGAAACGTGGAAATTTTAAATTTGAGTAAAACAAATGTTTTTCCATCGTCTGTGTTATACAAAATTTTCACAATTCTCAAAATTTTTTTCTATTTTAATAAAAAAAAAAAATTAAATAGGTTTAGAATGTCACGAAATACCGACATTTTAAATTTCAGTAAAAAAATGTTTTTTCCCTCACCCGTTGTATAAAAAAATTTCAAAATTTTCAAAATCTCAAAAACTTTTTCTCGTTTTCAAAACAATTTTTTTTTTTGAAATAGGTTTAGAATGTCACGAAACATGAAAATTTTAAATTTGAGCGAAAGAAAATATTTTCCATCGTCTATTCCTTTTATACGGTCCACCCTGTATATTTTCCAATAAAAGTCCAACCATTTCTTCGGTGGCAGTGGCATTAGCTACATAATAAATTTGACAGTTCTACGTCGAGTAGTTTTTTAGTTAATGCACCAACAGACCAGACAGACAGACAGACCGACAGAGAGACTGACTGACGGAATTGAAAAACATATATTTTCGTAATCTACATGATCTGAAACGTGAGAATCTGAAAAAATCTCGGAAGGTGATTTTTTCTCGAATACAATACTTCCCTTCGGTATACAAGGGAAGTAAAAATGACACTCTGCCCTCCAAAAGGGCAAAGAAGGGCGAAAATTCAATTTTACTGAAAAAAGAAGTGCGAGGTGTGCTTTCTTATGTATTCTTTAATGTTGAACACGAATCCGATGTTAAAAATGGGCACTATGACCTCCAAAGAGCAAAAAAAAGAGGCAAAGGGCAAAAAGGGAGAAAAATAATTTTATTGAAAAAGGAAGTGCGATGCATGTTTTCCTATGTGTTTTTTAATGTTGAACACTAATCCAATGTTACAAAGGGGCTCCGTTCTCCAAAGGGCAATAAAGGGCTAAAAGGGGCCAAATATTAATCGTTTATGACTCGAAGGTGTAGTGTCAACCAAAGTTTGTGGGTGATCACAGAAGAGGTAAAAACTTGATAGGACCCTTAGGAACGGTTAAATGTTTGCTGCATGCTTGGGTTTACACTAGCTGGGTCAGATTAGGCTATTCTTAAAAAACACTACACTATCGAGCAATAAACGATAACATTTGGCCCTTTTTAGCCCTTTCATGTCCGTTTTTTAATATCGGATTCGTAAAAAGTAAGATATAATGTATAGGTACGTTTTTCCAAAATCGTTAAACCCAAAATCAGATTTTTACCACTTTTGTCAATTTTGAACGCACTGCGAAAAGCCTTATACATTTTTAAATGTTTTCTGGTTTTAAGGAATTTCTCTGACGTTATAATAAATAAATTACTTCGATCATTACCACACTCGCCGTTTAATTTCTCGTCGAGACATTTTCATTTCGATGACGCACTATGTGCTTCCCCTAGTAGAAATCTAAATGCAGTACGCAAGGCCAGAGTCAGAACAGTTACCTAACTGAACTGGTTTAGGAATCTCCTCATAGCGGTGTCCAAATCTTTGACGTCATAAAACACGAGCATTTTCTGCCTACGCCTAAATCTCACACGCACCTCTTATGTCCTATTATATGTATTATACTCTGACCTACGTCAACGAAATAACAAGACAATAAAACAATTAAAAGTACGTAACTGAATTAGAGTAGTGAAAGTTGAAACAGGTGAGTGTATCAACTTTTTGAAATATGACAAGTTTGAATGCTCAGCTGATGAAAGGAACAAAAATACGAAAATTGGTTCGTACAGCGTGGAGCATCTAATTTCGTTATTAATTATTATTTATAATTTTGTATAAGTTAACATCATCACAAACAAGAAACCAGGGAATACATTTTTTCAGCCATTAGTTGCGTTTAAACATTCAACAGAAATGGATATAAAACATTATAATAGGATACAAATATTTAAAAATCACTATAATTGTAAGTAAGTAATGCATATTCAGGTAATAAATAATGTAAGAAAATTTTGTTTCTTTATAAATATTGTAGTTTTTCTAGATAATTTGTCTAAGTTTTTATGGCTAATAAACCAAACGTAAGGAAATATGAAAATTACTTCCGCATCCACATAGTGGAATATTTTTCACCCCACCCCCCACCACCCCCTCCATTATTAAAGGAGTTGATATAATAAAATTGAGATATTTACTTGAAATCTGATACACGTATACTATTTATTTATTTATTTATATATTTATTGCACACACTGTTCAACAGGGAGATACCCAAATACAGAACAGGAATAAAGGCATACAAGGCATTATTTAAGTAAAATACAAGATATACAACAAAATAGAAAGTGTATGTACGAACTAAGAATAACTAATGAGACGAAGAAAGAAAAAAATAACATGAAAAATTCTTAAATAATAACAAGTATATAAGGTTCAGTTGGGGTATCTGGGCCCAGGGGGTAATAATAATAATAATAATAATAATAATAATAATAATAATAATAATAATAATGCTTTTATTGATGAACGATTACAATGACAACTAGCTAGTTAACAACATTATAATTTGTCTATTCATCAAACGGCAGAGTTCAAAATTTCTGTTCGAAAACAGAATTTTGCTCTTCCACTCAACCAAGAAGTATCAGCACGCATAAGCAGTAACATAATGGTAGCCTACAAAAAGTCCTGCGTATTGACACTATATAACGTAGCAAGATAAATCATACAATATTCACTAACACTAAAATATAAGAAAGTATTAATTATTCAATATAACAGTGCCTAGAAACAAATCTTTTTTTAGTTTTACTTTGAAAGAAGATGCTGGTAACTTTTTATGAGATTCGGGTATCCTGTTGTACAGCCAAGTAATGTAATATGAAAATGAGCCCTTATAAAAGGATGTTCTGTGTTGCGGTGCAGTCAACTGTGTCTTAAAACGAATGTTTACATTATGCACGTCCGTGCGATATCGAATTTTATTGTAAAGATAGGCTGGTTTGTGAGAAGTTATAATTTTATGAAAGAGAGTAGCAGCGTGAACTATACGCCTCTTTTCCATGTTCAACCATCCGATATTTCTTAATTTCACACTAATATGATCACGTCGCCGAAGTCCGCAAATCAGTCGAACACAGAAATTTTGAATACGTTGGAGTCTCTCGGACTCTTTTTTCAACAAACTAGGGCCATATGCAACGTCCGCATAATTTAAATGCGATAGAACTAAACTATTACAAAGCATAGTTTTACATTTTCTGTCTAGTAAATGACGGTTCGCGTATATTAACTTTAAATTACAAAATGCTCTACGAATGACAGCAGTAACATGTGAGGAGAATCTAAGGGAGCAATCTAAATAGAGACCAAGATTTTTACAACTATCTTTTAAGGATAATAATTCATCATCAACTAAAATTCTAACTCGATCCTTACACCGATTACGCGCAAAAGTCCTTCCAAACAGAATAACATTAGATTTAGTTGCGTTGATAGACAGACAGAAATTCTTAGATAACGTAACTGGGCCATGGTTTTTTCCGTAGAATTTGTGGGGGTAATTTCACTTCAAGCAGTTAGCAGCACTGAAGGACAATGTCATCTCACTACCACAATTAGTCTCATGTTTCTGAGTGTTGTCGCTTTCATGTAGCAATTTTTTAAATTTTGTAGTGCAAAATTTTCATATCAATGTGATGTAATCTTGATTTTTATGAAATACTACAGGTTTACTGTATACAGATTCAGAAAGTGTTCGTTTTGGCATGGTAATATTTGGCAATAAGAGCAAGCGAGAGCGAAGCAACTAGGTTATTCTTTTCTATCGTATAGGGCAAAACGAGAACTGACGTGTGTAAGACGGAAACAAATTTAAACTCTAGGGATGTCCACACACATGTGGTGGAGATAGCAGGTGGCGCTTTGTACGATGTGTTATACATACGATAGAAAAGAATAGCCTAGTTGCTTCGCTCTCGCTTCCACTTATTGCCAATTATTGCCATACCAAAACGAATACTTTCTGAATCTGTATATTATCAACGTCACAGTTAATTTAGCATAAATTAGAAGCATGATATATCCCTAAAATGCTATTGCAAGCATGTATTCTGCGTTAGGTCACAAGCTTGAGTGGGTGGCCGAGTTACCCCCACAATTTTTCAAAAATGGGGCAAGTGGGTCAGTTAATTGGGGCATCTGGGCACGGCTAGGACCAAGTTACCCCAAGCACATTAAGTATGTTGTTTTTGTTTTTATTTATTAGGTAGATGTAGATCACTGCGCACAGTCACACAAAAAATAGCGGTCTGAACCCGGGGCCCGACATATTAGTCCCTATGTATTTTGTTGAACACGAATCTGATGTCCGTTTAGCTCCATCACCCACCATTTTTTTGTAAATCGCGAAAATAGCCTAAGCAACCTTATTTCTTTAGATTATTTTCGCGATTTACAAAAAGTTGGTGGGTAACGGAGCTAAACAGACATTGGATTTGTGTTCAGCACGTCGAAATACATAGGATTACTGTCAGGTCCCTGGTGTAGATCACTTTTTTTTTGTGGGCCTGTGTTATTTATGCTTACTTGAAATTGGATGTTTTTTACATTTAATTTTGCCCTTTTTACTTTAACAGAAGTTGTGTTATTCCTAAATTTGAATAAATTTCCACCTAATTGTTATGTAGTAGTTCTCTTACACCGTGGCAACTCGACTATGGTGTGGTTTAAATGACTTGTGGTAATTTTTGTACGAAGTTTACATGTTTACCAACACGCCCACTTACCCCAGTTCAATATTTGTATGTAAACCAAGACCCGTATGGTCCAGTTGCCCCAATTTCTAGGGGTAACTGGACCCATCAGACTTTATATTATTTAATTATAATTATAAAGAAAATTAAATTTGACTCTGGATTTGAATATTATATATTTAAAGACTGTATATTGTATTACATATAAAAAAATATTTTAGACATTAATATAACTTATTAGTGGTTCTCAGGCAAGTTCAAATTATAATCTTCTCGCTCAGGTTGTAAAATCATGGCCCAAATACCCCAAGTGACCTTATGATTTATTAAAACACTTATTTTGTTTCTACCACTGTATTTCACTGTAACTTAACGCTACTATAGTTTCGATACTTCAACGTATCATCTTCAAAGCGACTCAAGTAAATGAATAAACATAAGAGAATACCTAAGCTATTTATAATTTACATTATTTACCTAGTTTTATTACTATGGTATAGGGGATTTAAAATTATCAGAACTAAAATTAACAGAAAGTAATAAAGGGATTAAAGGATTATGAAGTAAATATATTAAAAAGGGGTGTGTTATATAGGTCCAACTGGTCATTAAGTAGGTAATTACCTGGGGTTTTGTTTGATTTGAAAATTTCTAAAGATTCTAATACATTTAATTTACAGCCTTTATTTTGTACATGTACCTAATATATCAAGAGTATTTATATCAGGAAAATGGTGATTTGATCCTAACAAATGGTTTGAAAAAGCGGAGTCTGCTTTTTGGAGTCTGAAAGACCGTAGATGTTCTTTGTATCGTGCTTCAAAGGACCGACCAGTTTGACAGAAGGCATTACAGTCCGAACATGTCAATTTATAAACTCCTGAGTTTTTGAATTTTCCCATTTTATCTTTTGCATTATATAATAAATGTGACACTTTTGTTTGTGGTTTAAAGGCAACCTTAAGATTATTATGTGACAATATGCCTGCAATTTCCTGTGAAATGTTACTGTAATATGTCAAAAATATAAACTTACTCTCAAGTTCTTTAATAGGGGGATAGATGCTGTTACAGGCTAATTTGTACTGCTTTTTATTAATTACATTTTGTATTGTCTTTTCTTGGAACCCGTTGTTAATTGCTATTGTTTTTATGACTTTTATTTCTTTTTCTAAGGTGTCTTGTGAGAGAGGTAATGACAAAGCCCTATGTATCATTGAATTGTAAGCTGCTAATTTATGTGCATTGGGATTGAATGAGGAATTTGGAATAGTGGTATCTGTAAATTTGGGTTTCCGAAAAATGTCAAAATTTATTTTATTCCTGTTGTGTATTAACGTTAGGTCCAGAAAGTTTATTTTGCCATCTTCTTCTACCTCGACTACGAATTTAATATTGGGATGGGTACGGTTAATATAATAATATATATACTCATATAAACATACATATACACTTATACGATTATAAGTAAATTAAGAAAACCAAAAATAATCAGTAGGTATTTAATTTAGAACATTTTGTTTTATGTCATTAAGGCTTCAATTTAAAACATCGAAGTCGCTACATGTTAGAAGTACTGCAGATCGTATATAAAAGTGAATATAGGTCTTATTATCTAACCTGTAATCAAAAATAATAGGTGATGTTTTTAAAGAAAAGGACATTACGTTACATTTACTAGTATTCATGAATAATTTATTTACCATGCATCAGGTGTATACTTCGCCAAGGCAAATTTGAAGTTGAAAGCAGTCATGGATTACATCATTACTGTGAAAATTTTTAGACCGTCGCATCGGCATGTAAAAGGTGAGGCAAATTATTTTCGTTCACTGTGTCGTTAATAAGTATGTTAAAAAATAAGGGCCCCGGAATAGATCCCTAAGGAACTCCAGATGTGGCAGCTAATTCGATCGATTTGAACCCATTTAGTGCAACGTACTGACTCCTATTCATTAAATAGGATTTACACAAAAGGAGCAAAGAATATGAAAAGCCGATTTTTTCTAATTTATTAAGGAACAACTGGGGATCAAGTCTATCATACGCTTTGAAGAAATCGGCATATTTGACATCTGTCTGCCCACGTTAATCTAAGGATTCGGAAATATATTGAGTTACACAGAATAAATTTGTTGTTGCTGAACGCCCTTTCATTAACTCATGTTATTTAATAGAGATTTTGGTGTTAATTGAATGGTATATTCTATCATGCAGTAATATTTCTAAAACTTTACAGAAGTTACAAATTACAGAGATTGGTCTAAAGTTCTCAATTTCTAGTTTGCTTCCCTTTTGAAGATGGGGCATGCTTTGAAATATTTCCACAGGTCAGGAAATAGGCAGTTTTTTAAGATTAAGTTAAAAATTAAAGTTAGAAGATGCGCAAAGATGATAGAGCAATTCTTTAATAAAAAAGATGGAATGGAATCAAGACCGGTCGTCATTTTGGGTTTAATTCGTTTTAGAGCCCGAATAACCTTATCTTCCACTGAAGGAGTTAATGCTAACAATAGGATTATCGTTAGGAATATCGGCCTCAATGTGATGTTCCTTGATATTCAATTATAACGACATTTGGAACTAGATTCTATTTTGAGATGATTCTGTTGGATAGTTGGGGGTTGAATAAGGGTAAATAGGGGAAAATAAGCTGGCAAGAGTACAGAAACTTGGGATTTGGTATATATACTAAAGCCAAGGTCTCAGATCTTCTATAATATTTTTCAACCTCCACTCCATTATTAAAGAGACTGATAAAAGTAAATTGAGATATTCACTCTTTGGTACAAGAATGTATTATAACGACATCTCGAACGAAATTATACTTTGAGATGATTGCGTTGAAGGGGTGGGGATAAGTAGAGGCAAATAGGGGAAAATGAGTAAAGCAAACTAGTAAGAGTACAGAAACTTGAGATTTGGTGTATATACTAGAAGCCAAGGCCTCAGATTTCTTTATGATATTTTTCAACTCCCCCACCATCTCCACTCAATTATTATACGGGTTGATAAATAAAATTGAGATATTCACTTGAAATTTGGTACAAGTATGTATTTTAATGAAATTTAAGAAGTGTATATGGTAGAAAACAACGCCTCAATTACCTTTTGTGACACCTTGAATTTCTATGATCAATTATTTCCACATACTAGAGTGCAAGCATAGTCAAGATTTCATTTAAAGAGACTTAGATGAAAAATCTGGATGTGAAAGTAGTCACTCTTTAGGTAGTGATTTTTTTCATTTAAACTGACCGAAAAATCTCAAGATATACATCAAGTTAATTTAACATATTCATTTAGTTTTGGTTGTAGGCCTTTAGGTAAGTCTCTAACGTGATTAATATCTCTAAAATTACGTTCTGTTTTACGTACAGCAGAGTGAGAAATATCAGACCGGCCTGAATGAATTTAATGAAATAAATTACATAACTTTCCTTGAGTTCTAATTCTATCCCCGAAACCAATCATCATGAATGTCTCTATTCGTTATTTTTGTGTTAAAACCATTTGGACACTATTAGTTAGATATCGTTATATTTAAGAGTGAGCAAGGCGAGTAATGCGCCAAGTGAAGAGAGATTTACCTAATAAGCAAATTTTAGCCAAAAACATTCTTCAACAATCTGTAGTATTTATTTACGTACAACTTACACTTATTTTCAGTTAAATAACAATTTGCCAAAAACGGCTTATTGTTAACCATAATTTTAGAACAATGCCTTTGTAGTACCTAGATGGAACCACTTCGATACAATTTGAAATTTAAGATGAAGCGTTCAAGTACTACTTCATTCGCACTATCTTTATGCATAATATGAAACAAACTTTGATGTTTTACACTCAGTGAATATATTTAAAAGACTAGATAACCATAGTAGTAGCTAGCGCCATAACCATTCAATAATCAGTCTTGACAAATTGAAGACCTAGTAAAAGTTCACTATGGTTCCTATTAAAATATATGTGCTTAATTCCTTGTCATAGCTTGTGATGTTGTTTTTAAATTCATCTTTTATAAGCGTACATACGTATTCAAAAGATATAAAGAAGTAAATACCCAGCAAACATTTAAGTATTATTCGACGTCAAGACTACCTAAATTATGTATAATAAATTTAGTCGCAAAATTAGAATTAACCATATTTTGGTAAAATTTACGTTGATGCTACGTCGAATCGACATAAGTGGAGAATAAGACAACGTCGAAATTAAGTTATATCAACTAAAACAGGTAAAATTACATATAAATCTTACTTGTAGTCGCACAGTACATTTGGTTACTAATACCTGTTTAGGTAAATTTTACTTGAATTCAACGTCAATTTGACATCAAGTTGACTAGTTTTAGGTAGAATTTACGGACATATGTGTAATTTAAAAATGACACCAAGTGGAAAAAAATAAGATTTTTACACTTATTTGGTATTTTTCTCTATAAGTAGTCAACATATGGTTGTCAGTCACTTACAAAACTGAAGAGATACCTAACTCACAATAACCATACAAGATGAATGCCGGTAACTAAAATAAATACAATTTATGAGGAAAGTATTTGCAGTTCTCGCTTATTGAAATCAATGCGCCGAAAATTTTTCTGTGAATAATAGCAGCTGTACTCCATAAAATACTAATACGCCTCAAAAATATTCATCTATAAGAAAATTTATATTAGCAAATAAAAAAATTATTGTATTATTTTGAGCCGAAAATATACTATACTTGTTAAATACGAGTTTTCAGGTATAATTATGTATTTTCTTAAACTTTTCGTCTGTTTGTTTCCATATACACTCATTTTACAAACTACAATTTGGAATCATACTTCAACTGCGCTGAGAAAATATGGCGTCTTGTGCTAATTAGACCTCTAAGTTAAAATTACCATGACAATCTACGTATTTTATAGGTGGAAATTATCACAGGTCAAGTTACACGAAAATTTATGACATTTTGGTTAACTTTACCTATTGAAAGTATTATTAACTCTGTTGTTATATCAAATAATTACTTGTAGGTAAATATAACCTATTTATATTATCTTATTTTGAATATACTACCTATTGGTAAATTCTACTTATTATGTGTAAATTTTAACTCGACTAGTGTATTGTGTTGACGAGTGAGTTGTCATAATGGAGCCATATGATATTGCCTTGGTATTCGACAGCGTCCAAAAGTTCTGGAAGCTCGGCTGGCATTCGGCAATACCCTTGTATTGAAATTGTATAGGCAATTATTTCCACATACTAGAGTGAAAATATAGTCAAGATGTTCCCTTTAAAAAGACTTGGATGGGAAATCTGGATGCGGAAGTAGTGATTCCTTAAGTGGTGGTTTTTTACCGTTGGCATACTTCATTTGTACATTGGCACCACGAATTATCCAACCATGCTACGTTAATGGCCTCTTTTAATGACTGAAATAATTTTTAGATAATAACTATACCACCTAAGTACCTAATGGTTAAAATAACCTAAATAATATGAATTCTACAAACAGGTTAGACGGGGGTTAGCTTCTAAATTATTATTTTATAGTGAAGTTTACTTTGAGGTCGATTTGCCAGGTTACTGCGACAAAGAGGTTTAAAATGTATTTTTTTAGAGTAACTTTAAGGTCAGTTTAAGGGTAATTGACTTAATTGGTGAAATTAGGTAGATAATCCAGGTAGAATTTACCGATGGTGTCTACCTAATATTACTTCAAAGAAGAGTAATAAAAGTGACCAAATAAGTTGCTATTTAGGTATATATTACGTAAAATTTCCAACAAAATCTACCTAGAAAGATATTCGACTATTAGAAATATTTTTAGTCGCTAAAAAGGTAAATGCTACCTAATTATATTACCTATTTCGACCTTATTGGAAATTTACCCTTGAGGTCAATTTTGGTAGATTTTTTTAGTAGTTTTCCACTTGCTGTTTTCGTTAAATTTACCTTCAAAGAAAATTGTGTATGAGGTAGATTAATTGGTATTATTTACGTAAACTTAAATCTAAATTAAGACTAATTGGTCAATTTTTATCGGAGGTCTATTTTTCCAGTCAATTTTACGTTATAATTACTTTGGTAGGTAAATTTGTCTTGTCCCAAGTCGAATTGGAGCTAATTTTGACAAAAATGTTTGCTGGGTAGGTGCCAAATTGGATAAATTTAACTTGCACATGAAACATTTTACGTAAAATATGCTTTTACGATAAATACGCATATATGAAGATTTAAAAAACTAATCATATGTGTGTAGGTTATTTGACGGAATCGTTTTCAGCCTCCATTCAAATCTGTAGAAATATACGGGGAGTTGCATAAAAAATAACAAAGGTGTCACTATTAAGTGACTATGAAAGCTAGAAAATGCCACTTTAAGAAATCAGTTCGACGTGTTTGCAGAAAAAAAATAAATATAAGACTTTATACAATGTATTATTTTATCGATTAAATGTGTGGGATTTTTTAAAAAATACGCCAGATTTGAAACATACACTCTTCCTACGTGTTGCACACATGATCTTTTCTACAAGTGTTTGGAAAAGTGATTAAACTGGAATGTTTTCGATTTTCAAATATTTTTTCAGCAAGGCCCCTGACATCGTAGATAATGAAATATTCATTGACACAGTGAAGTCAAGTGGCGGAAAAGATACTGCCACCAGTTTGCTATGATCCTATTTTGCCGTAGCCAGCAAGTGTAATTGAAATGATTTATTTCTACTTAATAGATCTGTATTGACGGGTGTACTACAGGGAACTGTTTTAGGATCCTTAGTTTTCACAATATACGCACTGAATTTTCATAGATTTATAATATGTAAAAAATGCACATATATGCTGACAACACACAAATCATTTCCTTTAAGAGATGCAAAAATTATTAAGCAAATATTTACTGACGAGTTATAAATCTTAACTGAGCTGACTTCCAAGCACGCACTTCTATCAAATCCTGTAAATTATGTTCTATCGTTATTCGGAAAAAAGAAGATTATTTACTTTTAAGAAATAGCTTTGACTTCACAATGGGCTTGTTCAGCATTTTTTTTTTATTTCAGAAATCGAAAGTGCAAGTATAAATTAATGGATCTGCAAAAAATTAGAATATTATTCGCACGTTTACTATCTTAAAAACTATTACAAATCTCCATCTCGCGAAAATGGGGCGTGGCCAGGCGCTACGTCACTATACGCATAGACTCGGCGATCTCAATAGACTTGATGCTCCTTACTTGTTATAGTAGGGGAGGCCACGATGCTAATTGGGGATTTACTCGAGCGTCGTAGGGAACTACTTGATTTTGAAGATTAGATGGTAGAAAGAAAAAAGGTTATATGATGTATACCCTTTCCCCGGTGGGGGAAGCGTCTACAGGCTTTCAAAAATGTAAAAAAAAAACAATCACATGGAAATACTCGAGCGCGTCAGATATTGATAGTGTATATGCCCCACGTGTCTCCGATGACGGAGGTATGTTAATCTGCCGGTTTGCATGGTGGGAGCGGCCGCACGGAAGTGTTAAAAATGGGAAAAATTAAAATTTACTCGAGCGCGTCAGATATTCAGAGGGGATGTTAAGTGAACCCGAACGAAGCTCCCATTCAAAAGACTGACGATTCGGATGTGACGCAAGCTTGTGGCGGCTTTTTGAAAATGCAAAGGAAAATAGCCATTTTGAAATACTCGAGCGCGTCAAATTTTCATACAGATGGTTTAGCTTGATGTCCTGGTCGTGCTGGTCAATAATCTGACGATTATTTGGAGGGATTTTCTTAATCTGACGGTTTGTAAAAAAATATTTTTATGATTTTTTTTAAACCACTGAATGTGATAAATAAAATGCACGGAAAATAGCATGCAAATAAAAAAAAATTACAAATTTTGTTGAAATTTGTAAAGAAAGTTTTTTATTTTATTTTCTGCACACGTAAATCTATTTCTTTTAATTTTAATACATATAAACACATATATTACATGTATATATACCTTCGGTAATCTCTTTCTCTGATAAAATTACCAATGATAAATAAATAACAGGTAAAAAAATTTGACCGAGGTTAATAAAAAACGATATTTTTAAACTTTTTGATAGTTTTATTGGTGGGTGATAACTTTACAGAATTCACAAAAAATTAATGAAACAAAATAAACATGTTAAAAATATTTTGTTTTGATCTTCATCTTCATTCGTGGAATTATCATCATACAGCAAGTCTGGTTCGATTTGATCATCAATTTCATCTACAGCCTGCATATCTATAACAAGAAATCGTTTATAATACTTGACAATATATTTTTTAATTAATGAAAAGCGTATTAGTAAAGTATTGAAAAGCAAATGTACCTGAATCTGGAGTATCCCCTAAAATATCTGGTGTTATGACTACATCTTCATATACTTCTGGTAATTGATCACCAATGGCGTGATGTCTGGCGTGTGGGAACGGTGCGAGAGAGTGAGAGACAGAGAAAGAGTGAAAGGGAGAGAGATGCGCGGAGTGGGGAATACGTGCTTCACTGCGGTGCACGCGCTAAACTTTATTGGCGATTTTTGTTACTTCGGCTTGTGGAAATCGGCAGATTATATTTTTCCCATTATCCTTGAATTATTTCCTTCAAAACAAAAAAAATTCGACCGCGCTCGAGAATGTCGAGGTGACGTTTTTTTTTTTGCAAGTTTGTGACCCTCCCACTCCCTTGCGTAACGCTGAAATCGTCAGATTATTGAAACGCACACTTTTCAGCATGTAATTAACCCATCACACCTTAATCTGACGCGCTCGAGTATTTCCAACTATGGATTTTTTTTTACTATTCTGATCGGCTGCCCTACACGCGCGGCCCTATATAGAGGGCTTAGATATGGTGGAGGTACCCAACAGGGTGCAAGGTATTCCCTATATGTTAATCTGCCGCGCTTGAGTAAATCCCAAAATCCCCTATTGGGCTCTCCTACTATATAATTATAAGTGTTTTCAAAGTATTGTTTGTTTTGTTTAATACTTGACAGTAGGGGAGTACAATTTGGTGAAATGTCAAATAATTACAATTTTCTATCGCTCCTGCCGGAACGAATTTTCGATTTTGACCATGCAATTTACGATTAGAATTTATCGCCGACCTTCTCCTTTCCTTAGAGACATAGAACGAACTTTCACACGACGTATTTATTTAGTTACCAGCGTTTAAAAATTCCATGTTTTTCGACTTTTCAGGTTAAATTTGAAATGTCCCAGAAAGCCATTTTTTTTACGTCACGTACGTATAGTGACGTCACATATGAGCGCTCGGTTTTTGCAACTATTACCAATTTCAACTCCTTATATCTCGAGAACGGAAAAAGATAATAATACGAAAATTTAAGTGTATAACGAGAATATCGAGTACTATATGAAAAAGTATAAAAACCATATAAAAAGAACATCATGGAACAAGCCCATTATTACTCCACTTTTAAAAAATTTCTTGCAGTTATTACTACGTTTTCGTCAGCATATTCAAAGAAGTACAGAATGCTTATAATGCCCTTAGACTTATTGTTCCTCATACATGCAAAGGTCAGTAATGCACTTTATGATGCTCTCATACTCTCTCAATTTATTTATTGCATCCCGTATAATCGTATTGTCTGTATCAAAATCATATGAATCGTATATAAGAGTACAAAACTCTGGCACTCTCTTTATCTATGGTATATGAATATTTCAACATATATATCATAATTTCTCCAAACCTGATTGACTTAACATTAATGATTGATTTAAAGTAAATACACTTTGCTTATAACACAAGGTATTAATATTTAAGACATTTCCCTACTATCTGTACAATCAGACGTGATTTCCACAATGTTAATATTAGAATCCGAGGTCGAATTACTCCTTCTATACATGAAATACACCTTTATGAACGGAGTTTTCGAGTTTTATAATGGTCTTCCTGCTGAATTCCACCTGTTCACCATCTACACCTCCGACATGCCAAGAACCGCAAGGACCTCTTTGGCGCTCTACGCAGACGACACGGCCATAATCGCAAGATCATGGAGTGCAAGACTTGCCACCCGCAACCTCCAGGAAGCAGCATCCCTTCTGGAAGAGTGGTGCAACAAGTGGAAAGTCAAAATCAACGCGGAGAAGAGCAAAGCCATCCTCTTCAAGAGAGTCAGGAAGCAAACTCCCATAGGACACGTCTCCTTGAACGGCGAGAACATTCAATGGCACGATACCGTCAAGTACCTTGGCGTTATCATGGATCGAAGCCTGACGTGGAGACAGAACACGGAAGCGATAATACAGAAAGCGAGGACGAGGAGGACTCTACTTTACCCTATGATAGGTAGACAGAGCCAACTCAACCTGATGAACAAGCTCACGCTTATCAGGACCCTCATTGCACCTATTCTGACCTACGCCTCCGTTGCCTGGGGATACCAAGCAGCCACCCATCTGAAGAGGATACAAGCCGTGGAAAATCGGAGCACATGATGCCAATTGGCACCCTGGGCGCCGTGGATGCACCATGGTTTGTCAGAAACGCCGACATCTTCAGAGACCTGGAATACGCCCCAGTAACTGAAGTCATCCGGGACAGAGCGAAGAACCTATACGCCCGTGCAGCAGAGCATGGGAATCCGCTGGTCAGACAGGCGACTGACTATGACCCCAACGACGCTCCGAGGCACAAGAGGCCGAAGCTCCAGATCCTGGATAATGGGTAAGTATAACTAACTCTTTATCTGTTTCAGCCCGATCTGCAAGCCACACCGATACCGGGGGTACCAAGCAAACAACCAGCTCGGTACCCTTACCCTAGCCCGTGCCGACCTCTGACGCTAAGAAAGCGTCTCTGGCCGAGCACAATCCTGAACTATACAGTTCACACTTCCTTCCGACGAAATCGGAGCACATGATTCCAATTGGCACCCTGGGCTTCCGACTAGTCAACACCCCCAAATCCCTTTCAAACTCCGAGAGGGCTCGGTAACAGCCGTTCCCTCTCACGACAGACGAAAGACGCTCCCGGGAGCCTATACATGCCAGCGAAGAAAGAAGACCAAGACAGAAGAGCGCCAGAAGAAACGACCCAGCTGGCAGGGTCCAACAGCCAGGACCCGGGGAGGTTTGCTAACATCGCCAATACTGTCCGCATTTGCGGGGGTGATAGGCGAAAAAGCAGGCCCTTACGAGGCCGGTCCAGGTCTACAGCGATGATTGGGGCAAAGAGCTCAAGCTCGACCCCTAATCATCCGAGACCGTCATCTTTAGTCAAGAATATTGGCGCCTGCTGAATTTATTCCTCAAAGTACTTCAATTTTAGAAAAGAGATAATAAAATATATTAAACAAATATGATAATAATGATCTGGAGAACTAATTGTGTCAGTCAATTCCATTTTGTACTTCTGTGTTACCTTTTCTCTTATTTTAGTTATTTGCACTAAAATAAGATATAATAATAAAATTATCAAAATGATCGAATTTGACAATTGATACAAGAAAATTCATATTATATATTTTATTGGGGATGTCGTTCGCTATGTCATTGGTTTTCTATTATTATCTTAGGTTAAGTTGGGTTAAGTTATGTTAAGTTATTCCTATTTCAGTCAAAGAGATTAGCAGAGATTAGAGAATTAACAAGATAAAACAGTCAGACAGAGAAGACGAAACAGACGAAGATCGTTGTTAACTCCAAATTAAAGGGACACGACATCTAGCGGAAACGGTTTCGGGATTCGGTTTACTAAAGGACATGTTGGCTTGTTAGAATCGGCAAGTAGCTTTGGTCAGTTGAGGTTGCGGTAGAATTTATTATTATTATTATCATTTATATATTAATATTATTGACATTTATAAACTTCAAGTAACGTCTAAAATACAGGTGAAACAGGAAAGATTACCACACATTTTAGCACTGCTTCTATTCTTTATCTACGCTAAATGTGGAAATATTTTCGCTCATGTTAGTTGAACTTTTCCTAACTCAAATTGATTTTGACATAATATAGAACATTTCCTAAAACTAAGAGAAAAAATGCGTTATTTCATTAATGCGAAAAAGTGTCTTATTTTTACAATAACGAAAATTAAAAAGTTGATATTTCAGTACAAAGAGGCAAACAATGTATTACCTATCTTGTAATAACAATTCAATGGAAAATTGGAAATGTACAAAACAGACCTCATAGCTGCTCACTATCCTCAATAATAAACTTCCGGTTAAGATTTAGAGCTAACAGGAAAACAGCTATGTCTACTTAGTAAGCAATCGTTCTTTACCCAATTGTTACTTTTTATTTTGCTCAATAGTATACTAGTTCATTAAGTCAATCTGAGACAATGAGGGGACGAGGAGTAAGGCCGGTATAGATAGTGCTTGTTTGTAACCACTATATTTGCATTATTTTTTTCAGTTTTAATTTAAATTGAATGTATAATAATGGTTACTTTTTGCTAGCGTCATGAATTCATTTCGTTAATAAAGAACCTTCAAAATTATTTATAAAAATGATTTGATTAAGTGTTTCTTTTTTTAAGTTCCGACATATTTGGCATGGAATCGAATTCTCATTGTGAAAAAACCCACTGTTCTCGTTTCCTGTAATTACGCTTTATTATGATTTATTCCTGATTTATAAATATTTGTATAATTTGAAGTTGAAAACAAAAAACACATTCGACTACCGTTCAGTCTCATAAAAGTCTGAGGCTGTAAATGTAAATATAGTTAAAATTAATTCTCGTTTATGCGAAAAATTACTCTAATGTAAACGTAAATAATCTGACCACCGCAATCAGTCGATATGATCTTCTTGTAGAATCTTTCGTCTTACAAAATTACCTATTCATCCAGATCATTCTGCATCATTTACTTCAGCATTACAAACGATGTATCAATCGATGAAGGTGGACCTGTATAATACATCTTTATTATTACATATTCTGAAAGAACTTGTTGGGCTATTCAAAATTTATAATTTTAAGTTTTAATTGGGCGTTTCAATGGAACAATTGAATTTGAATTTGGAATATTCTAAATATCCCTCGAAATATTTATAGGCTAAAAATAAACTTGTTGTTTTAAAAGAGGATATTTAGCAAAAATAAGGTCATTTGATTTTTTCTCGTAGAGTCAATAGTCTTGATATGAAATGAAGTACAAGTGCACTGTGACTTTACTTTTGTTCAGGAAGCTAAAAATTCATGAATTTTATAGAGAATGTTGTAGAGAATATTATAGAGACAACTTCATGAAGTTGTCTCTCAAAAGTGTCACATCTTGACAAAAAGAACTAAGAAAATCATTTTAAAGAAAAAGGCGTAGACTTACAGATGTACTGATTTATATCTTAATGATATTACTACTAAGAGTGGATATTATTGTATATGCATTTAAAAAATTATTTCGCGAGGAACATATTTTTACTTATAATATTCAAGAATTGATCACAATATATCATTCTTGTCTGGTTACATGCTTAATAGAGTGTCCCAGATTTAAACGGGCACTCTAGTCGAAGTTAGAGCACACTCAGCTGAGTTCAAGACACCCCTATACTACTGTTGAATATGAACCGTATTTGAGATTCGGGGTGTTTTATGGTTTTTGACCAGAACTTCAGTCCGCCATATTTTTGAAATGCCTGGAAAATTTAGTATACATATTATTATACTCTTTTAGGTAAATGAATAGATTAAGTGATTTTGGAAAAATTTCAGGACCGGCCTCCATTTTTTCAATATGGCTCTTAGGGTCGTTAACATCACACTGTGTATTATTTTCCGGTAAATGTTAGTAAACTTTTAAAAAGCCTATGGACTAGTTTGTAAAATAATGTCATAATATTTGATGGCACGTTTATGACTATTATTCAATACATTTTTAAAAGTATTCAAAGACCAAATTTGACATTCTACAAATAACACAATCCAGTTGCTAAAATCATTATTTTATTAATTTTAGCTAAATACCCCATAGAAGAGATTGTTACTTGTTTTTGTTTTGACATTCAGTGTTTCTAAGCTTTCTTTAGTTTAAACTTCATCCAAAATAATGCACATTCCATTTCTTTCATGAAAGAAAAATAATGTTAGTGGAGAGGCTTGAATTGACAAGAATATTTAAAAAAATATTAAACACCTTTAGAGAATAACTTGAAAATATTAAAAGTTTGCAATTTTATTTTGACAAAATAAATTTATTTGGTACTTTAAATAATTGAAAATAAAATTAAAAACGGTGCAAATAACTGTAACAGGTTTACTGCTTATGCTTTTCACTGACCTATCAATCACTTTCGGGTTATTTCTAATGTTATCACATACAGTAATAATTTTTTCTAGAAGCTGTTCTCGTGTATTGAACTCTTCATTGTACACCTCTGACTTGAGATGACCCAATAAAAAATAATCTAGAGGTATAAGATCAGGAGACCTCAGTGACCAGTTTACCGGACCCACCACAAACCCCTAGTATTGATGCCTTCTGATAGATCTGGCAAAATATCTCTAAGAAATTTTACATAAACTTCATCAGTTAGCCTTTCTTCAAAAATGTGGGGCCCTATTAGATGATTATTGTAAATAGCACACCACACATTAATATTAAATCTGTATTTGGAATGTTTCTGAATAACTGAATGTGGATTCTCGGTTGCCCAAACATGCTGATTTCTACAGTTGTTAATTCCGTCACGTGTGAATTGGGCTTCATCCGTGAATAGACCTCTCAATATTGTTCTTCTGTGACCCATAATCTACCTACAAAATGTTAAGGGGAACGTCGCGTCGTCGCCGTCTTCTAGACGTTGAACTGTTTCAACATGAAATGGATACAAATTGTCCTTCTTTAAGGTTTGCCATACTCTTTTCTTAGGTACTGCTAACTCATTACTTATTTTTCTAGCACTTATGGATGGATTATTTTCCATAACCTGTAATATTTGCTCTTCTTGTGGAAAAGCTCTGGGAACATGTTCATGCTTTGTCGTTGACGGAAATTGTCCATGTTCCCTACTAAATTGGTATACCTCTGAAAAAGTTTTATGATTTGCTACACGGCGATTTGGAAAACGCCTTTGATACTATCTTTTTGCAGCTCCCCATTCCCGTCGCAAAAGCCATACACAAAAATAATATCTGCATAATCTTCATTACTAAATTGAAACCGCATCTTAAAATTTTTAGTTTTAATAACTGGTTTTTTATCACTTATTCTAATCATTACTAAGAGCGAACAGCAATTCTTATTTGTAAAACTACACATTTAACATGTGCCTACTTGGAATTTTTAATGCAACAATGTCGTGTTAATCGCGTCGTTTTATTACTTATTTTTTATTCGTGAAATAAATGAAATGTGCTTTATTTTGGACGAAGAAAACACTGAATATCAAAACAAAAACAAATAGCAACCTCTTCTACGTGGTATTTAGCTAAAATTAATAAAATAATGATGTTAGCCACTGGATTGTGTTATTTGTAGAATGTCAAATTTGGTCTTTCAGTACATTTGAATATTTATTGAAGGCTTTTTAAAAGTTTGCTAACATTTACCAAAAAATAATATACAGTGCGATGTTAAAGTCCCTAAGAGCCATATTAAAGACATGGAGGTCGGTCCTGAAATTTTTCCAAAATCACTTAAGCTACTCATTAACCTAAAAGAGTATAATATGTATACTAAGTTTATCTAAATATGTGCAGTTATTTCAAAAATATGGCGCACTGAAGTTCTGGTCAAAAACCATAAAACGGTTCACATTCAACGATAAGTATAGAGTAGCGGCAGAATGACTACTAGCGCTTCAGTGGAGCATTTCCGAATTACTTCGTGTGGCTTTTATATTTATGTGTATGCGTCAATTTGTTTTTTTCCTGATTTTACAAAAAATTAATAATTGTTTGTTGCCGCGACTGTCATATACAGTAAGTTAAAACAATTCCGTAGTGAGTAAATGTAATGTTCGAGTGAATATTATTTTTTTGTTATCTTAGAACATTTTTTTGTGTAGGTGAGATGACATTTCATTTATTGTAATATATTGCATATGTGACTAAACAATTAATTATTAATACTCAATGAAAATTTACTGTTGTTTAGAGTTTAACATTGATTTTTCTGTCGGGCCCTTCTTTGAGTAACAAGATGGAAAAATTGATTTCTCAGAATATTTTGAATTGTTAACTACACACATATCTTGTATTTCATGCTTTGAACCACTTTTCCCTCTGCTCCAGTTTATACGGACTTGTTAAAGGAGATTTTCATTTCGAAAAAATTGCCCATCGATGATTTTTATTGAAACGTGTGCAGAAAGGTGGAGAACAAAATATCAAAATGCCACCGCGGGAAATTATGCAGCATTTCCAGAGTGAACGGACGGCCGACGTAGCGCGAGTTGGAGCGTTAATTAACAAATTACTGCACATATTATATATGTCTCTTTCATAAAATTTTGTGTTCTTTTCAATGGTGTTGTTAGTTCTTTCATGCAAATTTAATTCAAAAAGTTATTCATGTATTGCACCTAAATTGTTTAATAAAGAATTTTCCACACAATTTCTAGCGGTGGCATTTTGCTTTTTTGTTCTCCACATCTTTGTGAACACATTCGAACAAAAATCATCGATCGAGGAACTTTGCTGAAGTTTGGGTCCTTTTTGTCTAATTTGACTCCCCTATGTGGGAAATGAATAAAACTTTATATTTTTAGTATTATTATATTATTTCCACAGTTAACCACGCAACAAACATCTCCGCACGATTTTTCCATGATATTAGCCGGAGATTATGTTACACAATAACAAACACTAAACTGCTGATTTTGACAATGTCAATTGTAGCTGCGGCGTTTCCAACACTTCCCACTTTGGTGGCATTAAAGTAAACCCAGAGATTTACGCGTTTTTAAAAAGTTTATAATAAAATATTTATTAACTTTCTACTTGGCCACAGCGAGCGCTAGCTGTCACTTACAGATAAGCTCCGCCTTTCTGCCAGTAGTCTATAGGGGTGTATTGAACACAGGTGAGTATGCTCTACCTTCCACTAGAGTGTGTCCGTATCTGGGACACCCTGTATATCTTAATTAAGAAATGTTGCAAACCGTTTTTCGTTTATTGACTTTAAAAAAGCACAATAATAATAATTGTTGTTATGGAAAACATGCATGATATTGAAATTAATGTAACAGCGTAGCGAGACTGCCGGTAGTAGTGTTGGTTGGGGGGGGGGGGGGGGTGTCATTGTCCTCTTGATAGTATTTTGAGAAATCAAGAACACTGAGAAATAATTGAAATCAAAATAAAATGAAAGTTGCATATTACTGTTCTAATCCCTAATGATTTTTTGGAAGCCAAAAAATGACATTCCTATTGTAGTAAATTTGGAGCAAAGCATGGTTGAAAAAAGTTGGTTAATAACTTTACTAATTATGAAGAGATCAAGACGAACCAAAGCTCAAATTTTTCGTATTTCCTACTATAATAATATATCCAAAAGGGCGTTTCTTAATATGTATGAGAAAAATATAGACACGAGAAACTTTATAAGAAAATGTTAACCCTTTAAGAGGTGGTTTGGGGGGTCAAATTTGGCAAAGGTTAGCGTTTTATTAGTGCCTTGTGAACCATAAGTTGGCTGGGCAGACGTTTTTTCAATTTTAAGTATTTTTTATCACAATTACAAATTTTGGTCAATTTTTCGCCACTTTGAGTGCAAATTACTCAAAGACCGACAGATAGAAATGTGTGCCACTACAGTGCAGTACTGTTCACGCCTTAATAAACATTTTGTGTTAGGTTTGGTCCGCTAATTAAATTTTTTTTTTTTCAATTTACGTAAGTTCTTTCTGCCAGCGTAATTGGGGTATGTGAAGAACGCATACTAACTATCTATGCGAAAAGATATCGGTAACCATTTGAATAAATATGTCCCCCCTCCCTGTCCGCCCCCATTCCAAAAATTTTCAGAAAGAAAAACGTTTTATACTTACATGGTCTCTTCGATTAACAGCTGACAGACGGTAACCTTTTATCGTCGAATTTGCACGCTATATCCTAGACTAATAGAGCTGATGTTTTTTAACGCTACTGGTATAATGGCTCCAAAGTCAGTTTGAACATCATAAAAAGCCCGACAAAGGAATACTTCATAACACGAGCGATGATAATGACGACCAACAATTTTTAGAATCACTTTTTAATTTTTGTAAATATTGTTTTACTACTTTATGTTAATCAATAGTCATGAAGTACATTATTTATTTGTAATACATTACTTATTTATAATGAATAATGTTATTTTAATGAACAACTCCATGCATCATTCAATAAAATAAATAAATATCATTTAACCTACGGCTTTGCTACCGGCAATATTATACATGAACTAAATGCAGAAAAGAGACTTGTAATGGTGGGCCACGTAAACAAACGACTACTTTCCTTTGAAGTAAGCACATAATATATCTGGATAACTATATTCGGATACGGATATCCTTTGCAATATTCAATCACGGTATCGGCTCTTATCCTATCACCTCAGGTTTGGTAATGATTTGTTCTGGTAGCGACGCTTTAAACTGAATTTCTAAATTAAAGATAGAAATACTATATGTAGTATCTTCATAATGAAGAATAAAAAATGGAAAACTGCTATATCACTACCCTACTGTATATGGAATCTAAATATTTAATGCAGTATATATACTGAGTGTAATTAATTTCATATCATTTAAAACAATGGCAATGAAGAACGCACGCTAGGTATTACAAACAATGCAAAATATTAAAATACATGTTTTCTGTATTCTAGCAAAAGAAACTTCACACACGAATTTCATTGCTTATCAAATATTACCAATAGTCTCGACAATAGTCTAGAGAAATATATCAGTTAATACTGATACGTTAATATAGTAAATATATCTTAATTTTCTTGTTGTTCTACTTCCTCCTTGTATTCACAAAATGAATACGATGGTAATAACTACATTTGCAAGAGGCAACGAACTTATTCCGTTCTTTATGGTCTATAAAAATTGTAATGGCGCTATGTCTGTATAGATTTTTGTTATACACTCGAACAGCTCTTTTAACTTTGGTGCCGTAGTTCAGGAACTATGATTTATTGAATATGCAGTATACAGTGTGGTCATGGGAGATGATCGTGTTAATTTGTGAATGATATTAGACAAAGTTCTCAAATGAGACCTAGGTATAGTATTTAAGAATTTAATTGGAACAGCACGGAACTAGAGGATCTTGCGGGGTATTGTCAATATATCGCTTCACATTGAATGAGAGAGAACAGAATTCTACAGATTTATGTTCACCACTCCTCGTCTACAGTCAACGTGGACTTGATCCGCCTGTCACATAGAAATCTAGGTGGGATTAGATTCTTGCGAATTTGATTTGTCAACACCAACCTTGTTCAGAGTTATTGCATGCCATAATATATAAAACAAAAAATAGGTATGAACTAGAGTAGTATTATTATGAGAAGATGCTTGGGGCGGAGCCAACGTGCGCGAATATTTTTACCAGTGACAGCATCATCTGGGGTAGAAGGATGTATAATAATTGTAATCAAATTTTCGAGGTCGAAGAGCTGTGCAGTGCAGTAGATAAAACCTCGTCACACTCTGGTGTTTACGATGAAGAAATTTTTTACTGAAAATAAGGTTATTACATTTAATTCAATCAGAAACGGTGAACACAACAAGTATACTGCAGCACAGACCCTGTGACTGCAGGTTGACGGTGCCACTGGATTCGAGGTCAAATGTGACGCAAATCGCTCTCATTGGCTTAGATCAATGAATGCACACAAACTCGTTTCTGCGCATCATTTTTTGCAAGCATCTTCTCATAATAATACTACTCTACTTGTTTGATCTGTACGAGAGTGCTACAGTACAGCCAGGCAGCGTTATAAATTACTTAATTCTAGTGAATATTTGAACAAATTATTATTCTATTACTGTGTTTGAGTAATTTTTTTGCAATTAATTGTTTAAAATGGCATTTTGGAGGCCTTTCGATAGTAGTGACAACGAAACGCACGATTTTGATACAGAGCCTATACAAGCGGAATTTGAAAATAAAGACACACGTTCAAACTCAAAGGGTTTTTGAATATCCACTCGTGTTTAAAAGGCGAAAATATTGATTCTTCATATAATCAAATTGTGAAGAGGATTTGTGAATTAACCAAATTTAGCCGTACTACAATTTATAGGGTTATTAGAGCCGGGGATGTAGTTGATCATGCTATTAAACGGAAAAGAGTTGGACAAAAAACTTAAAAAACTTGATAACGCGTCCAAAGATGTCATTCGTCGATTTGTGTATGACTTTTACAATGAACAGAAGGTTAGAAATTATTAGAAATGATTAGGGATAAGTTACGCGACTATCCAGATTATAACTACAAATCATTAGATATTTTGCGAAACATTTTGCTCGATAGCGGTTTTAGGTACAAAAAATTGGACAAACGAATGGTAGCTATGGAATCAGCACGCATCGTTGATCATCGACACGAGTACCTGCGTAAAATAAAAGAATGTCGAGATGCAAATAGATACATAATTTATCTTGACGAAATATGGTTTGACACCCATGACATAGTTTAATACGGTTAGGTAGATAACACCAAAAAGGGTAATTTAAGTGCTCCATGTTCTAAGGGAAACAGAATTATAATTCACATGCTGGAAGTAAAAACGCTTTTATTTCAAATGCGTTGTTGTTGTCCGCTAAAAATATCAAGCAATCCTCTGCCGACTACCACGAGGATATGATAGCCGGATTATTTGAGAAGTGGGCAAAGGAACAGCTGTTACCAAATATCCCACCAAATTCTGTAATTGTTATGGGCAATGCGTCATACCATTCGCGGCAGCGCACAAAAATTCCGAACACCAGCACAAGAAAAGGCGATATCATTAAATTTATGGAAAGTAAAGGCTTGGGAATACCAGAAAAAAACATAAAAAAGACTTTATTAGAACTGATTGGAAAGTAAAATTTTAAAAATGAATATGCCGTTGAAACAATTTTTGAAGCACATAATCATACGATTTTACGTCTGCCATCATATTATTGCGTTTTCAACCCCATTGAAATGGTGCTTGAAATGGGCTGATGTTAAAACAAGACTACGTCAATATATCCAATCCCCACAATTAAGTGAGTCTGTCTTAAAGAATTTAAAGATAATAGTAGATGAAATAGGCAAAAGCGGAGGAAGTGTGTATCTCATGAGATAAAAAATGAAAATGAATATTCTATGTTACCACTATCAGTCAAATTATTATTAATGTAAATACCGATTCAAGTTCTGAAAACTCGGATAGTGACGAATGAAATATTGTTTATTTAAAGTTTATAGACAAAGATTTTTTGAAATTTGTTTATTTAATGTCGGCCTATATCCGCTACTGAGACCAATTACCGATGTCAGGAAACGAGTTCCCCCTTTAAAATATTGCCGAGTCTTTCCTTTATAGAATAGTAGAAATTTTCTACCTGCCTAACATCATGATATTGCAAAGTTCATAGTATCATGGCCTAACATTTAATAAACAAGACAGTCGCTGCTTTACGCCCCTTCGGAATCTATGCAACTCCCGCCTAAGATTACATAATTTTGTCGCTAGAAGATAGAACGAGAGGTAGGTCACTAGACAATAGACGTAGCATTAATATATCATTTATGTGGCTTATCAAATGTGATAAAGATATTTTTTCTATTGAATAAAGGTATTATAGAAATCCCTTTCTTTAACAATTAGAAAATAATTATTTAGCATTCAAAGCATTTTTAATTAATAATTAATTAAACATTCAAGATTCTTTCTCGGTTATCATAGGCGGCATACCTAGAAAAATTGCATATTTTGTGAAGTTGCCGAATAATATCACCTATACCGGACGAGGTTTGAGAAGAACACCTGCTACGATACTGGCTGACGCAGGAGCAGAATCGCCACTCTTAAGAAGCATGGTAGATGAAGAGCATGGAATATTTAAACTTCAAGTAACATCCAAAATGTTGGGCCAAAAGAAAGAGGTTATTAATGTAAATACTATCTGCTTCCACTTCTGCCAACACCTGTGTTGGAATTTCATTTACGAATTGTGAAAAAGTGAATGTTAATATATTTATCAGCATAAAAAATAATATATACTGTCACGTATTTTCACTCCTGAAAACACCTTTCATTATCCGTGTGTTCCAAATAATTTCAATAAGGGATAAACACTTTATTTAATAACTTACTGCAAACTACACAAAATTTTTGTTAACAAATACACTTTTACTAGACTAAAATAACCATTAATAATGTTACTACTTGATTTTTACAGTTTCGCATTTCTAACCTCTCACTTGTCACTTTTTAACTTCTCCCTCTCCGCGCCAATGTTCTTGACTTTTGTTGACGGTCTCGAATGATTAGGGGTCGAGCTTGAGCTCTTTGCCCCAATCATCGCTGTAGACCTGAACCGGCCTCGTAGGGGGTGGGCCCGCTTTTTCGTCACCCAACTACCGCCCCCACCGCAAGTGCGGACGGTGTTGGTGATATTAGCGAACCTCCTCTGGTCCTGGCAGTTGTACCTTGCCAGCTGGGTCGTTTCTTCTGGCGCTCTTCTGTCTTCTTCATTTTCTTTCTTCGCTGGCATAACTGCTCCCGGAAGAGTCTTTCGTCTGTTTTGAGAGGAAACCAGGATACCAATTGGCCTCATGTGCTCCGATTTCATCTGCATCTGCATTCGAATCAAGTATTGTGCTGCGTAGCTCCAGGATTGTGTTCGGCCTAAGACGCTTATTTTAGCGTCAGAAGCCGGCACGGGCTAGGGCAAGGGTACCGAACTGGTTGTTTGCTTGGTACCCCCAGGATCTGGTGGTTTGGGGGTTTTTGGTCATTGTCTACTTGCGGCGTGGCCTGAAGGTCGGGCTGAAACAGAAAAACGGTTAAGTTATACTTACCCGTTATCCAGGATCTGGAGCTTCAGCTTCTTGGGCCTCGGAGCGTCGTTGAGGTCGTAGTCAGTCGCCTGTCTGACCAGCGGATTCCCATGCTGCGCGGGCGTATAGATTATTCGCTCTGTCCCGGATGACCTCAGTTACCGGGTTGTATTCCAGGTCTCTGAAGATGTCGGCGTTTCTGACAAACCATGGTGCATCCACGGCGCACCTTCTCCCTCTTCATGTTTACGTTCGGCTTATAAGGCTCTAAAGATGCTTGCAGAGTCATTTAGAACCAAGTTGAGAATCTTCTCCCACACACTCTAGAAAACTCGATCTCTTTCTACAAATTTCTAGAACAGTCACTATTAGTCATGGGCGTATCAGTCTCCACTTCTTAGGGGGTGTAATGCATAACAATATATAGAGGTATAAGTCTCAATAAATTTTTGTTTTGTTCTAAGGACATTGATTTACTTCCTTAGTGCAGAAATATCTTTTCCGCTCTAGTTAGGAAAAGTTTCTACGTTTCCCAACTCAAATTACTATGAAGTAATAATAATAATAAAAGACTTTATTAACCAAATTAATATTACAATTTAGAGCAACGATTTTACTGGGCGAGGTTCAGTAAAACCTAAAGGCATCATGTTCTTCCATCGAACAGTTCCAGACGTCATGCGTCAGTAGAAACAAATATTTTCAGATAACTTGTACTAACGATATTACTTCGAACAGTGTTTTGTCCTGAACATTTTAAATAAGAACGAAAATAAGTTCTTTCGTAGGCAATTGTGTGAAGGAGTATTTTATTGGATAAGACCTGAATGAGTCTATTTTTAAAGCTTCATTTTTATTTTTTAATAACTTCTGACTTTCAAAGAAAACGAATGCTTTGCTTATGATGTGGCTTGCCATCAAGTATTCTCTAAGTAGGGCCAGACTCTCAGAGGGGCTGTCGTAAGGGGCAGATCTCTCAACGTTCCCTTCAGATACAACTTTATTAATATACTACCGTGGTCAGAATTAGATCAACAGTATACATAATTAACAAGTAATTTGATTTCTCATATTAAACATCAGATGTAACGTATACAAATTGTCTGCAAGATACCCAAAGAATATTTTTCTCAGCCATGGAGTTGATGGGAAAGAGCGTTAGGGAGGCCGTACACCTAACTTCGCGACAGATGTCGTGGTGCTGCCAGACGTATTATGCAGCATAGAGGGACCAACTACAGTAAATGCATCAATCAAGATATTTGCCAAGATGCTATGAACAAGAAGGGAACGTGTCTCATTCGCCCACATTAATTCTTTAATGCATTGAACGAATCTTTAATGAATGAATCTTTAATAAATAGCGAACCTTAACCTAACAATCATTTAATTCACAATACATTCATTCATTCATTTCAATTTATAAACTTTAACCTGCAACTGCCCCGGCTAAAATGTATTTAAAAGTAACTTATTCCTGCATTTCGACTCAAATATATAAAATTCCTAGTGACATTGTCCTTTTAATTTTATTTCAGGTTCCCATAAAATTGGAATTAACACACGTAATTACAGGACTACATAAGAAATCTTGGAAATTTTCAAACAGCTCGTTGATGTGCCCTCCCCATGGCGGCGGCGTGCTATCGATTGGAGGCGGCGCTGACCGTGAGCCAAATAGGAATCAACCCCAACCCTGAAAGCAGTTCTCAGCTAACACTTAACATCAGTTGGTAGATGTTTACAAGCCATTCCACGTTTTAGATTGTTCAGTTTTGGGCAAAGTGGTGACTGAAAAGACATTCATGTGCTGGTCCTTGTCTAATTAACAATAAAAACAGCAACTTATAGTGTTCATAGTACATTCCACTGCCTAATTTCTGGCTGATATATTAATGGAACTTTAAGGAAAACTGTTTAAAATTAGTTATAGTGTCTCCAGACTTAAAAGTGTAAGAGAAACTACTTTCTGACTGCCATTTGCCCGTCTGCGACTCCAACAGGTAAGAGTATTTTCCTCACGTATTTTCTTAATTTGTTTTGTCTGCCTATAGAACGAATCTGAATTACATTTGCATTAAACGTCTGTAGCTTTTAATGCCTTTTAAAACTAATGGAATTGTAAGGTTTTCAATTGGAATATAAAGCAGGTTTCCTATTAAATAAATTTTAATGTTTGTCCTATTTGTGAATACATTAAAACGAGAATTGACTGATATTTTTGTACACTGCAAGAGTAATCATCTGTACTTATTTAAGAATTAGGAGAATATATTTAATGTTTCAATTTAATTATTTAAAACACAATTGTCTAGAACTTTGTGTGAGAATGCATATTGCGTCGAATGATATAGGGTGTTACTTCACATTCCAAAATTGGGGCTACTGGGGATGAGGGGGTGAAACAAAATTCAATCAACAGAGTTATTTTAGGTAGCTAGTATTGTAATAAAAATGCTATAGAAACCTTTCCGAAAGTGCAGGAAATTACGTAGTAAAACTTCCCCTGTGCTTGTGGCTGCAGTTAATAACCTTTTTGGTGAAAAATGTAAATAGTTCGAGTGTAAAGTATTTTGCTAATATGAACCACGCATGGGGTATTCCTCAACACCTATAAAGTTAAAGTAAACATATTTGCGATAACATGACCAAAGTAGTGGTAGGTTGGAAGGGGTAGAATTTTTCTTGCCAATGTTTCTAAAACTATTGATTTTAGTGAAAAGTATCAAGGGAGAAAATTTGAAGTTTGTTAATTTATCTTCCATCTAAGACCTATGATCTCATTTCAATTAAAAAATTATCATATTAGATTTCTCTTTAAAACAACTTTTTCAGCCCTTATCAACAACTCAACTTTCACGCATGTCTTTTTTGATTTTCTCGAGAATCCTAGATATCTCATATAATTGACAGCAATTTGATATTTTGTTTATCTCTCTACGACCAAAATTGGCTAAGTTATGTCAAAAAACGGAGAAAAGATTACCCAATGTAAGTTTTTACTCAAATACTTCACCATTTGGAATAATGTACTATAAACATATTGAAAATAGCACATGATTTGCATTTTTTTTTTATTATAAAATTTAGATTAATAATAACACAGGCCTACAAAAAAAAGTCTTGTGTTTTTGGGACGTAGTAAAATTATCCGCTGAATCCGAAAATAATAAAAAAGGAATTCTAACGAATGGATTTCTCCCATACACGCTCAATTCCCACCAAAAATTAAAAGAAATTTAAACTGGCCATCCCATCTTTAGTAACATTTTCCGCAGAATCCGAAAATGATAAAATAAAATTTTTCTGACGTATGAATTCCCCCATACACCCTCAATTCCCTCCAAAAATTAAAAAATCCAAACTGGCCATCCAGCCCTATACACTAGGGTGGAGTGAAGAATCTGACATTTTAGTTTCTGAACGCCTATATGCGGAAAAGTTGTGGGCTAAGTAATATTAATTCCCTGCAAAACCTGAAGTCGATTGGATGACTTTTAGCGGTGCCCCCATCACTTTCCAAATTTGTCGCGATTGCCAGAAATAAAGCCGATTCAATTATTTCTCCAGCGACTGTCTTTAAGTGAGTGTGCGTTTAAGCTGCCGATATACATTCGAAAATAGTTTTACAACCCCATGATTGTATCTCGGTTACTTTGGTTGATATTTAGTGAATTTTGATATTCGAGTCTTTTTGTGAAATATGTCAAAAACTAGAAAAGATATTGACTGCCCTGTATTTGGGGCTCCGTCCGTGTTTAGGAAAAATACGTTACCTACATATGCGGATGTGATGAAAAACTATGCATATATACGTAACACCTTAATTAATTCGCTCAAAATAAAGCAGAACCGACCTTAACTAACATTGCAGAGATATTGATTGCAGAGCTGAAACTTGTTTGGTCTAAGGCGTCTATTCTCGTGGTGACAGATCAACAAATTTTACATATGATAAGACAATATCACGAAAAATTGAGAAACCTTAAGAAACCTCTAAAATTCCGATTGAATGATGGTCTTAACAAAAAGTAAAAAAATTTAGAGAAATTGCAGAAACAAAACTTTGCGATATTTCGTCCTGCAAGTGCGCGAATTTTTCATTGTGTAAGTGTAAAGATAAAGTGCAAATTAGTGAAAGAGATTTTCTAGTAGACCAAAGAACTGAGAGAAAAAGAGAAAAATGTTTATTGACACAATTGATCCAGTAGCTACGCCAAACATTCAGCGATCCTTACATCGGAGAGTCTTGGAAACAAGATCGCTACCTTGAATTTCTACTTCCAATGTGCTGGATATGGAACTGTCAGATGGTGAAGAGACAGATGATATTGATGGCAGTTCTAATGCAAAGCAGGAGGCTAGCCAAAAATTACAACGCAACGATCTAAACAAATGCGTATTAACTTACACACGCACAAGCGTGCGATCGCACAGGTTTTTCTGATAGATCCGCTGCTATTATTGCGTCTGCTGTATTAAGAGATATTGGACTGCTAACCAAAGAAGAAACTTGTAAAATAATTGATAGAAGTAAGATAAGAAGAGAGAGAAAAAGAAGACGAAACATTTTAAGAACCAAGCAAGACCAGAATTTTTTACAAGCCATTTATTTCGATGGACGAAAAGATAATACCCTCGTTCAGCATTCAATTGGTAATAAAAATCACAGAAGTACAATTAGCGAAGAACATGTTGTGATTGTTTCAGAACCCGGATCTAAATATTTTTCACATATCACTGTTCCATGTGGCACGGCAGAGGCAATTTCGGAAAATTTGATACAGTTTCTGCAACAACACATGGATTTGACGAACTTAGTGGCTATTGGATGTGATGGGACCGCTGTCAATACGGGAATTCATAATGCAGTAAATAGAAAGCTAGAAATGCATATTGGAAGGCCACTACAGTGGTTCATTTGTATGTTACACGCAAATGACATTTAGATGGGGAAACTACTGGCCCTTCTGGGTTTTCTGGCGAAATCGGAAAAGCATTACAATCTTGCGAATCTATACCACTCACAGAGTTTTAAAAGATTATCACAGAACTTCCCGAAATTGACTTACAAATGTTAAGCACAGACCAAAAATATTTGTGTAACATGAGTTTGTCTATATCGAAGGGTAACATATCGGAGGATTTGGCCATGCAGCCACCTCCACGTAATGAGTTCTGGGTTGTTTTATATTAAAACAAGCGAAGAGCTGCATAAATCATAAGTTTTAATAGTTTCACTTATTTAGAAAAAAGTCATAAATTTGAAGAGTCTGGGGCACCGGAAAACATAATCGTATGTGGCTCAGTTTTCTCACAGTAAATTGACCCCACATGTAGCCACTTTTCCATATATAGGAGAAATCAAATTCGAGAAAAAAAATGTTTTCGCCATTTTCGCTCCACCCTACTGTACACCCTAAATTCCCTCCAAAAATTCAAAAGATCCAAACTGACCATCCAACCCATCTGTCTTTAGTAAAATTTACCGCTGAATCCGAAAATGACAAAATAATAATTTTCTGACGTAATCTTCATAAACTGCCTCTATTGTATCGAGAACAACCACCCCTAAGTTTGAAGGACACGAGAGAAACAAGAAAAAATGTAAAATCCAGTATTTCTATTTTCATGATGCTATGATTGGCTGAAATTGCGTAATACTCTAAAACAGAACTAGAAACTTGCGTCCTACAGTGTGAACCATCAGAGGATATAGCATTCCTAAGGCATTACCGGGACGGTAGCCGTAGGCTAGACCACTGTTGAGTGAGATAACACTGCTAGTTGATTTTATATATTCTGAGTTCGAGCCTTAGCTGTGGCAGATGACAATGTCGTAGAGAATAGTTGTTGTGTAATTGTCTAGTGTGTCCTAGTGGAGCGATGGAATAGCTACTGGTAAACTCCGCCAGGATGTTAATGTGCAGAAGACGTTGAAATTAAAAATGTGCTGAAATAAAATCGTATATTATGAAAAATCATTTAAATAAGTTTTCTAGATACTTAGAAATACCGCTATATGTACCGCTAAACATGTGTTCAAAATGTTCGATATTTTTTTGTATATGCTGTCCGGTTTGAATATACGGAAGTAGATTGTAAATATGCACAATTCAAAAATTCAATAACCCGTCAAAAAGAAATAATAGGGGACACAGTTTCTTGTGAATAGACCTAATGTTATCTCCACTCCCTTACCACCGGAGCCACCCCTATAATTACTTCCACATCCACGTAGTGGATTGGAAGTATAGTAATCGTAAAAAAAATCATTTTTTTTTTCTTGAAATAGGTTTAGAATGTCATGAAACGTCGAGATTTTAAATTTAAGCTGAAAAAAGGTTTCTGTTTGTCGGTCTGTCTGTCGGTTTGTCTGTAACTTTTTTTTGTCCGCACGTTTTCTCCGGAACTGTTTAAGATATTGACTTGAAATTTTGTACACGTATATATTACAACGAGATCTGGTACTGGATTGTCTTTCAACATATCCGGTGAAGGGTTGGGGGGTAAATAGTACAGAAACTTGAAATTTGGTGTATGTACTAAAAGCCAAGGCCTCAAAACTATTTATAATATTTTCTTGCATTTTTACGTCTCGACGCCGACCGACGCCTAGAATCGTTTTTGTAAAATAAAATTTTGATATCTAGATTCATGTTCTCGCATTTTTATGAAACCCATTTTTTTGTGGAATATTAATGTAAAGCCTACTACAGTTACTCCGAGTTATGTAACTTTTTAAATTTCTTATCCGCAGCTTAATAAATTTGAAAATTTCCAGAACTATTCTTTATTTCTATCCCCCCTGTATATTTTGCAGATTTTGTAAATATCGTGTCAGGCTTGAAAGTTAGCCAAGTTCATTCTCAATATCTTAACGAAGCTTACTAAATTACAACTTTTGTAAATTTTTTTATGGCATCTGCCCAAATATTATAAAATTATTTCCCCATACTAAAGTGCAGATATAGTCAAGAAGTTTGCCTTTAAGCAGATTTGGAAAAAAATCTGGATGTGGAAGAAGTGATTCCTTAGGCAGCGATTTTCTATTAAATGGCACACCAGATATTGCTTTAGGTCATTAGTTTCCCGTCAAAGAGCTTATAGTACAGGCAATTTAACAATTTAGAGTAACAAAAATTAATAAAAGGATCATCTCTGGGATTTAAGTAGGTAATAACCTGGAGAATGATGATGCACTCTTTGCACTTCCAAGTTCCGGCAAAATTCAAAAAAAATTGTAAAAACTTTTTGATTTTCGGTTTCTTTGCTCTAGCGGCCAAAATAATGGAAACAGAGAAAGAAGTTCCCAACAAAAGTTGTAGCTCGTCTTTTTCTCTACAAAAAAGATCTTTACAAATTTTTATCTTACTTAAGCCGTTTAGAAGATAAATCGAGTTTTCCACTTATAGTTTTAAGCCGCTTCGAAATGCGCGAAAAATGAGAATTCTCCGGGAGTTTCGTACGACCGGGCTCATCGATCGATAATTCTTACTATTCAGAGCCCCTAAAAAAATGAAAATAACATAAAATGTAGAGAAAAGTCTCAGCTTTAATGTGGAACTAATCCCAAAATTCATAAAAAATGTTATCAAGGAGAGAAAGTGTAAGAAGATGGCTTAGTGAACTTTGTACAGTTGATCCACAGATTTATTCTTATCTTTGCCGATAATTCATTTTGCTTGTATATTCTTATATAATGATACATTAATCCAATTAACATTTTATTGCAATTACTTTTGTTGGAAAAATATGCCTTGCGATCAAATTAGAGGGTATATTTCTCATCGATCAATCATCTCCAAATTTTGGAGTTCAATTCGCTATATCTTAAGTAATAATAATAGCACAGTCTTAATTTTTGGATTATAAGTGCAATAAAACACATTCTTTCGAATGACTTTACAGTTTTTTAAATGCGCGCAGTACTTTTTGAATTTGTCTACATTATTCATACACGTTCAGAAAATGCACAACTATACAGTAAAACATATACAACTTATTTGTTTCTTAACATTCTTCAATGAAATTTTCACGAAATATAGATGCGTGGAATCGAATCCATGCAGTGAAAAAGCACCCATTTTTACGGGAGAAATAGGCAGGATGCAATCTTCTAGCACTATTTTCTCTATGAAAAGATTTGTATAAATTTTGTGATTAGTTTCACATTAAAGCTGAGACTTTTCTCTACATTTTACGTTGCTTTCGTTTTTTTAGCGGCTCTAAATAGTAATAATTATCGATCGATATGTCCGGTCGTACGAAACTCCCATAGAATTTTCATTTTCCGCGCATTTCGGAGCGGCTCAAAACTATAAGTGGAAAACTGGATTTATCTCCTAAACGGCTTAAGTAAGACAAAAATTGGTAAATACCTATTTTGTAGAGAAAGAGACGAGCTACAAATTTTGTTGAAAACTTTTTTCTGTATTTTCATTATTTTAGCCGTTAGAGCAAAAAAAACCGAAAATCAAAAAGTTTTCCCAAATTTTTTTAAATTTTCCCGGAACTTGGACGTGCAAAGAATGAATTATTCCATTCTACAGGTTATTAGCTACTTAAATCCCTGAGATGATTCTTTTATTAATTTTTGCGAGGTTTTTACAACATTTTGCCTTCATTGCCTGTACTATTATTAAAAATGTATAAAATGTGGGGTGTAAAGCGAATGGTTTGGGGGGCACAGATAAAATTAATTTGATTCCATTCACCTAGATTATTCGAGCAACAAATTACCAATACTAAATATAATAAAAGATATAATCTTTGGATAGGTAGAAAATCGATGGAGTGGCCACCCCGATCACCGGATTTGACTCCTTTAGACTTCTTTGGTGGGCATTTAGAGACAAAAGTGTATCTAACTTAATCAGAGTCGCTAGATGATTTACAACAAAGGATTGTTCAAGAATGTTAACACTTAATGCCACAAGCTTTTCTTAATGTTAGACAGGTGTTTGCAACGCGACCGTATCTGTGCGTGAAGGTCAATGGAAGTCAATAGTTTTCACTGACGCGTTTAAGACGCCTAAATTATTTCCTGGATTATTATTTTTAGATTAGTTAGGTATCACAGGTACTTGTCAAACAGATTTAAACTAATCGACCAATACTTGGGCAATGTATAAAAACAAATGGTGCTAGCACGAGTCAAAATAAGATAATTTCTTGACAAATTGTGACAAATGTAAGTTCAAGTATTAAAAATATACTAAAGAATATTTGCCAAATAAATTTTTAAATTAATTTAATTCAACAATCGACAATACCAGACCATAAGTTTAACCATGTTTAAAAGTGAATTATTTATTATTTGTTTGCTTGTAGTAATAAAGCATATTCTTTATAGGATTTCCGCTGTTTGCAAAATCCTATAAAGAATATGTTTCATAAGTTTAACCAGCCATGTAAAAAGCGAAATACAGTAACGAATCTTTCAATATGTAATCATGCTAAAACTACGGATCCTTAAAAAACTACCAGTTTAATCCCCAGAACCTTGACAAATATCAAGGCCAATTATCTTATAATTGACAAAGTTTTTTGGACAGTCACCAAAAAATATTGTCCTTTTATTAAATAATGAATGAACTCAGCTTTCCTTGTCAGTAACCACCAACCGTTTCGGTAAAATTAACGTATATTTTAGAAAAAGAGACTATTAAGTTTATGGTCAATGTAACAATTAAGACTGTGACTTGTCTGGAAAATTAGTACAATCATCGTATGTAATTTAACATCACTTAAGAAATGTATCGGTCAAATTTTTTGGAAAGCGTAGTTATCTGGTAATATAGAATGTAAATTGGCAGTTTCTGAATAAATCTCTAGCGCGAGGGACCTGATCCTTGGTAATAAACTGTCGATCTACACGAATTCTGTTACTATTTGGCAACTTAAATTAAAACAATTAAAACATATCTTCAATATTAAGTTTTTGCTTTCAAATGCTTTCTTTAACATTTTTTCTGTTTTCTAACATATTTTTTTCCCATTTCATCATTTGTGTTATGTCGATGTATTTCCAAAGCGACACATCCAACACAAATCAAAGTAGATATTAATAGTTATCAAACACAGCTTCAGAAAATTAAAAAGCCCTGGACTCGTCATTTGTTAAATGTAATGAAGTAATTGACGTGACAATGCGCAAAATAAAACGTTAGCCATAGATATGTACTACCAGACTGACCTACGATTGAAATGTCGACAGTTTTATCCACACAGACGATGGTTGGAATTACTTGTTTTTTGGCGGCATCGGCATTTTACTTGATAAATTCGCTCATTCTTTGCTTAATACCACAGTGCAAGACAAATTCAGAAAAAGTTTTTGAGAAACAAATTTGTAAACAAACAATTTCTGAGATACCACTTACCTTTAATATCAACATAACTATAGTTTTATATGGTTTTATATAATTTTGACATTCTCATTATAACACTAGCATTCAACATAGTCCCCTACGGCTATGAAGATTAAAATACTATCTACATGACCACCTACGGTAAGAAGATTCAGTTAAAAATGAGAACAGAGGCCTAAACTGATTTTATTTACCTACCTTGTCTTAGAAATTTCATTCTAATGGATTACATTTTCATAAAATCTCATTCTCTCTCTCACACACGTTTTTCGCCCTTATTCTGAGCTCATCAGAAAGACACACAGCCACTCATAACGATGTTTTATGCAAAACCAAGGCAATATCCATGAATAAGTATGAAATATTTATATCTGACATTGATTGATAAAAGACAACAGATCTTCACCATCTATTAGCTAACTAGTATTGGAGCCTATATACTCTATGCAAATTTAAAAGTGAATTATTTATTATTCGTATGCTTATAGTAATTTTTTTTCATTAAATGAATGGCTAGAGTGGTTGTAGCTATTAGCGCAGTGAAGACCGACTTTTTTACTTGGCTGGGAGACAAGTGATTACAAAAATTATATTTATATTTAGAACTTAGTAAATATTACATTCCTTTTCTCAATTAATTGCTTAATTGCAAAAAATATATAAGTACATATGTATTTGCTTATAGTAATTAAACATGTTTCATTACTATAAGCAAACAAATAATAAATAATTCACTTTTAAATTTGCATAGAGTATATAGGCTCCAATACTAGTGAGCTAATAAATAGGTGAAGATCTGTTGTTTTCTATCAGTCAATGTCAAATATAAATATTTCATACTTATTCATGGATATTGTCTTGGTTTTGCATGAAACATCGTTATGAGTGGCTTTGTGCCTTTCTGATGAGTTCAGAATAAGGACGAAAGACGTTTCAAAGGCTAAGCATTTCCAAGAAACTGAATGAGAGATTTTATGAAAATGTAAGATCAGTTGGGGTATCTGGGCCCAGGGGGTAACTGTGCCATGGTTTTTTTCCGTAAAACTTGTGGGGGTAATTTCACTTCAAGCAGTTGGCAGCACTGAAGGACAATGGCATCTCACTACAACAATTAGTCTCATGTTTCTGAGTGTTGTTTCTTTCATGTAGCAATTTTTTAAATTTTGTAGTGCAAAATTTTCATAGCAACGTGATGTAATCTTGATTTTTATGAAATATCTACTGGCTTACTGTATGTATTATCAACGTCACAGTTAATTTAGCATAAATTAGAAGCATAACATATCCGTAAAATGTTATTGCAAGCACGTGTTCTCCATTAGGTCATAAGCTTGAGTAGGTGGCCCAGTTACCCCCACAATTTTTCAAAAATGGGGTAAGAGGGCCAGTTAATTGGGGCATCTGGACACGCCTGGGACCAAGTTACCCCAAACACATTAAGTATGTTGTTTTTGTTTTTAGTCATTAGGTAGATGTAGATCACTTTTTATGTGCAATTGCGCACAGTTACACAAACAAGTGATCTGAACCCGGGACCCTACATAGTAAGACCCATGTATTTTGACATGTTGAACACGAATCAGGTATCCGCTTAGCTCCATCACCCACCAATTTTTTGTAAATCGCTAAAATAGCCTAGGCAACCTCATTCCTTTAGATTATTTTCGCGATTTACAAAAAGTTGGTGGGTAATGGAGCTAAACAGACATTGGATTCGTGATTAGCACGTCGAAATGTATAGGAGTACTATGTCGAATCCCAGGTACAGATCACTTTTTTTTTGTGGGCCTCTGTTATTTATGCTTACTTGAAGTTGGATGTTTTTTGCATTTAATTTTGCCTCTTGTGTTACCTATCTAACCTTTATTTTTAATTCGAGAAGTTTAAAAATTGAGTCAAGGTTATTTAGTTAAACAGAGAACACTTTCAGAAATATTCAGCAAGTGTTAGCTGCTACGAAAAATTTTAATGGACAGTGCAACAGTGCAAATATTGATTTCCGAATTACAATTTACGTAATTTAATTTTAAATACGAACACGAGTCTCGATCGAGTATGCCTCGCCAGCCAGCCTCGGAGTGTCTGTATGCACCTTAAATGACAAAACTCGAGGCGATCTGAGTAAATGCGTTAGGTAGAGACGGGAGGCGTAATTTAATAAATCAATGTACAACTCTGACGTAAAGATTTACAGAAAGCGAGCAATTTTGATCACAAATACCAGAAAAATCGAACATCTTGTGAACTACGGTTCAACAAATACATCCACTTTTAGAAATATTACGCTCCAAAACACATACTAAGGGCAACGAATGACGTCAATGTAGAGTAACAAACAGACAACATCGCGTGTAAAAAGTCATCGACCGACAGTGATTCCGCAGAAAGATATATTTACTCATATATTTCAATGAATTTGCTAGAGCTTTACAATTCATTATATTCCGCATTTTATTACATTTTTTCCACTTCCAAATAAGATAATATTGGGGTGCTACAATGAGAAAGTTTGTTTCAGGAAGTTGTACGTTTCAGGGTTATGCGATGCTTTATTTTGTCTTTGTCGCCATTGTTTTATACTGGTATCCTGTAGGGAATAAATGAAATTCTAGAATATACATGGTGGATATTAGTACTTGTCTAGATTCTAGTTATTTCTGGTACTTTTCAGGTGTCGCTGTTATTTTACACAAAGAGAATAATAAAGTGTATACGTAGAAGTTGGCAATGAAATTATCTTTTGTCATATGGTTAGTATTGTGTTTTTAACTTATGCTGGAGTATCAGTTAGAAGAGTAAAGGTTGACAATTTTCCTCTGAGAAATAAAGTGCTCCTTCTAAAATAAAATAGCTATTTTGTGCGTTAAAAGTGAGTGTTTTACACAAAAGATATACAAAATGGTCTAAGCTTGACAATTGTTTACAAAAAAAAACATTAATTCTTGTGCTGGTGCATTATAGCAGTAAAGGAAAATAATTAAAAAGAAAATCGGTAAAGGTATTTACACAGAACTTCCCTCGTTATTTGTGCATGGCGGTCACTCTAAAAAAATATTAATTACTAAATGACATTGAGAATAATAATCGGAATATAGTTATTGCTATTATTACAAAAAGAACCTGATAACTTTTGGCCAAAAAAATATACAGAGTGCTCATCCAACAGCAAAAGTTCAATACTAAATAACAGGTGCCAAATATGGAAGGCTTGCGCAAATACCTTTACATATGTCCACCATGACTGAATTATTTCTTAGGATGACCACACTGTACATTCTTCAATAAAAGCATAATAGGTGCATGTGTCAAATATTATTGCCATTTGTCACATTTTCAATCTCACATTCACGTAATGGAGTGAAAGTATAGTGGTGGAATTTTTTAAAAATTGTTTGTCAAAAAAATTTTCAATTTTTTTTTTCTGAAATAGGTTTAGAATGTCATGAAACGTGAAAATTTTAAATTTGAGCAAAAAAAAGGTTTTTCCATCTATTCTAGTGTTAAATTTTTTCCAAAATGGTAAAAAATGTTGAAATTTTTTTTTTCCGAAATAGGTTTGGAATGTCATGAAACGTGGAAATTTTAAATTTGAACAAAGAAATCATTTTTTTCATCAATTTTAGTGGCAAAAAATTTTTCAAAAATGGTGAAAAAAGTTTTCAAATTTTTTTTTTACAGAAATAGGTTTAGCGTACGGACGGAATTGAAAAACCTATATTTTCGTAATCTACGTGATCTGAAACGTCAGAATCCGAAAAAATCTCATAGGGTGATTTTTTCTCGAATACAATACTTCCCTTCGGTATGCGAGGGAAGTAAAAATAGAAAAGGTTGGTATAACATGGTGAAAAAGAGATATTTCTTATAGCATAACTCTTTATAGTTTTAAAAAACAATAGTGCAGTCCTTTATTCTTGCTTTATCTCGGAGTATACATATACTATTTTTGATTAATTGTAAATGGACTGACTCATAAGCTCCTCCTTATATGACTATTCCGTATTTTTAACTAATTATGTGAAGGATTTATATACATTTATTAATGTTGGTATCTTTAAGATTTGCCTCGATTGATAAAATATGTATAAAATTTTTTTTAGTTTACGTGTTAAGATATCAACATGTATGTTCCACTTTAAAAATTGGTCTGTGTATATTCCAAGACATTTAATTTGTCTGATGACTCAATACAAATCAATATATTTTTATATTCGCGAAGTTTTATTTTAGCTAAGGTTGATCCAGTAATAGTTGGAGAAACGGTTATAATTTTAGTTTTTCTGTATTCAATGTTAGTAGATGTTCCTTTAATCAGTTTGTTACTAAATTTAGGTCATTCTTCGCTTTTATTATTGACACCAGCTCAAATGACATCAACAAAAAACAGAACAGTGTCGTCAACATATACGATGATCTATCCAAAGATCGATGGATTCCACATATCGTCAGAATATATGGGAAATAAAACTGGACCAAGTACAGTTCTCTGAAGGACAGGTTTCCCATTATCAATGGTTACAGTTAGTATGATATTTACCATTATCATCGTCAATCATCAAACAATTTATTTAAATTCAAAAATACAACATTGCCTCGCCGAATCGTGATCCGGAGCCAACCAGACAACCACGTCGAATAGCGTCGTGGTGCGCAGGGTTGGGCGGATCGCGACCAGCTCGGCTTAATAGATAGATAGATAGATAATTTATTCCAAGAGACTAAATTAATAAATGGACAAACAAGTTAAAACTCCTGCCACCAATGGCGGCTCAAAAGTAACATTAAAATTACACTATGTCTGCGTAGCAGGGTTAAAATACTTAACATTAACACAATAAAAACTAGACCACAAAACACTGATTAAATTTTGGCTGCTGGTACGGGAAAAAGTTCAACGAAAAAACTCGTTCGAAGCAATTTGGGGTCCCAACGGTCTACCCACCGTTAGGAAGGTGGGGAAGGCGAAAAGTTAGGATCTTTAACAGTTACAATTTTTTAGGAATTTTATCGGTCTAAAATGAATTTAGAACAAAATAGGACAAAAGGACAAAAAAGACAAAAACTATAAAACAAAATGACAAACAGAGAGGTGAAAGAAAAGGATAGGGATTGATAGGTGGGGAAAGGAGAAGTATAGGGTGAGAGAAAGTTATAGTTAGAAAAAGTGTGGCTATAAAGGCTGCCGGAAGATAGGCAACGCCTGATATGGTAGGGGGTGTTTGTCTGGAAGGAAGCATTATGCATTCTGATTTGGGTTATGTTGCGTGTTAGCGGACTATCGTCCATTTGAAAGGAGTAGAATTTTTGGATTTCCCGGACGTAGTTCGCTAGTGGCGTTATGTCGTTGCAACGATCATATAAATCTCTGAAGGAGGTGTACCTGCCCGAATCGGAGATGAGGCGCATAAATTTATGTTCCAGGATCTGGAGTTTTTCATTGTCGTGGCCGGGATGCTGCACCACACCGGCGCTGCGTATGTGATGGCTGGTCTGACCACCATCGTATACAACAATTTTTTATTGTGTCTGTTTAGTCCGCTACCCCTCGCCGGAGCGAATACAGACTCCTGGACGTTGAGTAGACCTTCCGTATCGTCTCGTCCGTATGATATTTACCAGATTACCAGATAGTCCTCGCTTGGATCAGCGCATGTGCCTCAAATAATATATTAATTCAGTTCATTTGAAAGTCTAGGATGTGATACAGCGTCAAAAACTTTGACGAGGTCTAATAATATGACTAAAAACCCTCAAGTTCGTGTTTAAAGCGTAGGTTATGTTAAACTACGCGTAGCATCAATCTCTGAAGCCGAACTGGTAAGGTGATGGTGTATTACTTCCATATCCACCTAGTGTAGTGGAAATATAGTAATCGTATTTCTTTTTAATGCGGTATTTCCATATTAATTTTCCTTTTTTCTATAACATCAACAAACGTCAAAAAATCAACAACTGTCAGATACAGTTAATAAACGTCAAGTACCAGCAAATGTCATAGACTACTAAATGTATTTGAAGAATGAAAAGTCAATTTTTCATTAGAAAAATATGTTTTCCTTGAAAAATAAAATATTGTATGCACCACGAGCGTTATTAGATTATAACGCCCATCAGGCAACATGCATCCCTCGGGCTGCATCATGTTATCCTCCGGGCGTAATAATCTATACAACGCACTTGGTGCATAAAACACTATTCTGTTACTTTAGCGAAATTACTAAATTGGTCAATCATTTTTCAGTTCGAGTGCGTCGCCAGATTTAAGTATCGGTTTGATTTAAGGTTTTTTAAGTTTTCACTTTCCACAAACATGAAATTTATAATGTGCAGTAATGGTTTAATTAATGTACATTAGGGTGGAGTGAAAAAAGGCACTTTTTCACTTTTTTTGGAAATCAGAAATGCTTGGGGTTGCAAAAGTTGCTACACCAGATAAGCAATACCAGGATAAAATATTATTAAAATCTAATGTTATTTTGAAGTGCCGCAAAGACCTTAAAGTTTTGGAAAAACCCGCTTGCAAACAGTGTTCATATCTATTTATTTTTTTGTATAAAAGTTTAGCTTGGGTATAAAAAGTCATTCAAATAATTTGGCCAATCTCTAAAAAAAAACTCAGTTATGTATTAAAAAGTTATGAGTTGCCGCAAGGCTGCTAAATATTCGAATTTTTAACCTCTGGACCTTGTTTTGGAATACAACCCACGCCTGCGTTAAGACCTAATAAAATCTCTTCACTGGTTCGTTTTCCTCCTTCATATGAATGAGCTTCCACTTGCTAATACACTTGAATGGAGCAACACATGGACCTAAGTCTTTCCCAGGGCTGATTGGTATCTCTTTAAAGGTTCGGTCTATTGTTATTTATGAACTGATTGAGGGAATTGCGCTACCCAAAATTGATTTACGTCAGTCGAGTAATGACCAAAAATATCTCTATAACATTACTGAAACTGTTACATCTGGCACGTGCCCTCAAAATTTTGCCGATCTTCAACCGGGCCCAGTAGCACATTCAAGATGGATGATGATTGCAAGTCGCATACTTCGCCTCTATACAAGTACCAGTGACCCATCAGAAACTCTTATTTCTTTGGCCACTTATATTGTCAAAGTGTATGCCCCTACCTGGTTTTCAATTAAGACAGAGCTAGAATAATGCTGGAATGATGCACGTCATATTTGGAAGTTGATTTCATATAGCAGATATTTACCAAATAAACTTAAAGAAGTTGTTGATCCGGTGATACAAGGGAACTCATATTTTGCGCATACTGAAAATGTAATGTTGGCTATGCTGAAAGATAACAACGAAACCAGCAGAAGAATAGCATTTTTAAAGACTAGAAACAATAAAAGGGTGTCGAACAGTGTTAGAAAGTTTGTTCCGGAGCTGAATTTTAAGGCTTTAAACTACTATGAGATAATAAGCTACGAGGACTTTTCTAATGTTGAACCGCCCATAACTAAAACGATTAATCGCGAAGAAATCCAAAGATCCATTACGGAACATTGTCAGCTAACTTTTCCAAGGTTCTTATGTCACACACAAGCTGTAGAGCGGTGCATTCGCTTAGTGACTGAAGTCTCTGCAACAATTTGCAAAACTGAAAGGAATGGGTACATTAGAAGCATATTAAAAGAACCATAATGCCCAGTTTTAATAAAAAGTCCGAGTTCAAAATAGAACAATAACTTTTGGTGGTTGGTTTATTCTGTTTTTGTGATTCTCTAATAAATTTGATTTACCTATATCTATAATATATTTTTTTGCAGTTAAAGTTACGCATTGTTATGTTATTTATTTTTATGTTCTTATGTTCTTGAATAAGCTTATAAATATATATCAGCTACTTTTTACGCGTATGATATATTTTATTAAAATTATAAATTAGAACGATTTTCAGCTTTTTACTAATATTTACGTACTCTTGTGGCACCTAAAGGTTAAATCCGTAGGAAGTAGTATTTCTTTTTTCAAGTTAATCTTGAATATATCTACTCTAATAAATTACAAGTATAATTAAATTTGAAAAAACCACCAGTTTTTCAAAATGTTCATAAATGGCGTCATTCAGGAAAATGGAAACAAAAATAGCCATTGCGGCAGCTTAAAAAATTAACAAAATTTAAAAAATAAATTATGACGTGTTTACGTATGCTAAGTGGCAACTTTTGCACACCCAAGCTTTTTGAAAATAATTTTTTTTTTTTTCACTCCACTCTAATGTACATGGCTGTATTCTTGATTGTACTTTCCCCTATAATGTTTAAACCTGGGATGTAGCACTTTTTAAGATGTTTATGTACGTTATTTGAGACTTTGTTCTGAAACAGGAAATAGATATATTGTATTAAGTACAGGGGAAATTGACTGTTTTGTTCATTTACTCTCATACTATTTCAAATTTGTTCTGTTATTTATTTCTCCAATTTCAGAGAAGTAATGAAACATTATTTATAGGATTTTGCAAACATTGGAAAAAGAACTATCTATGAGAACTAAAAGAAAAACTAGACGTAAAAACATGAATGAAATCTTTGCATACTTTCGATAACCTGACTTCTGGTTATGCTAGCAAGTTAAAATCTAAAAATAAATGTGCCCCATTGCTTATTTGACATTCTCATTATAACACTAGCATCCAACACAGTCCCCTACGGCCATGCAGATTAAACTAGTATCTACATGACCCCCTACGGTATGAAGATTCAGTTAAAAATAAGAACAAAGGCCTGAATCTTCATACCGTAGGGGGAATTTTTCAATCTACCGATGACTTAAATTTTATCGAGTTTAATGGTGTTCTAACCTATTCTTTTTGTGTTTTCTTCGGGAGCGTCTCAGGGCACAACCACCCTCAACCTCGAACACTTCAGAACTCCCCAGAGAGCAAACTGGGTACTGAAGATTGAAAGATTCAACAGTGGAGGGACTCTTATCAATTTTAACCCTTCTGTGTTTCTCCCATTTTAAGCAACGAGCAAACGAAATGAACCGACGCGCAATCACGAGCAAACGGTGAGTAATATTCTAATTTCAAAAATGGGACGACCAACTTCATAGGGCTTTTTGGTTTTACCAGCCATTATAACCCTTTTTGCGTAAACTCTAACTTAATTTTTATTTTTTACCTTTTTACTTCCCTCGCATGCCGTATTGTATTCGAGAAAAAAACCACTCTCCGAGATTTTTTCGGATTTTTACGTTTCAGATCATGTAGATTACGAAATTGCAGGTTTTTTAATTCAGTCTATCTGTCTGTCCATCTATCTATTTGTCTGTCTATCTGTCTGTCTGTCTGTCTGTTGGTGCAATAACTAAAAAACTACTTGAAGACGGAAAACCGTCAAATTTTGTAGGTAACTGACGCTACTGTCGGCGAAAAAATGGTTAAACTTTCACTGGAAAATATACAGGGTGGACCGTCTAAAGGGAGTAAATAATGAAATAATTTTCTTATGCTCAAATTTAAAATTTCCATGTTTCATGGCATTCTAAACCTATTTCAGAAAAAAAAATTGAACATTTTTTTTAACAACATTTTTGATTTTTTTTTTATCACGAATAGGTGAAGAAATTTTTTTTGTTCAAATTTAAAATTTCCACGTTTCATGACATTCTAAACCTATTTCAGGAAAATATTTTTACCACTACTATGGAACAGATGATGAACAATTTTTTTATCACTAGAATACATGAAAAAAATTTTTGTTTGCTCAAATATAAAATTTCCACGTTTCATAACATTTTAAACCTATTTTCAAACAAAAAAAAAAAAAAAATTTTTTCACTCCACTGCGTGAATGTGGAACTAAAAATGGGTGGCAATAATATTTGTCATATGCACCTACGAGTGCACCTATTACAGTTTTATTGAAAAATGTACAGGGTGGTCATCCCAAGAAATAACTCAACCGTGGTGAGCATTTGTAAAGGTATTTACGCATGCCTTCCATATTTGGCACCTGTTATTTAGTATTGAATTTTTGCTGTCGGATGATCATTCTGTATATTTTTTTGACCAAAAGTTGTCAGGTTTTCTTTGTAATAATAGTGATAACTATATTCCGATTATTATTCTCAATGTCATTTCGTAATTATTAATTTTTTAGAGTGACCGCCTTGCACAAATAAAGAGGGAAGTTCTGTGTAAATACCTTTACCGATTTGTTACTAATCGCTATTGAGTAATGATGTGTAATAATGATTTTGCTTACGGTTGGTATACAAGTAAATGAATCATGTTTAGATAGTTTCAGATGTATGTAATCGATAGATGATAGGCTATTTTCATAAACCCTTGTAGCTTTATGCGAAAACAGAAATGAATTTGGTTTATTTTGCTTCAAATTTCCTTTCCTAATTTTCATGTTTCCTGAATCATCAAACTAGGATATTCGAATATCCTGAACAACAAAATTGTATTTAGAACGGAAAATCGATCCAGTCTGGGTCGACTTCACTAATTTGTTTTAATCCGGAGAGATTTTTATTTCTCTTACAAACCAATTAGCGGGATGAGATTCGACCTTTACCGAAACGGTAAAAAGCAATCTTTTGTAGAAGAAAGCATCGTAATTAAAATGGTTTAAGTGTAAAATCTACTTCCCTTGTTATTTGGAAGTGTTTCGTGCCGTATACCTAAATGAATATAGAGTTCTTTATGAGGGAAAAGTGCTTTTAAAATAATTACGAAAAATTATACGAAATATACAATAGAGGCTCTCAGTAATTTTTATATGATTTTGCGCATACAAGTTCGTCTTTCGAATGGTGTAAGGCTTTGCCGTGGAAAATTATAATTCAAGATATGTTTATTCCCAACAATTTCCATTATAAGTGAGAGGTATTTATTTTCGGTTAATATTTTCACATGGTAAACTTTATTCTTATAATTGGGTTCAAGTTGCGCAAATGAACTGTGGCGTTAAACACGTTTGAAATGAAACAAATAAACCAGCGTATTCATTGCTGTAAAATGAAGAGATTTTTAATCGATTACCAAGGACCCCGCACCAAATACATGGGGAAATGGATCTCGATGAAATATTTTTTAACTTTGGGAAAAGACAGTTCTTATTGTCCTAAACAAACCTTCAAATGGAACTTGGGTCTAAGAATATCATTACATAGTTACGGGCCGTCGAAAATATGCATAAATGGGTGAATAAAAAATCCCGGTAAAATATCTCGAGAAATATACATCAGATCTAAACCAAAAAAAAGTAAATTTGAAAATTTTTGAAAAAGTTATCCAATAATACCAAACTAGACCCCCTGCCCCCAGCCCCTGGGGATGGAGCAAGAGCAACTTTGAAATCTTAAATAGAAACCCCCATTTTTTATTACAGATTCGAATTCTACACTACATAATGCGTAGGTTTTGTCTGAAACTTTTAAAAAATTTTAAAGCATTTTTAATTGAAAAATAAAAAAAGACTTGTTCAATATTCTAAAAAAGCTTTCCAATGATACTAAACTCGACTCACTACCACCGCTCCCTGGGAGTGGAGTGGGGAGGAACCATGGGATCTTAATTGGAGACCCTCATTTTTTATTGCAGAATAGATAGCGTTGAATTTTTTCAAGAAACTGCTTTTAGCGTTACCCAGGAATGACGACGTAAACGTAGTAGGTTTCTGTTCCCTCGGAGTCCTTGTTTTAGGTGACGCCCCCCGCCTCTCACCATCTGGGTGCTGCTTGTAGTTATTGAAAATAAAACTTATTTTTTGTCATTATAACGCCATATAACGCAAAATGAAAAAAAATATTCAAACAAAACTTACGTATTCTGAAGTATAGAATCCGAATAAAAAATGAAGGTTTCCGTTTAAGATTCCATAGTTGCTCCCCGCCCCACTCCCAGAGGGCGGTGTTAGTGGGTTGAGTTTGGTATCATTGGACAGCTTTTAAAAAAATATTGAACACGTGTTTTCATATTTCTCAAATCAAGTGCATTTCGATAGTTTCTTCAAAAATATTCAACAAGTGTTTTTTTTTTCGATCCGATGTATATTTCTCGAGATCCGAACTGAGAAACTTTTACGCCCAAGTTCCATTTTGAGAGTTTGATCAGGATTACAGGAACTTTCTTTTCCCAAAGTTACAAAATATTTCACCGAGATCGATTTTCCTATGTATCTTGTGCGGGGATCAATTTTTAAAAGATGGATGTTCTCAATTCGAAATTCGAAGTATACATATGTTTTTTTTTGTCATAAGGTTCAATTAACTCGACAACAGTGAAACTTTATTTCATAATTTTTGGTGATAATTTATTAAAAGGCGATAGGTAACATTTTTTCTTTTATTTTCATAAGGGCGTTCACTAAGTGGACGATCAAGTGAAGAATGATGATAGGGGAGGTCATTTCCAATGAAAATAACCATATATGTGGTTATCAAATTGTTGGTGGTTTTAAAAGATTTAAATTTTTGCACTTTTTCCTAGAATTGCGTACCTACTGTGGGACTACAAAAAATTTTTCAAAAATGTATGAGTTGTTCAGTTGTTTTTTTATTATAAGTAGGCTTTAGGCGGTAAACCTTTGCAACAGAAGTATTTTCACGGACTGTTACCTTCTGTCAAATACAAACAACAGTTTTATGAAAAGTTTTTTTACGCGAAATACCGGTCCGGCGATGTTTCTATCTGCTTCGGTTTAATCTCTAGCGATTCATCCTTATGTTATCTCTGCTGCTGCGATCTGTTAATCGATCTCTCTCTTAACCAGTTACCATTATCAAATTCATCATAGTCGGGTTTAGGGTTTTTCTTGTAGTTTAATAAAATTATTAATTATTATTATGGAAATAAGCTAAATGAAACAACAGACGTTTATTTTATATAAAAACCGCTGCCTAAGGAATCACTACTTCCACATTCTGATTTCCCATCCAAGTCTTTAAAGGAAAATATCTTGACTATATTTTCACTCTAGTATGTGGAAATAATTTTTCATAGAATGTTAATAAAAGGACGTTGCCGTATGTCAGCCAAGTCTCCAGAATTTCCGGTCTGTGCCTAATATCAAGGCATTTTCTGGAAGTTTTCGAATCCGTATTAGGACGGTGTCGAGTCCACATCCGGACGCTGTCGAATACCAAAGTAACTATATCTGGGCGCTGCGTAATCCTTATTCCGGTGCTGCCAAACACCAAGGTAACTTCCGGGTGCTGCCGAATACCAAAGCAATTTCCGAGCGATATCGAATCCATATTAGTACGCTACCGAATCTATATTCGGGTGCTGCTGAATTCTAAGGTAACTTCCGGGCGCTATCACATCCAAAGATTGAAAGATATAAAGAAATCTGGAATGGAACTACTAGTTACAGCGTATGATTTGTTAGATCTTGACTTTTAGTGTAATCACCAAATCCCAAGTTTCTGTACTCTTACCATCTTGCTTTACCTATTTTCCCCTATTTATCCTTGTTTAACCCCAAACGCTTCAACGGAATCATCTCAAAATATAATATGGTTCCAGATGTCGTTATAATACATAAGTGTACCAAATTTCAAGTGAATATCTCAAATTTATTTAATTAAGCCTTTTAATAATGGAATAGGGGTGGAGAGGGAATCAAAAAATATGTGAAAAAATCTGAGGACTTGACTTCTAGCCAAATCCCAAGTTTATGTACTCTTACCAGCTTGCTTTACTTATTCTCCCCTATTTACCATTTTTTAACCCCCAACAGTCATCATCTCAAAATATAATCTAGTTCTAGACCTCGTTATAATACATACTTGTACCAAATTTCAATTGAATATCTCAATTTTTCTTCATTAAACCCTTTAATAATGGGGAGGGACGATAGTGGAGGGGGCCGAAAATATGCAAAAAAATTGAGGTCTTGACTGCTAGTATACCGGGTGGCCATGGGTCAATCTACGCCCCCAATATTTTCGTTGTTTTTGTATTTAAAAATTTGGTTTTTGGTACAAATAAATAGTAGGCTACTTTTAGACTAACAGGAATGAAAATATCGCTTCCGGTTGAACCGGAAGTGACATCAAGTTTTTTTCTTAAATGGAATGACTATATTTTTTTATGGTTTCTTATTAAGCATAAATTTCTAAGTGCAACAGATTTTTCAGATGTAAAAAATTCCAAAAAATAAGTGAGATACAAACAATTTTTTAATTTCTTCAAAGTGGCCGCGTCAGATGAATGCAATGTAAGAAAATTACTAAGTAGGCTATGGAAATTATTAGTAAGGTTGTAGACTTGTCTGTAAAGCAGAAAATAGTTGTTTGAATTACTGATAGGTACCAGTATTTTTAGTTTTTTTTTCAAACAAACGGAATTTCATTTTCATTTACATTTCCATAGGGGTCCTATGGAAATTTTTTTAATGGAACTGTGCTACTTCTTTTATTAATCAGAAATAATGATTCAAAAACTATAATTTTTTCGCCATTAATCATTTCTTAACGATATCCTTCGTAATAATAAAAGTATTTTTAAAAAGTAAACACAAATCAAACGAGAAATTATTTTAATAGGTTTAACTATGAATAAATTACCAAGAATAACAAAACTATTTAAAACCTAAATTATAATAAACTTTTATAAAAATTCTCCAAACTGTTCACCGTTATGATTAATACACACAGTAGCGCGACTTATCGGTGCACGCCTAACATTCTGTAATTGTTGAGGTGTTATTTGTGCAATTTCGTGTCGAATTCTTTCTACCAGATCTTGAGATCTTGCCTTGTGGTTGGAGCAGTCAGTCATGTAGACTCTATTTTTCAAATGCGCCCAAATAAAATTCTCATTTCTTGATTGGCGTAACTGTAACCAATTACAAAAGGCTATCCATTCTTCGTTGATAATTATTCTCATACAAAAATTGATGCAATTGATATTTATAAGAACGATAGCCGTGTTTCTTTAAAAATTTTCTGGCTGATTCTTTGGAAACTGGTAATTTATGTTCAATTTGTCTTATCGAAATGGTTGGGTCAACATGCATTAAAGCTAATACATTAATTTCCGTTCCATCCATCATCCACAATAAATCTTTCTTCAGTTTCTACATTAAGTTCAGTTCTAAATTGTTGCTCCAACCGGGCGAAATAGTTTCTCGGAGGTTGTCTTCTTTCTGGATATCTCCATACAGACTTTGTGCTCTAGTTACATTACGTCGAGTCTCCATAAATAATGATCATGTCAACTTTATCATCTCTTGAATAATTTTCAGCCATTTTATATGAATTTTTTTGTTTATAACAACTTTAATACACTTGCTTCAGAAAATTAGTGAGTAAATCAAGACTAATTCAATTGTCGCGAAGGTATGTCATTTTCATGGCTATCTGCAATTTTGGATTTAAATGTAGATAGGTACCTTATTATAAAATGATTTGTTGGCGCTTACTTTTTAAAAATACTTCTATTATTACGAAGAAATGATTAATGGCGAAAAAATTATAGTTTTTGAATCATTATTTCTGATTAATAGAAGAAATAGTACAGTTCCATTAAAAAAAATCCATAGGACCCCTACGGAAATGAAAATGAAAATGAAATTCCGTTTTTTTGAAAAAAAACTAAAAATACTGGTACCTATCAGAAATTCAAACAACTATTTTCTTCTTTACAGACATGTCTACAACCTTACTAATAATTTCCATAGCCTACTTAGTAATTTTCTTACATCGCATTGATCTGACGCGGCCATCTTGAAAAAATTAAAAAAATTTTCGTATCTCACTTATTTTTTGGAATTTTTTACATCTGTAAAAAACCGTTGCACTTAGAAATTTATGCTTAATGAGAAACCATAAAAAATATAGTCATTATATTTAAGAAAAAAAAGTTGATGTCACTTCCGGTTCAACCGGAAGTGATATTTTCATTCCTGTTAGTCTAAAAGTAGCTTATTATTGTCTAATTTATGTGTACCAAAAACCAAATTTTTAAATACAAAAGCAACCAAAATATTGGGGGCGTACATTGACTCGTGGCCACCATACACCAAATCCCAAGTTACTGTACTCTTACCAGCTTGCTTTACTTATTTTTCCTTATTTAGCCCTATTTAGCTCTCAACATATGCGTACCGAATTTCAAGTCAATATCTTAAACCGTTGTTGAGAATATGTACGACAAAAAAAGTTACAGACCGACCGACAGACAGACGTTTCATGAGATATTTCAAGAAGAAAGTAATGATTTTTTTTTTATGATTACTATACTTCCACTACGTGGATGTGGATGTGGAAGTATTAATAGGTTATTACTGTCACTATCATTTTAATTTTCGGAACCGCGAAACCTGACATTTCCTTTAGAAGGATTTAGGATAGATTTCCTTTCCTCTAATTGGGAGGTTTGTCAAAGGCACAGAAGTATTTAATAACAGCCTGGATCTTTTCTTCTGATGTAGTTTTCACAAACAACCGGATGAAATTAAAAATCTGTTAAACAGGACATTTTTCGTACCACGGTGTTGGTGGTTTAATTTACTTTTGGATCCTCTACATTTAAATCAACGTATAAAGCAAGTTAATTTACAGAGTATTTAGCAAACAACTTACAGTGTAACAAAATTGTGTATTAAAAAATTTATATCTAGTATTTACTATTCTCATCTTATAAAATAAATGTTTTTCCCTTAACAAGAACCCGCATTCATCTTTTCAGTCAGCCATCACAACAAAGTAAATAAACAAAAAATAAATTTACAAGAAGATTCGCCCATTCATCGAGTTTCCGCGATTTGAGCAATAACCATAACGTGTAATATCATTTCCTTAGAAGACGTTTTGATTACCAGAACAAAGCGATTTGAATATTTCAGTACCTTGGAGACCAAATGATAGATGTCCCTAGTTTCTACTGCATAATAATTTTTGTGATATTAATTCAAATAAACCATATAAAAAAATTGGTAAAATTATGTACACAGAACTTTCCTCTTTATTTATACAAGGCGGTCAGTGGTTACCCTAAAACATTTTTTTAATTAAGAAATCACAGTTATCACTATTGCTACAAAGAAAATCTGCTAATTTTTGCCTAAAAATATACAGAGTGGCCATCCGACAGAAAAAATAAATAATACATAAAAGGTACCAAATATAGAAGGTTTGCGTAAATACCTTTATACAAAATTCCACCACAGCTGAAATTTTTCTCAAGATGACCACTCTGTATATTTTTCAATAAATCTTAATAGGTGTCTTCCTTGCCAATTGTGTTAACTATATGCCAATTATTATTGCCATCTGTCACATTTCTACTTCCACGTCCACGTAGTGGATTAGACGTATAGTGATCGTAAAAAGAAATCATTTTTTTTTATTCAAATAAGTTTCGAATGACATGAAACGTGGAGATTTTAAATTTAAGCGAAGAAAAGTTTTGATGACCATTATTTTTCCTTTTGCCAAACGTTCTATATTGTTCTTCATCGTATTGGTATGAAGAAAATATGAGAGAACTTGACATGGCTATGGAGTCACTTCGTTTGAGGACGCAATTTTTTGAGAATCGAACTGCTAATGAGATGGACCGTCCCATTTCAGTTATACTTAGTGATTCAGTTTAGATACAAAGTTTATTTTTAACTTTATCCTCGAAAGCATCGAATCTCCAGGCAATTTGTAGTAAAATTCGTCATGTGTCAAAGGCGTGCAGAAATCTTATATTCGCAATTGGTAGTACTGTCCACAAGGGATTCGAGGCATACCATCTTATTTACTACCTTATAGTCACCTTTTATTAACGTATCTGGATGGTTCTCATTGCTTCGGCATTCAATCATAAATTTTCTTCTGTAATGATTTACACTTAAACCGTAATCAGTGCCTATTTTTTGAAGCTTGTCCACTGAGTGTATGAGCTCATCCTCGTTTGCTGCAACTAAGATAAATATTATCTACAAATCTCAACCTACTAATTCTCTAGCACAGGTGCAGTTTCAGCCTGAATTTAATTTTCTAAAGGAGAAAATGGTAAAACAATTTTGTTAATGGCAGATGATCACATAATTGATATACAAACCGATTAAAAACAATGCCATCAGCTGAACACTCTCCTTCTGAAATCCAAGGTTCTAATTCGTCAATAATTTGGCAGCAAACTTTACAATTAAAATGCCTATTGGTAGGTCTTATTTTTATGCAAGATTAGTGATGTAAAACTTCCATCACAGCATCCGCAAATAATCTTTTTATTATTTCAAATGTATTTGAATTGGTAATTTGTGCGTTTTTAGAAGTGAAATGATGCTTATCAACTATCTGAAATGGCATAAATTTTATGGGTGATTATTTCCAAATCTGTTATATAATTACAGATCATTATATTGTTAAATCAGGCAGATTACTTAGAAGTCAAGGTCAAGGTTGAAAAGTGACAATGAAAGGATGTGTATTCCTCGAGGAATCTAGGATACGCACAGTAGATTTTTATCTAGAAATTTTTAGAATTGTGTGAGAACCCATTGAAAATATGTGTCGACTTACTTAAAGAGATCTCTATGCATAAATAAAAAGTTTATAGAGTCGGGTAGAGTTTAAGCTGACTTGTGTCATGGCCGCTAAAACGTCTGAACTAAGATTTTATTTGATGCATAAGAAATGCCAGTAGTTCTCAAACAGTTCTCTCCTGTAACAGTAATGATTTCGTTAAATAACTGTAAAAAAAAAATAGGAAAGATGTTATCATAAAATGTTAAGATTATTAATTTAGCAACTTCGTCATTTTAGTGGAATTCTGATTATACAGTGTCCGCCATAAAGATGGCTACATATGAGAAAAATTGTGTTATTGGCATTTCTAAAAAACTCTATTGGGGGTTCATTTATGCATGTCCGACAACAAAAAATTACATTTTGAGACATGTCATGTGATGTCATGGTTTGGCAAGACTATAAAAAATAATTGACGGTGGTATCGAAAAATGGGCCAATTTGTTAAGATATCGAAAAATTCTATTAAGAAAAGGTGCATACAATACAACAAGGACCCCATATATTTGAAGCAGATATGAGAAAAATAAAAAAGTGCAAATTTTACCCCTACCATTAATTACTGTATGAAAAATCATAAATTTTTGTGTCTATTTCACAAATATTTGATTAGTTTCGACAAAAACTTTTTGTATTTTAGTTGAATAAAGGCATTTGCATGTAAAAAAGAAACGAACCCCCAATATAGTATTTTTTAGAAATCTTAATAATACAGATTTCTCCCATATGTAGCCAACTTTGTGGCGGACATTGTAGGTATATAGGCTCGGGCACAAATGAAACTGATAACAAAAAATTAATTGCCCAATTCAGTCAATAAAAATGAGTTGTCAGAAAAAGAAATCAAAGACTAATATTGTTACAGTCCAGCAAGATAACGGTTTAGGTATAGGCATTTCTTGTCAGGAAATGATATGATCATAGTATTAGTAGGAGAAATGATGTCAGTAAAAATAAAATATTTCATATAATAACAAAAAAAAATTGAAATCTCTATGAGAATATCGAAAATGAATTATTTTTCTTTTAGCGGTAATAAATAAAAATTCTGGTTGACAAAATAAATATAAAAATTAAAAATAATTTTAAACAAGTAAATTGAAACAATTCTGAAAGAACAGCACATTGACACGTTTTCATAAACACTAAAACACTTGAACACACTACACTTGAACAATTTACGATACGCTTTCATAAACAATACAACACTACAGTTGAAAAATTTATCTACTCGACGCACGTTTCACCATTCGCGTATTAATACATAACGTAAGAAAGTCGATTTTATTAGAGATAAACATGCGCTAGTAGTAATAAAAGACATATTTTTGAGGAAAATAAAATTTTAACAAAACTCGTGGCGCGTTTTAATAAAATAAAAATTTTAGAAGGAAAATTATTAACTTTTAATACAGCTTAGTCAAATAAAAAAAAAGTAGAAGTGAGGATCGAACTCGCAACCACCCCATTTACATTTATTGCTGCTCGAGTATCTTACTGATTGAACTACGCGATCCTATATTTATTCTATTCTAAAACGTGTAATATGTACGTGCTAGAAAATTGTAAGACTTAGTGGTTTGACATTGTTCGTTTGACGGATGAATATCCACTATTTACCACTAAAAATAACTTAGACATTTCATATAAATATGTTTTTCATATTTAGAGTGGTATTAGTTCACAGAAATAAATAATATTTGTCGTCAAATTATATAGTTTGAGAATCCCTGAGCTTATGACTATGTTTCTCACTCCTCAGTTTACATTTCATATTTCCGTCTCAAAAGAAGTGGGAAAGGATCTTGGTAGACATACACTGACAATGTATTTAGGCCATTGCTTTAAGTTTGTGTGCAAGAGACAGTGAAAACGTATGCGCAATATTAATTCATACATCGGTCATTTTAAACTAGACCCGACTTTACGCAGATGGCAACTATGGAGACTACTCTTATTCATAACTTCCTGGCAGGTATATGCGGCACAGAAATTATTCTAGTTGGCCCTGTTTGCTGTATGACACGTCTAATAGCATCACACTATCTGTCGTGGTTGATCATTAGGCGTATGACGACGTCAAAGCTCTTTCTCACACCCGCCCCCTTCGCAGCTTGCCATTAGATTTCATCGTTGTAGATTGTCTTGCGTCTGCTTGATACAGCCAAAAAATTATAGGTGCGAGGAGTACGTAGGAAAAATGTTTAAAGGGAATACAGGGTACACACGCAATTAAAATATTCAAGTGCTTACAGTAATCTTATTGTTTCAGCTTACTCTGCTAAATCTTGGTTATTTGTAAACGGCAAAGATAAAACCACAAATATCACCTCCGTTGTATACTGTACAATTATTTGTTAACCCTAATGACGTGACTGACATTTGCTGACTTCTACATTTTTTTTCCCTTTTAACTTTTAATATGTCCATAGAGAGGCACTGAGTATTTTGGTTATGGATATCTTGTGCTTTAGGGTCGATGATACACAGTGAACATAAATTAAATTAATTCCGGAACAACTAAATCTGACAATGTTTTTATGATTTGTCATTCTTGTTCATAATCAAGTTACTAAAGTTTATAGAAATTGCTTTACTATAACAATTTCTTTCTGTAACTTATAAACAATACAAGCATAGCAAAAAGTTTTGGATGAAATCCGAGTCAGAAGTCTTATGGTTAAGAAATAAATGTTTAAAATAATATTTTTTCCCAGTTTGCCTTAAACATTTCTAAGCGTGTAGCTGATACCTTAACATAGAAAAAATGTTCTTTATGGAATTGTGAAGAGAGTAGATTTTCCCGAATCAATTTGGTCAAATTGCTAGAATTCAAAGAAATAGAAACAATTGATGGTGGTTATTTTTAAATTGATCATATATTAAACAATAATCAGGGCTATAGCTTTCTTGGAATGGCAAGCTCCCCCCATCTTCCATCGTATTCAAGTTGAAAAACAATGGTCTTATTTATATTAAAGTCCAGGCGGAGTTTACCCACTGTTATTCTACCACTCAACCAGGACACGTACACATGGACATCTACACAACAACCTTTCCCTGCAATATTGTCATTTACCGCAGATGAAACTCGAACTCAAGAGAGATATCAGCGACTAGCCATGTTGTGCCACTCAACGGCGGTCTAGACCACTGTTACCGTCTCGGTAACATATTAGAAACGTCTGTAAACATCCATATTAGAAACGTCTGTAAACATCCATATCTTGGCCAGGATTCGAACGCAGGACTCCTTCGTCCCAACACCTTAGCACCGACCGCCACTCAGTTTTCATCTCCAAAAAGTGGCAGATAGACGAGGCGGTAATTGCAGGAACACAATCCATTGCTCGCGCATGCGCTGCTCTACTCTATCTTGATATTGTTCTTTTAAATCAATCATTATAATATAACCTCAAACTCAAAAAATTATTGCTATAGTAATTAAAATAAATTCATTATTTGTGTACAACTGTTGAAATGGAGTGGGCACTGTATTCACTTTTTCAAACCAAAGCAATCTCAATAAACATACATGTATGGTGCATAAAATTAACAATATGAGTACAATAGAATATAAAGGAGATTAAATGCTTCTATTTAAGTGCATGGAAGGGTGTATCCTTCAAATACGAAAGCATGCACAGCAGAGACATGAATTTCACATAGAAGTGGAGGAGAAAACGTTTGCTACATATAATGGTACCTATGCACCCAATGTTAATAACTGAATTTATTGTTAATTTTAGTTATAGAATTTGAGATATGGCTAAAAGTTGAAGAGAAAAATAATGATATACGATATGTGAAATCCACAGGAAGAAAGCAAAGTCATAATAAAAAAGTTAAAATATTTGCAATAGTGAACTTAGCTGATTATTTTAGGAAAAGCGAGAATTAAACCCGAAACAGACGAAAGAGAAATGCAAATAATCAAGGCACATCCAAAATAAATAAATTTTACAATAAATTTTTTGCGTAGATTTGTACACAGACCTTACAGTAATTGTTTCCGATAGATGAAATTTTGGCAATTATTTTTATGGCAAGAACTCACCGATTTTGCCAAAGTAGCATATTGTCCTTGCCCTAAAAATTATTTTCATAAGCACAAAATTTCAGCTATCGAAAATGATAACTGTAATGTCTGTGAACACATCTGCAAAAAATTTCGAAAAAATCCGAAAGTGGGCCGTGTTCTTAGGATTTACCATTTTTATAATATAAATAAACATCATTTTCATTATAATAAGAATTACAAAGTTTTATTAAATTTTTTTAAAAATGTTTTTTCTTCAAGGTAACTATTATAATCGCCTCCCAGCTCTGGATTCGTATAAATTCACTTTCATAGAATTATTCTTTACAGCCACCAGTCAATGGGAGTATTTGCCATTATTTTTATTAAAAACGAAAAGAAAACCAACCTAAATTGAATGAACTATCTACACAGTTTTTAAACTATTAACCTGGAGCAACTGGGATTCGTATGAATAATCTCTCTTAATAGTTACTTATTGTTCTTGGGTAGTTTTTTTTAAATTTTATTATTAATTGTATGCTCTACAGGTTTTTATTGAGATTGTTTTGGCTAGAAAAAGTCTTATTGCAGTGAAAACAGTACACGCCCTTTTTCGACACAAATGAAGAATTTGCTTTGTATTCAAACAATATTTATTCTAGATTCTAGTTTGAGGTTATATGCACAGATTACTTTACATCATGGATCATTTGATTTGGCATGATAATTGACATTTTAAAGAACGAGGGACGGCGCATGCGTGAAAATGGATTGTGTTCCTGCAATTACCGCCTCGTGCAGATAGCGTGTGTTTAGTGGCGGGCTAGGTATAGGTAGTAAGAATTGCAACATCGCGTGTGCCAGTCGGCAGTGAATAACTACAGCTGGCCAGCTGGGATACTTCTGTGGCCGCGTGCCCTCTCGTCGGGCGAGTTTGCCTTTGCTGGGTTGTCATATCTCTCGTACTACATGAATGTACATACCTAGCCCACCGCTTCACACACGGTATAAAAACAAGGAGTCCTGATTTTCTTCTACATGTAACATATAACATAGTTCATTCAATTATGAGGAAATCTAAATTTGAAAACAGTGATATGAAATGATTTTCTATACATTTAGTAGGTATAACCCGTAATGTAAAATCTACGATTTGCGAGATAACAGTTCACAATAAAAGGGTATTTTTGTTAAATGTTTTCCTATGTTTCGATATCCCACTAATGCAATATACAAAAGAACAACAGCTGAAAAAATCCCATAGTTGAAAATTATTATTAACATCCCCCTCCTCAAAAATCCTATCGACGCCCCTGACAATAACGCATATATTTAACAAAACTTCGGGAGAATAGGCTTCTAATGGAACTAAATCATCATGACAAGGTCTTCCGTGACTTAGATTTATTTCAAAACTTTGAGCTATACTTCCTATGTTTACAACAAGTTCCAGTGAAGAAATTGCTATAGTTAGAAAATTCCTTCTTAGGTGATTTATTTAGACACTTAGTTTTACTCCACTATAAAAATACGAGAAGTTGGATGGAACACTTTTGTTTTAATTGCCATAAGAACAATTACGAAAAAACAAAAACAAACATTTTATTTTGAATTCATCACAATATCCTTAAATGAAGGTTATCTTGAATTTTAGTAGTAAAATTCAATATTATAAGAAAAATCAGTTGTTTAAAAAGAGAAAAATATCGTGATACAATTCTTGTAGATTCTATGACAAACAAATTTTCATTAATGCAGTCTGTCTTATTAATTAAAACTTTTTATCTAATCAGAACTAGGAAGGAATTCTAGAATACTAACATCTTTCCTATTTTATATTTGTGGAGCATTTTTTCAAATGGAAATAACTCCATTTTTTGAGCTATTGACTTACAGATGGCGTTATGTGAGTTTAGGTGAAATGTATCAGCTGACAAAATATTTCGAGCAATAAGAAATAAATACTATCTATAATTCGTAGGTAAAATATAGGTTTTATTTCAAAACGGAATAACTCCAAGTGGTGTTTAATATCAAAAAGGAATAATTTTTATTTTCTGTCAAATGGGAATAATTATTATTTTGTACTTCATGTGTTTCGGTTACGTTTGTTTCGTTTGTGTAAAATTACTTTGATTTAGTGAGTTTCTTTTGCAACAAAGCATGTTTTGTACGAAATTTTCTTCTACTCAAACAACTTTCTTGCTATTTCTTAATAGATTTTCCTGTCATTACCCAAGTACGGAAGAATTTGAAATGCCATGTAAACACAAGGAAAACAGCATTTTTTGTTGCGCTAAAATAACATTACTACACGCCGACAGTTTTTCGAGTACCCTAATAAGATCAAACAGGATGAGAAAATTGCATACATGCTGAATTTTCAAGCATACCTTCCCTTTGTCAAAAAAGGAAAAAAAAATAATTCTTGCCAACTGAGTGAAATTACACCAAAGAAAGTTAAAACGTTAAAGCCTTTGCTCGACTCTTACAATGCAAATTGGACTGAGCTAGAAGAGTACTCCTGGCATAAGAAAATGTTATGTGACAGAAGAGAGGTTGCTGAGAATAACATAAGTAGAATCCGAAGAAGCAGAATTCGATGAAGAATGTGAAGAGAACGTTTCTGAGTGCGAATGCTTGAGCGAGGAGGAAGATATGTTTTTTCAGAATTTTACCTAAAATTTTCATTCTAGTTTTTTACCAAAGTGGCAATTTTTCTATTGGAGAAAAGTTAATTTTGTATTTTTCAGATTCGGACCGAGTGGTAGCTAATACTTTTTTAGAAGTTTGTTTTTTATCTTTTTTTTTAATAAGAATTGTGCAAAAATTTGCTTCATTTTTTAATAAAATAGGAATAAATTTCGGAATAAATTTAAATGATAATAAATCAAAAAGAAATAGATTTGGCTTGAGTCTTCAACGGGGAATAGATCCGAGGAAAAATTTAAAATTCCGAAATAGTTATAACCTACGGACATTTTTGACATATATACTCTTAGACACTGGCTAATTAGTGAAAATATAAGATTATTAATTTTAAAGAATTCTAGGGCCTAACCAAGCTAGAGGTTTTCATAGCTTTATTCATTTTCTTCTAAATGTGACTTATTCCCATTTGAAAAAATGCTCCACATTTAGCATCTGTTAATTCTTGAAACTTGAATCTACGTCTTTCATCTCCATAACAGACGTCACATTAATTCTCTGAGAGAGTGCGAAGGTGATTCTTTAAACGATCCTTTAAACTATTATGATAGCCAGAAGACGTAAGTATGTTTAAATTTAACGAACACACTGTGATTAATTATTAACCATGACGTTTCACATAACATAGGCTTCATCGCATGGTGAGTTGAAAATTGTATATTTATAATCTTACAATCTATAAACGAAGACGTATGTATACCCCAAAGTGGTTTTCTCAGCAACAACTTTTGGTCAGATTAGCCATGATGACCATTCAAGTTGAAACAAGTACTATTTTCATACATCTCTGTATGGAATAATTGACTATCAAGACTTATTAGTTAAATTAAATATACATATTACCAAATAGAATAAGAATAGAATAGAATAGAATAGAATAGAATAGAATAGAATAGAATAGAATAGAATAGAATAGAATAGAATAAAGTTTATTTACTGAATTCATATATAACACGTAACAAATCGAGCTGTAAATAAACTAACTACTTCATAGAATTGCCAAACAGCACTGTACATGAAGAAAACTATAATATAAGCAAGAACACAAGTGCTCCTTTTATACAGATACACAGTGACATTTATAATAGAATTAATTATACATAATATAATTAATTATACATCGGAGAGTGCAGTTCAAATTATCATTTTTTTTAAATTTATTTTAAAATAATTTATTTAAGTAAGGTTTAGGATTAACAGCATTATGAATTTTCTCCCTAGGGACGTTTAAAATGTATTGTTTTATTTTTATTTTTGCTTTATTCAGTAAAGAAATTTGTTTAATATTTCCGGGTAACTCATTGTAGGATCTTGCACTAAGGTATGTAAAGCATCTTTGTCCACAGGTGGTGTAAGTTTTAGGAATCCTTATGTGGTTTCTGCGGTTTTCCCTTAAATTTTCCCATAAACTTCAAATGTTCGTTAAGAATGTTTTAACATTTTATTGCACTCTTGTACAATAAAAAATTCTATGACGAACAAAACTGATTGAATCTTTATTAACCTGATTAGGGGTTGAGCTTTGAGCTCTTTGCCCCAATCATCGCTGTAGACCTGGACCGACCTCGTAAGAGGTGGGCCTGCTTTTTACGACTACCCCACCTGCAAATGCAGACGGTGTAGGCGAAGTTAGCAGACCTCCCCTGGTCCTGGCTGTTGGACCCTGCCAGCTGGGTCGTTTCTTCTGACGCTCTTCTGTCTTGAGTTTCTTTCTTCGCTGGCATGTCGGCTCCCGGGAGCGTCTATCGTCTGTCGTGAGAGGGAACGGCTGTTGCCGCACCCTCTCGGAGTTTGGAAAGGTTTGGGGATGTGTGACTAGTCGGAGCCCAGGGTGCCAATTGGCATCATGCACTCCGATTTCGTCGGAAGGAAGTTTTGGGCTGTGTAGCTCAAAGATTGTGGTTAACCTCCCAAAAATAATTTTTTTGGACGTTGCTAAAATTGGTCCAAAATCGAAAATTAGAATCCAGGAATCCAAAAAAATGATGTCCGAAAAGTCGAGAAAATTATATATGATGGCGTATTAATCTTTCTTAAATTGGAGAAATCAAATGAAAATGAATTAAATAAATATTAAATATTTAACAATCGTGGACAAAGTATAGTATTCTACTCGTATCATTACACGTGCAGTGCAATCCTATGTCCTCAAACATAAGAGAAGAACGGCAAATAATAAATTTCAATATGTTGATACCATGTGGTGCAAGTGAGAAAAAGTACCGAAGTTTGCATGAGGCTTTCTCTAGTGCTCCAAAATATCTGAAAAGGTTATGGTTGAGATCGGATTACGTTTAGTGCCGTTATGGCACCAAATTTAGTGACATTTTCGGATTCAAAGATCCACCGTGAGGAGGTTTCAGTAGCTGCCAATTTTTGGCTTATTCGAAATGATTCATATAGGTTTATTTTTCCTTGTTAAAAAAAATGATTATTTTTTTGTTAGAAAAAACAACGCTAAAAAATGTATTTGTGTACTTAAGCGTATCAAGTGGTCGATATAATTGCGTTTGTTCAAGTGGCCAGGTAATTTTCAAATCGGTGATAGCAACTAATTGCAGAGCGTTTATATTCTTTCCAAGAAGTGTTAAATTAGTTATTGTCTATTACAATTATAATTATATAATTATACATGCAAAAAAAGGTAAAAACAAAAACATATTTGTTTAACTAATACTTGTCATTGTTTTCTTATTGTCTGGTCGAGTTGGCATTTACTTGATTGAAATGGAAATTCACTTTTTTCAATTGTTTTGGTACACAAACTTCGGTGATATATTCAGAAAACCCAGTTTAATAAATAATTCATGAAGGCGTTATATAGATGCAACAATTATTGAATATGTTTGTTTGTAATAGAGCTTTTACTTAAATAGTCGCACAAACAAAAACATATCAATAAAATGAGAAACGTTTTGAAAATGAAGTTGAACAAACTTAAATAATTGATAAAATGTACATCAAGTTCAACGATAATTTCTGTAGATCTTCGTTAGAACGTGCAATATTCTTACGTATTATACGAAAAAATAACTGGAACCCGTATTTCTCTTTTATAATCGAAATAAGATATCGACAAATTTCAACGTCTGACAATCACGTCCTTCATCAACTCCTAAAGTTTTTATTTAGGCAAACAAGTTTCTCCTTTTGGATATAAAGGAATGCCGTAATACGAGAATATCAATAGAATTATTACATATTTTCAAGAACCCTGTAGAATACATTCTTAAATTATACTATAGAAACAACAACCTATCTTAAAGTTATAAACGATTTAAATATGTCCATAATATTTTTATGCCATGCTATGCACAAGACAGTAAATCTCTTTATCGCATGATGCCTTTGATGTCCTTTGTGAAGTCTTTTGTGAATAATTTTCTCTTGTGAATACGGAGAAGGCGGAGAATCTGAGGAAATAAACATACTGTAATGCATTTGAGTTATGTTGAATCCTACTTAATCTTTCATAACGACTAGACCAAGGTCACTCGCTAACATAAACTAATATTATTTACGATAAAGCTGCAAAGAGTATCCTATATAATGTGCAACAATTATGTAATAATTGAAGTAAATTGGCGAAGAATATAATGGTTAGCTTGTTTTTTATATCAAATCTATTACTAGAAATAAAAAGTAATCGGTGTGAAAACACTGCCAAAGATTTAACACTACCTCCCCGACTACTTTATTAGGTTATGCCGAGAAAGAAGCAAAATAGATTCGGCGAAATGTCAAAAAATGTCATTTTTGGTTCACTCAGGCCGGCCTGAATTTCCGATTTCGTCGGTGCTAGTTACGATGCCGATAAAATGCCAATCTTCCTTTTTTCTCAGAGATGTCGTACGACCTTTCAGTCGATGTATTTATTTAGTTACGTACGATTGAAAATTTCAAATTTTAACATCTTTGACGAAATTATTTGAAATTTAAATTGATATTTGGGCCGGTCCACCGCGGGTGCGACGTTTAACGCTTATTTCGCTTTTATTTATACCAAATCTATTACTACCAAGAAAGCAACGCTGCCTCCCCGACTATAAGATATTATATTTTCAAAATCGTGTGCAACAAGCTATCGTATATACTAAATAATAATAATAATAATAATAATAATAATAATTTATTAGTCTATTCGATCATAAAGTATGATATAGGATAAGTCAATAAGGAAAATTAATAAATAGGTATATAAACATAATAACAAAGAGAATAAAAAACAAGAAAAAACAAGAAAATATGTAAGTAAGCATACAAGATTTTGAAAACACAAAGACAACAATAAATAAATAATAGCATATAAACACAAAATATATAGGCAGCCTCACAATATTAAATATAACATTAAATGACATTCAGCCAATTTAAAAATAAGAACAATCCTATTATACTTGGGATTAAAATAGGATCACAGTCAAGATTTCCTTAAAAAGTACAACACATAGAATCAAAAAATATTACTACACACGGAATAATAAAGAACATTCATACAATACATAATGTACATATATCACAGAGCATCATTTAAATATTCATTTAATGAATAATAATTTTTATTATACAACATATTTTTAACGTGTGTTTTGTATTTTGTTAAATCGAGTTCTTTGAATGAATTTGGTAATTTATTGTACACCTTTATTGCCAAATAGTGCGGACCTTTTTCAAATACAGATAGTCTATGATTTGGAACCTCCAGTATTAATTCATTCCTAGTATTATATGAATGGTTATTCTTTAGAGTAGGTATATTCTGTAATTGATTTTTAGCATAAATGAGCAACTGTAAAATAAATATACACGGCAGAGTTAATATATGTAATTCTTTAAAAATATCTCTACAGCACGTTCTTCTGTTTGCACCTACTATAAAACGTACTGCTCTTTTTTGCAACTTGAAAACTCGGACACCTTCTGGTGATGCACCCCAAGTCAATAAACCGTAATAAATCACAGAGTGAAACTGCGCGTAGTAGTAAGTCAATAACACTGATCTACTTACTATCTCTCTCAGTTGATTAATATAACAACATATTGGGGCAATCTTTTTACTAACGGTATCAATATGAAAGGTCCATGAACAATTTTCTGATAAGTGCAAGCCGAGAAATTTTACATGTTTGTCTTGTTTAACAGTCCTTTGTTTTAATTAAGTAGCTATGATTAAAATTAGTGTTAGCAGGATTAAATCTTATAAAAGAGGATTTTTTATTATTCAAAATAAGCATGTTGTCGTTATACCACTCATGTACCCTTTGTAACATAAAATTCGCTTTCTGAACTGCATTGTCAGTTTTGATGTCAGAAATAAGTATGGATGTGTCGTTTGCGAATATTATGGACTGTGCAAAATGAAAATCATTTACATACATAATGTATAATAAGGGCCCTAAAACTGATCCTTGAGGAACACCATGCGAACTGTCTAGAATATTAGATGAGCAATTGTTTATTTCAACATAGTCTTTTCTACCTTGTAGATAGGATCTGAACCAATCTAACGGTTTACCTCTAATTCCATACAGTTCAAGCTTATTTAATAGTCGTTCATGACATACTAGGTCAAAAGCTTTACTAAGATCTAGAAATACACCAATACATTTTTTTTATCATCTAAGTTGTTATAGAGATCATTCAGAAATTTAGTGACAGCACTAGTGGTAGAAAGGCCTTTTCGAAAACCGAACTGATTATTGTTAAGTAATTTATATTTTTCTAGAAAAGCAATCAATCTTTTGGCGATAAATTTTTCAATTATTTTAGAAAAACTACTCAATATACATATCTTCAGTAGTATAGTCCAGTGGAATTAGCAATTAGGAGGGATTTTTAGAAAACCAGCATGTCAGCATCCCAGAAAAGTGGGTCTTGGGGTAATAATGAAGGTATCGATGTTCCGTTAAAAATTTGGGATGCGTATCAGAGTTTTATATACACACATATATGTTTTATCGTATCTTTCAGCAGAAAATCTAAAGTATCTCAAAAACGGTTCAAATAAATGTTTTAAAAACAATGGTTTTCTTTTAAAACTGAATTTAACTAAAAAGTAGAAAACTATCTTTATTCAGTGATTAAATTATAAAATGATGAAACAGAAAACCATTGGGTACTCATAAATATAATATATTACTTTTATCAACAATTAGCATTGTCATAAAACGTTATGAATAGTATGTTGTAATACAACAGCAACAGCAATACTTTATGAACGCCCAATGGTTTTCCCTTTTTATCATCATTTTGTAACTTAATCACTGAATCAAAATTATTTTCTGCTTTTTGGTGCTATTCAGTTTTAAAGGAAAACCATTGTTTAAAAAAAATAAATTATTTATTTATGTTTTATTTAACTTTTAATTAACTTTTTCATTTTATACTCATATCAAGGGGGTTGTAAAGAAATAGGTAATCCGCCATTTTGTGTCGGTAGCCATATTGGATTTAGAATAACGTCACACAGATTATTGTATTCTACTTGTCATACCCTTTCATTTGATACATATGTCGAAGGGGTTGTAAAAAATGGGTTATCCGTCATTTTGTGTCAGCCGCCATATTGGATTTAGAATGACGTCACGCAGCTTACTGTATTCCACTCAACTAAGAGTTGAATCATTGTTTGAGTTGAATCATTGTTTGAAAATGACCTAAAAAGGGTTGAAACTGCAGTCACGATTTGTGCAAATATAGTGGTAAAGAACATAGTAGTGTTTTACTCAATTTCGTTATAAAACAATTTGTTGTAGTTTAAGTCAAAAGAAATATCTTGTATGATTTATATTTTTATGAACTTTTTCGTAATAAATTTCATCATTAAACATGTTCGTCATCGAATTTCGTTAATAAAATGCATAGATTTCGAGATATAAAAGATTTTCTATTCATTAATTGCGGAAAAACAGTTTAGAAAGTCGATCTCGTATAATAGGACATTTTGTGGGAAATTTAATGAGGAAACTTTTTTCTATTTGTCATTTTCTGCTGAAAAACACAAAAACGTATATATATGTATATGATGCTCATGCCATGATGCTCATCCCAAATTTATAGCGGAACATCGATACCTCATTAGTACCCCAAGACCCACAATTCTACCAAAAACCGTGCTGACGTGCCGGTATTCGTCGAAAAAATCTAATTCCCCCAGACTACTAGGGCTACGAGCCGCTGAAGCATTTTGTACTAAAGCTGTCGCCAGTGCTTCAAGAAGGAGAGATGTATGATATATCTTGCGGCGCTAACTTATCTCTCCAATTAGGTCGTTGTTAGTTACGCCACCTTGGTACTCTTAAAAAATAAAATCGCGGATAAAAATCGTTCGCTTCAGTCTAGAACTATAAATAGATACATTGAAGCTACAAGAATAATACAGTCACTGGGGATTATTCAAAACGCTCTTAACTGAAATGCCGCTGGTTTGTGAATATGGTTATCAGATCCCTTTTCCAGAGTAAGCTCTCTTCTCCAAAGGATTATTTCGCGTTGTTAACTTGGATGAAAACGTACACGCTGGGGCTATAATATAACAATCAAATGGTTTTTGTTGTCCCGACACAGAGAAAGCGATATGGTAATAATGATGCAGGATGTCTATCCTGGGGCATCCGTGTGGATTTTATTGAATTTAGATGTATGATTATTTCAAATATATGTAAAGACGGTAATGAGATTATCTAGAGGATTCCCTTTTGTGGGAATTTACATCACTGTTTCCCTTTGGTAAACAACCTTAATGTGAATAATAACTATTTTCTATAGTCTTCTCAATGTTCGCTAGATAACACGAAATTGTTCCCAAAAAATGTTTTGAATAGTAGGGGTTGTCTCTATGTGTCTATGTGTATATTTAAACTAAACAGGAAATATACAAATAATAGAGGCTATGCACACGGGTCAATAGAACTTTTGCGGCTAAATAATTTGTAATTTTAAAAAATTTGAACATGTAGTAATAAAGTAGTATAGTTCACCAAGGAGCTCCATATCAACAGACTCAAAGTCTAGTAAAGGACCATGTCTTGATAAGGAGCCATAAGGTACAAAGAGTACCATAATAGATCCATAGAGGTCGCAGTACGCAAGGCCAATCCGCCGCTCCTTCCCATTAAAATCTAAATCTAAAATAACAGTAGTAATAAAAGCAATAATAACACAAGCACAAACACACAAAAAAGTCGAGACCCAGAGGGTAGACCCCCTACCCCAATGTATTTTGGGACGCTGAAACCGAGTATAATAATAAGAAAAAGTGTTATTTATCCAGTTTTCCCCTAACACCTCCTTACAACCCTCCTGGGAAGTTGATATTTCAAAAATCTGAAAATATTCCACAATACGCAGGAAGGGGGGAGAAATCGAATGGCGTAAGCCGCTGCTTTCTAGCTGCTTTTGTTTTCGAGATAGGACCTCCGAAAGTGCGAAAAAATTCGATTTTCACTTTCCGGCCATGTTCGGAAATGGGAACAGTTATGGGGCAACGGTTTGCGCCATTCGATTTCTCTCCTCTTCCTACGTACTGTTGATTTTTTTCAGATTTTTGGCATTTCAACTCCACAGGAGAGTTACAGGGGGCGCTAGGGGAAAATTCAGAAAAACCTGAAAAAATTCAACCGTACGCAGGAACAGGAGAGAAATCGAGTGGCGTAAACCGCAACCCCGTATCTGCTCCCGTTTCTATGTACTGTTCATTTATTTCAGATTTTTGTAATTTTAACTCCTCAGGAGGGTTGTAAGGGTGTGCTAGGGGAAAATTGGATAATTAAAACTTTTCTTATTGTCTTATTCGGTTTCAGCGTCCCAAAATACATAGGAGTAGGGGGGGGGGTCTACCCTCTGGGTCTCGACTTTTACTTGCCTCGCATACCGAAGGGAAGTATTGTATTCGAGAAAAAATCACTCTCCGAGATTTTTTCGGATTTTCGAGTTTCAGATCATGTAAATTACGAAAATATAGGTTTTTCAATTCTGTCAGTCTGTCTGTCTGTCTGTTGTTGCATTACATAAAAAACTACTTGACCTAGAATAGTCAAATTTGGTAGGTAGCTGACGCTACTACCACCAAAGAAATGGTTAGAATTTCACTAGAAAATATACAAGGTGGACCGTCAAAAGGGAGTAGATAATTAAATGATTTTTTTCGCTCAATTATAAAATTTCTACGTTTCATGACATGCTAAACCTACTTCAGAAAAAAAAAATCAATTCAATTTTTTGAAAATTTTTTTGCTTAAATTTAACGTTTCTACGTTTCATGACATTCTAAATCTACTTCATAAAAAAAAAAATTCAAAGAGAAAAATTAGAAAATTTTTTAAACAATTTTTTTACACTATAGATGGAATGTGATGGAAAAAAATCTGTTTGCTCAAATTTAAAATATCCAGGTTTCATAATATTCTAAACCTTTCAGAAAAAAGGATTTTTCAAAACTTTTTGAATTTTTTTTTGCCAATAGAAAGATGGGATTTTTTTTGCTTAAATTTATAATTTCCACGTTTCATGACATTCTAAATATATTTTATAAAAAAAAAATTTGAAAGAAAAATTGAAAATTTTGTAAAGGAAAAATTTTTTAAACTTTTTTAAATACTGTAGAATATATTATGGAAAATATATTTTTTTGCTGAAATTTAAAATTTCCACCTTTCATGACATTGCAAATCTACCTATTTCAGAAAAAAAAATTCAAAAGGAAACATTTTTTGAAAATTATTTCTTTACTTTGCTATACCTAGAATAGATGGTGGAAAAAATTTTTATGCTCAAATGTAAAATTTCCACATTTCATGACATTTTAAACCTATTTCAGAAAAAAATGCTTTTGAAATTTTTTTTTTTAATTTTTAACTACTTACTACTATAGAATAGATGATGGAAAAAAGTTTTTTTCGCCCGAATTTCAAATTTCCACGTTTCGTGACATTCTAAGCCTATTTAAAAAAAAAGAAAAATTGAAATTTCCTTAACCACTGCTATACTTCCACTCCACTACGTGGATATGGAACTAATAATATGACAGATAGCAATAATATTTGACATATGGTTGACGCACTTGACAAGGAAGATACCTATTATAGTGTTATTGAAAAATATACAGGGTGGTCATCCTAAAAAATAATTCAACCTTGTTGGAAATTTGTAAAGGTATTTACGAAAGCCTTCCATATTTGGCACTTTTTATTTAATACTAAATCTTTGCTATCGGATGACCCAAAGTTATCAGGTTTTCTTTTTAATAATACCTTCCGATTAATATTCTCATATGTGGTTTTGTAATCAATAATTTTTTAGAGTGACCGCCCGATATAAGTAAAGAGAGAAGTTCTGTGTAAATACTTTTACCGATTTTTTTTGTGCGTGTGCCTGTGCAATCAGGAATATTATATCCCACCTTAATCGTTTTGCTTGGCTCTGGTAACACTTTCAAATTAACTGAACAAGCATAAAGTTGGCTTCGAAATCAGTGGCTGTAATAGAGTAAACAAACTCTTCTACATGGACGACCTGAAGTTAGTTGATAAAAATGAGGCCCAACTAGAGCAGGTGCTAGATATCGTGAGATCATTCAGTGACAACATTAAAATGGAATTTGGATTAAACAAATGCCCTATAGTGATCCTTCAGCGAGCTACATGTGAAAAGCTAGAACAACGTGAGAATGATCAATCTCTGATACGAACTACGGATATCTTAGAAACATTAAGTATCTGGACGTCGACAAATGCACCGAAATTGCCATTAGATAAAGTCTGAAGGCCGAGCTAAATGCATAGAAGAAAATCGCAGCAGTAAGCACTATTGGTGTCCCTGTAGTTACCTACAGTTTAAGAATTGTCCATTGGCTTCGAGCCGACATTACAAAAATGGACAGGAAGACGAACAAAATGCCAACAATGGGAGGAATGCACTATCCGATCCGTAGATTTGCAAAGGTTAAACACCAAGAGAAAGGTCTGTGGTCGTAGATAAAATACAGATGAATTCTGTTTATGACTTCTCTATTGTAGGACAGAGCATATGTATCCAACAAGGGAAGCATAAATTCACACGATAACTCATAAAAACATGATCAGGAGAAGAATTTGTACTCCACGCAGAAAGAATTTCTTTGAACCGAAACTACTGAGGAGGACACCAAGTAGTAAGTTTTATTCAGCATCGCAAAGAAGACAAAAGAAGTGCTTTGTACAAAGCTATTGTATGGAGAGTTCTTCCACCACCTCACCGACCAGCAGTTAACAAGGAGCAATTTATAAAATGGCTCCGGCTTGAAGTGCTACATGAGAGGATCATACTGAAACAGCCTATTGACAGAAACGATATATCGGTATCAAAAAAAATATTATAAATATACCCCTGAAAAGGTAGTCAACGCCAGTGATGTCACACTTATATGGGACATACCGATTATCACCGATGGGGAAATTCTTAAGAATCGATCATACATCGTCGTATTCGTAAGAAAATGTTTTCTTAACCTCTTCTCAAGTCACCACGGTAACTCCTTGAAAATCTAGCACTTTGTATTAGGTAATGGGAAACGAGGCCTTTCAGATTATAATAGAGTCCCAACCCCTTCTTGGTGATACACTTACAATTAAAATTATTCAGCAGTACGCAAGGTCTTTCTAAGTTTTGCATCTATTTTATCTCTAGGTATTATACTAATTATATTTTCAATCAAGAGCTTGATGAAAATATACCCTATATATATATATATATATATATATATATATATATATATATATATATATATATATATATATATATATTAAATTTATACAAAATATAGACATTTTGCTTATCGAACAATTATCTATTTTGTTCATAAATAAACTCTGTCAGTATAGTCATAATAAATGAAACCAATTTTATACTATTGAAATAGACATCGCGATATCATTTTTAAGTTCCGTTTCAGCGCCTTCTTTGTATCTACTTCATGCAGAAGTAAGTGGTTTCTTTTACTGGGAGTAACAATTCCTAAAGAAATATGATTCATTGATACCCAAACCTTATAAATTATGTTACTTGTCATAAGTTTTCCTAGGGTGGATTCAGCGGTGGTAAATAATTCAGAGAGACAACGGTAATGTTTTCATTTTTCATAAGCAAAGTGTCTGAAAAAGTAGGTTGTATGAATTCTTTATATGAGTTATGCTCACGAAAAAATCTTCGAAAACATACAGGAAGTTTTACGATTCAATTGGATCTGTTTAATAACATTAATGAAATAAAAGGGGTTTGTAACTTTTGGTGCAACATTTGAACCACGAAAACAGGTTTTGTATAGATTCGACACTCATTTTTGCAACTAGGTTCGCATTGTATCTATACAGTGTGTCCATGGATTGAGTTCGTAGGAGGAGAAACATTTTTATTTTTAAGTTTATGAGGAGAAGTCATTTTCTATAAAAACACTTCTCATGAAAAGCCCGAAATACAATTTTCCAAAATTTATATACAGGGTGCTAAATATTTGTAAAAATGTGAAACACAAAAAGCAATGTACCTTTGTTTGTGAATATTTTGGAAAATGGCAGTAAACAATGTTATGGTCTAACATTTTTTATTATCAATTATGACATATCTTGAACTCGTACTATCAAATTATTTTAATAATAATATATAATAATAATAATGCTTTTATTGATGAATGATTACAATGACAACTAGCTAGTTAACAACATTATAATTTGTCTATTCATCAAACGGCAGAGTTCAAAATTTCTGTCCGAAAACAGAATTTTGCTCTTCCACTCAACCAAGAAGTATCAGCACGCATAAGCAGTAACATAATGGTAGCTTACAAAAAGTCCTGCGTATTGACACTATATAACGTAGCATGATAAATCATACAATATTCACTAACACTAAGATATAAGAAAGTATTAATTATTCAATATAACAGTGCCTAGAAACAAATCTTTTTTTAGTTTTACTTTGAAAGAAGATGCTGGTAACTTTTTATGAGATTCGGGTATCCTGTTGTACAGCCAAGTAATGTAATATGAAAATGAGCCCTTATACAAGGATGTTCTGTATTGCGGTGCAGTCAACTGTGTCTTAAAACGAATGTTTACATTATGCACGTCCGTGCGATATCGAATTTTATTGTAAAGATAGGCTGGTTTGTGAGAAGTTATAATTTTATGAAAGAGAGTAGCAGCGTGAACTATACGCCTCTTTTCCATGCTCAACCATCCGATATTTTTTAATTTCACACTAATATGATCACGTCGCCGAAGTCCGCAAATCAGTCGAACACAGGAATTTTGAATACGTTGGAGTCTCTCGGAATCTTTTTTCAACAAACTAGGGCCATATACAACGTCCGCATAATTTAAATGCGATAGAACTAAACTATTACAAAGCATAGTTTTACATTTTCTGTCTAGTAAATGACGGTTCGCGTATATTAACTTTAAATTACAAAATGCTCTACGAATGACAGCAGTAACATGTGAGGAGAATCTAAGGGAGCAATCTAAATAGAGACCAAGATTTTTACAACTATCTTTTAAGGATAATAATTCATCATCGACTAAAATTCTAACTCGATCCTTACACCGATTACGCGCAAAAGTCCTTCCAAACAGAATAACATTAGATTTAGTTGCGTTGATAGACAGACAGAAATTCTTAGATAACGTTACAAGTGCACTCAAATCATTATTTATATTTTCGCAGGCTTGGTCAATACAATTTTCCTCGAAAGTGTAGTACAGTTGAGCATCATCGGCATAATAATGAGAGTTGCAAAACTTTAAGCAATTATGGAATTCACATGTATATAATAAAAATAAGAGAGGTCCTAATATTGAACCCTGAGGTACCCCATTCTCAACAAGGATAAAATCAGATGCACTATCATTGACAACTACAGACTGATATCGCCTATATAAATAAGATTCCATCAAATTGACAGCATTGCTTGAAAATCCTAAGTAATGTAAGAGCGCTAGAAGTAGCTTATGGTTGATTTTATCGAACGCTTTACTGTAGTCAAGAAGAACAAGTATGCAAAGTTTATTATTATCTATGGACTCGTGAATATCGTCCGTAACTTTTAGGAGAGCAGTTATGCAGCTATGCGCACTACGAAATCCTGATTGTTGTACTGGCAAGATATTAAAATTGTCGGTATAGGTACGAATCTGTTTATTGATTAATTTTTCAAACGCCTTAGAAATGCAGCATAATATGCTTATAGGTCTTAGATCTTTGAAATTCTCGGGGGGTATTTATCTTGGGTAAAGGAATGACATGGGCACGTTTCCAAATAGAAGGATATATATTGTTCTCAATGCAAAAATTAAAAATATGTATAATATAAGGTAGTATATGAGGACAGCAATGCATCCAGATGTTTATACCTATTTTGTCAGCTCCTATAGCATTGGATTTTATTGATAAAATGGCTTCGTATACTTCAACTTCGCTTACCGTATGAAAATTAAAATTACGTCTTAATGTTTTGGGAGAAATAATTAATGGTGTCAACATTGGGTACAACGTTACCCTGAGCTGTACTGATAAAATAATCATTTATTTTGTCGACTTGATTGAGGTGATCGGGTATATTTACATTAGCTCGCTTGTTGTAGATATCGAGATCTCTTAATTCTTTCCAAACATTCTTATGGTTGCCATTAAGTTTATATTGTAAGTATGCTTTTTTTTCAAGTTTGATTGTAGCATTAGTTAGATTCCGGAGATCTTTATAATAATGCCAATGATGCATTCTTTTAGTTCTTTTATATGTAGCCAGGGCTTTGTCACGAAGTGACATCATAAACTTCAGATTATCCGTAAGCCATGGAGCGTTCCTCTTAGTAATTCTGACTGTTTTTATAGGTGCATGTACGTTAAATATATCTAATAAGATAGTGTTAAGTATTTCCACCTTTGCATTGATATTATTCAAATAGTAAATTTGTTGTAAGTTCCCTGTCAAAAGATCGGTCACAAAATTATGTTGATTAAAATGGCTAAAATCTCTATATGTGTAAAATATGGGTTCAAATTTTGTCTTAGCCATTCCAGCTCGGTTCTTCTACAAAGACTCACGTTTCTGTAAACAGTTTTCAACCTATCTAGTCTAGTATATAGCAACAACATTTATTGTTGTGTCAGTGTCAGTGTCATGTGATTATATTTCACGAAATATTTTTATAGATCTGCTAAGAGAGAAACAAGAAATGTTTGTTGTTAAATGTTAAGATTTGGGGAGGATATTTCCTGTGGTGGAATCCCAACAAAATTTTATGGCCCAGTTTCTTGGCCACATGAAAGCCCTATTCTGACTATTGCGGATTTTTATTTATGGTATATTAAACATTAGTATTTAATAATAATTTAACCACTGTAAAGAAATGATTAAGAAAAAAAACTGTTTACAAGAACGTGCATTTTTAAAAAGAAATTGAAGAATAATTCGGCAGTAGGAGGTCAAGATATTATAATGGACAATATAAATCAAATACACCAGTTTTACAAAAACGACGCTAGGCGTCGGTCAGCGTCAGCAAGTAAATATGCAAGAATATGAATCTAGGTATCAAAATTTATTAAATACACAAGTTCTACAAAAACAACCCTAGCCGTCGGTCGGCGTGGCGGCGTAAAAATGCAAGAATATGATTCTAGGTATCAAAGTATCAAATTCAAAATCAAATTTGGATCTTTCAAAAAGTATGCGATGTAACAGCATCGAACGCTTTCGTGTAAAAAAACAGCCGAATTTCCAAGCGTTACACAAATCACTAGCGGACCCCCGTATTAGCGTATTACCTTCGATTTGTTAAACATTTTCAACGGAATAATCCCAAGATATAATCTAACCTGATGTCATTATAGTATATACATAACCAAATTTCAAGTGAATATCTCAATTTTATTTTATCAACCCCTTTAACAATGGAGAGGGGGGGAGGAGTGGGGGGGTGTAAAATATTTTAAAACATTTTGAGGCCTTGGCTTCTAGTACATACACCAAATTTCAAGTTTCTGTACTCTTACCAGCTTGTTTTACTTATTTCCCCCTATTTATCCCTATTTACCCCCCAACCCTTCACCTGATATGTTCAAAAAACCATCCAGTTCCATATCTCGTTATAATATATACGTTATACGTGTTTAGTACACGTATAACGAGATATGGAACTGGAATTTCAACTCAATATCTTAAATCATTCCGGAGAAAACGCGCGAACAAAAAAAAGTTACAGGCGGACAGACCAACAGACAGACTGACAAACAGAATTTTTTTTTCGCTCAAATTTAAAACTTCGATGTTTCATGACGTTCTAAACCTATTTCAAGACAAAAAACTTTTGAATTTTTTTTTACGATTACTAGCTGGTCAGAGATGCTCATGGAATTAGAAACTGCTGTTTTGACTTACACCATCCCCTTGGTAATAATTATGTCAAAGTTTTCCAATGCTCGTGCTACACTGACATTATCTGCAATAATGTACACCTGTTTTAAATTCTAAACATAACAAGCGAACCAATATACTCTTCGCTGATTTACTGCATATTTTATATAATTGCTGCTCCTTCTATAGAATACTCTTCGCAGTTAAATAAACGAGTTGCGAGATGTATGAAAGCCGTCAAAGCTTGGTCCATAATTTTATCGCATTTGTAATAGATTTATTGTCGTTAAGTTCATAAACTAGGGACTATTTTTAAAAGTGAATTATAAATAATTCACTTTTAAACATGCATAGAGTATATAGGCTCTAATACTAGTTAGCTAATAGATAGGTGAAGATCTGTTGTTTTTTTATCAGTCAATGTCAAATATGTCTACATCCACAGACAGAAACTTGCTTTACATAATATGGGTACATATTTGATTTTATTCATTATGTTACTTCTAGTAAGTATGAGAGTTGTTCGTTTCAGCGGTCCTCAACGCAGTTTCCCGATGATTTTTTTTTCAAATAATTATGATATTTGTAGTAAAACAAACAAGCTAACCATTATACTCTTTGCCGACTTACTGCACTTTTTATATAATCGTTGCATATCTATAGAATGTCCGAATTTTTATCGTAAATAAAAAATAATCTTAGTTTGAATGAGCGAGTGACAACTGCAAGATAAACGAAAGTCGCCAAAGCTTGGTCCATAATTTTATCGCATTTTCGACAAATTTATTACTGTTACGTGTTGATACACATTAGGGACTATTGCCTATTTAGCCGATTTTGCAATGTAACAATATTGTATCATATAAATATAAAGAATTTAAATAATTAATAACATTTTTATTTATTAATCAATTTTGTTCTAAAACAATAAGGTACTTTCTCTAGCTAACATTAACTTACTGTCAAAATTTCACTACAATCCGACTTCGTTTGCATTCATAAATTCATATGACATTACTAAATTTTCGTTTATCCAGCATTTGCACACGGACATAAATCTGCATACGTACGTAATAATAGGTCGCATACGTACCCGAAATCTCCACACGCAGTTAAGGTTGCACACTCTCACAAAGTGGGTCACGTGTGGGGATTTTGGATATAAAAGCACAACGAAATGCAATACAAACGAGTGCTCTTCTGGCATTGGCCTATTGTGTGGTGAGCTGGGTTAATAACAGCCGGTACTCTATTGCGACGTTACCACGGCGGACACAATATAAGATGACCGCTAGATTCTACAGCGTGTTGGGCTGGGATCTTTTGCGTTGGCAAGTTATTTATCTGACGCTTGTGTGAAGCTAAGAGTACCCCTCAGATGCTATCGACGCCACGACCAATCGCCGCTACGTTGTCATCGTTACACTCTCGTTCGCTTCGAAATCATTTTTGTAATGATTAAAGACTGTATAAGATGCGGAAATTTGTGTATTATGTAACACTGTTGATGAGAAATAAATCGTTTATTTATATTTGGGCTATTGTATTTACTAAAGTGAACACTGGGATAACAGCTACAAAGGCAAAGCACGTTACAGTTATCGTGTTTACAAGTAACGTGACGCACGGAGAGATGGACAGACGGACAGACACACAGACAGACAGGCGGACGGACGGACATTTTGAAAGTGGTTCAGGATTCGACCACAAAATCAGTGATATGAAAATGTTTTCTCTATGAGCCATATTACCGGTTTTAGAAATATGCCGATCGAATGCAATATATTCTGCGTTTTGTATTTGCGAAGAGTATAATAATGTACTTATCTACTTAACCGAAAACTAGTAATCCATGGTCCAACATTACATTTACAGAAAGAGAAATAGCCAGTGTTTCAAGCCAGTGCACTGAATATAAATTATTTATTTATTTATCATTATTTAGATATTTCATAAAACTTTTCTTACTTTTTATTAGGTATTTTGGCACTGAAAAATATTTAAAAATTTTAATGAAAAAACCTCTGCGCCAAACGGATCAGACAGCTATATATGATACAAAAATTGTGAACTTGATAAATGATGGAAATTATTCCAAATTAAATAAAGATCCCTCAAATTCTTTAGAAAACAAAATATATAGAGTCTTATTTAAACACAAAAACGAATTTACAGATATTGAACGAAAGATGTTAACTCCACATCACAGCAAGCCTCCTCATTTCTATGGTTTGCCAAAAATTCATAAACCTGACATCCCCTTAAGACCAATTGTGAGTTCAATTAATTCTCCATGTAGTAAACTCTCAAAATATTTATTAAAAATCCTAAATCCTTTATCAGGTTCCTCCGAGTCTTATATTAAAAATAGCAAACATTTTTTGGAAAAGCTGTCAGAAAATCATTGTAACAATAATCATCTAATGGTCAGTTTTGATGTAGTAAACCTATTTACAAATGTTCCTGTAGATAAAACATTAATAATAATTAAAAACAAATTGCAACAAGATGGGAATTTGGCGAATAGAACTAAGTTAAGCATTGGAAATATAATGGAATTACTTACACTTTGCATTAAAACAACATACTTTCAATTAAATAATGACTTCTATCAACAACACTTTGGGATGGCCAATATTAAGTAACATTTTCATGGAAAATTTCGAGGAAAGTAATATTAATAATCTAGCTTATAAACCCATTGTATGGTGGAGATATGTAGATGACATTTTTGCTATATGGCCTTATAGTAAAGAATGTTTAATTAATTTTTTGAATCGGATTAACGAAAAAGAACCTTAAATTAAATTTACAATAGAAATAGAGAATAATAATGAATTACCTTTCTTAGATATTTTAATTAAAAAATTAGATAACACATACCAAACCAGTGTGTATAGAAAACAAACACACACAAACAGATACTTACATTTCAATTCAAATCAACATATTAGTGTTAAGAAAGGTGTTGTTAAGTGTTTGTATGACAGGGCCAAAATTATTTCTTCAAAGGATGTAATATTAAGGAACGAAAAACAATTTATAAAAACTATCTTATTAAATAATCAATATCCTGAGAGTTTTGTTGATAGTCAGTTATTGAACATTGGTAGTAGAGAGAATATACTATCACAACCTGAGGTATTTAGGTCAGTGGCAGTAATTCCATATATACATGGTTTATCGGATAAACTACGAAAAATTGGGAATAGGTTTTCTGTACGAACGGTTTTTCAAACGGGCTCCACGCTAAGATCGGTTTTATCAAGAACCACACCTCCAAATATTGTTCAAAATTCAAAAAATTGTATTTATAGTGTTCCGTGTGAGTGCGGAAAACATTACGTAGGTGAATCATCTAGACCTTTCAACGTAAGGCTTGGTGAACATAGAAATTATGCTAGAAGGGGAGAATTTGAAAAATCCAAAATTTGTGAACACGCGTGGGATAATAATCATAGAATTAAATGGGACTCGGCGAAGATTTTGGAAAAAGAGAGCAACGGAATTAAAAGAAAACTGAAAGAATCCGCGATTATTTTATTAAACGAGGATAGATGCGTTTCTAATTATTCAATAGATTTTTGTACTACTTGGTTGCCCATACTGAGAGACGAAGTAAGTAAAAATAAGATAAATATAATTTAATGTCTCACGTGACTATGGAAATACATAAACAAAGAACTGTCATGGTTGACGGCCAAAAAAGTTTTGAGAACGGAAGTAGATTCTCTTCCGAAACGTTAACTACCTATAGCTTTGATTTTCAGTTTTTAGTTTATAACATTGTTCTAGTTTATATATTTTTAGGTGTGAGACTTTTTGAAACAGTCAAGTACTCAAGAACCAACCTCTGTCTGATCCGTTTGGCGCAGAGGTTTTTTCATTAAAATTTTTAAATATTTTTCAGTGGCAAAATACCCAATAAATAGTAAGAAAATCTGAATATGCCACAAATAAACAATTACAGACAATATTTCATAAAACTATTTAAATACATTTCAGATAAACATTAATTTAATATGTGAAATAACAACTGATCCTTCGCCATTTCTTAGAACACAACGTCCGTTACACGGAGTATTTAATAACGATACCTGAATCCTGGTAACGGCATACCTGATTTCTACCAAACATGGCTAAGAACCAAATACCAGCTTTTGAAACAAGAAAACCGCTTTGAAATCTTTTCAGCCGTCTTGGAGCTAGGATATTACAGATAGACACACAGACAAAAGCTTCAAACTTATAATACTCCTCCTTTTTGCATTGGCGATTAAAAAGGATGGAAACTTCAATAGAACTGCTTGTCAGATTTTGACAATCTAGAATCTATTGACATAATCACAGAAGAGGGGAACTATAGTTCCTCTCAGAATCATTACAAACGGATGAAATAAACTAAGACACCAGTCATGTTTGACCAGGATAATTTTTGTATTACGCTATTTATTAGTATTGTCTTATTTATTATACAATCGCTAAAAATAGAACCAAATTGTTGCCTCAGCTATAATCGATCATTTCTCTACATTAATTAACGTGTATTATCGACAACATGCATTTAAAATCAACACCTTGAAGTCATTCATTCAAATTAAGAACGTTAAGATAATAAACCACCTCCGGACCACATACCACTGTCAGATTCTGATATGGACACAAGAATTGCAGGAACTGGGGCATGTACTTAGACAAGATTGTATGTTGTATAGGAATGTGTACATACTGCACGTACTTCATTAAATAAATAGTTGACAACGAGATATTTTTGCGAATATATCACTCACTAACATGAAAGCCAATGAAAGGGAACTTTTTGGGATCAATGCAGTAATTAAATGTCATTATTAGTAGCAGATCTATTGCCTAGTGAAGTTTTATCGCTGCATATCCCTAGACATCTGTAAAAATACTGTAGATACTGAAAGATTATTAGCAATTAGGTAACACTGGCGCTATTAAATTTTATCTATAATTAGTTCACTGAGCTTATGCCTAAAGTTAAAACCCTTTCGGTCACAGTGTGCAAAATATTGCACATCAGTGTAGGATTTTCTGTAATTTTTAATTGGCCTTGGTGTTCGCTACACCCTCTATTGACAGTCTCTTGAAAGTGTATTTGACTTATTTCGGCCATGTATTGTCATCTGGGTGTGACTGGATAATGCTGAGGAATTTAAAAATCACGAAGTTTCAGAGAAAAATGGAACCGGTTTTATCGACTTACGTAGACGCTTGTCACGTGTCTTGGTGACTGTGAAATTTATCCTGATATTTTATTTCATGTTCAGAAAGATTTGTTTTATAAAACAAAAAAAAAACAGTTTGTGTTTATTTTGTGTCGTTTGTCCTGTGCATGAGCTAAAAGTGGTGTGTAATATTTTGCACGCCGCACAGTGGGGCCGAAAGCAACATTTTTTGGAAAAAATTCAGAAAATTCTGAAGCCGGCCCAAAATAGCCTCGTGAGTACAGGAAAATTAATTTAAAAAATAAGACTTAAGTTGGGGTGGTTTTCAGGGGGTAGAAATCGAAATATCTCAGTAATATTTTAAAACTTCAGGAATTTATAGAATTCGACCTCTGAATTAATGAAAAAATAGTGAAAAAAATCTCTTTTATAAGGAAAGGTAGTTTTTGGGGGTTGAAATCAAAATAACTGTAATAATCCGAAAATTTGGGATTTATATAGAATTTGACTTGCAAATTAAATGAAACTCATTTTGATGACATACGTTAGCGTTGGTTCTTACCCGGGGGATGTACCTAACGTTAATACATTTAAAAAAAATAAAAAAAAGAGCTAGGGCCAAACATATATGAATATATTCTATCACTGTAATAAAAATAAAATACATTTATAATTTAGTAAAATTTAATAAAAATATATCTAATTATTCACTTTCTAACGAGGTTCCTCAACTTTCGGAATCGTCAGTGCTGATAATGGTAGAAACAGTCGAAACATTCGAAATAATATTAACATTTGGCGGCATCAACAGGTCCAAAACATAGCATTCCTCCATTGGACACTTTGTACGTTCATCGACAAATTTCTTCATTTCAGACACTTGATCTTCTAATTTAACGTACCCAGATTGTCTCATCTTATTAAATAATGTTTGTCTAGTTAAATATATACCCATAGAACCAGATCCTGCAGTAAAAATAAATTAAACATATTAAGTATAAGAAAGAGGGTGATTTTTCGATTTTAACTTTAATTTATTTAGAAACTTATAAAACAAAATGGCGCAAATATGCTCATGATTTTCTTTATTTTCCGGCAAGATCAACCTATTAATGAGCAAATAAATTCAAAATTACAGACATGATATTCTATGATATCAACTAAAACTCTACCAACAAAAATTGTTAACATAGATTCTTAAGAATTTTTAAACTGTTTTTGTTAATCAAGATTAAACATTATTACTTAACATAATTTAACAACTATAATTATAAAATGATTAACTTACCTGTAGGAAATGACGCCATGTTAAAAACAGTAAAATATTTCTAAACACTAAAATAAGATTTCAAAAAGAACACGTGTCTTATCTCAGCTAAATCACAATAAGCTCTGTTAGTCGCGAGGAAGGACAAATTTCGACTGCCATGATAAGAATATATTCGTGTTTTCTGTTCTTCCTACTACAGTATAGTATTTAGTAGGCATTTAACTTTCGAATTGAGGCATTTATGCTGGTCCCTTATTATTTTTTTATTTGGAGTTTTTTCCAAGAATTACTTATCTTGGCCCCACTGTGCGCCGTGTCTTTACGACACGTGTGAAAACGGTAAACATAACCTCACTTTCCTTTTCATTTTTAATAAATAATAGCAATATTATGTAGCTTATTTCGTCAAGACGAACAAAAAGGGAGAGAGGAAAAGGCCCCTGACTGAGGCAGAATTATTCACGTGCCTAGAAGAGGAATTTTCTGATCTCGAGTATCTTAGCGATGAGCCCGAAGATGAAACAGATGACTGGCCAGGATTTAAATTAAACGGTTTTATTGTAAAGAAATATAATACTGATGCAGATAATATATTAAAAGCTAAAAAGTAATTAGGTAGGTATGTACCAGGTACCAGTCATCACACCACTCTCTTCAATCTAGAGCATTGATCAGACTAAAATAAAATCGTGGGGCGTAGCGTAATCTGACTAAATATGTAAATGATCGTTCTGCGATGTCGCACGATGATAGTGACGGATTTACTTTTACGCACATTTTGCATAAATTGTCTATTGAGAAGATGCATGCAAAGCATACCTATAATGATATGAGCGATTGACTGTAGACAATAGAAATTCGACTCGCCCCACGATTTTATTTTAGTCTGATTAATGCTCTAGATTGATGAGGAGAGTGGTGTGATGACTGGTACCTGGTACCTACCTAATTATTTTTTAGCTTCTAGTACATAATCTGCATCATTATCATGTTTTTTACAATAAAACCGTTTAACTTTATTTTTTTTTACTTATTTTATTTTCAAGTTTTTAGTTTTTTATTTAGTTATTTCTAAAGTGTACTGTGTTCTACTTGTCAAGCCCTTTCATTTGATACCAATATTGAGTGGATTGAAAAAGAAAGTAATCCACCATTTTGTGGTGGCGGCCATCTTGAATTTTGAATTTTCTTTATGGTGTGCTGTATTCTACTAGTTAAGCCCTTTTATTTGATATCCATATTGAGGGGGTTGAAAAAAAAACGTAATCCGCCATTTCGTGGCGGCTGCCACCTTGGATTTACAATGATAATGAATATACATAACTGTATTGTCATTGTCAGAACTAAAGGTGTGTATCAAATTTCAGATCAATCGGTCAACAGGAAGGGGGTAACATTTCAAATACTAGATTTGACCCACACATGACATAAAAAAAGTAAGCTAAATAAAACCATTTAATAAAACCGTTTAAAAAATAACCACACTAGTTTTTGAGCAATTTGCCATCAAAATGGCGAAGAATGGACCAATACTTGAAATTTGATCTATTTTTCGCCACAAATAGTCTAAATTACTTTGAATTAAAGACCTAAACTTGACTTATTTATTAAGAATAGTTGAACATGATACATAGCCGAGATGAGCTTCTGTTTATTCCTAATTTTTCCATTCAATAGATTGATTAGATGAAAAATAAAATATTAATCTTTAACAAACTGAAATGCTTGTTTAGGAAATGCCATAATTTAATAGTCGATGGTTGTAATAATTTTATTTATGATATTCAATTGTTTCAATTTTCAGCTCTACTTAGGAAAAGTATCACTTTTTTTAACCGAATGAATTACGAAGAGTAATGGTTTTCGATACCGAATTATAAAGATAATTTACACAGATTTTATATAGTTTATCATATGTCCAAGTCGACAAATACATTTATATTAATTGGTTTTAAGTCTAGATGTAATCATAATGCTTATTGATGTTAATGGTGATTATGTTAAGTGAACTATAATGTATATTTAGGAAAATGTTATGCAACCTTCAATTTGTATTGTAGATTTTTTTGATACTGACTACTTTTCTGTCAAACCCTACCGATTATATCTGCATCTTTGTATACAGTATGTCTCACCTCTCGCCTGCACACTTTTGTATCTTCCTTAGTTTTTTTCAGATCAACTTCAAATTTTTGCCAGTTATTCAATCAACAAAATAGATTTTTTTTACTAAAAAAATTACTTCGTCAATCATGAGAACGATTAAAAAACATAAAAATTGAAACAAAAGGAATAGGATATGTAGTTTAAACCAAATATTCCATTAAAAAATAATATATGTGTATAACTTCTTTGCTCTGAATATCTAAAAACTATGTAAAACATACAACACGAAAAAAAATGGAGCGACTTGTCGTGCACTTTTTACAATATCCCGAATTTTCTGTGCATAGTGTATTATTCTTTAATAACACAGGCACAAAAAAAATGGCCGTGTGCTTTTGAGCAGAGCATGATACCACTCTGTATTTTGAGGCGTTGTACATGACCTTTTCTTATTTTGTGTGCCTGGGTTTTTAGTATTCAGCTTACAAATATGCTACGTACAATTTTACTATACCGGGTGAGTCACGAATTGCGCTCGCTCCGATATTTCCTAAAATATTTGGAATAGAAAATTGAAATTTGGAGGCCTTATTACACGACTAAAATGCCATCTTTTTAATAAAAAATCAAGTTTGGTGCTCATCCGGTTTGACCGGAAATGCCCACAACTTTCGATTTTTAAATGGAACACCCTATATATTTTTACATTTTTGGAATCTAGAGGAAATTTTGAATACAATACATCCATTTTGGTCACTTTTTGATAAACATTAAAAATTTTATTAAAAAACCTATTTCTGAATCCAGAGTGCTGTGGTGCCCAAAATATATTTTAGTTTGTGTGCTACGTTACTATAAAAATAAAAAGAGCAATATGATTGCATTACTTAATTCTCTAGAGGCGTTTAAAATTTTTAAATGTGATTTTTACCCACTAACTCGGTTTTTTTAAATGGGAATTTAATCGTTCACCAACATTTTTAAATACCTCATTTTCATACGAATCTAATGATACCAAAATTTTGAAAATCCGCTCAGAAATATTTGAGATTTCAGCCAAAATACAATGCAACCAAGCTTTTAGAAACATGCGGCTAATAGATAATAGATTAGTGGGCTTTGAAAACTAAAATGGCACATTTCTGTGTAAATCTGGTAACCTAATAACATTGGAAAAATCATAGTAGCCATTGAATGTAATAAAACAATATCAGCTGTCAGACAGACTCGTGTAGTTATAGGCAATCTTGAGCTATCAAACATTTAATAATTGTGAGCGCAAAGAACGTTACAATTAAGTTTAGCATAGGTATGTGGAGCTAAACACAATTACATCCACAAGGACATTTGCAATAGAATGCGACATCAGTTCGGTTTTCAGAGTTTTATTTAAATGAACATAAATATCGGGCCTATAAATAAATAAAAATCAATTCCGTTTGAACAATTAAGCTTAAACTAGGTAATAGTAGGTATCTTTAAAATAATTAATATAATTAAACCATAAATTGGAATTTATAGATTTTGTTCAAAATGTCCACCATTTTTTTCTATACACAATTCGGCTCTGCGTACAGTTGCTTGAATGGCTCTACGTAATTCAGCCGGCGTTATTTCATTAAGAGCCCGTACAACTTTATTTTGCAGCTCTTCACGGGTATTTGAAGAAGTTTTATAAACTTAATTTTTGAGAGTGCCCCATACATAATAGTCGAGGGGTGTTAAGTCAGGTGACTTAGGAGGCCACCTGATATGACCTTGATTTGCGATAAGGCGTTCACCATGCAAGTTGTTTAAATATTCCATCTCTCTTCTGGAATTATGTGGGAGAGCACCATCTTGTTGGAAAAACAGATTTTGTAAATAGGCAAGAGGAAGTAAGTCAAGAAATTCTGCTGTCTGCTTTTGTAAAAAGAATAAATATCGTTCGCCAGTAAGTGTTCCATAAAAAAATATGGGTCCAATTATTCGATCTCCAAGTACTCCAAGCCAACAGTTAAACCCAAATCTTTCCTGAATATTCCCCCGCCCTACCAACCTCGGATTTTCTTGAGCCCAGTATCTAGTATTATTTCTGTTAAACATACCTTGGTTCGTAAATCTACTTTCATCAGAATATAAAATATGAAAAGGAAAACCTGGGTTTTGTTGTACTGCATTTAAGAACCAGTTGCAATATACTAGCCTCCTGTCGTTATCATCTCCATAAAGATGTTGGTGTATTTGGTATTTATAAGACCGAAACTTATGTTTCTTTAAAATTTTGCAAACCGAAGACTGACTAATGTCGCATTCCATTGACAATTCCCTTGTTGATGTTGTTGGGTGTACCATCACAAATCCTAATACATCAATTTCTTTGTCCTCACTTACAATAAATGTTTGATGGTCATCTTGTTGATTGGGTTCGTTTCTTAATTCTTGTTCCACTCTGGCAAACAAGTGTCTGCTTGGATGACGTCTGTTGGGATATCGTTGCTGATTCAGTTCTGCAGCTGCAGTTGAATTTTTGAGACGCTCTCCATATATCAGTAACATATCGACCTTTCCATTTCTACTAAAATTATTCATTTTCTTTAATTTTTACTCAAAGAGATTTCCGCAACGCTTTATTTTGTATCTGTCTGACAGCTGATATTGTTTTATTACATTCAATGGCTACTATGATTTTTCCAATGTTATTAAATCTCAAATATTTCTGAGCGGATTTTCAAAATTTTGGTATCATTAGATTCGTATGAAAATGAGGTATTTAAAAATGTTGGTGAACGATTAAATTCCCATTTAAAAAAATCGAGTTAGTGGGTAAAAATCACATTTAAAAATTTTAAACGCCTTTAGAGAATTAAGTAATGTAATCATATTGCTCTTTTTATTTTACTATATAACGTAGCACACAAACTAAAATATATTTTGGGCACCACAGCACTCTGAATTCAGAAATAGATTTTTTAATAAAATTTTTAATGTTTATCAAAAAGTGACCAAAATGGATGTATTATATTCAAAATTTCCTCTAGATTCCAAAAATGTAAAAATATATAGGGTGTTCCATTTAAAAATCGAAAGTTGTTGGCATTTCCGGTCAAACCGGATGTGCACCAAACTTGATTTTTTATTGAAAAGATTGCATTTTAGTCGTGTAATAAGGCCTCCAAATTTCAATTTTCTATTCCAAATATTTTAGGAAATATCGGGGCGAGCGCAATTCGTGACTCACCCGGTATACTAACCCGTAGAGAACACAATATCCTCGCATTCAACTGCAATTAAAAATACGCACAAACGCACTTAAAATGCACTACAACTCCAATTAATCAATTCACCCAGAAAAATATCAAAGGCTGTCAAATTTTGACACCCATAAGAAATGCTATAAAAAATGAAAGCACACATTTCATTCAAACCTGTAATCAACGACGAAGCTGCCCTCTAGGAAAGGATTGTTCAAGCAGCCCGGGAGATGACACCATGCAGCTGCTCAGTCTGTCGTCCGTAGATGTGAGCTTGGAATTGAAAATGGTGGCAATCATTTCGAACAGTTTTTGTGAATTTTCAAAACGTCACCGTTTTATGCGAAATCATGACATAGGAGACACATTTCTTTCTTTCTTCCTTTTTACGCTAGCTCGGAGGGGGTGTATTTTGGAAAAGCTGATGAAATAGATGAAGCAAGTTTTATTTTAACCTGAAAAATCGATCCTGAACGTTCGGCGGTTTAACTCTGGATCACAATGTATACGCTAAATTTGCAATTCTGAACATTTTCTTCTTAATCCTTCTTTTATCCTGATTGTATCTTGTATATTGTTTGCTATATGTACACCACTAGTGTTTACGACTGCCTTTATTTGTGCTGGGTGGTGATGAGAATGAGCTTGTAGGTATCTGTTAGTGTTTGTGTCGGTTTTTTATGCACTTTGGGTTGGAATGCCCCATTGTTCTTCTTACTGAATCAGTCTCGCATTCCGTTACTTATCACCCAATTTTAATACTATAAAAAGCACAAAACAGAATGCAATACGGATTTATTAACAATTCAAATGCCCTCTTCGGCATTCGTGTCTAATGGTAGCCAGACTGGACTGGACTGGACTAGATGAAGCCGGGCATTCATAATGTAATGTTCTAAAAGAATCTTTAATATTTCATATTATGCGTCTTTTGGAGTACAAAACCTATTAAGAACAATGTTTGAGAGACATGTATGAATGCTGACAATGGTCGTATCTCGATATGTACAGTTCAGTAATATTGCTCGTAGTTAGCACCTGGAAGGACAATCCCTAAGATAACTAGCAAAGAACAACACGGTTACCTTGATGGGGGTGCCAGGGCACGAGGGAGTAGAAGGACATGAATTAGCTGACGCTCTTGGAAAAAGAAGTACTGAAGTCCAGAAAAAGTCCTACTGGAGCAATACTCCGGGCGAAAAAATTCATAGCTTATTCGACAAATAATACCACAAATCTTCTCGAACTAAAGAAACTTGAATTAACGCCTGACGACATAGGAGAATTAATCGCCAAGAAAATCACAAGCTTTGTGAAAAGCTTGGGAGTCCTGGGCAACAACTAATTGTAGGGTAATTCACAAAAGACCTTTTAGGACGATGTGAAGAAGAACTGAAAGAGCCGAGCGAACAGTCTACAATCTAGTTGGAAGAATATCCTTCAGTAAAATTCAGCGACCTCGCTCCAGCTTCTAGCGGCTTGTATATCAACGAATGCACAGAAGCTACGCCATATTGGGCGAGGATTGCATAGTGGATACACTATCCTTCGGAGGATCGGATCTTTGTCTGTTAAATAAGTAAATAATCCCTATTTCTCTTACGAGATAAAGTTCGACAAAATTTCTATGGCCATGGTAGCTCGTCTCCTGGTGCCGGTGATTGATATTAGCCGCCGATGGTAAATAAACGATAAACAAGTTAGTGCTCCTATTTCAATGCTGGGTCAGTTCAATAATGAAACCTGAATACAGTCACTAAAAACGGACAGGCATTCATAATGTAAAGCTCTAAAAGAGACTTTAATGTTTCATTTTATGCGTCCAGAATGTAACATTTTTTTCAGCGTATAAAACCCACAAAGAAAAGATATAAGCGACTTACATGTGTGAATGTTGAGGCTTTTATTGTTAATAATACCAGTGAGTGGGAAAGTTCTTTGAAAGAACTGATTTAATGTGAATACTTTGTTCGGCGTTTTTTCTAAAGCATTAAGACTGCTTGAGGGTGAGGATTTGGTATATTTGTTCGGCACAATACTCTTTATTCTTCCATTGTACGTGGTGGATATTAATGTACTCCTCAGCGGACAGAGTAGTGCTAAAAAAATTAGAATCTTAAATTAAGCATAAGAAAACACGTAGGAACATCAGATATTGCAAAAGCTGAACAGTAAGTCGATCGTAAAAAATAATGTAAGCTGTAATTCGTCTTTAAATTCTGTTAAAAGTTGAAATATTTTGGGAATAAGAAATAGTTCACGAGCTGTTGACATTTATATCTTTCAATCTAGCTTTATTTTGTTCATTATGATCTGAATACGAAAATATCCAAGAATTGTTTTTATAACTTTTGATCTCGAACACGCACTAAATAATACAAACATAATAAACACGAACATAAACACACCACATATAGTAGACCAAACCCAAAGCTTGGGCTGTCCAAGAGGCGTTACACAATCCATATTTTATTTTGTTAACCCCTAATAATGGAGTGGGGACGGTGGTGGTGGTAACAGGAGTGACGATAAAATTTGAGACTTTGGCATCTAGTATATATACTACATCCCAAGTTCTTGAACTCCTACTAGCTTGCATTATTTTTTTACCCATATTAACCCCCCAATCCTTCAATGAAATGAGTACACGATACAATCTAGTTCCAGATCATTATAAGTTAACTCCGTTAATAAAGGAGTGAGGGTGGTGGTGGCGGTGGCAGATGTCATATGAAAAATTAAGACATTGGCTTTTAGTATATACACATACAATTCCGGACCGGAACAACAGTCCATTTCGCTGGATTCGTAATCAGCGATCTCGAAAACCCCCGAGCACAGATTTTCAAGACCAAGATATTCAATCTCATTTTTTATGGAAAATGGACCGATTTCCGGTCCGCCATTTTAAATTTCCCAAATTGGAGTTCAGATTGGTGATCAGCGACCCAAAAACCCCCGAAGAACCATTTTCGACTAATTTTATGGCATGCTGTGTATGATAATAAATTTTTCAATTAATTTAATTAAATTGGCCATTAATATTAACCAATTATTGGGAAAAAATGAAACCGAACATTTCCGCCAAAAAATAAAAGGTACTGTTTTTTTCTAAATGCCTTTCTGAACTCCTTGCAACGAAAATGAAGTCAATTGATCCTGTACCTTTTTTTTTATAGATTTTCAGATTCTTCATGCTAAAATGACACAACGTACTAAAAAAATTCTTTGCTCGACAGTTAACATATTAAAAATTATTTTTTAATGCAGATGTGTCACGATATGTAGACGTAACTATATAACAACGCACCTAACAATCAAATATAAAGTTACAGGAATTATACAGGATGTTCCTAAAACAGGACTCCAAATTTTTACAGCGTGTAGTATTTGTGAAAATAAAAATAAAATAAAAAATAAATAAACAAAACTTTGGCAAAAACCGATAAGTATTTTACTAACAATTTACTAATTTCGGAAACATTGCAACATTGAAATGAAATTTTGAATTTGGACAGACCATATAATTTGAAATAACTTCTTTATTTCATATTTTGTTCCAAAATAAAAAATAGAACCACTTTACTCTTACAGAATTTTAAGTTTTTGTAATTTTTGATCACCCAGTATAAAAAATATAATTTTTGTCAACGTCATTACTATTTTTTAGGCAAGCAAAAACTTTTATAGAGAATAATATTTTCTCGAAAAAATTGTAGCCATTACACCTATTGTAAACCCCATCCCCGGACATACTATACGTAATTTCATTTTATGTAGATACATGTCTGATTTTTACTTGGTATTTGTATAATTCCTACAATGTAGCATTTTTCTGTTATAGCAGACTTATTTAATTCACTAAATAACATGGGTAATCATGACAAAATACGTAAGAATTGTGACAGAGGAATAATTACGACACATAATTCATACCATACTTTTGTGACATTGTCTCGCCAGGGATTTTATGTAATTATCACACTAACACCCCAAAGCTTGCCTTTGACATTATTATTTTATCTTACAACGGCCTTCACTGGCAAAATTACTGAACTCTCCGAAAAATAACATATCTATAATTGCTTTTTCTTGTTTAAAATGTTTAATACACTCATTTATTGTGAAACTGAGGCCGATAAACGTGACCGATTAAAATTTCATTTACGTATTTTTGCCATAATCGCTGATAATGCATATGAGGGATATTTCGTAATTTAACCTCAATTTATTGCAGTAAAGTTGCATTGTCGAAGTAACTGTAAGAAATACTAATGAAAAATACAAGTGTAGGTGGCACAAACTATAAACTGACAATTATTGTATACATAGTGCGTCATTATTTAAATAAACTGGAATTTATACTGTGTGCTTGAAGGAATACAACACTTTTTAAGTTTATAAGCATACCAAGACACTAATTTCGTCAATCAAGTTGTCATCACCTGGAGATGATTCAAATCAATCCAGTTAGTTATTTTCCAAAAAAACTGCAAGAATATTTAATAATTCTGCGAAGAGGTCAATGTTTTCATCTAATTGTACCTATTTGATTTTATCGAGTAGGTATAAAATAACCGAATAAATTCTTTTACTAATTATTGTAGAAAAAGATAATGTACAGAATTTTGAGTGAGAGTGAACTCTAGTAGTATGTAAACTGCCATGTTTTGTATTAACTATGTTTTATTATAATTTTAAAACAACTTATTACTGATTAAGCACAGAAAGATACGAGGATATCGAGACCGAAATATGCATCGTTTCTCTTAGAGCCGAAGAAATTTACGTAAGTTAGATGATATATCAAGTCTGCCCTAAAATGTCAAGATGTTTTTAATAAGACTGTTGCGGAAAGAAGTAAGGTTGCAGTTGGGCGTTGCTATTTGCGAATACCTTTTAAACACGATAACTCCTGTTGCACTTGAAATTCTCATATAAAATAAAATTTAGAAAATGTAAAATAATATGTTAGCACACTATCTACTAAAATTGAATCATATTTATCTTATAAGGTGATCGCCAGAGTTGTGTAAACTGTATTGTTTTATGTAATCTGTACATCATTTTAATTTTATTGCAAAATATTACTACATAAAAATACGTACATAGGTATACAAGATATCGAAAGCGCAATATACAGTGTTCAAATGGACTTTATGTGGCGAAGGAGTTGGAACGGATTGAAAAGTACTCGTCCACACCAAAATTTGGATTTGAGTTAGACATTACCAAGCTCTCTATTTTCCTATTTACTTCATCTTCTTCATATTCTAATTCCAAGCCGATATTTTTCCATAGATCTTTTATTCTTGACAATTCAAAATCTTTATTAGTATGATCCCATAATATGGAATTTTGTCTATAGCACTAAATTAACTATCAAATTCTATGACCTGGATTTACGGAACGCGTGGCGACATGCCTTTTTAAAACTATATTGATTTATAAAAGTGAATTATTATTTGCTTGCTTATAAACATATCTTTTATAGGATTTTGCAAACAGCAGAAAATACCGCTGCCTAAGGAATCACTAATTCCACATCTAGATTCTTCATCCAAGTCACTTCTTGACTATAGATTTGCACTCTAGTATGTGGAAATTATTGATCATAGAATTTTAATAATATTTGGAGCAGATGTTATAAAAAAGTTTGACGCGTTGGTTTCTACCATATGCGTTAAAAATTAAGGTTCTAGTTTACCCTACTTATTTTCCCCTGTTCATAACCTGCTACGTCCCCCCCTTCAATGGAATCATCTCAATCAGACGTCATTATAATACATACGTGTACTAACTTTCAAGTAAATATCTCAATTTTGTTATCAAACCCATTAATAATGGAGCGGAGATGGTGGTGTTTGAAAAATACTAGAAAGAAATCTGAGGCCTTGGTTTCTAGTACATACACCAAATCCCACATTTCTGTACTCTTACCAGCTTGATTTACTTATTTTCTCCTATTTACTCCTATTTAACCCTCAATCTTTCAACGGAATCATCTCAAAATATAATCCAGTTCCAGATGTCGTTATAATACATACGTGTCCCAAATTTCAAGTGAATATCTCAATGTCATTTTATTAACTCATTTAATAATGGATGGATGGTGGGGGCTTGAAAAATATTACTAAAAAATCGGAGGCCTTGGTTTCTCGGACATACACCGAATTTCAAGTTTATATACTCTTACCAGCTTGCTTTACTTATTTTTCCCTATTTACCACCAGTCACCCCCCTCCTTCAATGCAATAATGTCAAAATATAATCTAGTCTAAGATATCGTTATATGTGTAACAAATTTCAAGTGAAAATCTAAATTTAATTTTATCAACTCTGTTAATAAGGGAGTGGAAAGATGGAAAATGTTATAAAAAACCTTTTAGTATATACACCAAATCCCAAATTTCTATACTCTTACCAGCTTGCTTTACTTATTTTCCCTTATCTACCACCCTTCAACGGAATTATCTCAAAATATAATCTAGTTCCAAATGTCGTTATAATACATACGTGTACCAAATTTCAAATGAATATCTCAATTTTATTTTATCAACCCCTTTAATAATGGAGTAGGGGTGCTGGGGGGTTGAAAAATATAATTTAAAAAAATTGTTTTTTAGCTTCTAACTACATACACCGAATTTCAAGTTTCTGTACTCTTACCAACTTGCTTTACTTATATTCCCCTATTTACCCCTATTTAACCCCCAACCCTTTAACGGAATCATCTCAAAATATAATCTAGTTCCAGATGCCGTTATGATACATACGTGTACCAAATTTCAAATGAGTATCTCAATTTTCTTTTACCAACCCCTTTAATAATGGACTAGGGGTGGTGGGGGTTGAAAAATATTATAGTAGTACATAAATTTCAAGTCTCTGCACTCTTACCAGCTCGCTTTACATATTTCCCCATATTTACCTCTAGTTACCCCCAACCCTTCACCGGATATCTTCAGAAAACAATCCAGCTCCAGATCTCGCTATAATATACATGTAAACAAAATTTCAAGTCAATATCTTTCCGGAAAAAGCGTGTGGACAAAAAAAGTTACAGATAGACCGACAGACAGACAGACAGACTGACTGACAGACCGACAGACATACAGCACAAATTTAAAATCTCGACGTTTTATGACATTCTAAACCTATTTCAAGAAAAAAAAATTTTGCGATTACTATACTTCCAACCCACTACGTGGATGTGGAAGTAAAATAAGTATCTATGAGAACTAAAAGCAAAACTGTGTAAAAATATTAACGAAATCTTTGGGTTCTTTCGATAACCTGAATTCTGGTTATGCTAACAAATTAAAATCCTAAAATGGATGCTAGTTGTCGAATGAGAATTTTCAAATAAGAAATTATACAAATTCATTTTAGGATTTTAATTTGCCAGCATAAACAGAATTCAGGTTATCGAAAGAATGCAAAGACTTCATTAATATTTTTACACATAGTTTTTCTTTTACTTCTCATTGACAGTTATTTTTTCTGCTGTTTGCAAAATGCTATAAAGAATATGTTTCAATACATTGATTTAAATCGGTGTTTTTATGCAAAGTGTTTATTATCGTTGCTGCAAGTTTGAAGGAATTTATTTTGACAGTCTATAGTGTGCTGTCGCCAAGTGGTGACACTGCCGGTGCTACAAAAGACCTCAAATGTCAAAATATGACCTTGGTAAAAAATTGTTAGTTTTTGAGATATTGACATTTTTATGAATTTCGTGAAAATTGACACCTCGACCACAGTTTTTCGCGTACCACAGCTACATAATTCCATATTTTAATTTCTGCTATGCAACTCTGAATAGTCCTGCTATTGATCACAGTCTTAAATAAAATAATTACCTTTGGAAAAAAAAATTGCCCGATTCATGAGTTAATTTCTTTTATTAGCTAACTGAGACTCTTCATACAGTAACAAAAATACCACTCCAACTGGCAAGTTATTTAAAGACATTTCTCATTTAGTGTAGTTTTTAAAATTGTATAACATTTTCTGTTTTTTCAGTAGAAAAAGTGTATTGCTTTACTACAAAAGGAGCTCATTGTGAAATTAAGCGGCACGCGACAAGAAACGCTTGAACAAAATTTCATCAAAAAACTCCGCGATTTTTACCGCCGGGCGGCAGGCGATAAAAAACGCGTGTATAAAAGAGGCCTTATGTCGCTCTGTAAACACCAATATCAACACTTTCGAATCTCTACCAATTGTGCTTGGCTTGCGTTGGAATCTCGGTCTGTACGCAGCTCTTTAGACTTTTCAGTTTTAATTGAAATTTGAAGCTGATGTAAAAGTATGATAGAGTACTCCCTATTAAAATTGGGCCATATCTGTCGTACAAGGCGATCTCCAAAGGAGCGTAAATGATCATGTATTATATACATTGTCTTATTATAATTCACCGCAACATAGAGTATGTCTATCAGGTCCAACCGAACTATTACTTTAAAATGGTTATGTTTAATCAGACAATCGGTCGTTGGCGACTGGCATTACCTTTGTGAAGTGAATTGAGTGGTGTTTGAGCAAATTGTTAATCATAATTAAATAGCTATTCTCAATCGACTATGTCTGCCTGCAATTACTTCCACATCCACGTAGTGGATTGGAAGCATAGTAATCGCAAAAAAATTTTCAAAAATTTGTATTCGTGAAATAGTTTTAGAATGTCATGAAACGTCGAGATTTTAAATTTGAGCGAAAAAAAATTTCTGTCTGTCGGTCTGTCTGTCTGTCTGTCTGTAACTTTTTTGTCCGCACGTTTTCTCCGGAACGGTTTAAGATATTGACTTGAAATTTTGTACACGTATATATTATAACGAGATCTGGAACTGGATTGTTTTTTTGAGGATATCCGGTGAAGGGTTGGGGGTTAAATAGGGGTAAATAGGGGGAAATAAGTAAAGCAAGCTTGTAAGAGTACAGAATCTTGAAATTCGGTGTATGTACTAGAAGTTAAGGCCTCAGATTTTTTTATAATATTTTTCAACCCCCCACCGCCCCTACCCCATTAATGGGGTTGATAAAATAAAGTTGAGATTTTCATTTGAAATTTCGTACACGTATGTATTATAACGACGTCTGAAATTAGATTATATTTTGAGATGATTCCGTTGAAGGGTTGGGGGTTAATTTGGGGTAAATAGGGGAATATAAGTAAACAAGTTGGTAAGAGTACAGAAACTTGAAATTCGGTGTATGTACTAGAAGCCAGTGCGTCAGATTTTTTTATAATATTTTTCAACCCCCACCTACTCCAATATGAAAAGGGTTGATAAAGTAAAATTGAGATATTCATTTGAAATTTGGTACACGTATGTATTATAACGACATCTGGAACTAGATTATATTTTGAGATGATTCCGTTGAAGGGTTGGGGGTTAAATAGGGGTAAATAGGGGAAAATAAGTAAAGCAAGCTGGTAAGACTACAGAAACTTGAAATTCGGTGTATGTACTAGAAGCCAAGGTCTCAGATTATTTATAATATTTTTCAACCCCCACCCCTGCTTCATTATTAAAAGGGTCGATAAAATAAAATTGAGATATTGGTTTGAAATTTGGTACACGTATGAATTATAACGACATCTGGAACTAGATTATACTTTGAGATGATTCCGTTGAAGGGTTTGGGGTTATTTAGGGGTAAATAGGGGGAAATAAGTAAAACAAGCTGGTATGAGTACAGAAACTTGAAATTTGGTGTATGTACTAGAAGCCAAGACCTCAGATTTTTTAATAATATATATCATCACCCCACGCCTTTACTCCATTATTCAAGGGGTTGATAAAATAAAATTGAGATATTCACATGAAATTTAGTACGCATATGTATTATAACGACATCTTGAACTAGATTATATTTTGAGATGATTCCGTTGAAGGGTTGGGGGTTAAATAGGGGTATATAGGGGAAAATAAGTAAAGCAAGCTGGTAAAAGTACAGAAATATGGGATTTGGTGTATATACTAGAAGCGAGGGTCTCAGGTTTTTTTATTAGTATTTTCCATCTCCCCACCACTCCCACTCCCTTATTAAGAGTTGATAAAATTAAATTTAAATTTTCACTTGAAATTTGGGACATTTATGTACTATAATTATATCTGAAACTAGATTATATTTTGACATGATTGCGTTGAAGGAGTGGAGGTTAAATAGGGGTAAATAGGGAAAATAAGTAAAGCGAGCTGGTAAGACTACAGAAACATGAAATTCGGTGTATGTACTAAAAGCCAAGGTCTCAGATTTTATAATAATATTTTTCAACCCTTCCACTACCCTTACTATATTATTAAAGGGGTTGATAAAACAAAATTGAGATATTCACTTGTAATTTGCTAGACGTATGTATTATAACATCTGAAACTAGATTATATTTTGGGATCATTCCGTAGAAGGGTTGGGGTTAATAGGAGTGACTAGGGGAAAATAAGTAAATCAAGCTGATAAGAGTACAGAAATTTGGGATTCTGTGTATATACTAGAAACCAAGGCCTCAGATTTCTTTCTAATATTTTTCAGACTCCACCACCTCCGCTTCATTTTTAATGGGATTGATAACATCAAATTGAGATATTCACTTGAAAATTAGTACACGTATGCATTGTAGTGACATCTGATTGAGATGACTCCATTGAAGGGGTGGGAGGTGGTAAGTTGTGTATAGTAGAAAATAAGTAGGGTGAACTAGAAATTTAATTTTTAACGTATATATGGTAGAAACCAACTCCTCAAACTTTTCTATGACATCTTCCCCAAATAATATTAAAATTCTATGACCAATCATTTCCACATGCTAGAGTGCAAATATAGTCAAGATGTTTCCTTTAAAGTGACTAGGATGAAGAATCTGGATGTGGAAGTAGTGATTCCTTAGGCAGAGGTTTTTTTTACAAGCATTGTTATAATATACGTTAGTAGTTCTGATGTTTGAAAAATATAACAAAACATAAGATAATAAAATATTCCATTGTTGCGCTTTTGAACAAAGAATTACGTCCTCTTTATCATGCTCCTATGCGAACAATTAATAATAAGCTATAAAATCTAAAAACCTACATTCGAGAAATGTGCTGAAAAGCAGGGAAATTATTATCCTTTAATTCCTTTATGTTTTCGATGTGCTTTATGGTCCAGTGAATTCTGTATCTTTCTCTGACAGATAAAATTACATTTTGTGGCTATTGTCCTCGATGGTCGTTTATTCATTTAGTACATGGGTGGCGACAGTGTGGAATTATGAGGGCTGAGATTAAGCTGTAACTGAATGAAATCAGCAATACAAGCCCTTTGTAAATAAATTTTCAACATGCTAGTTGTAAAAATAAAGAGTTTTCAAGAAATGTATTTGCAATTTTAATGTTTTAAGATTTTTTCTTGCATTATTTATTAATACCAGTGACTTTTAGGCACTCCGTGGTCTCACATTTCGGGTTTGGATATTTCTTACAAGTATACCTCATACTTCTTCCATGGGGTTCAGGTCTGGACTATGAGTGGGGCAGTTAAGAACATTAATGTTGTTATTTCGAAACCAGTTAATTACGGTATGATCGGTATGGCGGAACAATTATCTGTTGAAATATAAATTCATTGTTAGAAATAACTTTCACACAGAAAGAAGCATAATATTGTCTAAAATTCTAACAAAAAAAAATAGTATGTAGTTAATCCGTAGAGTGACTTTTTTCTCTCAATTTCTCATTTAAAGAAAAAAAAATTGAACCCTAATTTAATTTTTTTATTTAAACAATGAAATGGTGCCAAAATTTTTTTTTATGGGATGTTGTACTTTCTAGGTGTAAATTAATATTTTAATGTCAAATATTTTATAAACATAATAATAATAATGATGATTATTGGTCAACGTTAGATACAAATTGTATATGTGACAAGTCAAGAAGAGAATAAAGAAAGAAAGAAGTATAAGTGCAAGTATATGTCGTCATAATTGAAATATAATATTAGGATTTAAAATAAGGAACAAGTACAAATAAATATAATATTAAACTAGAAACAGAACACAAACATTACTGATTGTAAAAAAAAGCGTAACAAATAAACAGATAGTAAGTAAATACCCGCATATGTTATGTTATTACAACATTGAGATAGTACTGGTTAAAACTATTTATCGCTAAAGAAATCTGATACCCTATAGTAGCATTTCTCATATAAATAGAGTTTTAATTTACTTTTAAATTTCGCGAAGTGCGAAATATCTCGGATATCACTGGGAAGAGCATTATATAGAGATATGCAGTTGTAAGAAGGCGATCTCTTATAAATACTTTTGTGATGCATTGGTATACTCAAGAGATTGCCATGTCTTGTGGGGTACTCGTGATAGTTTGACCTTCTTTCAAATAGATTTAGATTATTTTTAGCATAGGTTAGACATTTATAAATATAGACAGAAGGAGCGGTAAGAATACGATTTTTAATAAAAGTGTCTCTACAACTGACATTTATTTTGAGGTCAAAAATGTGCCTTATTATTCTCTTCTGGCAGATAAACACTCTTGCACAGTCGGAGGCTCCACCCCACGCGAGAATACCAAAGGACATGTGACTATAGGCCATGGAATAATAAATGATCATAAGGCTAGCCGGATCTAGAACTGACTTCATCTGTAACAGTGCAAAAAATGCTTTGTTTAGCTGACTACATACATGGTCAATATGTTTCTGCCTAGTTTAGCTGAGTCAGAAAATATAAGTTCCTCATTGTTCATTAAATTTATAGGAAGCGGTTTTTGAAGGTGAAAATTAAGACAAACAGTTTTTTTTCATTTAATATTAGCTTATTTCTTTGGCACGATGTACTTAGAGATTCTATTGTGTCTTTGACCAATTTATAAAGTTTATCCGGCGTATCGGCTGACACTGTAATAGTGGTGCCATCCGCGAACATAGTCACGTGGCCTTGGTCTATGAAGTAAGGCAGATCAGTAACGTACAGCATGAACAATAGCAGACCTAGCACAGAACCCTGTGGAACTCCAAGTGTAACATTAAAAGTTTCAGACGTTACTCCATCTAAGCTTACTCTTAGCTTTCTATTTTCCATGTAGGAAATTACCCACTGGAGAATATTTCCCCTAATACCAATGCTATATAGTTTTTTGCTTAAAATGTCTTTGTTGACAGTATCGAAGGCTTTGGAAAGGTCAAATAGCAGTGAAACAACATACTGTCCCTTGTCCAAGCATTCATAAACATATTTAAGAATATGACAGGCTGCTGTCTCGACAGATTTGTTTATCCTAAAACCATGTTGCGCAGTCGATATTATGTTATTAGTCGATATTATGTTATATCTTTCTACGTAGATATAATAGATATAACAGTATACAGAGTGTTATTTTCTAGGAATAACTTAAAAATATTTTTATTCTGGGTCCGGCCCTGATATTTTATTAATATCCCAGGCATTAGATGGTGACTACTGTAATCAAAAATACAAAATTTCATTGGATTCCGCTTACGCATTACAAATGTATGGCGAAAAGAATATTCTTCCAAAAAATATAAAACACCCTGTATTTCGAAAACTGGGCCATTTTAGCCATTACTGTTTGGGGATTCAAGATCAGCTCAATGTTTTCTATCTGTTGGTAAAGTACGACCCTCTACTCACGAATCACCCTGTATAACTATTTTCAAGTCAGCAGCAGTTTATTTGTCCTGGGTATTCCCTTAAATAAACAAAATTTTACGTAACGCCTCTGTTCATTGCGGGATGTCAGCAAAGATAATTGAGGAATAATATCGCTGTCAAAAACAAGTGCGTGTTGCAAGACAACCAGAAGCGACGTGTACTTGAGTTATTAATTATGCAAACAATAATTAGCCAATTTGCTGATCTCTTTCAGTGTGTTACCATGATAATCGCTATTAAATGACTCTCTAAACATGTCATTTCCGAACACACAGTTTCTAGTTTATTACTGATCAGATTGTAGAGTGCCATTAGCGGTATAATAATAAATACAAAAAAATTTGTGCTGGAAAACTCTATGCGAAAATTATGTAATAGGTTATAAGAGTAAGGTATTATGAAAATGAATGAAACATCAGCACTAAATTTTTCAAATCGATTTGAAACCAAAGTTTATCACAAATAGAATACGCGATGCCGAACAGATTGTCTCGAAAAGTTATTTTGTTTTTCACCTGCATATTATTTGTTTATTATACCTTGGATACGGTCACCATAAACACGCTCATTATGACCACGGGCATAATGAGCGAGCGTAATGAGCCATAATGCCCTGTTATGAGCCATAATGCCCTGTTATGTTTCATGTTCCTCATCGTATATTGGTTTGGATTTGACAGGCATTACATTTTCTGTGGCTTCTCATGCATTGTGTTGGATATTTTGTGGTATTTCCATATTAATTTTCCTTTTTCCCATAACATGAATAAACGTCAAAATATCAACAACTGTCAAATACAGTTAATAAACGTCAAGTACCAGCAAATTTCATAGACTACTAAATGTAGTTATACAATATCGAGCGGTTGTGTTAAACGAGAATTTCATTAAAACAATAAGGGGTATTGTTTTTATCAAAATCCTTGTTCCCGGTACGCTTCTATTTACGCCGATTATAAAACTGTTACCACATCAATATAGTGTTCACAAACTTTCAGCCCAGTGAACCGCAGCAATGTTAAAGTAGTTCAAAACACGACGTATTAACATGGACCGTAGGCAGAAAATTGAATTAAGTAGTCAATGAGCTTACGCTAATACTATGGAAAATTTATATTGGACACGTAGAAGTTTGCTCATAAATAAAATGAAAAGTTAAGACTCCCTCAGTTACGTCGGACTGACCTAAAAGTTTCTCCCCTCAACTTCAATATTAGCCCTTCTCGCTAGTATTTCACAAACGATTACCTTTGCTTCCCGTCTATTGATCTTTATGCCACATGCACCTTCTAGGCCATTGTATCTTGATTAGTAGAACCCCATTATCATTTTCGCTTTCCGCATGTACTGCAGCATCACAAACAAAATGTAATACAAAGGAAGAAGACTTTGCCTATAGCATCTTACTTCTTATTTTGTAGTAGTTCAATATGCTACTTGTTAAGTTAGAGCTATGTTTGCAGGTATTTAGGAGACTAAGGAGTCATGTTTATTAGCATTGGTAATTAAGTTGCATACATTAAGTTATTTTGTATTATTGGTTACTTAAATAAAACACTTGATGGAATTAGTTAATGATGTATATAGACCAAGCTCCAGAGACAAGAGGAGACCGATTTACGTCAAATTGAGGTAGAAGGCTGCTGGTTCTCTAATCGCTAGATATTATGATTCTGAATAAATATCTAGATTGACGAATAAAACCTTTTCTGCATCTTTTTTGCAACCAAAAGAATTTTGAAAAAAACAGATTTTCTCGCGATAACTTTATTTTTTGAAAAGTTACAAATAAGTGTTTCAAATAAAAGTTGTAGACAGTAACGTTACCTATCTGCCTGTTGAATCCCGATTTCAAAGTACTGAAATCTAACCTTACAATTTGATAAAGAACAAAGACACTGGTTGCTATATTTCTGGCATTAGCTGGAGAATAGTATTTATAATATAAGATCTGTAAGTATTTCTTTGTAAAATCACTAAATGGTGGTATTTACGTACACAAATGTAATGACAAACATGTGTGAATCTATTTGTCGTTACTTTCATTGAGTGTGCTCAGAGCTTTAAGGCATCGTAAATTGTCTTCAGTAGTGATTACTTTATAATGGTTATCGCAGGAAGATTGAGGGACTCTTTCCATTTTTTATGTACGAGGAACCGACAGCCGCTGCATTTTTTTTTTTCGGTAAAATGTTGCAAGTAACAAAGAGCTAAATAAAATTTTGTTCCAACCGTTTCAATAAAAACGATACTTTTCAGTGTTAATGCAAAAATTACTGTCAATATCGAAACAAGCTTAAGATGAAGCTGATATTTATATAATAGAAACAGCACTAGAGAAATCAAGTACAAATACTACAGCTGTTGCCACGAAGAGTTGCAGATCTTTTGAATCTTTTAATCACACGTACCCCTTCGCACTAAGAATTTTTTTTATCAAATTGGACAAAGATAAAATTAAGACGAAGACATTCCTTGATATCTTCGGTTATTACATTCATTATAAAGGGCACATTTTGTTTTTACATGCTATCTTTGGTGAACGCTATACGCTTAATATTTATCACGTTACTTGGATCACGACACCACGATATGCATTGATGGATAACGAATCACACTAGACGTACAATATTTATCGTATCAGTATTTTTATAATTTTTGCGCTAGCCAGTTCCAATTTTCTTGAGTTCATTCCTGTAATTCGACCTGAAGGAGTCCCATATTTCTGGCAAACTTTCAAAATTCAGTATAAATAATGATGATGTTAAATGTAGTTGCAATAAATATTACGATCCAATATCATGATTCAAATATGATAAATATTAAGCGTGTAGTGTTCGCCTTTAATAAAGGAATAGTGAAATCTGTAAAGTTGTTGGAGATACGTCAAATTTTCAGCGTTCAACAGATGCAATTGAGCAAGAAAATTGCGCACCAAATGTAATCGTGGATGATGGAGTATGTTTTCTTTTTACGAACCTCAAAAGATTAATAACTCAATAATACTTAAGCTTCACTAAATCGATAAAACTCAATATATCTGCCAAGTTATTATCACTCCCACCAGAAATATTTATATCAAGTATACCAGGCACAAACTTGTTTGTGCGATGGCTTAAATCCAAACAGTGGGTATAGATAATTAATGATTTTACTCCCATCTACTTTGGATGTACGTTTCAACTCGATTTATTATTATTATGAGAAAGATTCTGAATATTACTCCTGGTGCTGATTCTCCTGGCATTCTTTATGGTATTAAATCTATTATTTTATTCTATTAGTGTGGAAGAAACAAAATACGATCACATGAACCTCATCGATTACACACAGACACACAAAATAAAAAAGTGCTCTGTACTTTTGATCAGGCCCTGTTATTCTTATGTTTTTGGACCTGCTTAATCCGATGCTGTCGTCAGAATTGCTCCATTCATCCCCTAGCCTCCTTCCTAATTAAGATTTTCACTGCATCAATTTCAGCAGGTCCAAAAACATAAGGTGGGTCTGATTAAAGTAATAATAGGGTCTGATCAAAAGTACAGAGCACTTTTTTAATTTGTGTACCTGTGTTATTTACTACAAAATATATCACAGGAAGTTGATGCTGAATAAGACGCAGATAACCAAATGCCAGAGGTTGAAGACAAGGACGAGGAAGAGTCATAATTTATTTATAAATGTATTGTTTTTATAATATAGATAGGCCTACAAGGGCAATCGTGTAAAGAAATGCCTTGTATGTTGCCTTAGGGGTGGTGTGGAGTCGGAAGTATTGCTGTTATTGTTCGATTCTATGCAATTGATGCTTTGTAAATCGTATAACGTAAAAATGGTTCCTCGTAATTGAAATAAGTATATGACCTTTTTTGTAAAGAATTATTCAACCTACAATTTTCATAGTAACCACAATTGTCAGTCGACCAATAGCGAGCCATCCGCTAAAAAACAATTTTTATAAAACAATGCCTCTAGGATGTTACTAGGGTAACAGGTTTACTTACATACCATCCTGTAGAGTTACTTTATTCCACTAGGGACTTATAAATTTACCAATGAAAAGATCCATTTACCTTCTGCTACGTTTTTAATTAACCGGTTATGCCCATCTTTCACAAATGGGAAACGGAAAATTTACTTTTGTGTTACATTTTTTAAATATCTCTACTCTTTCATCTTGATTTAGGATTCCTTTCTTCTCAAATTAATTGCCTTTATTGATTTTCGAAGCTCAGCTCCCAGAAGTTTAACCTTGGTCTTTAACGCTTAATTTACGTTTTCTTAAAGCTTTGGTTTTAGAAGTACAACTTTATGAAAGGAAAAGATTACACCAATTTAAACATTGTAAAAAAATACATCATTATATCATAATAGTGAACGAGACGATATTTGTACTGAATCACACTGGGATGACCTATTTTTGCGCAATTCTAAGTTTTTGAGATTCTTCGGGACTATGATATACAGAGTGTATCATTTAAAACTTCCGGGGCTATTTTCTCGACGACTGAAAGAGATTGTAACAGTTTTAATACCTAAATATTAAAAATTGTTTCACCAGTGCGGACGAAAGCTAGTTTATTGTTGGAGAGCATAGGGCCGTGGATTAAGAGTGTGGACATTCAAAGGGCGCCACTGGGCTGTCATAAAATGTGATTATATAATCTTGTCAACCAAGGAACAAGATTAAATATCTAGCAATTAAGCGATGGAATTCCTAAGATCTATCAATAATGTCAAAATTTACACTTTACAATGAAATCTCAAAATCTAGGCAAGTATAAGGTGCATTAGAGCGAATGACAAGAACATGTAGACATTAAATATTTATTACAACATGTTAAGTACATAAGAACTCTTCGATTCTTATTTATTTTGTGGACTGTAATTCTGCTTCATCTTGGATGTATATCATGATATTAAAACTTGCATCTGCTTAACATGATTTTATTATATACACTATACACAGATGAACTAATAATAATTTACAATAGTTTGCCTGTGTGGCAAACAACCACTTATGGCGCCTGCTTAACTCATACTGCATTATGGTGGCGTCTGTTTCCACCCGCACCCCTTATGACCTACTTAGCCCAGGGTGCGCGTAGATAAACATTTTTTATGCCACATACATAACTTTGTTGGAGTGTTGTCTCCAACATGCTGGGGCCTCAGATTGGAAAAACCAACCATGTATATGACAGTCCCGCTAGATAATTTGTAAGAAGAAATACATATTTTATCATATAATAATATATAAAATCAATAAAAAAGAGACAAAAAAATAAGAAAACTTAACTAGGTATAAGTATGTATAATAAAATTTAGTTAACTAAAATGAAAACATTTCCTAAAACAAACAAAACAACTTAACTAGGTATAAGTATTAAAACCATTGTGATGATCGACGAAAATAAAAACATTTGCCATAACAAAATTTATGACTGCACTTACAATATACAGGTATGTTGAAAATATTCATATGAAATTACGAATTAGTATGCACTTCCCTACTACTATTACGTAGTGCAAAAATGTTTAAATAATCGTTTATAATTATCTAATTTAATAGATTGGCAAGATTGCAATCTTCGTAATGGACCGTAAATAGGTTCCATCTTTTGTTTTGAGTTCTACTACTCGAACCTTGTCATCCTTGCCTGGAATGATTTTTATGATCCTTGCCATAGGCCAGTTTAATGGTGATACATTTTTCTCTTTGACAAGCACGAGCATATTTTCCTGCACAATTGGGAATATCTTTTTGCCACTTGGGCCTATTTTGCAGTTGGACTAAATAGTCCTTGTGCCATTTCTGCCAAAAATGCTGCTGCATTTGCGTACAAAGTTTCCAGAACTTTAACCTATTTACTGGCACAGTGGTAATATCAGGTTCGGGAAAACTTGTCATGGGAGCACCTATTAAGAAGTGCCCTGGCGTTAAATAAGTTAAATCTGTAGGATATTGGGACATAGGAGTAATTGGCCTTGAATTTAATATACCTTCAATTTGGATTATGACTGTGTTGAATTGTTCATACGTTAACACATTATTACCGACTACTCTTTTAAGGTGGTGTTTAGCGCTTTTGACCCCTGCTTCCCATAATCCTCCAAAAACTGGCGAATAACTTGGAATAAAATTAAATTGAATTCCTTCACTGGCGCTAAAATTTTCAACATTATTTTTGTTGGCTTCAGAATTTTGAACTTTGTAAAATTCCTTCAATTGGTTATTCGCACCTTTAAAAGTGGCGCCATTGTCGCAAAATATTTGTGTAGGTTTTCCCCTACGAGAAATAAACCTTTTGAGTGCCGCTAAGAAGTTGTCTGTGGTCATATCTGATATTAGTTCCATGTGGATGGCCTTTACAGAGAAACACACAAATAATGCAATGTACGACTTTGACACTACACTTTTCCTTAATCTGGATTGTTTTGTCAGAAAGGGTCCACAAAAATCTATACCGACGTTCTCAAATGGCCTAGCACAATTTACCCTAGCTGTCGGTAATGACCCCATCAGCTGTTCCGAGCACTGAGCTTTTAATCTAAAACACGTAACACATTTATGAATGTTCCTTTTTACCTCGCGGTTGCCATTTATTAACCAATATTTTAAATTTAAACTACTAAGAACCTGTTTTTGACCGGCATGTAACAAGTTTTTGTGCTCTTTAACTATGATTAAATTTGTGATGTGACTATTTTTTGGTAAGATTATGGGATGCTTCTGGTCGTAACCAATGCTTGCATTCTGCAGCCTACCACCTACACGCAAGAGTCCCTCGCTATCTAAGAATGGATGTAGTAATTTTAAATTTGATTTAATATTTGCTTCTGACTTCAAATTTTTTATTTCTTGTTGAAAATGAAATTTTTGTTCATATTTAATTATTACGTATAAAGCATTATTTAATTCACGAGCAGACAAATTTCCAGAATTTCTCTTTTTATTTTTCAAATTATTATAAAATCTTAAGACATAGGCCATAATTCTTTGCATTTTTGAAATACTAGAACATTTACTAAAAACTGGTAATTTTTCTATTACCTGCGTACACACATGAACTTTCATTTCAGGTAACTGATCTGGCAATTGAATATCTAGCTGCTTATGAACGAACTTTATGTTAGATGAAAATGCAGGGCCATGCCACCATAAATTATTTGATATCAACGTATGAGGCTCCACCCCCCTTGACAGACAATCTGATGGGTTTTCTTTTGTATTAATATATGACCAGCTAAAATTTTATGTCAAAGTCTGAATTTGAATAACTCGGTTTGCAACATAAGCATTTAACTTAAGAGGATTTTGTTTCATCCATGCTAACGCAATCTTCGATTCAGAATATAAATGAACTTTGTTTATTTTTGAACTAAGCAAATAATGAATTCTGTTAACTAGTTTTGACAAGAGTAATGCACTATTTAACTCTAATTTTGGAATAGTCAATTTTTTATTTATTGGTGCAACTCTAGATTTAGAACAGAGCAGGTTAACATTTACTTTATTCGTATAAACAGATCTAATGTAAATACAACAACCGAAAGCGAATGATGACGAGTCACAAAATCCTATCAATTCAACGCAATGAGCATCAACAAAATTTAGATTTCTTGGAATATTAATAGCAGGCATATTAATTAAGCTTGAAGCGAAAGTTTTCCAAACATCTAACAAATCATCAGGTAAAATATCATCCCAATTTAATTTGCGTACCCACAGCTTCTGCATTATGACTTTAACTGTTACAAATATAGGCCCTATTAAACCCAATGGGTCATAAAACTTGCATATAAAGCTGAGTACCTGCCTTTTCGTGAGACAATTATCTACGGTTAAAGGGCAATTGACTTTTAACATGTCCGATTGAATATTGTAAGATAATCCTAAGGTTTTTATTATAGTATTATTTTGACTCATGTCAATTTCATCAAACTGTTGTTTTTCAATGGGAATATCTTGTAAAATTTCGGGATAGTTGGAACACCATTTATGTAATTCAAATGAACCTTTTTGAAGAATGCATATTAGCTCATTTTTTAATTGACTTACTTCCGAAATTGAATCCCCTCCTGATATAATGTCATCAACGTACGTGTTATTTAACAATGCCTTAGATGCCAATGGAAAATTGTTTTCTTCAATCTGAGCCAATTCTACTAAACATCGCGTTGCTAAAAATGGTGAACTTTTTAGCCCATATGTGATAGTTTGAAGTTGCAAACATTCAATACGTTCATTGGGGCTTTCTCTCCATAATATATTTTGCAAATGTCTGTGATTGGGATGTATTAAAATTTGCCGATACATCTGTTTGATATCGGTTAAAAGTACAAATTTATATGTTCTAAATAATACTAAAATATCAAAAAGTTCTTTTTGTACAACTGCCCCATTATACATCAAATCATTGAGAGAAATCTGATTTTTAGTTTTCATACTTCCATCAAAAACGACTCTTAACTTTGTAGTTTTGTTGTCCTCTCTAATAACAGGGTGATGTGCAAGAAAATATGCTTCTTGCCTTTGTTCATGATAAATATTTAAATCAACTTGCCTTGCATGATTTAAGGCTAGATATTCCTTTATGAAATTATTATATTGATCAAACAATGAGGGATCACGCTGGAATCTCTTTTCCAAATTCAAAAATCTTTTGTATGCTATAGAGAATGAGTCTCCCAGTTGCAAATCATACAAAGACCTTTTTAATGGCAATTTTACCTGAAATCTGTTCTCAATTTTTTCAATTGAATTTTGAAAACTTGACTCACAGGCCTCCTCTTCACTTTCAACTTCTTGATATGTTTCTGGAACTTTTTCAGTTTCCCAAAAATTTGATATCAATTGTTCTAAATTTTCGCTTGAGGCAGTGGCGTGCAATGAAACTACTGAGGTATGGCACAATTCTTGTGACATTTCAGGTATTTCTCCACTAACTACGAATCCGAAGAGGGTATTTTGTAACACTAAATTATTTATCCCCAATTTTATAGTTCCCGTTACTAATATTTGAAAGAAAATATTTGCCCCTAGTAGAAGCGAAATATTATTTGGGACATTATATTCATTATCAGATAATGTAATATTATTAGGTATACTAATATTTGACGTATCAAACTGATATTGAGGTAAATTTGTGGTAATGTTGTCCACGATCGCACATTCTACGTTTATTGCGTAATTGTATATACACGAATGAACATGTAGATTTGTTGACTTTTGAATATTCGTAATATTTTTTGCAATACCTATAATATTTAGATTATTGGTAAAAGTTTTACATTTCAATTTTCTCGCCAACTCCGAAGAAATAAATGAAGTTTGAGAACCACTATCTAGAAGTCCTCTTACAAAATATTCTCTACCATCTTGCGCCTTCACCTTAACCCTTACTGTAGGCAATAGCACATTAGTGGAAGTGGTTTTTGATAAACAATGATGAGTAGACACAACATTACTTGTTTCTTGATTATTTTTGTGCAAAAGACTATTGTGATCACTTTCACACACTGAACACTTATAAGAAAATTTACATTTCCCTGCATGATTATTTAAACAAACTTTGCAATGTCTGTTAGTTTCGATAAAAGCTATTCTGTCGTTTACTGCTGCTGCCTTAAACTTAGAACAATTATATATTTTGTGCCCTGGAATATTGCAATATTGGCACTTATGCTCTTTTGATTTGTTATTTTTTGTGGCAATATTGCATACTCTTTCTTTTTTATTATGATCAGGCAATGTTACTGCATCCAAAGCAGTAGCTCTACTTTCTAAATAATGCAAAAAATCATTTAAAGTAGGTAAACATGAGGAATCTCTGTCTAATTGATAAGAACGATTTGTGTAGAAATCTAGTTTTTTAGACAAAATGCAAATTAATATCATGTCCCACTTATCAACATCTTGCTTTAAGTTTTTTAAAGCACTTACCTGTTGTCTAATTTTGGATACAAAATCTCGTATACCAGCTGCAGTTCCTTTCTGTAAATTCGGAACGTCTAATAAAGAATAAATGTGGGAATTAATGAGCATTGTTTCGTTGTAGAATCTCTTATTTAACAACTTTAGAGCTTCAGGATATGAATCGTTAATAAAAGGTAAGTTAATAATTAATTCAAGGGCCTCTCCCTTTAAGTACTTTCTTAGATAAAATAATTTTTGGATATTTGATAAATTTTTATCAGCTTCAACTACTGCTGCAAACATTTCACAAAAAGGTTTATAATCATTTAAGTTCTTTCCATCAAAATATGGCAGATCTACATCTGGCAATTTTGTTGTGGATCCAAGACCTTTCTCAACTTTCCCCTCAGAACTTGCACTATTACCAGGAGGAGTTGTGTTTTTATTTATTACCTTATTTATCATACTTAAAATATTATAATATTTATCCTCAAATTCGTCTATACTTTCCTTATCATTTTCATCAAGTACACATATGTCTAACTGAATATTTTTATACTCTTCAAAGTTCTTTGTTAAGCTACTTTGTCTTATTATTAATTGATCAATTACTTGTTGATCGACTGGGCCAGTCTCATTAATTTTGCCCATGACAAATGTTTCTATTCTAGTAATGCTACCCTTGCATTGTTTTCTTTTTTCCTTTAATTTCTTAAGGTTAGACATTTTGAAAGCTGTCTTTTTAAAACCTAATGCAAAACTTTATTCTCAATTTTATCCAAACTTACAATATTTGGATATTTAAATGAGATATATTTCAGCTTAATATTAAATAATAGAAAACATTTCATAACCTATTTAAATACTAAACATTTCTTGATTTAGCTAGACAAAGTAATTGTGTACAAAAAGTCATTATTGTGAAAAAAAACATAAACACAACATTTCAAAATAGAATAGAATTTTTAAAATATCTAAATATCAAATAAAACGTAATAAATAAATGCTTAAATAAGTAATTATATAAATTATGTTATCATAGTTTTCTGTACATATACACACTTACATCGGTGTAAAATTTGTTTATATGAACTATTTTCCACCATTATCTTAGTTTTTGTACACTTAGTGTCAACTGCACTAGCGAACCGCAGTTCTCTTGGCATATATTTTGCATAAGAGGAAGAAGGATAGCTTGCCTTACCGTCATAGCGGGGGTTGCTGCAAGTGGCGTCATATGCTGATGCTCTTGAAGTGGTCTTTAGGTACTTACTGGCTGTTTTCTCCCTTCATTTCGCATTTCACGCACAATACACAATATTTTTTATAGCACTGCTTTTTACTTATTATTGAGTCTATTGTAGCTTCAGGAAACACAACATTTTTTAAACACATATTACATCAGGTTGCCTTCAATTAAATACCATATTTTCTTATCCAAATATTATTATCGAAGCACTACTTATATTTAGGGCTGCACTGGCATTATCCGACTCGAATGAACCAATTTATGTTAAGTACATAAGAACTCTTCGATTCTTATTTATTTTGTGGACTGTAATTCTGCTTCATCTTGGATGTATATCATGATATTAAAACTTGCATCTGCTTAACATGATTTTATTATATACACTATACACAGATGAACTAATAATAATTTACAATAGTTTGCCTGTGTGGCAAACAACCACTTATGGCGCCTGCTTAACTCATACTGCATTATGGTGGCGTCTGTTTCCACCCGCACCCCTTATGACCTACTTAGCCCAGGGTGCGCGTAGATAAACATTTTTTATGCCACATACATAACTTTGTTGGAGTGTTGTCTCCAACACAACACAAGTGAAATGTACAACAAAGAATATATAAATAAATTTACTTAACCTGATCTACACGCAACGAAGAAAATTCTATATGTTTGTCCTAACAAAACTATTCAAGTGATTTAAAACATCTTTAAGAGGTTCTCTCGCAACCATGAATCATATATTATACGAGTGTGAATTAAAAATCATTACTACGAACTTATTTTCTTTGGGAAAACTGCCTACAACTTGTCACCAAAGGGTAACATAGGTGAACAAAAGTTCATGAACTAATAAATTACATTATTCACTGAGCAAGCTCAGATGTTAATGATGATCTATAATATGTATTTTCCCTTACAATATTTCATGTACAATGTGGCCAAAGGCATACTAACCTCACATGGTACCATGCGTTGTCATTACAATAAGATCTTAAAGCATTTCAATATTCCACATATAAACTTGGCGTTAAACTATGATTGCAAAAACGATAGTATGATTTACTTTAATATATGAACAAAAAGACACTGTATAAATCTGTAATAGTTTCTACTGCAGCGTGGCCTGTCACTTCTTCCTACACGTACTCGGCGTTGACTACGATTACGAATCCGTGCCGCACCAAAATTTCTGCATTATATCTCTTGGAGACTGCTGCGAACAACTCTCCAAGCCAAAACTTCTCTGAATGTCAACAAGACCTATATATAACTAAACTTCTCGGTAATAGACTTCTTCATTTCACTACTCCTCTAAATGCTAGGCCCCATACAACCAAAATTACAGCACCAAACAATAATTTTTTCTATAATTTTAGAGATATCGCTTAGTAGCGATGTTTGCCTGTAATTTTCTATATCATCTTCCTAACCCTTTTTATGTATGAACAGGTATGACTATGGAAATTTTGAGTTCTTCAGGGATGTAACCGTCTGTAAATAATCTCCTTGATTGCATCAGACTTTCCAATCAAATCATATAGAAAGTACCTAGAATTTCCTCAAGAATAGTAACCTTGTTGGGAAGTGTCCCACTGCCAAAACAAATATTCTTATGTCATCACCGCTATATCAAACGTACCTCAACTACACAGAAAAAGTCGCCTCGATATATGTTGCACTAATCCATCGCAAATAAAAACATTAATTGAAACGATTGTTCATCCTAACTCTGACTGTCATGTTTTCACTTCTGTTTTTGTCTTACTTTTAACTTTTGTTTTTCTTAACCATGCTCATATATTACTCTAAAGTAAGTTTATATGCTTACTGTATGTATAATTTTGTTTATATCTTGATCCTGTAATTGGGCCCCCTACCTGGTGGATATCGTAATAAATAAGTAAACAAATAAATAAATCGATATCAGTTAGATATATGAGTACTAGGTCAACCACAACTAACTCGGTTTGTTTAACCTAATATATTTCTTATACCCTAGAAAACATGATCAAGTTGCTTACACAGATTTTCCCAAGCTTTTCCCCAACTAGGTGATAAATTCTATACTTGATTCTTATCCTGAAAGTAGATACAATATGTGCAGTATGATGGCTATAAGTTTGGAAATATAGAGATCCTATCAGGAGCACAATACAAGAACCCAAATTGCATTTAAAAAGTGTGGAGTTCGCACTTTTAAAATTCAATTTTGATTTCACTCTAAGGAACTAAAACTTTGCAAAGAGGTAGTTTGTGACATCCTGACATCCTCCTCGGTCACAAAAAATTTCAATGACAGGATTTCGAGATATTTTCCGATGAAGGTCTTAACATCGACGTCTTTCTCTGACTAATATCTCGAAATCCTGACATTGCAATTCTTGTGACTATGGAGACTATTGATCGGCATGTCATGAACTATCTTTGAGCAAAATTTCAGCTCCTGGGAAAAGTGCGGGATCCTTTCTAAAGTTTATGTAGTTTAAGGAAAATGGTGTATATCCGGACACTAAATTTTACCATGAAAGCATCGCCAATAATTCAAGCTTGCTCTCATTATTCACAAAATCAAGAGCACTATTGATGTATTCCTCTCTGAAATAAAGGAAATTAACAACAAAATTTTACAAAATTGACTATGACAAAAAATTAGAGTATTATTTTTTTATTAGATTCATATTATTGAATTAATTCAAGAGACGACTGCTCAAAATGCTACCTGATAAAATATTATCAAATCGATAATATAGTAGTACAAGAATCGTATGCCTACATTACGTTCTAAAGCCGTGGTCGAAAATGTAAAGAAATACATTGTGACCCATTTTTAATAGAAACACTGTAATAAATGTGTCTATTATCTGATTTTAACGTGGCTTTTTCTAAAAGATAAACCATCGAAAGCTCTATTTCACGACCAAAATTTAGAGATAAATTTCAATTTTCAAGACCTACTATAATTTTTTTTCAATGTCAAAAGTTTGATTAGCGATTTTTTTTTATAAAATCTAACCATACCACTGGATTCAGAAACATTTCAAATGGGTAAGTCCAAAATTTCGTGAAAAAATATTAAATAATGACAGATGTATGACAAAATTAATGTAGGTAATATTTTATGATAACTTTTACATGATTTTTTCTAAAAGTCGAAGTAGCCCATGAAAGATAAACAATAAAAATATAAATTAAGTGGATAGTTATTCTCAGAGTACAATGCTATTGGAATTATAAAATTAATCAATAATATTATCAAGTATTAGTTTATTAGTTTGAAGTTAAAATTATGGACACTCTGAATGTAGTAGAAAAAATTGAACTTGTGCGCCTTAGAGGAGATAATGACAGAACTTTGAGAGAGGTATGTGAGATATTTAATAATAGGCACCCGAATAGGCCCAACATCACTAAAAGTACCGTTTCTAAAATAAACAAAATTTTTTATAAGTGTGGCGCTATGACAAGGCGTATTATAAGAGCGGATAATGTATGAAGAAGACCTAGGTACGAGCAAACCGTTTTAAATTATTTTAACAACAATCCAAACGCCAGTTTAAGAGTAGCTAGCTTATATTTGAATTTACCTAGAGAAAATATTCGCCGATGCCTTAAAAAGAATAAGGCAAAACTATTCAAACCCAAGTTTTTACAGTTCCTAAGAAACGAATTTTAAAATATGCTACATGAACTTTCAATACAAGAAAGAGTAAATCCAGACTTTCAATTAAATGACAGTCCTGTCCATAATGCCAGAGTGGTTATCAGATGGCTTAATGCTAACTTTCCTAATCGATGGACAGGTCGAGGTAGCCCGTTAATTGAATGGCTACCCCGATCCCCGGACTTAACACCGATGGACTTCTTTTTATGGGGTTTAATAAAATCTTCTTTATTACTCGGGCGTGACCTGTAATCAGGCCCGAGTAATAGAGAAGATTTGTGTGCAAGAATAAGACAAGTTTGTGCAGAAGTTACCCGGCAGCGTAATTTCAAAACATACTTCAGCACAACGCCAGGCCCGCCCATCCATTGGTTATTTCAAAATATACTTACGCGCGACGGGTTTCTGCAAAATGTACTTCGTTTCAACACATTTCATAACTCACAACATTATCTGCCAAAACATACGCCAGCACAACGAGACCTTTCGAAACATACACCATTACAGCGCTTCCCAAATGATTGCGCTATTAAAGAACTGTTATTCTACCGCAAAAACAATGTAACCTAAAAAAAAAACATTGCAAAGTTATTGACAGCGTGGAGAAGTATCGCTTGTATTTGTTTTAGTGAATTTTACCAATAATTATGGAAACATTAAAACTTCTTTTAACTAGTGTTGTCGGCAAACAAGGGAATGTGGAAATATTAAAATTTAATGTTGACTCAGATTATAAAGCACGCTTGAAGTTGAAACTGCAAGGATCTGAAGACAATTATAATAACGAGTGTAATGTGTGGGTCCAGAAATTTTTTACTATATCCAAAAGCCAACGGGTTGTGCGAAATACATGGCCCCATTTACAAAGAATGGTATTTAGAAAAATGTGTTACTGCTATCATACAGACGTTAATAATCCACGAGATTGTGAATCCAAAGCACTCCCTTATTGCCAATATTTTAAATAATAGTCCAAATGCTAAAATACATTAAGTATTTACCTATTATTCATGGTCGCCTTTTTATATTTTTAATACTTTTCAGTTACTTCCTTTGCTTTCACTTTTACTCTTAAAAGTAAAAAAGTTACTTTTGTCTCGAACGAATTATTTCCAACTTGTTAGGAGAATCTTTAATTTTAAAACAATATAAAGTTTCAATAAATTGATAAGATTTTGCTTTACAGCCAGTTCCATAATTTGACTTTTATTAAAGCCTCCTTAAAGCTGATTATGGAATTGGCTGTCAATTTTTTACTTTATTATTTAAGGCATGCAAAGACGATTTTTTTGTGCTGTAAGAGTGTATGTTTCTAAAGGTCTCGTTGTGCTGGCGTATATTTTGGCAGGTAATGTTGTGCGTTATGAAATGTTTTGAAACGAAGTACATTTTGCAGAAACCAGTCGTGCGTAAGTATATTTTGAAATAAGCAACGAGCGTTTGAAAGGGCGGGTCTGGCGTTGTGCTTAAGTATGTTTTGAAATTACGCTACCCGGCAACAATTACAGAATGAACAAATATGATTGTGGTATAAGATTTTGTAAAAAAAAAATCGCTAATCAAATTTGTCTATTTTTGACATTGAAAAAAAATCATAGTAGGTCTTGAAAATTGAAACTTATTTCTAAATTTTTGTCATCAAATAGAGCTTTCGATGGCCTATCATTTCAAAAAAGCCCCGTTAAAATCAGATAATAGACACATTTTTTACAGGGGTGTTTCCATTCAAAATGGGTCGTACTGTAGATGATCTATTGTTGAAAATTCTGTTTCTTGGTTTGCAAATAACTAATATAGCACATCATCAAATACTGGGTACAAAAAATGAGGAGACAAGATGTGAAATGAGCTCCAGCTGTGAGCATTCACTGCATTCAGAGTATGCCCGTAAGCATAAAACAGAAATTGTATTGTCGCTTGCACAGCATCTGGTGTGACCTTTATATGCATATAGGAGCAAAGTTCCGTTGTAATAATTTCAATGCATATTAAACTCAGGATTTCGTCACTAAATATTTATATATTTCTCTTAATATCCCATTTTTAACGAAGTTTGAATTTAAAATTAATATATTTATATTGTTTGGAACTTCTTAATAGACAAGAAATATATGATCTTTAAAAATGTGCATTACGACTTTCATAATTTTTGTAAGGTGTGCCATCCAAAATTAAAACAAATGAAAGAGAACTTCTAAAATGTTGGATCATATAGCCACGTTTTAGAATCGTTTAAATACTGTTGCAGAAAAGGAAAAGGTTCGTCTATTGTAAAAAGCTAGAGGATTTTGTGGGGTATTGTCAATATATCGCTTCACATTGAATAAGAGAGCATAGAATTTTACAGATTTATATTCACCACTCCTCGTCTACAGTCCACGTGGTAGGATTAGATTTGTCAACACCAACCTTGTTCAGTTTTTGCATGCCATAATATATAAAACAAAAAATACGTATGAAGTATTTGTATCGTATGATCTGTACGAGGCGGTGCAGTACAGCCAGGCAGCGTTATAAATTACTTAATTCTAGTGAACAATTGAACAAAGTATTAGTTTTATTACTGTGTTTGAGTGATTTTTCGCAATTAATTGTTTAAAATGGCGTCTTGGAGGCCTTTCGATAGTAGTGACAACGAACCGGACGATTTTGACACAAGCGGAATTTGAAAATAAAGACTTACACGTTCAAACCCAAAGGGTTATTTTGAATATTTACTCGTGTTTAAAAGGCGAAAATATTGGTTGCTCATATAATCAAATTGTGAAGAGGATTTGTGAATTACCCAAATTTAGCCGTTCTACAATTATAGGGTTATTAGAGCCGAGGATGTAGTTGATCATTCTATTAAACGGAAAAGAGTTGGACAAAAACTTAAAAAACTTGATGCCGCGTCCAAAGATGTCATTCGTCTATTTGTGTACGACTTTTACAATTAACAGAAGGTGCCCACATTAGAAAAGATTGGATAAGATCTGGATAAGTTACGCGACTATCCAGATTATAACTATGAATCATCAGATTCTTTGCGAAACGTTTTGCTCGATTGCGGTTTTAGGTACAAAAAATTGGACAAACGAATGGTAGTTATGGAATCAGCACGCATCGTTGATCATCGACACGAGTACCTGCGTAAAAGAAAAGGATACCGAGATGCAAATAGAGACATAATTTATCTTGACGAAACATGGTTTGACACCCATGATGTAGTTCAATACGGTTGGGTATATAGATACCACCAAAAAGTCTAATTTAAGTGCTCCATGTTCTAGGGGAAAAAGAAATATAATTCTACATGCTGGAGTAAAAAGGGTTTTATTCCAAATACGTTGTTGTTGTCTGCTAAAAATATCAAGCAATCCTCTGTCGACTACCTCGAGAATAGGACAGCCGAAATATTTAAGAAGTGGGCAAAGGAACAGCTGTTACCAAATATCGCACCAAATTCTGTAATTGCTATGGACAATGCGTCATATCATTCGCGGCAACACACAAAAATTCCAACAACACAACACAAGAAAAGGCCTTCCATTGAATTTATGAAAGATAAAGGCTTGGAAATGCCAAAAAAAATACTTTATTAAAACTGCTTTGAAAGCAAAATTTTAAAAAAGAATATGCCGTTGAAAAAATTTTTGAAGACACGGTCATACTATTTTACGTCTGTCTCCATATTATTGCGTTTTCAGCCCCATTAAAATGGCGTGGGCTGATCTAAAAACAAGACTACGTGAATATAATCAGTCCCCACAGTTAAGTGAGTTTGTCTTAAAGAATATAAAGATAATATTAGACGAAATAGGCAAAAACGATATATGGAGGAAGTGTGTATCTCATGTGATAAAAAATCGGTAAAGGCATTTACACAGAACTTCCCTCGTTATTTGTACATGGCAGTCACTCTAAAAAATTAATAATTACGAAATGACATTGAGAATAATAATCGGAATAGAGTTATTGCTATTATTACAAAAAAAACTTGATAAGTTTTGGTCAAAAAAATATACAGATTGCTCATCCAACAGCAAAAGTTCAATACTAAATAGCAGGTGCCACATATGGCAGGCTTGCGCAAATACCTTTACAAATGTCCACCATGACTGAATTATTTTTTGGGATGACCACCCTGTACATTTTTCATTAAAAGTATAATAGGTGCATATGCCAGATATTATTGCCATCTGTCACATTTTCAATCCAACATTCACGTAACGGAGTGGAAGTATAGTGGTGGTTAAAAAATTTCATTTCTTTTTAAATTTTTCAAAAGATGTTGGTAAAATAATTTTCAAATTTTTTTCTTCTGGAATAGGTTTAAAATGTCAAACGTAGAAATTTTAAATTTGAGCAAAAAGGAAAGTTTCCTTCTATTCTATAGTAGTGCTAAAAAAAGTTTAAAAATTAAAAATTATGTATTTTTTAAAATAGGTTTAGAATGCTATGAAACGTGAAAATTTTAAATTTGAGCAAATAAAAAAAAATTCGATCTATTTTAGTGGTAAAAACCTTTTGAAAAATGTTGGTGAAAAAAATTTTCAATTTTTTTTTTCTGAAATACCTACGTTTAGAATGTCATTTAAATTTGAGCATTCTAGTGTTAAATTTATTTCCAAACTGGTAACAAAATGTTGCAAATTTTTTTTCCGAAATTGGTTTGGAATAAAATGAAACGTGGAAATTTTAAATTTGAGCAAAAAAAATTTTTTCGTCTGTTCTATAGTAGTGATACATAAATGGATTAAAAATGTTATCAATTTTTTTTAAAAATTCTTCAAAAATATTTTTAAATTTGTTTGAATAGTTTTAGAATGCCATGGAAACGTGGATAGTTTAAATCTGAACAAAGAAAAAAAATTCTATCTTAGTGGTAAAATTTTTTAAAAATAGTAAACAAAATGTCTAATTTTTCTTTTAAATAGATTTAGAACGCTATGAAACGTGGAAATTTTAAATTTGAAGAAATAAAAAAAATCCATCTATTTTAGTGGTAAATTTTTTTTTAAAAATTCAAAAAATTTTCAAAATTTTTTTTTTTTTTTGAATCAGGCTTAGAGTGCCATGGAACGTGGAAATTTTAAATTTGAAGAAAAATAAATTATCATTTTAGTAGAAAAAAATTTTTCAAAAATTTAATTTTTTTTTTATAGTTTTAGAATGCCATGAAACGTAGAAATTTTAAATTTGAGCAAAAACAATTTTTTTCATCTCGGTAAAAAATTTTTCAAAAATGTTGGTGAAAAAAATGTTCAATTTTTTTTTTTTTCAGAAATAGGTTTAGCGTGTCATGAAACGTGGAAATTTTAAATTTGAACAAAAAATTTTTTTTTTTATCTTGGTAAAAATTTTTTCAAAAATGTTGGTGAAAAAAATTTTCAAAAATTTTTTTTCCCGAAATAGGATTAGCGCGTCATGAAACGTGGAAATTTTAAATTAGGGCGAAAACAATTTTTTTCACTATTTATTCCGTTTAGACGGTCCACCCTGTATATTTTCCAGTGAAATTTCTACCATTTCTGCGCTGACAGTAGCGTCAACTACCTGCCAAATTTGACTGCTCTCCGTCAAGTAGTTTTTTTAGTAAATGCACCAACAGACAGACAGACAGACAGACAGACAGACAGACAGACAGACAGACAGACCGACAGACAGACAGACAGACAGACAGACTGACGGAATTGAAAAACCTATATTTTCGTAATCTCCGTGATCTGAAACGTCAGAATGCGTAAAAATCTCGGAGGGTGATTTTTTCTCGAATACAATACTTCCCTTCGGTATGCGAGGGAAGTAAAAAGAAAAATGAATGTTCTATATTACCACCTATCAATCCGATTATTATTAATATAAATACCGATTCATGTTCTGTAAACTCGGATACTGACGAATGAATAATAATAACTTATAATAACTTAACATGTTTTCTTAACATGTTTTCTTAACCGCTTCTCAAGTCACCGAGATAACTCCTTGAAAATCCAGAATGATTTTGTGTAAGGTAAAGAGAAACGAGGCCCTACAGTTTATAGTGGAGTCCGAACCACATCTTGGGGATAATTTTATAATTAAAATTATTTCGCGGTGAGCAGGGATCGAACCTGCTTCGCTAGGTATGCCAGTATGAAAGCTAGACGCGCTAAACCACTGAGCTACCGTCCCCGATGAATGAAAAATTGTTTATTTAAAGTTCATAGACAAAGCTTTTTTGAAATTTGTTTATTTAATCGTCGATCTATTTCCACTACTGAGACCAATTACCGATGACAGGAAACGAGTTCCCTCTTTAACATTTTGCCGTAGAAATTTTCTACCTACCAATCATTATGTTACTGCAAAGGTCACAGTATCATGACCTAAAATTAACACGACAGTCGCTGCTTTACATCCCTTCTGAAGGATTATGTACCATCTATGCAACTCTCGCCTAAGATTACATAACTTTGCCGCTAGAAGATAGAACGAGAGGTAGGTCACTAGATAATATACATAGCCTTAATATATCATTTATGTGACTTATCAAATGTGATAAACATATTTTTTTATTAACCGCTTCTATTGAATAAAGGTATTATAGAAATCTCTTTCTTTAACAATTAAAAAACAATTATTTAGTATTTAAAGCATTTTTACATTTCTACCGCTCCGCCTACGTCCCATAAAGGAGATGCCGGCTTTCCTCCGAGTTTTCGTTCTTATGCTGTCCCAATTGAGACCATGTTTAAAAAAGATGAATTATTGTTTGTTTGCTTATAATTGTATTGAAACATATTCTTTATAGGATTTTGCAAACAGCAGAAAAATAACTATCTATAACTAAAAGAAAAACTCTGTGTAAAAATATTAATGAAATCTTTGCATTCTTTCGATCATGTATACTACACGAAAAGAATTAACTAACAAATATAGGAACTAACTAATGTTTTATACATTATTTCTTGTACAGAATTTGTGCTACGTTTTATTCACTGTCATACAGAAATAATCAAATTGTCTTGAAAGTCAAAAGTTGGAAAGTATGACAGTTTGGAACACCCTGTATAGGGAATTCTGCGCAAGCTATTAACTTATAAAATAGTAACTTTAAGTGTACTTGCTTCAAAAATGTAGTTAGACTTTACTGCTATTACTATGTTGGGAGAAAGATACGTTGTACCTACTTAAATTTTTCATTAAACTTTTTTATTGCTGTAGCAGCTCATAAACATATTATACTGCTCCAGTATTTCTCATAATTTAAGGAAGTCGTTTCAAGTGTACTGAGAAATGATAGTAACGATAGTTTTCTTAGTACTCGTGATAAATTATAAAATACCTATTTCTCAATATTGTTAGCATTCTCGGTAATGTCTTTAGCAATTTTTGCAAGGGCAAAACACGCGGAAATATTTATTATATGCATATATTATACACTAAGAATAATTACCGTAGTGTGAAAAATGAGTTATAACGTTGGAGGAATAAAACTAAATGTCTCAATTTTTATTATTGTAACTAAATTTGAATAACGCATATATAATTATTCTAATGAAACAAATACGGAAGCTAGTGTTACATTTATAGATATATCAGTTTCTGTAAAAGCATGGACACCATTATGTATTAGTAAAATAAGTAAAACAAAATAATTTAAGTTAAACGGTTTTATTGTAAAGAAACATAATAATGATGCGGATAATGTACTAAAAGTTGAAAAATAATTAGGTAGGTACCAGGAAATTCACACCACTCTTCTCATCAATCTAGAGCATTGATCAGACTAAAATAAAATCGTGGGGCTAGTCGAATTTCTATTATCTACAGTCAAGCACTCATATCATTATAGGTATGCTTTGGATGCATCTTCTCAATAGACAACTTATGCAAAATGTGTAAAAGTAAATCCGTCACTATCATCGTGCGACATCGCAGAACGATCATTTACATATTTACTCAGGTTACGCTACTCCCCCCGATTTTATATTAGTCTGATCAATGCTCTAGATTGATGAGGAGAGTGGTGTGATAACTGCCCTAGTAGCACCAATGTTGCACCAATATATAATCGATATAAGACCAATATATGAATATAGGACGAATATTCATATATTGGTCCTATATGGATTATATATTGGTCCAATATGTTGTGCTACTAGGGTGGTACCTGGTACATACCTAATTATTTTTTAGCTTTTAGTACATTATCTGCATCATTATTATGTTTCTTTACAATAAAGCCGTTTAACGTAAAAACATTTTTTATTTATTTTATTATCAAGTTTTTAATTTTTTATTTAGTTACTTAATATTCCTCATTCTATTTAGTTCATTTAGTGCCTCATTATTACAAGGTTCCTTTCCTGTATTGTGTTCTACTTGTCAAACCCTTTCATTTGATACCCATATTGAGGGGGTCGAAAAAAATATGTAATCCGCCATTTTGTGGCTGCGACCATCTTGGATTTACAATGGGAATGAATATACATAATTATATTGTCATCAGTGCTAAAGGTGTGTAGCAAATTTCAGATCAATCGGTCAAGGGGGTAAAATTTCAATTACTAGATTTGACCCACACAAGACACAAAGTAAGCTAAATAAAACCATTTAAAAATAGACTATATACAATAATCTCTTGCAGAGTTCCCCTTGGAACTAATCCCCAACTTTTTTGCAAATTGCACCTCCATACTTTAAGGTCCCCAAAATAAATTTGTGGAGGTTACTAAAATCCAGAATCGAAAATTGAAATAGCATCGAATCTTTACCTTTCAAGGTCCCAGGAACCCCAAACAGTGGTTTGTGAAAAATGCCTGGTGTGTGTATGTGAGAGTGTGTGTTTGTTTGTTAGCGCGATGGCGGCGAAACCATTGAACAGGTTTGGATCAAACTTGAGCATGAGGGTTTCTTTAGTACTCCGGAAGATCTGAAAAGGTTTTGATTGAGATTGGATTACGTTTTGTGCCGTTTTGGCACAATGAGTTGTTTATTTTATAGTTACTTACAATTTGTAATCGAACTGTTAAAAAGTAGTTAAAATTCAGAATTCAATGATATATCACACTTGCACCCTTTCGATGTGGTTTACGTGAAAAAGAAAACAATGCGAATATGAAGCATAAGATCGCTTTTCGTCACGTCGCGCGTCGCGTTAATATTCTTGACTAAAGATGATTTGGGGTCGAGCTATAGCTCTTTGCCCCAATCATCGCTGTAGACCTGGACCGGCCTAGTATGGGGCAGGACTGCTTTTTCGCCTACCCCTCCCCCGCAAATGCGGACGATGCAGATGATGTTAACAGACCTCCCCTAGTCCTGGCTATTGGACCCTGCCAGCTGGGTCGTTTCTTCTGGCGCTCTTCTGTCTTGGTCTTCGTTCTTCACTGGAATGTTGGCTCCCGAGAGCGCATTTCGTCTGTAGTGATAGGGAACGGCTGTTGCCTAACCCTCTTGGAGTTGGTGGGGCCTAGCGGGTATCGACTAGTTGGAAGCCTAGGGTGCCAATTGGAATCATGTGCTGCGATTTCGTCGGAAGGAAGAGTGAACTGTGTAGCGCAAGGATTGTATTCGGTCAAAGACGCTTATTTTAGCGTCAGAGGCCGGCACGGGCTAGGGTAAGGGTACCGAGCTGGTTGTTTGCTTGGTCATTGTCTCCTTGCAGCATGGCTTGAAGGTCGGGCTGAAACAGAAAAACGGTTAAGTTATACTTACCCATTATCCAGGATCTGGAGCTTCGGCCTCTTGTGTCTCGAAGCGTCGTTGGAGTCGCAGTCAGTCACCTGTCGGCGTTTTTTACAAACCATGGTGCAACCACGGCGCACCTAAGTGCGACGTTTTCCACGGCTTGTATCCTCTTCAGGTAGGCGTAGATCAGAATAAGTGCAATAAGAGTCCTCATAAGCGTGAGCTTGTTCGTCAGGTTGAGTTGACTCTGTCTACCTATCATAGGGTAGAGTAGAGTCCTCCTTGTCCTCGCTTTCTGTATTATCGTTTCCGTGTTGTCTCCACTTCATGCTTCGATCCATGATAACGGCAAGGTACTTGATAGTATCGTGCCATTGGATGTTCTCGCCGTTCATGGAGACGTGTCCTGTGGGAGTTTGCTTCCCGACTCTCTTGAAGAAGATGGATTTTCTCTTCACCGCGTTGATTTTAACTTTCCATTTATTGCACCACTCTTGCAGAAAGTATGCTGCTTCCTAGAGGTTGTAGGTGGCAAGTAAGGTGGGGAGAGAGTACCGATCCCTGCGGTATGCCTGCTTCCATGGGCCTGTAGCTAGACAGCTTGTCTGCAATCTTCACATGGAGTTGCCTTTGGTGAAGGTACGATCTCACAAGCTTGATGATGCCGACAGGGTAACCCATCGACAAAATATTCGTCAGGAGGCCTTTGTGCCAAATCATGTCGAAGGCCTTGGCTACGTCTAAGAAGATTGATCCTGTGACTTGGCGGTGATTAAAACCCTCCACGATTTACTCCGTTAGACGAAGTACTTGGAGCTGTTCGTCACGTCATGTGCATTTTTAATCAACAACTACTGAGTTCAGGATTTACCACCTGGTATCACCGGAAATGTGGCCGCAAATTGGCGTCGTAGTCGTAGCTATTGTTTACAAAACAGTGTTATCGAATGGATAATAGCGTTTTTTTTTTTCTAAAATTAAATAAGCAAATTTATTAGTAAAATGGCTGTAACGCTCAATAAAATTATGAGCTACGTTTTGTGTGCAATCTTCAACATTATCTTTGAAACTATTTACCTATGTGCCTACAAACAGCATTATTTTAGTCAAGGCGTAATTTTGTTATTGATTTGAAACGTCTCAATTTGTGCGATTTAAACATCAGTTATTTAAAATAATTGTGCATATTATTAAAAAAAGAGTAATATAATTAAACAAATAACTACTGACAGTGGAAGCGAGATTTCTTTAACACCGCCAGAGGTAAGGGAAGCTGCAGAAATCGCCTCATTAACCTTGTTGCCCGAGAAATTGAGAAAATTATATAGGATAGCGTATGAACAGCAATTGATAAATTTCAATATGTTGATATTATGTGGTGCAAGTGAGAAAAAAGTGCAGAAGTTTGCATGAGGGTTCCCTTAGTGCTCCAAATGATCTGAGAAGCTATGGTTGAGACCGGATTACGTTTAGTACCGTTATGACACACAATTTAGTGCTCTTTTCTGCTTCAAAGATCAACCGGGTTGGGAGCTTCCAGCCGCTTCCAGTAGCTCCCGATTTTCTTAACTAACTTTAAAAAATTCTAAAAAGGAATATGTTCTCAATTTCACTCCGTATGTATGTCTATTCAACGATTTCTCTGAATCATCTTAATCAATTTCTATAAAATCTATTATAAATTGTAGAGTATGACTCGACGATGGTCCAACATTTTGATCATCAAGCTACATCTAGTATAAAGTGTGCAAAAATTTGAAAGAATTACTTTTTATTAGAGAATATTCGAAGTTATGGCGAAGGCGCAGATTGGAGGTGAATAGTCAGTTATTTTCGGAGCACCTAGTTGATGCTAAATATGGTATCAAATGTTAAAAGATGAAAATGGTGAATTCAATAGGGTCGTTATTGCATACATTTTGTAGATTTACATGAATGGGGAATTGGGAAAAGCGTAAAAAAATTAACCGCCTTTAAGGTCGATGTAAAAATGAATAAAGGACAAAATAGGATGAATCTTGTGCCTTACTTCTGAATGGCGCAACTAGCTTTAATACAAAGTTTATATAGAGATTATTCCCAACCAGGAAACCTCACTATAAATATTTTCATAATTTTTAAAATATTTTATATATGCCAAGGTAAGCAAAAAATATATATAATGTTATAGATTACATATTATTATAATACCGTTATATGCAATAATTGATAAATTATGCAAATGACCTTTAATGCAGGTAAATTCTAATTATTTGTATACTCTTTTACAAAATTAAAGAAATATTGCACAGTTGCAGTTGGTTAGAGTAGTATATTGTACAATAGTATTGTGGTTACTGAACTCTGGCAGGATATAATAAGTACTTACAAAAAGAGATAAACAAGGAAAAATAGAAATATGGTGAATAAACAGTAAAAAAAAATAAAATAAAATTTTAAATTATGTGGTTAATGTTTTTACCGCAGTTACTCTGTAGGAAAGACACTAAACTGGTCTTAAAAATTACTATAGCTCTCACACATTTAGTAGAGTGGCAAGAATCTCTGGACGTTAGGAATAAAATGTGAAAATTTTTACCCACCTTAAGGACCACCCTTAGGCCAGTGGAATTAGTGAAAATGCAGGATGTAATTCGCCACAGGAAGCCATATGGTTTAATGGGTAGATTTACCAGTAAGAAACATAGCCTTGAATTTGGCCCCATTTTAAATAGTTGGAATATTATTAAATCGAGGTTTAAAGGTGCTAATATCATGAATTTTTTTTTAAGTAGCTCCATGATTATTGTCAATAGAAGTATTCGGTTCTTTCTGCTGTGTAGGTAATAAAAGAATGATTCATTTAAGAATTATTGATCCAAATTAGTTAATTATTTTGTTTAAATAATGGCAAAATACTGTCAAAATATTCAAAATTATAGAGTATTTTTCATTTCGTGAACAAAGCTTTTACATCCTTGCAACTTTCAGAAAATATGTCTTTTATAACCCTCAACTTACCATAGAAATTTAATCGAAAAATATTTACACATTAACGAGAAAATCACTTTATTTATTAAAAAGACCTTAAATGTTTAATGCAATTTGACCATAATATCAATTTCGACCTAAGAGGGTCGAAATTGATATTACATTAAGATGTATATAAATAAATATTTGGCTAATTTAACAACAAAAAAAATTCTTGGCTTGTAAATGTGCTACAGCAATTTTTTTTAATGCATGTTAAATTACCAGGTACTCAGATGTCAAAGTTGTATGCCAATAATTTCGTTTGTTATTAAGATATTCACAAAACACATATACCAAAAAATAATACTTTTTCCGACACCATTTTGGAGGTCCAAAATATAAGAAAATGATATTCCCGCAACGGTTTCATAAATTCTAGGTCTCGACAAAAAGAATGAGCGGATGAGCCTTTTGGTTAACAGGAATAGGGTCAATTGCACTAAACATTTAAGGTCTCTTAAATCAATAAATTGATTTTCTCGTTAATTAATAAATATTTTTCAATTAAATTTTTATGATAACTTGAGAGTTATAAGCAGAGATCGGGAATTCTATGTCGGTGCCAGATACTGCTCTCATATAAACGTAATACTACATTGCAATGTTTACTGAAACAATCAGAAAAACGACGATATGGTCAACTATTTATTACTGCCAGCTACATTTTATTTTTGGTAATTTTAACTTAAAAACGGTAATAGTTCTTACAGAAATATGTAAAACATATCTAGTAAATAAAAAGACAATTTTGAATCAAAAACACACTTTCCTGTTGTAACGCTCACGTTTTGAAACACACTATAGGTTAATTTGCAAATTTCAATTATGTGTACCAATACGATAAAGCGCACGATTATTCTATTTGTTATTTAAATTTAAATTATATATCGTTTATGCGTTTATATCTTATCAGCTAATCATGACAAATGCTTGACCAATAGCGTAGTAGCTTGTACGACCAAGTTTAGCCAACAGTAAACGGAGATATTCACACGCCAACTCTAGGGAGACGCTGAAAAGATGGCGTAGAGGCGGTTGGCCATGTAGGCCGTAAGAATTAAAAGCCGCCATATATTTGTAAATATCTGTACATAGTGATTAATAACTGCGAACAGAATCAGTAAAGTAGTTATTTTAGTTTATATGTTCTGTGTAATAGTATACCATTGCCCATGGTTACAGCGGGGCGATGTTTTCTACGAACTAGCTGTAAGTACAGTCTTTTATATTATGTATACCTCTCGTGATACAAATGTTGCTGTTTGAAGCCAATGGCGACAATGCAGAATTATTGATGGCTTCAATACCTCATTCCATGTTTGGCCACTAATATTTCCTATTATCCAGTGTTCGATTAAGACTTCTCGTACCCCATGAGAAGATAATAGTGCGTGAATAACCTCGTTTTGGTGGCGTAGCGATACTGTCCCGTTATTTTAACATCTCCTGTGTGTTTTGGGTATAAAAACATAGTGTTCAACTGCCGAACCAATTTATGTCGAAATAATTAATTGTCGGGCCTATTTTTGTTATTAATTTTACGTACAGTCTGTAGTATGCCCTTTTATGTGATCTCATGTAATTTAATTGAGCCTTCTTTATGTTAACGTAAGAATTCTTTGTTTTACCGCTCTGGCCAGATCGTGTTTAGTTTAGTATAATTATTTACTGTATACGGATCCTTACTGTGTATAATTTTACTTTGTATTTTGCTATATGTCAGAAGAACTTTTTATAATTTGTTTACATGATTATTCTGACGAAAGTTTTTGTAAAGTTTACTCACACCCTGATGTAAATTGCTCTACTATTTGTGTATTTTTCAGTAAATCATTAAAGTAAGCTAAATTCGATGCTTCGTTTTATTTCCACTTAGAAAGTTTAACGTTTCACTGTTCTGTTTAATCTGTGGCGTGTTTATTTTATTTATTTTCATAATAATTAAGTATGAAAACCCAATTAACTGCTGGCTGGCGGCATAAAACTTTTTCCCAATAAAATAGACCATTTTTATATAATATTAAATCATACATAACAAAGTTAAGGATTAATGGCATAAAACTGCCATGTACCGTGTGCATCACGCGATAAAGTGAATTTTATTTCATTTTAAAATAATACCTATAACCTACTTTAATCATAAATCTACTACATTTGTGAAACTTACTGACAGTGACAATTACCTAAAAACATAGTTGATTTTTTATATTTGCAGTATTAAAGGCATTCGACCCCCACCGAGTGCCAACAATAAATTCCAGTGTACGGAAGGTACTTTTATGTTCTTTACTTATGCGGTTTTATCTCGTTTAATTATAGGACGCCGCCGAAATTGTGAAACAATTCAAAATCGCTTTTTACCTAAATTGTGGCAATTATTGCCATTTACGTCAATATTTAATAAAGGGAAAGGTTAGACCATCCCAGATCGCAGTTTTGCAAACCGTATTATAAATCTAGCCATATGTATGTACATATGTATCTATAAACCTAGTGTGAAATTATACAGAGTCGGCGGTATACAAAAATGTCTAGTGCTTCTCAGGCTGCAATAGACTTGTAGATTCGCGATTTCCCGGAACTAAGAAAATATTTATCGACGGAGTGTCATAATGTTGGATAGAAAATTTCCTCTGAGCTTACTTGGAAATACATCTGGGTTAGTGTGAACGAAACTACCAATGCTTGTGGTGAGAAGATAGCAAATGCTTTAGTGGGTGCATTGGAGGAAAATTGTTCAGTACATGGACTCCATATAATTGCTGAAACTATTAGAGGGTGCTACTCTAATGTTGATAACTTAATATCTAGTGTAAAGAAAGTTTTCCTGAAAGCACCACATCGTGTACGGTTATTTAAATAAATACTTCCAAATACATCATTACCTCCGGCACCCATTATAACACGGTGGCGAACTTGGCTAGAGGCGGCATCATACTATTTTTGTCATTTTGAAAACGTCAAACTAAAAGTAGGTGCTGCCGTTGAATTCAGATGGCGCAGTTGTTATTTGACATGCTCAACAGGCATTTATGGATCAAACTGTTCAAGAAGATCTGAAGACCATGCATGGAAGTTTCTTGTGAATTCCTCTAGCCACACAGGACCAACATATGCCAATAACATCAAAATTTACTGTAGTTGATGTAATAAACATCGTGTTCGATCTCCGGCTATTATTATTCAATTACGTAGAGAAATTGCTGAGAGGGTTGAAACAAAATTCCAAATAGTTTTGAAAACCAATCCCGGATTTGCAACGATGTCATCTTTAAAAGACCTTTTAAACGGCAAAGAAGTAGACTTTTCCACACCAGGCGTCAATAGGGCGACTTTAAGAAATTTCACATATTTTAAGTACACCCCGATGACATCTGTTGACGTTGAGCGGTTTTTTTCTCATTATAAATGGATTTTTAATGACAGGTGGCGAAAGTTAACTTCAGAACATTTAGAACAAATATTAATAATATACTTTTATATTCGTTATAGGTCGAGAAAAATTACATATGTGTGTGTTACTTTAAGATATTGAAAAATGTGTTTGTAATAAACTAACCATATTAACTTTAGATATTACGGAATTCTCTAAAAAAAAGTACAAGGTAAGATAAATTGTATCATGCTTGCACAAAAATCTTTCCGCGCCGGAAGAGCCAATCCTGACTTCTACGTCACCCAGATAAGATTCCCGATCTTTGGTTATAAGAGACACATTTTCTGAAAGTTGCAAGGATGTAACAGTTTTTTTTTACGAAATTACTTTAAAATTTTTATAATTTTGGCAGTATCTTGCCATTATTTAAACAAATAATTAACAAATTTGGATGAACGTGGTCTTAAGTTAACCGATTTTTATTACTCACTCAACAGAAATAACGGATACTTCTATTAGCAATAGTCTTGGAGCTACTTAAAAAACATTTTTCATGATTTTTGCATATCTAAAGTCGATTTAACAATGTTGCCACTATTTCAAATGGAATCAAACTCAAGGGTATGTTCTCTATAGGTATTACTGCTGATGTTTTCCAAGTGTCTGGGAATATTCCTGTTTCTAAATTGGTGTTTATAACTTGTAAAAATTGATTCCCTATTGCTTCAAATGATGATTTCAAAATGTATAAATTTATGATATCTATACTACTGGGTTTACTTTTCATTTGTTTTATGAATTTTTTATTTCCAGTACTTTGAGCTTTTCTACTTTATAATTGGTCTTCAACATGTTATTCAATATCGTATTATAATGTTCATTAGGATTTAAATTTCTCGACGATTACTTTATTATATGTAAATAGTTCGTTGTTAAAAAGTATTCCATTATTGTTAATATAAGTAGTTTCAGTGTCTCCCATATTTCTTCTGAATTTCCTTTAAGTTCATCAATTTTTCTCTAGTCATATATTTGTTTTTGTTGTCTAATGAGTGTCACTGCCATGTTTCTTTTTACTTTGAACTCATTCCAGTATTGGTCGTAACCTGTTCATATAACTTTTTTATATAATTGATCTCTTTCTTTTAGGTCTTCGTATAACACTTCCCACTCCTTCTCTTCAACAGTAGTTGTAGATGGTTATATCTACACCAAATCACTATTGTCGTTTGGCATTAATCCTTATGCGGATTATAAGATCGCTGAGAGCTCCATGTCCATATGTATTACTTCTTTGCAGATCTAGAATCTGACTCCATTCCGACTGATGTTGTGTCCAGAGAAAAATGTCGTGCTTCTCATCTTAGATATAAAATGTCCGAAGTCATTATAATACTTTCCGGTAAAAACCTGCTATTTTGATGTCTGATTTTGCAAGTTTATTTTTCAGCAAAATTTGCCTGGCTGCATGAGTCGAGATTTTGAGTTACAAGTTGGATAACCTGCCATATTTTCACTGTGCACACACTATATATCGCAAAAAATAGTCAGTTATTTATTTTATTTAAATTTAAAACAATATTGCTTGTTATTGCTGTTACGATATTTGTATAACTGATAGGGCAGCGAGAACTTAAAAGAGAACTATTTTCCACTATGTTTAAATGTGATTTACTTTATGTATTTCACAACTAGTTCTTTTTATTAATATGCTACACCTTGAACAACGATAAACAGAGTAAATATCATTTCTTGCTTAACTTAACAATCAATAAAGACAAAAATCTGAGCTCAGTTATATTGTACAGGATACGGGAATAATTAGAGCACAACTGCCTTGACGTTGATAAATGTATTACATTCCATAACAGTGTGCTTTACCTGTTTGTGTTTACCCTTCTAAACATGTTTGCTCCAATTCATTACAGCCTCACATTATATTAACGTAGTAGACCTCCTTTGTTGCGCACATGATGCGACAGGGGGAGGCGAGTAAATATGTTTTTTATGGCGAACACCGCAACGCAAAATTAACCTTGTGTAGGATTGATAATTAAGGCACATTTTGGAGTCAGTTTTGAATGAAAGATGTTTCTATATAATAAAGAATAATACACGAAAATGTTAAAAACATTTATCATTTTATATAAAACAGCATTTTTTTGTGGGGAAAAATAAAATCCAGGTCGTTGGATCTGTACATACCCGGTAATTGAATAAGAGAACATCATAAAAAATTACTTTGCATGAATTCTGTAAAAAAAGCTGGGAGTATGGTAAATGAAAGGAAATCCAATTTACAGAAAAAAATCGAGATAATTTATTTATTTCATACTGTCCGGTAAATGACTATTCTCCGAACTCACTTGCGGCCACTAAATCGAACATTACAGTATCTACTGAACAGATGATGAAAATCCATGATAATAATTGGGAAGAAAACTATACTAGTTTCTGATTTTCACTTTATTTCTTGTCAACATGACAATTGTTTCGCCACACAGTGGCTTCTTCGGATGTTGAGTACTGGTATACTAATTTTACAATGCACAAACTATATGGTTTTATACAATTTCGATCTAATCCGAATCTTAATTGCTAAGCGGAAAAGTACAATATAATTTTAATTACTAAATGGAAAGGTACATATATTTCTAGGTAATTTATTGAATCTAATTTTAATAGTCTAAGTAAATTAATTTAGTAAGGGAGATGAGTTTGTTTCAATTTGGTCATTTAATAAAATATCAGACGACTTTAGTTTATTTATTTCTAGAGATTCTAGTAAATCGAGTTTTAACCCTTTCTTCTCGGTGTGTAAAATTTTAAACTCTTCGTTGAACACGTGACCTACTTCTATTAGGTGGTTAGCATAAGTTGAGTCTGTTTTATTACTGATGTAACTTCTTTTATGTTCTGATAACCGTTTACCAAAATTTCTTCCTGTTTGTCCAATATGTACCTTAGGACAAGCACCACAAGTCAACTTATAGACGCCTGATTTATTTTCTGATGAAATTTTGTCTTTTGCATTTTTTAAATGCTTTCCTATTGTGTTATTAGTTTTGAAAGCTACATTAATATTACGATTTTTTAAAAAAGAGGAAGTTTTTTTCTGTTGGGTAGCCGATGTAAGTGAGAACTTTGAAACTTTATTTTGATCTTTTATTGTTGGAAATACTTCTTTAATGGCTTTAAATGGCTTTATTGAAAGATTTTTTCACAATGATATTGTCTATTACTTCGGGGTTGTAACCATTGTTGAATGCAATTTGTTTTATTATTTGTAGTTCTTTGATATACACAGACTTTTGACTGTCCCCTTATCAGAAGAAAATTATATCAAAGAACTACAAGTAACAAAACAAATTGCATTCAGCAATGGTTACAACCCCGAAGTAATATACAATATCATTGTGAAAAAATCTTTCAATAAAGCCATTAAAGAAGTATATCCAATAATAAAAGATCAAAATAACAGTTTCAAAGTTCTCACTTACATCGGCTACCCAACAGAAAAAACTTCCTCTTTAAAAAAAAAAACGTAATGTTAATGTAGCTTTCAAAACTAATAGCACAATAGGAAAACGTTTAAAAAATGCCAAAGACAAAATTTCATTAGAAAATAAATCAGGCGTCTATAAGTTGACTTGTGGTGCTTGTCCTAAGGTACATATTGGACAAACAGGAAGACATTTTGGTAAACGGTTATCGGAACATAAAAGAAGGTACATCAGTAATAAAACAGACTCAACTTATAATACTAACCACCTAATAGAAGTAGGTCACGTGTTCAACGAAGAGTTTAAAATTTTACACACCGAGAAGAAAGGGTTAAAACTCGATTTACTAGAATCTCTAGAAATAAATAAACTAAAGTCGTCTGATTTTTTATTAAATGACCAAATTGAAACAAAGTCATCTCCCTTACTAAATTTATTTACTTAGAGTATTAAAATTAGATTCAATAAATTTCCTAGAAATATATGTACCTTTCCATTTAGTAATTAAAATTATATTGTACTTTTCCGCTTAGCAATTAAGATTAGGATTACATCAAAATTGTATAAAACCATATAGTTTGTGCATTGTAAAATTAGTATTGCAGTACTCAACATCCGAAGAAGCCACTATGTGGTGAAACAATTGTCATGTTGACAAGAAATAAAGCGAAAATCAAAAACTAATATAGTTTTCTTCCCTATTATTACAGTATCTGATACCGTAATGTGTTACCTGGTAACAGTACAGTATCTGATACTGTAATATGTTACCTAGCAACACTATAATATTATTGTGATTAGTAAGCAGTTATTTTTTAATTTTGACTTTTTCGCTTAAGAATGTAAGAAATAATAGTATATTATTCAACGAGCATATAATGATGGCTATTATTCACGATGGTGAAGTTTAAGACACGAGCCGCAGGCGAGTGTCGTAAATCACCAGAGTGAATAATAGCCATTATATGCGAGTAGAATACTATGCTTTGTCCACGACTATTAAATATTTAATATTTATTTAATTCATCTTTATTTCATTTCTCCTATTTAAGAAAGATTCATATGTCATAATATACCATTTTCTCGATATTTCGGGCAACAAGTTTAATGAGGCAATTTCTGCAGTTTCCTTTATCTCTGGCGGTATCAAAGAAATCTCGTTTTCACTGTCAGTATCCATTTATTTAATTTAATTACTCTTTGAGTAGGTACCTAATGTGCAAAATTATTGTAAATAACGTTGGCGTTGGAATGGCATAAATTTTGACGTTTCAAATCAATTACAGAATTACGCTTTGATACGACACATTGTCACGGCTTACTAATAAAATAATACAGTTTGTAGGCACAGCTAAATGGTTTCAAAAACAATGTTGGGGATTGCCGCGTGTTGCTAATAGACGATGCTTTGAAAACAAATTACCTTTTCGGCATGTACAATTTGAGTGCTTCCTAGAAACCTTAAAGAGACAACACTCGTCTTTTGGTTGCTGCAACTTTGACATTTTGAATTTTTAGTAAAAAGGCACAAATGTCATTTCTTATAAACAACTGACTGTCCTCATTATTCACTGCAATCAGTGAATAATGAAATCATTATTCACTGTAGGGAATAATGGATAGCATTATCATTGAGGAAACACGTACACAATGAGTACATTATTTAATAGTCGTGGACAAAATAATTAAATACACACTTCTAGCAATTCTTTACTACATGAAAGTTTATTTTTAAAATAATTACAATTTATTAACACTACTTTCAAATGCTCTTCAAATTCCTTCAGAACGTCTGCTCTCCTTAATGGTGAATATGTGGGATGAAAATCATCGACGATCAAATGTTTATGTTTCATATAATATAATACTTTGAGACAATTCGATTTTTCCTCTTGTTAGGAAGGTACTGAAATTTGACAGAAAGCCTTAAATTTTCCGGATTTATTAAAAAAAGCAACCTCTAACTGATCCTTTGACGTGAAAGACACAGGCGTAGAGGTTATTTACCAGTAACATACTGGTTAATTGTGATATTTTGTAGATTTCCCGAGCACCGCGTAAAATGAAAAAATACATGTGGCAGGAAGTCCCAAAGAATTGAAGAAGAGAAAATTAAGATAATGCCACAAATAATATTTAGACAATATTGAGTAATATTTATTTAAAAAAATTGATTGAAGGAGCCGTTACTCTGTGGTAGTTAATCATTTTGCGCAAATAACTAAATAAAACACGCTACTATGTTTTCTACCACTATGTATTTATAAAAATTGCGACTGCAGTTTCGACTTACAAAGCCATTGTCAAGCAGTGAATCAAAAATGATTTTGATTCACTGCTTGACAATGGCTGCCAATCACAAACAAATTCAAAATTCACTCTTTCACTGATCTAATGATATTTTAAATCGACTCCAGGCAAATTGGAACACATTACGACGTTTGACGAAAAAAGTTTTGAAGCAAAAGACGTTCATTTAAATCTACTATTAAACCTACTAAGAATCCCCATCTCTGTCTGTCGCGCTCGAACCTCCATTTTGAAAAAATGGTGTTCAAGTTCAGTTTTATGCTTATACCGCTGTGTAGAGCTGGGGGTTAGGTATCCCAGCTGTAGTTATTCATTGCCAACTGGCACACGCGATGTTGCAATCATTACTCCCTATACCTAGCCCGTCACTACACTCACGGTATGTCTAACCATTAGAGATATCGAAATTAAGTTCCATATATAAAATAAAGCTTACCAAATTCTGCACAGCAAATAGCATATACATATTTTCCTTATCTTTCCCTTTATACCTTCCTAAAATACAAAAATAAAAATTTGATCAACGCATTTCCATAATTGTAAATATCGCTCACTGAGAAGAATTTTTATTAGTATTAGTCGTGCAATTCTGAATAACTTTTCAAATGTCCGTTAGTCTGTCGGTTTGTTCGCCTGTCCATCCGTCTCTCCACCCATCATGTTTCTTCTGAGCTCAATAATTTAATAACGAAAAATTTTATTAAAACTGACGGCAGAGTGTTAGGTAGAGGAAGAATCCTTTTATTTTTGAAAAAATCGATTGATAAATGTGAAAGTTGCAAACTGTTTTAATAGAAAAGAAATGCACGCACGTGAGGGGTGTTGTAATTGTTGTTAGCTTAATAGTCACTTGTGACTTTAATCGCATCCCGATGAAATCAACTTGATTGGCGAAACGTCAACTAGTATAATATGTAGTATTTTTGTGTTTATGGAATCTTACCAACGACTACAATAATACTATTGACGTGTATTTTTTTTATTATAATGGGTCGAGTCCTAATGTGTATAATAATATACACATTTTCTTTTGCAACTTTGTACATTCAACTTGAACATACCTTTGTAATTACTAAAATCATAATTCTCTCTTTGTTTGGAGTAAAAATGTTGAGGCGAGCGCTCCTCGTTTACCTGCTCGAATTTTGCTGTTAGCAAGGGGTGCTTCAAAAATTGAAATGGCCCATTCCAACAAGGTAAATAATTTTTGGGAACGAATTCAGAAAGAGGGTCCTTAGGGACATCAGAAATGGCTGTTGGACTTTTGCTGGCGGTTGTACAACTTCTCCACAAGAAGAAAAGATAGTGGAATGTTATTTCAAGAATTCGTATCTTTAAACGTTTACCTCTTGCTAAAAAATTAACTGCTGAAGATATTGATCTGATCTTTTATATCCATATAGCATAGACATGAGCACTACTATCTGTACTAATAGACTTACAAAACCACTTACTGCCAGAACTTTATTGGCAGCCTAGATATTGTGTGACCTGTCAAGTTATCCTTTCCGTAGGAGGAAAATGAGCAGTTACAGTCGCCTTGAAGCAAACAGACCACCTAAATAAATTTACTAATCTTGGAGATACTGCGATGCAATTGATGATCGTGTAAATGAAGATGCTTGTAAGTCCTATGTGGACTGGTATGGCCGTAGTGAGTTTAAATCCTTAGATTTGCTAAAGCAGCATTTATTTTTCATAAAGTTATTAGACTTACGTTCGCTACGTCCTACGCTTCCTTACTGCATTTAAAACAGGCATTACACGGGACGATCGTCCAGTGGTTTAGTATGCTTAGCTTAGCTTGTAACTGAAGTACCTAGCGAAGCAGATTCAAACCCTGCTTACTGCGAATATAATTTTAATTATCAAAATTATCCACAAGAAGTGGTTTAGACTCCACTATACCTCCGTTACCTAACACAAAAGCCTTGATTTTTCACATATTACTTCGGTGACTTGAAAAGCGGTTGAGGAAACACATACAATTTTAGTGTCCAAGCGATTCTCCGATCTCCTTCCCAACTTAACCTCTCTCAAAATATTTGAATATCTGAGAGAGAATAACCAAATAGAACCACAAATGATGACAAAAAACTACAAGTATGTAAAAAAATGAACATTTAATACAGTTGTCCACGCGTCGAAATATCAAACATACAAATTTCGTTCCTGTGATTTAGGATTTATTTACAAAAAGAACATTAAATAATTTTGAAATTCTGTTAGTAGAGATAAATTCGCTCATATCAGTAGTATAAAGATAGAAAATCAGATCAACACCTCACGTTGTTAATTTTTAACGAGAGGTATACGTTTAAAAACACGAATTCTTGAAATAACATTAGCTTTGCTGGAATTGATTACTTGACGATTTTGACGGCTTTCGAAGACGTAAACCCTCTACTAACATATCATAGGCTTGTTATTGTTTTGTTTATGTGATGTGCTTGTACGAATACGACAGATGTTGTTTTTATTCGTATAGAAGTCTTTCAATTTCGACTTCCTTTAATTCTATTTGGATATTAATTAATTGTGGTTAAAAATTAAGTACCTATGTTTATAAAAGAACCATTTGGTTCATATTTCCTCTTATTGCTCTAGTTTCGTGAGACAATGTCTCGACGGAACTATACCAACGCCCCAGTATTATTATTCTTATTACATATTTTTGACATGTAAAAATAGGATGCAAAAACTTGTTCCCTTATCTATGGTAAATCATATCTGTAGACCAACACTGTTACCTGTAATATTATGACTGACGTCAACCACTACAAAAAATGCATATTATTCGCATAGCTGAAACGTGTGGTACAGATACATAATTTTATTGATCTGCTCTATGACGACTATAAAACTGACTTTCTTAAGACGCAATACCTTTTAGAATGTTGGAATTACGTCATTGGATAATACTCGTTAGAAGCACACATGCGGCATATGGTTTTGATACATTCTAAAGACAAGATCAAGCAAAATTTTCCCTATTCATATCATTCATACATTCAGGGTTTAAAAATGCTTTCCAAGTTTATGTAATTTACACTGATATAAAAAAGGCCTTTGGTCGAGTCAATTACAACATTTTATTTGTATGAGGAGAGAAAATGTTTGAATTCTCATTGCAGTAACGTATTATTATACTCTACGTAAATATAAAACGAAGAGTATATTGCATTCGATCGGCACATTTTTAAAGAAATAGAAAAAAAATTCATATCACTGTGTTGGTGATCGAATTCTGAATAACTTTCAAAATGTCCGTCCGTCTGTCCATCTGTCTGTGTGTCTGTCCATCCATCCGTCACGTTTCTTGTAAGCGCGAACTTAAGAACGAAATAATAATAATAGTAATAATAATAATAGATTTATTGCCCAACAGAATAATCCAATTACAGGACAATGTCCGTCACGCATGATAATGTTAAGAATTATACTAGGAGCTGATACTGCCTATACAGTAACTAATACATAGGTACTAAAGAATAACAATAACATTATAGCATAACTTATAATGAACAATCAAATTATTATTAAAGACATAACAATAGATTCAAACTAATACTGACGATTTTAATAAACTGTTGTAATGGTCTTGATGTACTAACTTAAAAGTGTGCTAAATATATAACATTGACTGCTAAGCTTGTTATATAGTTCCATCATAGAGTAAATGGGAGACTTTTTGAGCATGTTTGTACGCCTATTGGGACAGTAAAATAGAATATCTTGGCATGCTCCTAATCTCGGGATTCTGAAATTAATTTTTGATAATAGTGTTGGACAGTCAATTAAATGGTTAAGTAGTTTATATAAAAATACTAATGTAATTAGTATTCTTCTATTCTCTAATGATTTCATGTGTAATCTTGTCAGTAATAGGGTATTTGGATATCCTTGCTCTGGATAGTTTGTATCAATTCTAAAAACTAAGTACTTCATAAATTTTCGTTGAATTTTTTCTACTGTTTGTAAGTGAACGTTATAAATTGAGTTCCAAATTAGCACACTATACTCAAGTTTTGATCGTACCATTAGTCCAGTAAGTGAGGGATTTTATCTACAAAAATTATTAACAGCAAACCGAGGTATGCAAAAAATCGGAAATTTTCCGTAGAATTCAATGAACTATTTTTAAAACAAATGACGAACTTGCGTCCTCTTCAAAATGGCAGCCAAAGTTTGCGAAAAACAGTTTTTTGCGTTGAAAAAGAAAAGTTGACGTCGCACAAAAAAAAGTTTAACAGCACAATTGTGTAACTTTTTAGTACAGATCGAGCCCGCCCAGTCCAATCTCCAAAAATTGCAAAATTAATTAGTTATTGCAAAAAAGACGTTAAGAATCGCATTTTTTTGAAATAACTGTATCTCCGTGAAGAGAAAATATTCTTTAACGAAACTTGGTGAAAGCGTAGTCCAAGATATGTCGAATAAGAACATTTTTACAGATTTGCAAAATATTGCAAATTTCTTGCAAAAATCGATTTTTTCGAAAAAAACGCGATTTTTTCAATGTCCAATAGCTCATACAGGCCATCATATTTCTATACCGCACCGGTCCGAAAAGTTTCTCTAACAGTTGCGCTAACCTGTGCAATTATTGCGCATATCACGAAACGATCCCTAATATGCGAAAAATCGGCCAAAAATCGATAATTTTTTTTACCCCAAAAAAAAATTGAATATTTTTGAGATTTTATATTATATTGCAATGTCGTTATTGCCAATAGATAGCTGGCATTTTTCTACAAATTTACAAAAAAAATAATTGCTCTCCGACCTATTGAAGCCGAGATAATTTTTCTTTAGAGATTCTAGTAGAGCCATTTTTTTAAGTAAAGGGCTGAAAACGGATAAAAGAACACGTTACAAAAGAGCAATCAGTTTGGAAAATAGAACAACAATAATTAATACTTAAATTAAAACAAAAGAAAATGCAACTTAAAAGATAAACAAATAAGGAAATTGGACCGTAGTCTCGAACTTAAGCAAGAAAAATTACTTTGTTAAAGGAAAAAATCATTTACACTCAAATTCAAACTGATTTCCAGAAGGGCCAAAAAATACAATAGCCTTAACTAGCATGAAGTTAATTATTTCTTTATAAACTAGTGCAGAAACGCCAGTTGCCAGTGACAATATGAACGAGGTAACGTTTAATTTGAGGAATCTGATGACATGAAGTTAAATTTTATAACAGAAGCTCAAAAATGCAAATACCTATACCCGGGAATACTAAAGTTATCCCGATAAAAGTAGGCGGATGTCACACCACCAATAGCTGATCGGAAAGTGTCTTTCTTTCCGGACGGGATTATCCTTGTCAATTTTTAGTTAGTGGTCCTTATCCACTCCAAAGCAATCTAGATCAATGAATGAAAGTCCGCCTCTTTTTAGAGGCATCAAGTCATCCGGAAGGTTGCGTCCTCTATAGTAGAAATTATGTACCGACATAGTACTCGAGTGGCAAGTGGCGTTCTCTTTAGTAACTGTGGCCAAATTGGCTTCCCTTCAGTATAACACGTCCATTTAAACAACTTAAAATATTCTACATCTAAGCTAGCTAATTATACCTATTATTAAAAAACATATTTGTTTTACGAGTGGACTTAGAAAAGGAAAAAGCAACTAGTTCCTACCAAATGTGCAGTTTGGGGAATTCTTGTAATCAATTACCCCCTTTATGATTTGATTATTTTACACATTCACCTCATTTAATTACCCGCGCGTTTGTTACATTTCTAATAAAAAGCAATTTGACGATGACATCGATCGTAACGGATTTTTATCAGTTTATGGGGGGTATTTTACTGGTAATAAAATATTTCCGATTTAGCAAATTTACTACAGATTACTTCATACCTATGGCTGAAAAAATCTAATAGTACATCGCCCGCCTCGATAACATTTTGGGGTTTGTCAAATATCGTCCCAAACTATCTACGAAATCGTGCTATTGTATGGCAAGTAATTTTAATTCCTTTACGCTTTATTACATTTGTTACATTACCAAAGAAACATCAAAATTTTATTATGTCTCATTTATGTATTCGAATTGTTTTTGTAGAATACGTTGCATTAATATTTTTTTTCTTTTGCTTTTTAATAGGAGACTCGTCTTCATTACCACTACTACTGTCGCGGTAAACGTCATGTAATATTATTTCCGCATTATCGTCATCACAATCATCATTATCGTTATCATCATTTGAAAATTCATCTCTTTCTAGCTCAGTCTCTGTGACATTTGGCTCGTCTATTTCTTCGTCGATATCATCAGCGACGACTCTGTTCTCCTCAATATTTGAGCAAATTTCATCGTCACACGTTGAACACACATTTGAACATTTTATGCCGTGTTTTCGGCAGCTGCAGGTGTACGCCACAGCATCGAGCTCCGAGTTTCATTGAATTTGCAATGCTCAGCAACGGCCGATCAAGTTGCGAAGATTTTTTATTGAAAATATAAGTATTGTACAATAACCACTGCAAATTTCAGCCCTGTACCTTAAAAAATGACGCCACAAGAATTTCTTGCTATCCATTGGCAATAATGGTGTTCCAATATAATTTAAAATGTCAAAAATATTCAAAGTTTTTTAGGGTAAAAAAAATTGTCGATTTTTTGACCGATTTTTCGCATATTAGGGATCGCTTCGTTATATGCGCAATAATTACACAGGTTAGCGCAACTGTTGAAGAAACTTTTCGGACTGGTCCGATATAAAAATATGAAGACCTGTATGAGCTATTGGACATTGAAAAAAACGTGTTTTTTTCGAAAAAATCGATTTCTGCAAGAAATTTGGAATATTTTGAAAACCTGTAAAAATGCTAGTATTCGATATATCTTGGACTATGCTTTCACTGAGTTTCGTTAAAGAATATCTTTTCTTCACAGAGATGCAGGTATTTCAAAAAAATGCGATTTTTAACGTCTTTTTTGCAATTTTTTGCAATAACTAAATAATTTTGCAATTTTCTAAGATCGGACTGGGCCGGCTCGATCCGCATTAAAAAGTTACACAACTCTGCTATTAAACTTTTTTTTGTGCAGCGCCAACTTTTTTTTTAACGCAAAAAAACTGTTTTTTGCAAACTTTGGCCGCCATTTTGAAGAGGACGCAAGTTCGTCATTTGTTTTAAAAATAGTTCATTGAATTCTACGGAAAATTTCCGATATTTTACATACCTTGGTTTGCTGTTAATAATTTTTGCAAAAAAACGCGATATTTTCGACAGATTTATTGGACTACATTGAGAAATACAACGTTTTAAGTGCATCTACATTAGAGAATTGTTTACAATTTCTTATTATAAAGCCTAGTAATTTTAGTGCCGAATTTGTAGATGAGTTTATATGTTCTGTACAGTCCAGTTTAGAGTCGAATAGTACACCCAAGTCCTTAGTTGATTGAGATACAGATACAGTTATTTTTGTAGGATCAAATGAGTTTTTAATTTCTTTCCCGTATCATTGTTGGTTTGCTTATTTATGGACTTGAAAGCAACAACAGGGTCAGCGTTTTTCAATTTGATCTTTTCGGAAAAAGTTTCACCAGTCTTTCTGTCTGCGATTTAATATATGTCCTGCTTTATTTCATCCTTATTCTTCACCATAGCTTCTGAAAGTGTTTCGATGATTGTATTTTGTTTTTCTATGGATTTATTTTGGTTTTTCACTTCTTTTTCTACATTGTTTATTTTCTTGCTGAGTGTATCGATCAAGTTCTTTATGTTTTTACGTACTAAGCATGTATCGCAAAGCCATACGAAATTTGTATGTTTCTCTATGATTTCAGTATCGGTTGGTTCTATTTTAATGCAATTTAAGTGGAATAATCTATCGCACCAATGGCAGGCAACTATAGTTTAGGGAACTGATTTCTCTTGATGTCTTTTAATGTTCTGTGAACAAATAGAACATTTCAATCCACTCATGGCTGGGTAACTTTAATTTTCATTACCTGTCCAATTTATTACTATTATTATTATTATTATTATAATTATTATTATTATGGTTTACATTCAATTCACACAGTCCGTTTTGGGTCTCTACACTTACAGTTTATGCGTATTGGGTCCCTTACCGTAGTGGCTCCGTACCAGATGTTGCTACCTGCCGCTTCCGTGAGGCGCCTCTTCTGGGCTTTCTTCTTGTCGGATTGTAGTGAAATTAGGACAATAGTTAGTATTAGCTACAGGAAGAACCCTATTGTTTTTTAACAAAATTGATAGGATTTTGCAAACAGCAGAAAAAACTATCTATGAGAACTAAAAGAAAAACTGTCTGTAAAACTATTGATATACAATCTTTGCATTCTTTCGATAACCTGAATTCTGGTTATGCTAGCAAATTAAAATCCTAAAATAAATTCGTCTTTCTTATTTGACAATTTTCATTCTAACACTAGCTTCCACATAGTCCCCACGGCTATGCAGAGTAAACCAGTATCCACATAACCCCCTACGGTCATGAAGATTTAGTTAAAAATAAAAGCAAAGGCCTAAAATGAATTTATTTACATACCTCGTCTTTGGAAAATTCTTCATTCAAATGGAAATCTATCATTCTGTTTCTTGGAAATACTTAGCCTTTGAAACGTTTTTAGCCCTTATTCTCGAGCTCATCAGAAAGGCACAAAGCCACGCACACGATGTTTCATGCAAAAACCAAGACAATTACCAAGTTTTTTTACATTAATATTTGACGTTGACTGAGTGAAAAAAAATATGTTTCATTACAATTATAAGCAAACAAAAAATAATTCACTTTTAAACATGTATACAGTATATAGGCTCCATTACTAGTTAGGTAATACATACGTGAAAATCTGTTTTTTTCATTCAGTCAATGTCAAACATTAATCTAAAGAAACTTGGTAATTGTCTTGATTTTTACATAAAACATCGTGTAAGTGACCTTGTGTCCTTCTGATGAGCTCCAGAATAAGGGCGAAAAACGTTTCAAAGGTTAAGCATTTCCAAGTGGCTATCATACGCACCCTCACTGCATTTAAAACTTTAAAGGGGTACCAGTTACTCCAAGTAAAGGGGGTTGAAGGGAGAGGTATGAAATTATGCTCAAAAAAGAATTAAAAAGTAACAAGTTTTAGGATTTTACTCATAAATTGTTAATCACGTAGATAATGAATGTATCCATTAATTATGGACCTCGCTGTATATTGTTTCCATTAACAGTTTTTTCCATATGCGTGCAAGTAAGTCTGCATCATGTCTGATAATAATTTGGAAACACTATATTCCCTTTATTGCTGAAAGAGGATATATATTTATATTGTTTTTTATTTATTGTATTAATCTTTAATTAAAAAGCCAACAAAGGCTAATAAAATATCGCATATTTAATTTTGATTGAACATCGCAAGAGTGAACGGGAATGAACTCCTCAGATATTTCAAAAATGCTAGGTCTTTCTAATGCACCTGAAAGTAGTACATTAGGTAATACCGACTGTCTTTGGAAGTCAGTCAAAATAAATTTACTCAGCAACGAGTGTGTTGAAAGTGGGTTTTGGTGACACGTGTACTACCAATGTCTTTTACACCCGCTATATCGTTAGCCTTGCTCGGGAAAATGAAAGTCAATGTCAATGCTCGCAAATGCCTGTAAAGTAAAACAAATGGCTCATTCACATACGTAGTGTCGAACAAGGCACATTATCAGTGTGTTTTCTACTTTTTTTGTTTTGTTGAAACCTGTTTCTACACTTGTCGTTCTTTTTGAATATCAAGCTATTATTCTACGTAATTTTAGAATCGTTGCTAAAACTAGTTATCAGCTCTTAGTACTCAGAAGTAGGTTTTTCATGAATTATTTTTTTTCTATCATGAAATATGTCACATCTCGTCGACTGAGAATTGGTTTGTCCTATCTCCACTTTTTATGGTTTTTGAGGTATTAGTTTATTTCATATGCTGAATATTATATTATTCTATCTCCAGCGTCGTATTTTAACCATCTTACGCATAGACCAAATTACGTAGTTCTATCTCTAATGCTACTTACATTTTGCTTAATATTGTTTTATTCTATTTCCATTTTGTGCCTCTTATCATGAATTTTATTCCATGTGCCCTTCTGAATTTATTTAAGATTTAGGATTCGTTTAGCCTATCTCCTTCCTTAAAATTGTCTTGTTCTATCTCCCACAATAATGTCGGATCATGTAAAATATATTTTGTTCTACGTCCGTGTCAACCAATGAAATTTCAGTATTTTCGAGATGGACGAATCAGTTAATAGTAATTAAGAGAATTTGATTTCCCAAGAACTCCACTAAAAGGGAAACATAAGAAAAAAGTAGTATCAGATGCAGCAAAAGACGAAATAAGAAATTATATAAAGTCGTTTCTAAGCATCTCATTCACTACTGGAGGGCGTCAAGTAAGAAAATCTACCTGGAAAGTAATCTGAGTTTAGCAAAAGTGTACACACTTTACTGCCAGACGGTAGGGAAGCACGAAGAAAAACATCCTTATCAAAAAATGTTCAACTATGAATTTAAGATTTCATTCCATAAACCAAAGAAAGATGTATGTGACAAATGTGTCGAATTTCAACTAAATTCAAATCCAACCAAGGATGAAATACTAGCTAATAACGAAAATTTATCCAGAAAAGATCAGGGTATAAAAGAAGAGGATAAAGTTAGGGAAAATAAAGAAGAAACTACTGCAATTTCAACCTTTGATTTAAATAATGAGTTCTCTTTGCCAAAAACAAACGTTTCTAGTCATTCATATAAACAAAAATTGACTCGTTATAACCTAACTGCAGATTGTAGTGTTAATAAGAAAGCATATTGTGCTATATGGCATGAAGGAATTGCCGGAAGGGGTGGCATAGAAATGTACCAATACACATCACAAACGGTCATTGGAGAAGTTCCAAATTTAACAAAAATTATTCTGTGGTCGCATAGTTGCGTCCCTCAAAATAAAAATTCAATTATATCAATGGCATTACAACATGTTTTAATTTTAGAGCATAGTAGAAATCTACAAAAAATAGAACAAAAGTATTAATTATTAAATTTGAAAGAGTATTTTTAATAGATAATACCACAGCTTTACTTAGGGGAAAACATGAAGAAAATTCAAAAAATCTCGATATTTTGAAAGTACATTTACCTATCGATATTGGCTAAACTAAAAAAGGCATTATTTTCAATGCTATCGACTATGAAAATGTAGATCAAGATTTTTATAAACAAACTATACTTAAAATTTGTTTAAATAAAACAAATACAACGAAACAGGTCCCTACGAAGGTAACTAAAAACAATGAAACAAATACAACCAAACAAGTCCCTAAAAAGGCAACTAAAAAGAATAAAACCAATGCAATCAAACAGGTCCTTAAAATGACAGCTAAAACCAAAGGTACAACGACAAAATCTGTTAAAGAAAAAGTAGCAGTAAAATCCTGACAAAATTTCTACTTAAAATTAGAACGGTTAACAAAAGGAGCAAGCAATAGAATTAAAGATTTACAATAAAGGTGCAATTTAAATATAGAATTTTCTATTTAATTTGTTTCATATAGAATTGTTTTTAATTTCTTAAGCCATTAAAAATATAGGTTAAATTCGTTAGCATTGTTTTATTCTACTTCCATGATAGGGAATTTAATTGTGCTATCTCCAGCTCAAATGCATTAGGTAGTAGAAATAATATCGTTTTGTCCTATCTCCAAATAGATTTTTATTAATTAAAATAGAAATAATAAGCGGATCTCTCAGAAACTAATACATTTTGAAAACATTATAATACCTCTTTTACTGGTAAAACTTTTTCCATAAAAAATATTTAGATGAACAAGGAATCACTTAATGTATCTTTGAACAGCTGTTTCTCCATGTTAAGGTTTCAGGATATAAATGATTAATTTATAATACATCATTTATTTATAATAAATAATGTTACTTTAATGAACAACTCTAAATTATTGAACAAAAGTAAATAAATATCATTTAACCTACGGCTATGCTACCGGCAATATTAAGAATGAACCATGAGTTTATAAAGGACTTTAATGGTGAGCCAGGTAAACAATCGACTACTTTCGTTTGAAGTAAGCGCATAACATATCTGGTTAACTAAATTCGTATACGGATGCAATATTCAAGCACAGTCTCGGGTCTTATTTTATCACAGCAGGCTTTGTACTGTTTTATCCTAGTAGCGACGCTTTAGAAAAAAATTTCAAATAGAAATGCTATAAAATATGTAAAACTGTGAAATAAAGTTTAGATAAAATTAACGGAAGCGTACATCAAGTAAATGATAGAAATAAAATCCCAGAGGCAACAGTAAATACATTAAACATAGTTATAAGGATATTTTATGTAGTGAAATGGCTCCACTTAAGTCACTTTGTAAAAGACTAACAAATGTGATGTAAAAGATGCCTTACAACAATAAATAATGCATCCTGGCTCGGTAAATTTCTTTTTTCGGACATGAAAAACAAATAATATTGTGACGTAACAGAAACTCTAGTTCACAATATAGCAACGTACAAATTTCCTTACCAGTGTTCCCTGAGGGATAACAAAGCCCTTCCTGCCTTAATTTTCTATTTCGACCCTTACGAAACATTTTTCTACTTCTAAAAACATATATTTTGCTTAAGGTTGGAATGTTTGCCTCAAGCAAGGAATAACAGTTACCAGCAAACCAATTCTCAGTTGACGATCTAAATATGGATAGGTCGATGTCTGATTATGAATCTTTACAAGTTTCTGTGAGCTCAGAGAATTGAATAACTTACTCTGTATTCAAAATATATGGGAAGTATTAACAGGACGATTCAAGGAAGATGTGGTAAAAAAAGTAATTGCATTTTTTTGTACAAAGCACAGTAATTGTCTGTCTAAATTGATGTTATATTACTTCTGTATGTCAATGGAAACCTTAACAAAAAATTTATTTTATTTATTTATTTAGAATACATCATGCAATAGCTTTCTCCAATTAAAGGATGGAACATTAACCAGCAGATAAATATAAGTAATTGAAACTAACACGGAGAAAAGTAATCTAAACTGAGCAAACTTTAGAAGAATTGTAATAGTAAATAGTTAATATTCATTCGTCTTTTTTCAAGACTATTGCATATCTCACTGGGTATGTAATATATTTTCAGTGAGCCAGCCGTCAGATTCGGTAATAAAATACATTTTTAATTGGTTAGTTATGTTAGGTAGTTAAGTATGAAAACAATGTACAGTAGGGTGGAGCGAAAAAAACAATTTTGTATTTTTTTCTAATAGTGAAAAAAGAAAGTTCAGTTATTACCATATTTTTTTTCTGAAAAATCCGATAATATCTTCTGCCCTCTACGCACCCTTAAAATAATAGGTGAAACTGAGAAACATTAATTGGCACCAACCGATGCGAAACGAATTCATAAAGCAGGTCTTTGCTTTATGAAGTAAATAATCAATCCAGAATTCACCACTAAAAGGTGTCTCCTAAGTGAGTCTCATTCCACCCACCCCCTAACCACTTTACCACTCTGGATTTAAAAGTAACTCTATCTCGAGCTTCGACCGATCACATATTGACAAACCCTTCAGGAATATGTTTCCACCGTCTGGGTATTACAGGGAAAGGGGATGATTTCTACCAATTTTTTACTATTGATTGAGCTTTTAATTTCGTCATCGCTTCAAAACTAATTTTTAAAATGATGAATATTCTCTTCGGGGTTCTCTTCGCCTATCACACAGGTCATTCTAGCCTTTGGTATACGTCTAAATACCAGTTCTTGGACATGTATTATGTCATTTGGAAGCATATTATTGATAGGATTTCGAGGTGAATGAAAAAGTCAATCACTGGATCAACAGCAGTTCTCTGTTCTGCTTTGAAGTATCGATTTAGCTCAATTGTTTTCCAGACATGATTGGCACCATTTTTGTACGGAGAGTCAAACTTTATCCCAAACAACATAGGTGCGTAAACCATTTGAATAAACTGTCAAGCCTTTGAAAGCCTGATTCTTTATGCCAATATAAATTTGCAATATCTGGTTAGCCACTTCGAATAAGCAAGTTTATCAGGGTCCATTTTAGATAATTCTAAGGAACAGTTACCGTTAGAGATTGCGGAACACGTTTGGTACAGATATTGCTGACCTGTTTAACTGAGAGACAATTTCATCGCGTCAGGAAAATGATAAACGGTTGTCTTAAACTCTATAACTGGTCAATTATGGCATGTTTCCAATTCTTTACTTATAGGTTCCACGAATCTACGAAGTCCAGTTGTGTCACCATCAAGAAAGTGGAAAGAGGTCGTAAGGGAAGCTTGTAAGCATGCAGCTGACAAAAAACTACTGCAAACTACGTGTTAACTGTGCCTTCATTTGTAATATGGCTCCACTTTTTTGATCCAGTATTTACTACTGTCTCATCAGATCTGCTAACTGCTAAAGAGCCGTCTAATTTAAAATTATTTGATTGCTTTTGTAACGTCCTCAGTGTTTCCTCAACATGGCATTGATTCAATGGAGTACATGAACCTTCTAATAAGTCGGTAGAGGGCAAAAGTTGTTAATATATTTCAAAAATATTTTACATATAATAACAATTACTATTCGCAATTAATCGTCAATAACAAGTATTAAAAATTTCATCCACTTTGAGGATTAGTAGAGAGCAGAAGATATGGTTTGTTTGCAAAATGGTTTTGGAGCTATATTTACAATCCACTATAGCACCTTTTTTTACTGTTACAATTTTCAACAGTAAAAATGAAAATTCCCTCCTATAGTAGCGCTCCACCCTACTGTACACTACTGTGCAGGTCGCAATCCGTAATGGATTAACTCCAATTTTTTAATCGCTTCCTCTCCGACCAGAACAGAACCCTACTAAATTTCATAATGATACACCTAGTAGGTTAGAAATTATTACTAGTAACGAACCATTTTTCTCATTCCCGGCAACTATTGAATAACTAATAATAACAATTAAAATTAAAATAAGAAAACAATAAATTTTTCGCTTAATTCGCTTCAGCGGCCTATTAACCAAATGTGTTAATATGAAAGTCAAATTTGAACAAATGTAGGAAATACGTTTTTTTGTAAAGTTGCTAACCTGTGTCTTCAGTGGCAGCGATCTAGGCGGACGCGGGCGAGTGCGGGTGGGAACGAGCCACTGATACGAGTACGATGACTGCAGTAAAGGTGAATTTGAGCTGTGTGAGTTTGGGCGATTTGTATTTGAAAGTACATAATCGGTACTTCTTTTTCTAGACATATAAATAAAGAAACTAAACTTTAACATGTTGCCTCTAAATCGTTTTGCACCTTTTGCCATTCTCTTGCTGACCTTAATTTGTTGTGGTACTCTTTACATGACTGATCCCAAAATGTACTTCGGACATTTCAACGTGTATATGTATAATATTATTTGTGCAGTCAAGAAATGCGTTACATGCAGGGATTTATTACATACAACTTATTTTTATAGTAATATTGCACGGTATTATTACATGTAATATTGTAATTTTATATTACAATATTTCGAGACGCATTCATTTATTTGCACCATATATTATTTACAAAGCTCACGTCAATAAATACGACAATATTTAATTAAATGAAAGATGATTCTAGTAATATTTATTTATAAGATAGATAAAACAAAATAAAAAAAACTTTCTGAAAGAAACACATCACAGCGTTATAAGTAATCTATTAGTAAATTGTAAATAAAAGCGGTTAGCTAATTAAGCATTATCTTCTGAACCTGAACTGTCAACTAAATCATCTGTGTCTACATTTCCTCTGCCTGAGACTTAAAACTTTCAAATGAATAGTCCTCAACATCAAAACCAGAAAAACTGTCATTATCTGGTTCCATAGGTAAAGCACAATCTCTTATTTTCTGCAATCCCAGAGTTCCTGCTACATTTGGTACTGGCTGAAGACCTTCAGAGTCTGGTATTTCCACCAAATTTATTTCACGATGTTCTTCTTTAGCGTTTTCAGGACAGTTGGTTGAATGTTCTGTACTTTGCTGCCGGGTCTTTTTTTTTTCAATATTTTGACATCCTTGTGTAGTGGTATAATATTGAACTTCAAATAGGTTAATTTTTTTGACTTATCGTCCTTTTGTCGATTTCTATTCTTATTGTGTATATTATTCTGTACACTGGAACTTATTTCAACTGAGGCAGAAATAGCCGGAAATTTAAGAAATCGTTGTGCCATTTAATAATTTCTCCATCAGGGTGATATGATTTCCACCAAACAACTGCCGGAAAATCTTGTGCTGTTTTCCAAATATCTTCATCCTGGAATTGTTCTAATTTGCCTCGGTAATTGACAAATTCAATCATAGACTTGATTTTATCAACGCCCGGTGACTGGATACATAGATCATATAAACATTTCGCCTTTGAGTACTCTTGTGCACTCATAAACTCACCTCTTTTAACGGGATCCAGCATATTTGCAATTTTATATATAGAACTTAGACAAAACGTTGTTCGGTTTTCGATTACCTTAGCTGCGATAATTTTCTCCTCTTGAGCAAGTAAGTGGACACTGTCATGGTTCAAAAGATGCTGGCCCAATTCATTGAATATTTGACAAACATACCTTGGTTGTAACGAATTACTTTGTATTTTTTTAATCTAGATGTACATTTTATATAATAGTTTATAAAGGTTCTGTACCTTGTCCAAAAAGTTGCCATTCAACCTATTAGACCAGCTTTCTCATCCATTAGTTGCTTTAAAATCGGCTTGTAGATTTTCATCTATTACCAATTGTTTCAGAGCCGTTTTATTTTTTAACAAATAGTCGATGCACGTGCTACTATGTAATATTACACAATATATTACGTTACACTTTTATATTACGCATGTAATATTACCGACATCCCTGTTTACGTGTACCCGCTAAGACAGAACGCAACAAAACGCCTGTAATCGCCCGCAAAATCTCGAAATCTCAAATATCCCCTTCGTCCATTCTCGCCTGCTTGAACTTTTCTGTTCTTAGTAAAGACATTCATATTTAATCATATGTATTTAAATTGCACGCTTCAGTTCGTGCCCCCTTGCCTCCGCTCGCCACCGCCTGCGGCCACTTTTGACAGCTTGCACTGAAGACGATGCGTAGAGAATTTGCAGAGGTAAGTCTAGCAGGTGGGAAAATTTTTCTCTTAGAAATAGGTATAGTAAACGAAATACATATACTCACACGAAGGAGTAAAATGAGGGAAGGTGTCTTTTGTCGGTCGCTTTGTCGGCTTTAACTGCTTTGTCGGCATGTTTTTCGATGGCGAACTATATCTCTTACGTCTACTATACCAAGTATGTGAAACGAAATAAAGATAAAGGCAATTTGCTGTTCGAAACTTTTTTAAATTAGCAGGTTTTGAAAAAATGTGGATACTAATAAACTAATGTTTTATGGATTATCATTACCTAAATTGGAGGCACTTAATTCGTTGAAAGAACTCAGACCTAAATTTACCAAAAAACCAGATAATATTCCGGCATTTAACGTAGCCATCTTCGATAACCCACTTACAATAATATTTAATGTACCATTAAAAACGCGTACATTAAAAAATAACAAGAGCATGGCTGAAAACTATAGGCCCATAACAGTTATCTGCAATTTGGATTATGTATTCGAGATCACCTTGCATACATTATTATCCAATCATGCGCAGGGCCAAATTTTATAGGCATGGGTTTGTTTCTGATAAATCTACTAATACCAACTTTATGCATATTATACAATTCATTTCTAAAGAATTAGATGCAAACAAGCAAACTGATACAATTTATACAGATTATTCCAAGATATTCGATGACCAGGATCATGGTATTCTATTAGAAAAATTGAGTAAATTTGGATTATCAGTAGCAGTAGGTTTCTCCTATTCGTATCTAGAGAATAGGCGTCAGTATGTGGAACACCGTGGGTTCAGGTCATTTGATGTTCTGGCCACATCCGGCGTTCCCCAGGAATTCGCACTGAGCCAGGTTACATTTGCTGTTTTTATAAATGATATTTTGGCTAATCTGAACGTAGAGAGTCTTCTATAGGCAGATGATTTGAAAATTTATTGTGCAGTAGAATGTGAACAAGATTGTGAACTATTTCAAATTAACTTAAATTGACTGGTGCCTCACACTTGCCTCTCAATATATCAAAATGTACTTCATTGACTTTTTCTAAGGTGCGTAATCCTACCTAGTACAATTGCCACAATGGTCAAATATTGCAGAGGCCTGATGTAGTCAAAGATCTTGGAGTTATCTTTAATAAACATCTAAGTTTTAAGTAGCACATTAATCTCACTGTAGCATCAGCTTTAAAGAGCCTAGGTTTTATAATACGAAACTGCAAAGGATTCAGCAATACCGATATTATGACATTGCAATACTAGTCATTTGTATGATCAAAATTGGAATACTGATCGCTCATATGGTCCCCTGGATATACCTACTATTTACGTAAACAATGTTGAAAATGTTCAGCGCCGTTTTGTTAAGTTCTTATGTTTTGTTGAAGATTGTTTCTATCATATAGCTGGCTTTATCTAGAATACTGGAAAGATTTAACATGTCAATTCTACTAAATAGAAGCATAATACATTGAATAAATTATCTTTACAAAATTATGTTTGATTACCGTCATACTTTGGAGCAACTCAATTTTCATATACCTCGTATAACAAATCGGAATTGTGAAACATTTCGTCTTCAATCAATTAAGGTGGCATTTCCAAGAAAGAGACGTCCGATACGGAAATATTTATTATTATTTTCCTAGTATGTATATTAAAAAAAATTAGTAGACTACCTAAGTAGAACCATAACAAGACTATTCTATCAATTTTCACTCAATAATTTCAGTGGTTTGCAAAATAGATAGATTAAAATTTAAGGATTATGCTAATCTTCCTATTTCGTAGTTTTAAGAAAAAAAAGCTATTACCAAAAATAATAAATATTTCTCTATCTCATGTCTCTCTCTTGAAAATGACCACTTTGAGCAGCTTGATTTATAATAGAACATAACCTTTGCTTTTATACTATTCTAATGTACTTAGTTCGGTTTAATTAAAATGTCATATTACTTTACTATAATGTTTCCCACCTTGTAATTGGTTACCCGTTGGGTGGTATGTCTAAACAAATTAATAAAAGTAACTAACGTGTTGTATACCTACTCTTAGTTTTATCAACAATTTTGGTCTATATTAAATTGTCTATAGTTCTAACCCCAAACTAATCAGATAAGGAATGAATTAGAGGGAAACACTAGTTGTTTTGATTAGCAGCTGTCATAGAGTCGGAAGCTATGTAAGCTGACCCACATTGTGAAACTGGATTGATATTCAGATACGTTTGAATTTTAAACTATGCCAATCCCAGCTTTGTAACGATATCAATGTTTATCCATCGATTGTTATTAATTGCCAATTACCTACATGGAAATACAATATCATTTGATCACAGGGGCATTAACGCAGGAAATTTCCTGTCAGTTTCGCCCACTTACACGGTGACATTCGCTTGTCTACAGATATTGACCTTAAACTGAGATATTACTGGGGTTCTGCTTCTTTGAGTTGTTACTCAATCTGAAACAGTAGTTTAATTTAACTGAAATTCACAGAATACAATTCTCAAAGTAAAGTTAATTTAAATGGTGATGAGTGCTTGAAGAGTATTGAAACATGGGAATTTAATAAATCATATAGTAGGGGAGCTAGCGACAGTAAGCGAATAACAATCTGCTCGTCGTTCATATACTATTTTTATTTCAGTTTATTTATGTGTAACATGAAAAGGGACCGCTTACAACGCACATCTAGGACTTTTGTTGTCATGAGTACACATAAAGACTGTATTCAAAGTATACTCCATGTTCGGGAGTCTGTATACACTCCTCGCAAGGGGTAGTAGACAGGAGAGACAGAATAAAAAAAATGCTACATACGATGGTGATCCGGCCGGCCATCACGTACGCGGCGTCGGAATGGTGCAGCATCCCGGCCATGACAATGAAAAACTCCAGCTTCTGGAACACAAATTTATGCACCGTATTTCATATTTGGATAGGTACCCTCCCTCAGAGATTTGTATGATCGTTGCAAAGACATAACACCACTAGCGGACTACGTCGAGAAATCTTACAAAAGTGTTATTCCTTTCAGTAGTAGTCCGCTAACGCACAACATAACCCAAATCAAAATGCATAATATAATTAAATGCAAATGCAAATTCCCTACAATGTAAGAGTAATCTAAAATAGAATTGAGGAAATGAATATATTACTAGCAAAAATACTCGCAATTATTTCAAACTCTTACTAAAGACTTATCATAGATAAGTACAAAAATATATATCTTTCTAAACAAAGCCAGCCAGCAAAGCATTTTGTTTAGAAAGATATATGTTTTTGTACTTATCTGTGATAAGTCTTTAGTAAGAGTTTGAAATAATTACGAGCATTTTTGCTAGTAATATATTCATTTCCTCAATTCTAAAATGCATAATGTTCCATTCCAGGTCAACCACCAACTACAGTACCAGCCGTTGCCTATCCTCCAGCAACCTCTCTAGCCAAACCTTCCTATACCACAACTTTATTCAACCCTACACTGTATCTTTTATATCTCTTGATTCTATCCCACATTCTATCTTTTCTATTGAGCGGAAGGCCGTTGGGACTTCAATTGCTTTAAACTGGGTTTGTCGTTGAGGAACGAAAAATCTTTTAGTGATGGTATCTTAATTTGGAAACTATTAAAGTTCCTTTGCCAGCATTATACGAGGAGAGGTACCAATTAATCAGGTAAAGTGTTTTAATAAAACAAAAATTTTTAGTTTTGATGATTCAATATTAGTCAAATAAGAAATCAACGACCTGGCAGACCGGCCCCAGTAGGCAGATCGTTGATTCCTTATTTTACTAGAATTGAATCATCAATCTACAAATGTTTAGCTTTGTTAAAACACCTTACTCTGATTGACCGTAAGCTCTTAGATTATTACACTTGTCAATCAATTTCGACTTTAAACAAAACCAAATTTTCCTATAATCGATGAATGATGGAGAGCGGACCTCTAAGTAAGATGCTCCTTAATGATTTAGTTTTTGTACAACAATGCAAGTGCTTCGCTTAGAAAGAACATAGACACAACCATTCTTAACGACGTTGTCACCTGATGAAACTAGAATTCAAACCAAAAAAACACAATAGGCAGCGATTAGTGTTTGCTACTCGATGCGATTTAAAACATCGCGCTATCGTGGTTGGTAAAAGAAAGGAAACAATTAATTTCACATTTATTAAATGTGTGAAGTTGTTTGTTATACTATCGATTGTGCGCAGTTTTATAATTAATTACGAACAGAACATTAATCAGTTTCTGTGTTGATTGTTATCCATAATATATGATATTTATATCAATTTACTCTTACATCATTAATTATAAACGCTCGTGGGATTTTATGTGGTACAGACTTAACTATATTTAATATTTCATTCAAAGATTCAACTAAGAAATATATTTTCATTGATGTGTTACTAATGTTTGTTGTTGACAGTAATTTGTATTGGATCCTATCAGTGTTTTTTTTTTTTTCGGTTACCTCTAATAGAAGTTTTCAATGACCTTTCGTTGCCTTTGAAGTTTGTCACGTTGTTGACTTAATCTAGACATGTTGAGAAAAAGTATCACATTGTAAGCTTCTACAGCTATTGTCTTTGGTTCTTGTTTGTTTTTTGAATTCTACTTACGAGAAACAAGTACTTTAACTTTTTATACAACTACGTACATAATTAAAAAAAAATTTAATCTTGTCACGGTCATGTTGGACGCAATTGTGAATATCTGAGGACTATGATGGTCCTTAACTATACTTGATGATATTTATTTATGGCTTCTAGCTTATTCCGTCTTACCCGCTAAGGTGATTCCAATTATTTAAAAAAATTCGATGTCTAAAATTTCAGTTTGAGGATTCGATATTATTTACCCGTACCCTAAGACCATTAATTCACTACTAATCAAATCTTCATTTATTTTCGGCAGTGTCTTATGAGCGGTTGAACATATAGACATTTTGCACATACCTAATCGAAAGCCTTCATTTTCTAAAACTTCATTCCTTTGAATTTCTCTCGTATATTTAACAGTTTTGAAAATAATAAAGCTTTGATCCACCAGTCGCGTCATTTTCTCATTTTACCTCTAAAAAAAATGCATAGTCAATTGACTTCATTTTCATTGCAAAGAGTTCAGAAAGGCATTTACAAAAAACAGTACTTTTTATTTTTTGATGGAAATGTTTGGTTTAATTTTTGGGCCAATAATTGGCTAATATTAATGGCCAATTCAATTAAATTAATTGAAAAAATTATTATCATACACAATATGCCATAGAATTAGACGAAAATGATTACTCGGGGATTTTGGGGACTCTGATCACCAATCTGAAGTCCAATTTGGGAATTTCAAAATAGCGAACCGGAAATCGGGCCATTTTCCATAAGAAATGAGAATGGATATATTGACCTTGATAATCTGCGTTCGGGGCTTTTCGAGGTTGCTGATTACGAATCCGAGGTCTGATTTGGTCAATTCAAAATGGCGGACCGGAAGTAGAGTCAATTTATCGAGAAAAACTCGTTTTTGGGCTGAAAATGAGTACTCGGGGGTTTCTGGAGTCGCTGATCACGAATCTGATTTCCTAATTTCAAAATGGCGGACCGGAATGACAGTCCATTTTTCTGGAAAACTCGTATTCTTTTCGTTTTTGGGCTGAAAGTGGGAACTCGGTGGTTCTCGTTATCGATGATAACAAATATGATGTCAAATTAGGGAGAATTAAAAATGGCAGACCGGAAGTAGTATATTTTTTAGGAGATACTCGTATTCTTCATACTTTCAGGCCAAAAAAGTAAAAAATACGAGGTTTTCCGGAGAGATTGACTGTTCTTCCGGTCCGCTATTTTAAATTTCGCAAATTGGACCTCTGACTCGTAATCAGCGACGTCAAAAACCCCGAGTACACATTTTCAGCCCAAAAACGAAAAAAGTACGAGTTTTTCCTGATAAATTGATTCTACTTCCGGTCCGCCATTTTGAATTTACCAAATCAGACTTTGGATTCGTAATCAGCGACCTCGAATACCCCCGAGAACAAATTTTCAAGGCCAAGATATCCATTATCATTTCTTATGGAAAATGGCCCGATTTCCGGTCCGCCATTTTGAATTTCCCAAATTGGACTTCAGATTGGTGATCAGCGATCCCAAAACCCCCGAGTAAACATTTTCGTCTAATTTTATGGCATATTGTGTATAATAACAAATTTTTCTATTAATTTAATTAAACTGGCCATTAATATTGGCCAATTATCGGAAAAAAAATAAAACTAAACATTTCCGCCAAAAAATAAAAGGTACTGTTTTTTCTAAATGAGTTTCTGAACTCTTTGCAACAAAAATGAAGTCAATTGACCCTGTACCTTTTTTTTTAGAGGTTTTCAGATTTTTCATGCTAAAATGACGCGACTACACATAAATACGCAGTAGAATTTTCTTTTTCCTTCTTCAATTCTTTTGGACTTCCTGCCACATGTATGTTTTCTTTTTAAGCGGTGCTAGGGAAAACTACAAAATATATCACAATTAACCAGTATGATACTGGTAAAAAACATCTACGCCTGTGACGTTTACGTCAAAGGATCAGTTAGAGGCTGGTTTTTTTAAATAAACAACACAAATAAGTATAAAAACTTGAAATTAAATATTTCGCCGACGTTCCGGAAATCTAATCTGTTTCCTTTTTCAAGGCTTTTTTGAAAAATCTTTTTTGCTGTGTATGACAAATACACAGGTCTAAGAATGTTTGTTATATTCAATATCCATAGATACTTACTATTTACATAGAACTGTTGATATAGTTAACAGTTTTTTTTTTATGCAATGTTAAGTTTGTGAAGTTCTTCTTTTAACATTGGCAGCCATGAGGATAGTTGCGTGTCAAATTGTTCCGTAGATGTCTGTACAACTTGGCTGCCAATGTTAAAAGAAGAACTTCACAAACTTAACATTGTATAGAAACTAAAAAACTGTTAACTATATCAACAGTTCTATGTAAAAATATAAATACTTAATATTCAACTATATGTATATAAGGCGAACATCAGTGAGCATTATCACTTGGCAAGACTTTACGTCAGTTAGAGGCTGGTTTTTTTAAATAAACAACACAAATAAGTATAAAAACTTGAAATTAAATATTTCGCCGACGTTCCGGAAATCTAATCTGTTTCCTTTTTCAAGGCTTTTTTGAAAAATCTTTTTTGCTGTGTATGACAAATACACAGGTCTAAGAATGTTTGTTATATTCAATATCCATAGATACTTACTATTTACATAGAACTGTTGATATAGTTAACAGTTTTTTTTTTTATGCAATGTTAAGTTTGTGAAGTTCTTCTTTTAACATTGGCAGCCATGAGGATAGTTGCGTGTCAAATTGTTCCGTAGATGTCTGTACAACTTGGCTGCCAATGTTAAAAGAAGAACTTCACAAACTTAACATTGTATAGAAACTAAAAAACTGTTAACTATATCAACAGTTCTATGTAAAATATAAATACTTAATATTCAACTATATGTATATAAGGCGAACATCAGTGAGCATTATCACTTGGCAAGACTTTACGTCAGTTAGAGGCTGGTTTTTTTAAATAAACAACACAAATAAGTATAAAAACTTGAAATTAAATATTTCGCCGACGTTCCGGAAATCTAATCTGTTTCCTTTTTCAAGGCTTTTTTGAAAAATCTTTTTTGCTGTGTATGACAAATACACAGGTCTAAGAATGTTTGTTATATTCAATATCCATAGATACTTACTATTTACATAGAACTGTTGATATAGTTAACAGTTTTTTTTTATGCAATGTTAAGTTTGTGAAGTTCTTCTTTTAACATTGGCAGCCATGAGGATAGTTGCGTGTCGAATTGTTCCGTAGATGTCTGTACAACTTGGCTGCCAATGTTAAAAGAAGAACTTCACAAACTTAACATTGTATAGAAACTAAAAAACTGTTAACTATATCAACAGTTCTATGTAAAAATATAAATACTTAATATTCAACTATATGTATATAAGGCGAACATCAGTGAACATTATCACTTGGCAAGACTTTACGTCCCGTAGGATCGCAACTCAACCAGCGTCGAGAGAACTATAACAATCTACTGTACAAAAAGATTCAGACTCCCAGGTAATTATGATTGTATGATGCATGTCGAACTTTTTGAAAATTATTCACTTTTAATTTTGTACTACAATATTCTAATTGCTTGTAATCTTTGTCAGGATGCTTCAAAAAGCTGTTTATATGAATTCAATGGTTTTCCTACTTGAGAAAACATACTAACGGCATTGAACCCAAATATACATTTTTTCCGTCCATTCGCATTCGAGCGACTACTACGGCGATTCTCGCCTGGGCCTGGATTAAGGATATTTTGGCTCCGTCAGAATCGAATCTCCGACTTTGAATTTTTGTTTTATTTTTGATGGACGTTCTTGTGTGTGTGTGATTTTGGTATTTATTGGAAAAAACCGTCCCATTGATTTTTTCTTAAATTTTGATATTTAAAATAGCTACTTGCTACATCCTGACTGAGAACTCCGCCCTGTGCAATTCTCTTCGTGGTACTTTCGAAAACCAAATTCGTGGTACTTTCGAAAAAAATAAATTCGTTGTATTTTCGAAAAAATAAATTCGTGGTACTTTCGAAAAGTCAATTTTTTGGTACTTTCGAAAAATATATATTTTTCGAACGACGGGGCCAAAAGACGATTAATCGTCGTCCTCGAGATGAAGTCATTTTTTAGGACGTTTAGTGGAATCATATTTTGTGCAGATTTCGATGAAAGACTATGCCAAAGGTGGTTATCAGCCTTTAGTGAAGTGATAAAGTTTCAAAGTCGATTTTTTCATGGGAATTTTAGTCTTTTAATTTTCTTGATAATGTTATATTTTGAAAATGGACCAATAACGACTACACATCATCACGATGTGCTAATTTCTCTAATTAAATATTATACTAGCAAATTACCAGCAGTAAATTGCCATCAAGTAAATCAGTTTTAAATATCTCCACATCAATCTCAAAAAAGTTAAATCAACAATTCATGAAAGAGTTACTCTTATTATTCGCTAATGGTAATATTTTGACAAAATCCTAAATATTAACATAAAATAAAGAACAATGTATAGAGTGGTCTTTACATTCAAGCTGAAAGGTCTATAAGAAACATTTCATAGGAGGTCGAAAGTACAACTAAATAAGAAAACAATTTTTAAAGACAGACTACTTAATATTGAGTACACTTCAGAGCTTCGGTTTATATAGCTGAAAACACAGAATTTATATTTCCTAATGAAGAAAACTTTTGACATCAAGTAATATAAATTTGAGAAGATCAGTTGAAGCAATGGAGCAAGTAGCAACTAATGAAGTGCCAGTTTAAAACCAGAATTACACCATGATAAACTTCAAATGCTAATTTTATATGCCCTGGGGGCGTTGGGTAACTGGAACCTTTGGTTTGGAGATGTAGTTTGCCAGAAACACTAAATCTCGAATACCAACATTTAACGCGCGTTTCATTAACCACGTTAGCATCATCGGGAAATGAGTAAAACTGATTTTATATGGCCAGCAGTGTATAAAATTTCGATTGTAGGATGTTATTGAAAATACTCCAAGGTCATAAAATAAGATCGACCCTACTGTGAATAACAGATAATTTCTCAAAGAATTTATTTGAAATCCCTGATCTCAAAAATGTTTTATGATTATTCATATACATCAACTATAAACTAAAATTATTTCTTAAAACCAATAATCTCAATTCTAGATGTTTTTACAATTTTTCAGCTTTTCCCCATTGATATTCTTAGGCTTTATAATGAAAGGAAGATATTGAGATATCTCCCACAGTTGCATCATCAAAGAACGCAAGAAGCTTATTTTTTTGCAGTTGCCTCCAGATTACGACAAATGTGTCTTTCTAGATGTGTTTTTATCGAAATAAATTGCAACCCAGTATGACCGGTTTGCCCTTTTGCAATGATTTTCATTAGATTTCCAGCGATTTGCTCTCGATTTCTATTAAATTTATTTTCACAAAAATCATTCAATGAAATATCTATCTGCAGATATCCTAAGCTCGAAATTTCATGACTGTATAGGTTGCCTATATGTGTACCAGTATCTCTTTTAAGTTAATTTGTATAAGTTTTTATTTTTTTGACCGTTGACATCAAATTAACTTAGAGTCGTTACCTTCGGTCTCTGTTAAACGTTAACCGTGAGTCAGACCGATTCAGTTACTATGGAAGCAATTGTACTTTCAGTGATTTGGCACACGGTTAAAATTTAACGGAGACCTTCAATGTGTAAACTAGATTTTTCAGTCAATCAAAATTACGCTTCGGTTTATTGTCAATCATCAGTGAAAATTATTATTGTTAAATTTTCCTGTATTAGTTAAACATTTTAAGTCTATTTTGGTGAAGTGTATTGATGCAAAGTAGTCCCTGAGGTGAAGGCGGTTAAAAACATTTTCATTTACATACTACAAACTAACCAAAAATCTTTGTATTTTTTATAATTATCAACGCAAAGACGTCTATCTATACTTGATATTTCTAAGTAGTAATCATTTACGCAATACTTTGAAAAGTATTTAAATGTGTGTAATAAAATACACATTCACGCTACTAATATAAACAATTATTAGTAATCTCGTCAAACTAGTTAGTAATTCACTGTTTCATCACAGATTAACAAAATAAAAAATTGACTTTGAAATTTTTTATTTATCGTATGTCGACAATGACTAGCATTATTTTAAATGAAGTTATCTCTTTCAAGGAAAATACAATTTATGGAAAATATTTTTCACTTAAGTTTAGTTAACTCGACAAATTATTTTATCATTTCTTCGTTAATAATGAAACATTACTAATTTCCAAGAAACGTATATAGGAAAATATCCTATGCTGACAGAAAGATGACTGAAGCTTTAATATGTTTAGAAATTACCAGTGACCTTGATAACTGGAAGCAAAAAATTCGCTGCTGTCTCTGAACCTCAACAGGTTGTACCAACGGAATAAATCTTCCTGGCGCCTTTCATGTGTTTGTCAATATTTACAAAAACATCGGCAATTTATTTACAAACCACAGCATTTCAATGTGAAAAGAAAATGGATACATTTTTAGCTATAAGTTAAATTATCACTTGTAATCTCCCAAGTGCTTGAATTATTGCCGGAAATTTTTCGAGTACATGAATTTTCTTAAAAAATTCATGTACGAAAAAAAATTTCCTTCAATTAATTCATAAACGAGGGGGATTCGGTAAGAAAATTTCACACGAAATAGTATATTATTCAACGAGCACATAATGATGGTTATTATTCACGAGGGTGAAGTTTAAGACACGAGCCGCAGGCGAGTGTCGTAAATCACCAGAGTGAATAATAGCCATTATATGCGAGTAGAATACTATACTTTGTCCACGACTATTAAATATTTAATATTTATTTAATTCATTTTCATTTCATTTCTCCAATTTAAGATAGATTCATACGCCTTCATGTACAATTTTTTCGATTTTTTGGGCAACAAGTTTAATGAGACGATTTCTGCAGCTTCCTTTAGAAATAGAAATAGAAATAGAAATAGAAATAGAAATAGAAATAGAAATGTTTATTTGACCAAAAAAAAAATGTTTTTGGCAAGTCATTACAAAGTGTAAACCTGAAATATAGACAATCTAAACACAAATAACGTATAAATGTAAAAACAAAAAACAAAAAAAAGTACAACTGAATATTCACAACATAAAAATATAGTTACGTAAATTGTTGATGAAAAAGGTTGTATGAATACAACATCAATGAATAGTGATATATATCACATGTTACATATTACAATTAGAATAATCGCGTACATATCAAATAAATTACAGAACTAATGATGCCATGTATACAGTATATATCTCTGGCGGTGTCAGAGAAATCTCGTTTTCACTGCCAGTATCCATTTATTTAATTATATTACTCTTTTTGAGTACCTAATATGTGAAATTATTGAAAATAACGTTGGCGTTGAAATCGCACAAATTTTGACGTTTCAAATCAATTACAGATTACGCTTTGACACATTATCATGGCTTACTAATAAAATAACACGTTTGTATGCGCGTAGGTAAATGGTTTGAAGAACAATGTTGGAGATTGCCGCGAGTTGCTAATAGATGATGCTTTGAAAAAAACTTACTAATGCAGTTTTTGAGTGTTCATTAAAGTACCTGTACCATTTGATTGCTTTCTAGAAAACTTAGAGAAACAACACTTGTCTTTTGGTTGCTGCAATTTTGACATAAAATTTTAGTAAAAAGTCACTAATGTCATTTCTTATAAACAACTGACTGTCCTCATTATTCACTGCAATCAGTGAATAATGAAATTATTATTCACTGCAGGGAATAATGGATAGCACTATCCTTGAGGAAACACATACATAATGAGTACATTATTTAATAGTCGTGGACAAATAAATTAAACAAACTCTAATTTCAATTGACATTAAGATTATTCTAAGACATAACAAGGTATAAGATTAGTAGGCTATGAATGGGTCTTGTTGACAAAGTGACAGAAACGCATCGTAATTAGTAAGTAGTGTTGTGTCAAAAGTTAAAATTATAAGAGTTATTTGAAAATAGAATACGTATAATAGATAAATAATATCTCTTCCACCCATTTTAGTTTCAAAAAATTACTGAAAACTGTTTAGGACAACTCTATTTTTGTGTTATGGAATAAGTATTATTCACTAAAATAGGTGGAACGTTGTTTTCTTTACATATTTTCATGTTTTGTACACATAGCATAGCACAGTTTCAGAGACAACTTGACAAAGATGGCTTTGAAACATCATTAGTAGTAGAGGACTTTAGCCGAAGCTGGGTCTCCCCCCACCACTTTTTGTGACCTTGACCTTGACCGTGAACGTGTATGCAGCTATGGCGTGACCTTGAGCCGTAGCCGGTGCGTACCCTTGAAGCCGGGTTGCATTTGACCTTGAAAAGTCGTCATGACCTTGGTCGTGAACGTGGAGGCCGCTCCGTGGCCTTGAGCTGTAGCCGGTGCGTGTCCTTGAAGTCGAGTTGCATTTGACCTTGAAAAGTACATTCGTTCTTTAAATATACGGTAAAGTGGGGTGACTCTTTCCGTTTTGTGACGTAACAACTCTTCTCTATAAAAGAGAATAGGCTATCAGGGCAAGTATCATACTTAGTCTGATTCGGCTACAGTTAATAAGTGAGTGCTGTGATCTTGAGTATTCCAAGTGAGTTAAATTCTGTAATATAATTATTTGTCATTCTTTCACTATACATAACCGCTCAAATATGAATACCAATATCAATTTATCAGCCCTTAATGAACGTATAATTGAAGACGTAGAGGTTTTAGAACAAAAACCCATTTCATCATTAACTTTAAATAAGATTTACGTCATAAAGAAAATGATGGTGGTTAATACACGGTTTGGTAAATCGATTTTAGTACATTTGTTTGATGAAGGTTCAAATAATACCTTCAAATCATTTTTACCTAAACGTATTGTAGAACTTTTAAGTGTACCTATTATAGATGAAATAAATTCAGTTGATGGTAAATACGCGTTGATTTATTTAGGTCAGAGTTCTCCCATATATATCGGTGCCAAATCGAGAACACTACTAAAATTCGAACTTATTTTTTAAATATGTTATCGAAGTTTCAAAACATTATCTAGTTAGTAAATAGAATATAGTAAAAGAATGGCTGTGGTAGAAATATTACAAAATATAATCTTTTTTAGATTACTCATTATCTCACATCAAATCAGGCTTAGTTCTAGTAGGGTCTTGCCATCAAAGACTTGTACCACAAGTACTTCGATTCAATTTATTTACTTTCCATCAATAGCATCCATGTAAGTAATTTTATAATTAAAAAATATATATATTTCTAAATTTATTTATGTAATTTCCAGCTTTACTACAACCAACAAATATGTGGATGCAATATTCGGCACAAAGGTGGACAAAGGAGGAAGATATTAATTCGGCCATTGATAGACTGTCTTGTAAACTGAGTGACCTAAGTTTGCATTCTCTACATTCTATGAACTATGATCTAAGTGTCAACTTCGATCCTGAACTAGTTGAACGTCTTAAGGAAGATTCTGAAAGGTATAATGCCGGTGTTAACCTGTGTGGCAAATTTTCATGTGGTCTCTTAAATTTAGAAGAATTTTGCGAACAAATGGTACAAATAGATTTAAAATGTTTTTTATATGATATAGAAAAATATCTACCTAAAAAAGTAATTTTAAAATGCCAACTCGAGCAATTTGATGAAGAAACTGTAGACAACTCAATTAGTAGTTAACCACTTATTGTTTTTTCATTTTGTATCGAAATATTTATAATAATAAATATGTATATTAAAATGTATTAATGAACTATATCTATTTTATTGTAAGGATAAAATGAAATAAATGAAACACATTACTTGATCATACTTTTATTTTCCTATTCCTCTGATACATGTATAAAAAAAAAATGTTATTAATACTAAAAGATATTTATTGAAATTTTATATCTAAATCTACAATACATTTATTAAGATAATGAACGTTTGCAAGAGCACAATGACTATAATTGGGTTGAATATGTTCCATACATCTTGGTACAGTCAATGATTTTAGACTAGGTATGCAGTGGGAGCTGTCATCTAGGTCTATGATTCGATTCCATCTTAGATGTTCCAATAGAATGTTTTTCTTTAGTCTGCCTTTGCATAAAATTATAACATCCTGTGGTGATATATGACGTTCATAATTATTAGCTATATTTTGACAAAGCCGTAGAAGTATCGTCGGGAATTCTGACAGTTGAATATATCCATCACTCCATTTTACGCCACCGTGATAGTTGTTCTGTAGCCATCGATACTGATTCTGTTCCCCTCGGGTTAGCGATGAAAAAGGATATGGAGGCTTGAAAAGGTAATGTGCTTGCTGATTAGTGTTACAGCACAGCACAGCCAACTCTTTCACTGTAAACATATTTTCTTTATATTGAAACCCTTGTAAGTCAACAATCAAAGTAGGGAATTCGTTACTTGATGACGCCATTATAGTAGATTTTTATTTAGCGCCGGCAATTCCAGACTGAACTGAACCATCCAATGCACTATAGCTTAAATATGTATCGTGAAGTATAAGTGCATATACACGAGTTTGTTCGGGGAACTTCGTCTTTCGGGTTTCAAATTCTATCTTTATATCGACAGTAGACGATTTCGTTGCATCTGGTTGGTGAGAACAATCTATGACAAACAGTGGCGATTTTCTGAATTCTGCAAGATCCATCATAGGTTCACCCATATCTTTATCATAGTAACTACGCTGGAAGTTTTCATATGCGTAGTAAGCTGCAGAGTCAAGTTTCTTATCGAAATTTAAGTTCCAACGCTCATAAGGAAATACTTCCGCATTTAGATATAGTCGAATATTATTAATATCCGCATGTATAAATTTTGTCACATCTTTGCTTCTATCATCGGAATGACTATTGTTTTGAAATCCAATAATTATGTATCGAGGTCTCTCAAGACTGTTAGTGGTTTTAACGGCCCAGACATCTGAAGCAGTATCGCGCAGAGTAGGTAGCTCATAGAGATCCCACATACAGTAAGCCATCTTAACTCTAGCATTATTACTACTTTTATTAATTCTGTTTAATAATTTAAGCTTTTGTCTATCCTCAGGCACAATATGCCTAATCTTCCATTCAATTTTGTTAATTTCTAAATCTGCATCAACTTCCCCAATGTAGGAATCTTTGAAGGAACGAGCTATTATTAAAATTAATTCCTGCTTCACATTTAAAATACCTTTGGTGTAGTCTTCTGCAAAACCCATAAGGTATTTAAGGGGTAGTCTACCACTAAACACATGGCTAGTACTATCTAAAATATCTTGTTTCTGTTCGCTGAGGCCCCAACCAGTAGTTAATAGTGATCGCAGATGTGTTTGCCCATATGATACCATAGTCTTCATTGTGGTAGTGATGCCAGGCTTCCTAACGACGGCCACTTGCTCACCGCCCATTTCATATCTAATCTCTTCAAAGAGGAAAGCTAAAGCATTATTGGATAAATAACACCGCTTGGTAACATCGTTGGGTGTAAATTTCCCTTCTATATAGATGTAACTTTCTGCAATATCGAGTATAAGGTCTTGAAAATTGATAGGGATACGTATTTCATCGGAGTTTCTATAATATGGTGACCCGTACGGCTTGTATGTATGCTCGTGTAAACTGAGAAGTGACTGATCAAACACAGGTTCGTCGAACACTTCGAGTTTTTCACTAGATGTAGTAACTGTCATTATTAGTTAATTTTCTCTCAGTTTTAATCCAATAGATTGAAGAAATGCACGGTCCTTTGCCGACAATCTATGTCTTAACTGTTTAAGAGGTATACGCTGAATGAATCGGTTTCTACAATCACCCTTCTTTTTATCGTTAAACACTTTATATCGGTAATGTGCTAATCTTTCCTGATTATATCGAAAACCCATTTCTTTTGCTCAAAATATTAAAATTGTTTTAATTCTAGCTTCACAAAAATCTTTTCACCTCGAAAATTAATTAAATCTCCGTTGTCATCCAATATGCGTACAGTAATGTTGTCGATAAACTGGCGTCCTTCAGGTTTAACAGGCAAATATATGATGTTAGCTGGCTCCCTGGTAAGTTTGAATCCAGGTTCAACATCAATATCAAACTCGAAGAGTGTGTGGGATTTAAGAGCATTCAGATACGCTCCGGAAATGATGTTGCAATCTACACGTATCATTCTTACTTTCATTATATCAATGGGGAGTGTCGATTCGTGAGTCTTGTTTGGTGCTAAATATGTCGGTTCAAATCCCAACAGACTACCAATAGAGTTTGCTTGTGTAAAGTCAATTCCGTATTTTGACCGAATCTCACATTTCATTGTATTGTTGTTTGCTCGCAGTTGAAATAATTTTTCTTTTTCTTCATTTGTTAGTTGGCATAACTTTCAGTATTGCATTATATATTTCATCAATTTCATAGACTCCGTACGGTATGTGGATAAATGTGGGAGCTACTTTCGGTGAAGTCCTATAGCAAAAACCATTGTTTGTCTCATCTATATTAAATATAGAATTGTATGAATAAAATCCGGTTAATCCCAGACCATATCGACAGCTCATATCTAGTTCAATCGGGGGATAAAACTCTGCACTGAGCACGCTTGAGCGGCTTGATAAAGTGAAAGTGCGTGACATGACTGATGTTTTTGGAGATTGTGTCTGCCTTTATTGCGATTTGCAGCAGTAGTTGTGTATTAATCTTCTTTTTTTGGGCGGTGATGGAGATAGATTCATATCATTATTTGACGCCACGTTCACCCCGTCCACTTTACAGTAGCAGCAAAATATTTTTCGAGGGGACGGACCATCGTTAACATCAACATTATTTTCGCCTTCAGAAGAATAATGTTCTTGACAGTACTGGTATTTTAAAATATCAATGTCATCCTGAAGATGTTTGGGTAGTTTATCCCACACTAATGCAATTTCATAAGGGGCGCATGCAATCATTACTTCTTTAGGCATATCTGAAAGTTGCTGTTTACTCATCTTCAACAAGCTGCGTAGTCTAGAGAAAGCAATCAATGAGTGGCCCATCCGTTTAATTGCCTCTCGATCCATCGATGGGGTCACAGATGCCATTTGGATAGTTTTATTTAACTTTCGAAGAAAGAAACTTTAAGCACAAATGGCCACACCACACTGTGTTGAAATTTTGTTGACGCTCATAATTGTAGTAGATTTTATCCGTAAACGTTGAACCATTGCGCAAGTACAGAATTAATTCTCTTGGTGGGGGTAAATCGCCAAAACTATCGAAATATGTGACCAAACTACCACGTTTTTTATATGCCACCCAATGTGTTCCCGGGCCATCTATAGTATCCAAATTTATGATGGCGGATTCATTACGATTTGGCCCGGAATTTGGTAAAGTATCGCGCATAAATATACCCCGAAAATATGGCACCTTCATCTTCTCAGCATAATATTTAAGATCGATGTTGGTAAGAGGTTTTCGAGGCAGTGTGTCTAGTAGTTTTTTGAACTTTGTGATTTTAGATAGAGGCCCAATCCCTTACGATATGGTTTCAAATATAGTCCCTTGCCACTTTTCCCAACAGCAATTGCCTCCATATGTCTATTATGGCGGTTTGTTTCTGCCAATTCCTCTCTGCCTTTTTTCACGTCATTTATAGCCTTGGCTAAGCCTACTGCAGAGCCTGCTAAACTACCTAACGCCGATAAACCAGCAAAAATAGGTATTAAGGGTAGAATTCCACCAACTTTCGGAATCGGTATTATGCGAGGTGTACGGATATTGCGTTTTCCTCCAGCTGATCTCATGTGTCGTCGTGCAGCTTGAAGCGCTACTTGCATAACTTTTCTAGTATCCTTAGCTACAGATCGCTTACCACCGGCTTTACGCAGATCATCACGTACCTTGCGTACTATTCCAGCCCCGAATGCTACCTTTCTAACATTATTCTTCCTGCTTTTATTCTTCTTTTTATTTCTTTTTGTAACACGAGATGTGGTTGATTTACATCCCATACCAAGACGTTGTTTTCCCTTCATTATAGTCGTAACCAACCACGCGGCAGCGTTTTCTTTTAAACTTGCCTCTTTGGATTTAACTCGATTCCACGCAGCTTGTTCAAGTTGATAGTCTGCTCTATGTCGGGCTGATAAATCGTTCGAGTTTTGATCGTATGCAATATCGTGCTGCTTGCATGCAGCGTCGAGTTTATTTATACCTGGATCGCCTCGTGCTAATCTTTTTTTTAATTTAGTACCTGGACCACAGTACTGGTAACCGCCGGGTAAATGTAGTTCAAATGGAAACTTATTTATTAGAGAATTAACTACCCCCTTACCGACCTTTAAAAATCGGCTGTTCTTACTTGTGCGCTGCTTGACTAACAACATTTAAATAACAATTGTAATGCATACATCTATTTATATAGTCTTCAACCGTGCTACGATGCGCATTGTGAAGCAGAGCCAGAATTTTTCTATAGAAAATTTAGATGAAAAAGTTGGATGTGGATTGCAAATTGAATCGCGTCATGGGCCATTACTTCCATCAACTGTTCGTGGACTACTTATCGGCCCGAGTAACTGTGGCAAGACGAACTTGATGATATCTTTGCTTACTCACCCCCTTGGATTACGTTTTGAAAATGTATACCTATATTCAAAGTCCTTATATCAACCCAAGTATGAGTTCTTACGCACCATACTATCACCGATTAAGGGATTAGGGTTTTATACATTCAGTAATAATGCGGAAATAGTACAACCGTCTGATGCCAAGCTCAATTCTATTTTTATATTCGATGACGTTATATGTGAAAAGCAAGACGTAATTCGTGCATTTTTCTCAATGGGCCGTCATAGAAATGTAGACTGTTTTTATCTCGCACAGACATATTCTCGTGTAAATAAACAAATCGTAAGAGACAATAGTAATTTTTTAGCTGTATTCAAACAGGACGAAATGAATTTGCATCACGTTTTCTCTGATCATGTCTCACCAGATGTATCTTTTAAGCAATTTCAAGAAATGTGTGCCCAGTGTTGGAAAGACAAGTATGGTTTTCTTGTAATTGACAAAGATAGAGATGTGAATGAGGGGAGATATAGGAAAGGACTTGATAGTTTCATATATCCATAAAGTATAACAATTAAAGTTTCAATCGACCTGTGGACGGCGTCGGGACTACTTCGTTGAGGCTAGACATTGGAAAAGAAAATGAAAGACCATAGCAATATCGATGGAGACATGGCAAGGGAAGTAAACCTCAAACGGCAACTAGTTGAAGCTACTGATTCTGTACGTAAAAAATTTAATTCACTGAAGAGTAGAAATGTTGAGAGTCAGTTAGCACTTGAGAAGATCTATGAGCCCATAACAAAACCTTTAAAAGTTATGTCATCTGCCTCACAGATAAAATCACATAACCAGACACCACCAACACCGACACAATCTCGAGATAGTAATAAAGCTACGACCAGTATGTTTAAAGCGACACCTGAAACCAGTAGCGACGATGGCGAGAATAATGCAGCATATTATATGGAAACACCACCAAGATCGTCGTTAATGAGTACTCCAGGCTCAGAAAGATCCATTGGTAGTGTAGAAGAGAAATGTGCTGTAATCAAACAACATCTAGAAAATGTAAAGTCCGGCAACTATAAATATGACACTGTATATGGTGTTCGTCTAGACCCCCATACAGGCAAACTACATATGGGTAATGTCGAGGTGCGGTTTTCTAGTGGGGATATTACGTTGTGGAATGGTAATAAGTCTCTAGGAACGTATTCTGGCAGTCCTAAGTTGTACGATGTAATATTTTTGAAGTACCCATTAGTTCTACGCAGCGATGAAGTATCTCTTTTTGACGAGGAGTATCAAATATATGGCGAAATATTAAAAAAGACGAGAGCAGCATATAAACACTATGATATCAAAAAGGGTTTGAATAAAACTAAATGGAAAAAATTCAGTGACATTATAGAACCACTAACATCTTCTACAGTAATGACGAGATCCAGAACTGGTTTGGGCTTTCCGCAAATGCCACTTCAGAAAATATACAATAGTAAAGGTGTCGACTATGTTTATTGGAATAAGCCAAAAGAGTTGGTAGATCGTCTACGTCTGCTGTATAGCTCAAAAATGGCAGGTAACAGTGGCGTTAATAATGAAATAATTAGTTTGTTGGAGGAAATGAGAGAAGAAAAAATAATCTATTAACATAATTATAATGGGGAAGTATAATATACTGTGAAATGCTTAAATCAGATCAGATGTAATTAGAAATGCTACCTGGTCACAACACAATTGATAAATTTGGACGCAGAAGAGGCGGCGCTAATAAATCATTAGTCGTGCGTGGTCCACCAGGTCTTGGCTTTAAGCTAACTACAGATAATCACTTCGACATTCAGAATAAACGTTTAAAGAACATTGGAGAACCGGTAGATAGTCAGGATGGGGTAACACGCAACTATGTTGAAGAGCGACTTACTACCTTCTTTGCAGACATCCGCAAGGCTATGGATGAGGCCACTAACTTAATTATCACAGCAATGGAAAAGTATGTTAATGGTCAAATGGAAAAGTATGTTAATGGTCAAGTTTTGTTAGCTGTTGCTACTGCAAAAACTTATGTAAATGAGGAAATTCCGAAAAAAATTGATAAAGGAAATGTACGGGTTGTTGCAGAGATGAAAAAGTATATTAATGAACAAATACGAGCGAATATTGATAAGGAACATAAAACAGTGGAAAATTCAATTTCTCAGCAAGCTAGAGAGCTTCAGAAAATAATTGACAAAATTAATAAATTAGAAGAATTAACTTATTAGAAATTAGTCTATCGGCAAACATGTAACAGCTTAGTGTATTCTCTGCACACCCATTCGATCCAATAAGTTAACATGGAAATCAGTGCTACAAAGAAGGCCATTGTGCAGGAACTGCACAGGTTACCCCGAAAAAATTTTCGTAGAAGAAGAACAATCATCAAAGGGTATGCGGATTTATGGCAAATGGATTTGGCTGAAATGCAGCCATATGCGAACCTTAATAAGGGCTATAGATATATCCTCGTAGTGATCGACTGCTATTCAAAATATGTGTGGACAAGACCCCTAAGAAATAAAACGGGTATAGAAATTACGAAGGGTATGAGGAGCATTTTGCAAAAATCAAACTACTCACCTAAGAATCTTCAAAGCGATCAGGGTACGGAATTCTACAACAAAAACTTTTCCACTTTAATGAAAAAGTATGGCATTAATCATTACTCTACATATAGTACGAAAAAAGCAGCAATTGTGGAGAGAGTGATACGAACATTAAAAAATTGGTTATATAAAGAATTCTCAGCCAGAGGTAAATACAAATGGTTCGATATTCTATCCAACGTCACAAAAAAGTACAACAATAAAGTACATCGAACTATTGGCATGAAACCTGCTGACGTTAAACCAACCACATGTTTAAATGTGTATAATCACATTAGGATTGCTTTAAAACCCAAGTTTAAGGTTGGTGACATAGTTCGAATAAGTGCATACAAAGGTGTATTTGAAAAAGGTTATACAATTAATTTTTCAACTGAACTTTTTAAAATTGTGAAAATAAACATAACGAACCCAACAACTTACCAGCTCGAGGACATGCATGGACAACCAATCAAAGGATGTTTTTATGAAATGGAGTTACAAAAAACTAAGTATCCCGACATATATCTAGTGGAGAAGGTTTTAAGAAAGAAAGGGAACAAAATATTTGTCAAATGGCTTGGACTTTCCAATGAACACAACTCTTGGATTGACAAAATGGATGTCGTGTAAATGTAAAATATGCATAATCAATTTATATATTTACTTATGTATCAGTAATATGGAAATAAAATATGTATACGATATTAATGTGTTTTATTTAAACGTATAAAATTCATTATTGAATTGCTTTATTTCACTGTAACAGTATTTAGATTTTATATTTCGTTAAGTTAAAGAGAAGAAAAAACAAATTAATATAAATATATTTTATTTTAAGCAAAATATGTAAAAAATACAAATTATTGTAAAAAAAAAATTCTTCATGAAATCCCACGCCTTAACATTCGAATTTCTCGATTCCAGGACACCAGCATTTTCTATTGTGATGCAACATATCCACATAATAGTGACCGACATTTTCGCACAATAGTTTATTATGTCTACACTGGCTGCATATATTATTCCAGCAATTGCTCCCGAATTTATCACATGCCATACACCGCTGCCTTAATGGATGGTCCACCATGCAAACACCACAAACATCTCTCATTATTCCGAAGTTGCTGCGAGCCAACATTTGAAGACATTTACGACACTGACGTTCCCCAGCTTTTCTTCCTTGGAACCTCTGAATTGACACAGGATTCTCCCTTACACAAATTCCACACAAGCCCGTACATGGATTGAAATATTCCTTCGGCCAGGAAACGTAGCAGTTATGACACACCATTTGGTCATTTATTCTAAAAGGATATGCTGCAATGGTTGGTTTTGACTGCCACTCTTTTGGAAAAGGCATTTTTAATACTTCTTAATACTTTACAATATGTACAGTATGAAAGCAGAATAATAACTGTGCTCCTCATTGTGTTCATTCTCATTTAAGTAGATGCTGAGGGCGCTGACGTCAGAGGTGACATGACGTCATCAACTGTATATAAACGAGGAGGTGACTCGATACAAGTCAGTTGATTTTCAACACTACACTATCTGTGTCTCTCTACACTGACGTTAATTTCTTAAATCTTCAATGGCTGGTTTACGAAAGTTTATGGTTGGTGCACCCACGGGATACACCAATTTTGAATTCCTTGACTGGTTGGCGGAAGTTGATTTAATTAATAACCAATGGGGTGATGAATTGGATGCCGAAGTCGAAATTCCTGATGCCGAAGTCGATATTCCTGAGGTCGTTATGGGCGAGGTAGAAGAAGAAGATCTGCGCTCCGATGACGAGGGGGATATCCTCGAAGACGCAGGCGTAGATGAAGAAGCTGTGGTTGAAGAACAGGAAGTCGTCCGACATGATATTGATACGGACGACGATGGTATCGTGGCTGATGTATCGTACGAGGAGAACGAAGTAGAACAGGCCCACAGGTATCTACAAAGAGGGCACGATAATGAGGCATTGTTTTGTACAACCATGGCATATGTAGCTATAGATGTAAGAGGTGGTACAGATTACGAATTATGCTACATGTGTTACATGGACTACCAGAGACGTGTCGATCAGTCACTCCATCGGCACATCGACATACATAGTACCACACGATTGGCCGATGGTGTGAGAGATGACTGTAAATCGTGTAGAAATCCACTACATCAAATAAGGCCTGTGGAAATTTGCAATATATGTAACAACAATAAAAAAACCTAATTGTAAATATGTAAATAGTTAAGTTAGTTTAGTTAAGTAAGTTTAGTTATGTTAGTTTAGTTATGTTGTATTTTATTGTAAATATATATACAGGGTGCGCCAAAGTTCTGAATTTGGTCGATTACGGCTCTATATGAAATGGTGGAAATATATTGTCTATAGATTATTTTCTTGATTTTCAATTCTGAATAACCAGAAAATATGTACAATTATACAGGGTATTCCGTTTTCGTTGTCCGGGCAACAACTTCGTTATTTTAAATGGAACACCCTATATTTTTTTCCTTTATCGAGTTACTCATCTAATTATATTCATAAATCTATTAAGGTGGTAGGTACTTAAAATTAACCGTTTACGATATAAAAGAGATTTTTTGACAAAAAGTGAGGTTTACGGATAAGTTTTTGAGTACCTCTGATTTCATAGACAAGAGAGTTTTCAAAATTCTGCTTATACCGTTATGTTGGGCATATTAAGGGCTAGTAGGGCAGAAACATTATTAACATTAATCTTATACAGAGTGCTGAAAAAATTGAGTTTATTTTTTCGCTAATAAAAAAGGCCGTAATTCAATTTTTTCAAATGGGACGTACTATTTTCAGTTCTGTCATCTAATGAAGTGTTAAATTATCTTTCCATTGATATATCATAGTAGGTATTTATCTTTAAAAGTTGCATAGATATTAAGGTTAATTGTCTGGATCAGACTAATTGTGTAGTAGTACAAGCAGTTTTCCATAATTAATTATTAGCCTTCTGAAATATTATTTTTTTACTTAGAATTGTTGGACAAAGAATTGAAATTAATACCAGCACGTATGTAATAAAGAATTTACTCATAATAAAAAAACAATTATTTTAACAAATGTTCAAAATGTTCACCATTTCGATCGAGACACATCTGAGTCCTCTTCCTAAATGAATGACGCATTTCTTGCAGCATCTGCGGAGTAATGGCTACAAAGGCACGTCTGATCCTATTTTTCATGTCATCAACAGTGGTAGAAGTGTCGCGATAAACTATATCCTTTACATAGCCCCGTAAAAAAAGTCCATAACTGTCAGATCGGGCGACCTTGCAGGCCATGCTATTGCTGCGCCACGCCCTATCCACATATCATTGAAGTTGCGATCTAACCATTCTCTGACATTTGCTGCAAAATGAGGCGGACCTCCATCTTGCTGAAACCACACTTTTTGCCGTATATCAAGAGGAACGTTTTCTAGGAGAACCGGCAATTCATTTTCCAAAAAATCGTGATATATTCTTCCATTTAAGGGTCCATTAAAGAAATGAGGTCCAATAACAATCGGCCCTACTACAGCACCCCATACATTTAATGACCACCTCTGTTGGGAAACTGTTTTTAATAAATGAGGATTGACATCTGAATAATAATGAATTGTGTCCATTGACAGTCATTTTTCTTGCTGGAACTTAATTCATGAGGTTTGTACTGCACCACCAGTTTCGATAAATCTGTCTCTAAGATTACTAAATGCAGGTTCTAAAGGGTGTCTCCTTTCAGGATATGTGGTTTTATAGACTCGGGATGCTAAGAGGCTGTTCCTTGAGCACTCCCCCAGAATAAAAATCATGTCAACCATTTCTTCCCGCGAATAATTCATATTTATTTTGAAACACTTCTTCACTGGACAAATCAATAGACAAACATAAACTAACGACAAGCTAGAATGTGCAAATACCTAATACGTTCCACTCCTGGCAAACCTAGAATTACATAGCGGGTTACAACGTGAATGAATGCGATGGATTTAAGATAAACAACGATAGATATAATTTGCAGCGATGTCAAGTTAATAACAGTGTCCACACCCCAGATTAGTAAAGTGGGAGGTTGCCTATTGACTTTTGAAGGGCGAGTCAAGATGCCATATTGCGCGTCATTGTGCCTGTCCTGTGTTTGAACAAAGTTTTTCTGTATGATTTCATTTTGAATACGAGTAATATAGAACACTAAAACTTAGGTCGAAAAGAAAGACACTAGAATATTACATAAATTACACCTTTTCAATATGAAATCATACAGAAAAACTTTGTTCAAACACAGGGCAGGCACTATGATGCGCAATATGGCGTCTTGATTCGACCTTGAAAAGTTAGTAGGCTACCTCACCCATGTTTACTAATCTTGGTCCACACCATCGCCTCGGCGCGGAGCGAACAAACTCAACACGTGGCATCAACGGATGTATCACCTCTCTGTCTACATGAGCCACCATGAGCAGTATGCTTTGAAGATTGTCGTGCCAGCTCGTAAAAGTTGAGTTTGCACGACAAACAACAAGTCATACTGTCAAAGTTAATTTATGTGATGTAATGTGATGTAAAATTATGTGAATTTCAGCCAGACAGATATTTAACCTTAATATCTATGCAACCCTTAAAGATAAATACCTACTATGATATATCAGTGGAAAGATAATTTAACACTTCATTAGATGACAGAACTGAAAATAGTACGTCCCATTTGAAAAAATTGAATTACGGCCCTTTTTATTAGCAAAAAAATAAACTCAATTTTTTCAGCACTCTGTATAAGATTAATGTTAATAACGTTTCTACTCTACTAGCCCTTAATATGCCCAACATAACAGTATAAGCAGAATTTTTATAACTCTCTTGTCTATGAAATCAGAGGTACTCAAAAACTTATCCGCAAACCTCAATTTTTGTCAATAAATCTCTTTTATATCGTAAACGGTTCAGTTTAAGTACCTACCACCTTAATAGAGTTATGAATATAATTAGATGGGTAACTCGATAAAGGAAAAAAATATAGGGTGTTCCATTTAAAATAACGAAGTTGTTGCCCAGACAACGAAAACGGAATACCCTGTATAATTGTACATATTTTCTGGTTATTCAGAATTGAAAATCAAGAAAATAATCTATAAACAATATATTTCCACCATTTCAAATAGAGCCGTAATCGACCAAATTCAGAACTTTGGCGCACCCTGTATATATTTTTACTTCCTTTTATACTTCTTTTTTTTTCTAAATATACTTCTTTTTTTTGTAAATATAATTCTTTTTTTTTTTTTTGTAAATAAATATTTCTGTAATATGAAAATGTGTTTTTTATTTACATCTTGTAAAGTCTAAAAAAAATAAGATATAATTTAAAATATCTGTCTATGTGGTGGAAATGCTGCTATGAAAAAAATAATCTGTGTATAAGAAACAGTCTACCACCTCACTCTTAATGTACGTTGTGGTGGTTGAATGGCACTAGTATAAAATTAATATGGGGTTGGTATAGGCTAGACTGCTATAGTAAAGCGATATTATGCTACTCAAGTGAAGACAAATGTACTAATTTCTTATTATGTAAGTCAATTTACCCCACTTTATTTTGCACTTAAAATAGAGAATAATAAACAAATAATTTCTTAGAATCGATATATTTATTTACATAAAAAAAAAACATTTGTATAAATTATTAATTACAAAAATTAAATATCCTCATCATCCATATATTCTTCATCGGATACCTCGTCACTATCATAGTCGTCCTCATTTGGAATGGTCTCCAGACTCCAGAGTGACGGTGACCGATCCATCGACCCCATGGGCTCCACTCTACTGTCTCCACAGTCCTCGGTCGTACTATCAGGCACCTGTGGGGTGTCCTCAATATCTTCCAATGATGGTAGCGGTGGTGGTTCGTATCGTAGAAAGAACTCTGTCCAATAATCTGGTCCAAGTATCGGATCACTGCTGGACGACACGGTATGATCTTGAATCTCAGTATTCATAGTGAGAGCTCTCTAATACAGAACTGATAAAGAATAGAGGATTCTCTCAGTTTTAAGTATGTCAGTTTACCCCCACTTTCTCTCCCACGTTTACGATAGTGGTGGCGACGGCAATGTTACCATGAGAAAAATCCGTATATGATGAACCTAGTACCCACAATTCTTGCAAATGTTGGTTATAATATAGAGTGGGGGTCCATTTATATAAGAAACTCCCATCATCATGTTTCTCAGTTAAACTGCAAAGTTGCAAGAAATGGCTGCTCAAGACAATACAATAAGTTCCAGCGACTGCGCAGAGTCGACAATGCCATTCTGGGAATACGAATACAGAATGGCCATGGAGTACAGAGATAATGGTAACATGCCAGACAGTAGTACTTGGTCTGTGCCGTTAGTACGCTACTTGGATGATCTAAACCAGGATGGTCCTGATGGTTCAGAATGGTGGAGACCATTGGGAGTTGAGCCACCCAGTAGTCCTAGCTCATTTATAGAGGTAGAGCCGCCTAGCAGATCTAGTTCACCGAGTGAATGGTCACTGAACAGTGGGTCAGAAGACGAAGAAGAAGAAGAAGAAATAGATGTATAACTTTTATGTTATGTAATAAAAATAAATAAATTTGTAATCTTTCTATATTTTTTTTTAATGAGTTATATAATAAAATATCAGCACAGAAAAAGTATTTTTTATTAACAAATATTTGCTTAAATTACCAAATTATACCATTATAATTTTGAGTTGAGAATAATGTAATCAAAAATAAATACAGTAATTAAATATAAAAATATGTAGCATACAGTGCGCCACTGACCGATTGGCAGCTCGATACAGAAATACAATTATTCTACCGACCTCTAAATGTCACCCAACGAAATATACATCTGAAGTAAGTTGTTTTTGTAGACATATCATAGGCAACTCTATACAGGAATACAGTTATTATTCTAGCGACCGCTAGATGTCTCACATCTAAAGTAAGTAAGGCGTATGAAAATAAAATAACGTTTACAAACCAATACAATACATTCATAAAAATAAATAATGATACAAAGGTATGTATAATTAATAATAATTGTTAGAACGCGCGCATGTAAATGAAATGGTAAAATAGGTAGTGTAATATTAATTTCATACACTCTGTTTTAGAGGTATGTATATTTTTTTCTCTCGCAGGAGTATAGAAATAAAATAACACTATTTGTGCATAGTAAAATGCACACCTAAATAAAGTTAGAAATCATTTTTTTTTGTAAAAAATATATAGAGGTATGTATCATTTTTTTCTCAAGGGAGTATAGAAAAAAAAAACAGTATAATATTAATTTCATACACTCTGTTTAGAAAAGAATAATATGATGGTATGTATATATATTTTTTTAAATGCACACCTAAATAAAGTTAGAAACCATTTTTTGTAAAAAATATATAGAGGTATGTATCATTTTTTTCTCAAGGGAGTATAGAAAAAAAACAGTATAATATTAATTTCATACACTCTGTTTAGAAAAGAATAATATGATGGTATGTATATATATTTTTTTAAATGCACACCTAAATAAAGTTAGAAACCATTTTTTGTAAAAAAAAACAGTATTGGTGTGTTTTTATTTTCTTCCTGTATTTTCTTTTGTGAGGCTTCGATGTTTTGTTTTGCTAAGAGAATGGCTCGCCTGGCGGTATCTCGTAATTTGTCATCACCAGCGCGGGCGGACGTTTTCTCTGCTCTTTCACGCTTCACTTTTTCCAGTAATTTGCCGAAGTTGCTGAAGATGTCCCTATCACTGATCTGAGAAAAAATCTCTTGTTCTTCATCGGAAGAGTCGCTTAAATTAACAGGCGATGAACGATGAATGCTGTGCTGTGGTCTCGATTTCACGACAGGCTCCTTACCTTTTTTGGATTTTTTCTGCACACTAGAAGTAAGAGGAGCTGGTTCTTCCAAAATGTTTCTAAGGATGCTACGATGATCACCCTTCTTGGATTTCGCCGCCTTACCCTTTTTTGAAGAACGATTATTCCTAGGAGCCGGTCTAGAAATCCTAGAAGGACCTGGTGAATTCTTAGACTTCTTGGGTGGTTGAAATTCATCCCCGGAATCTTCGACAACGTCAGCATTATTCTTTCTGGCGAATGCAGGAAGGGGCAAATCAATCGGCTCTTTGAACTTGCCTTGGTCTTTGACGCCACCGACATTGGGACCCGCGTCCTGAAGTGGCACAGCAGCTTCTTCTACCACATTACGTTCCACCTCATCCAGGATACGATACAACTCCGAATTGTATTCTTCAATCACATCCTGGGACAGGTGGTAATCCACGTCGATGTCGTTAAAATCAGTAGCACCCACATCGATGTCGTTGAAGTTATTGCTACCGCCACCACCACCACTGTTTGTACGCACGGCGTCCTCCTGTGATGGCCTAAAATTCGACACAAAGGCCATCGCCGTCAAAACATCCAATATTGGCGAAGCAGCTCTCTTCCTACTACCACCAGCCATCTGCGAATAGCTACTTCCTTCCATTTTTTTTTAAGTCACTAACAACAACTAACACAAAGCAAAAAGCGTTTAAGTCTTTTAACGACCCGTCAGCACTTAAGGATAGCTGAAGACGAAATGAATCTTGTTAGCATTGCTGGCGCTTATGTAGAGGAGTTCACCCCCACTACTCCTCCCCACCCATTTTTCTGATTGGTTTAAATTCACCCCCATCGTTAATGTATCTGCACATTTCAAGTCCCCACATCGATATAGTTCTCTTCATATATTTAAAGCAAATAACAAAATGTCAGGGTATTTGATCTTTACCCTAAAGTCAAAGGCGCCTACACTTTTTATGTGCCTTAAGTATATGAAGAGAACTATACCAAACTTCGACTATGCACACTCTCAGTAAGAAAGTGGTGTAATAGCTGAAAGCGTTAATAGTATACACTTTACATTATTTGATTACAATTTATTTTGAGAGAAAAGAAACACAACAATTCATGTATAAATTTTATTAACAACCAATAAGAGAACACATGTCATACATTTGCTACAACTGACTAAATACTGTTTTAAATTGATTAAGTGAAATATTGGGGATGAATTTTCCAGTTTAGTAGGACGTTCGCCGATCTTTGCGTTAGTATTAAAAGCATTATATGTGACACATATTCATTGACTTAACTCGGCTATTGCGGCAAGTAAAGCATCTAAATTATCATTATTTTTTTCAACACCTCGTTCGAGACTATTTACGGCTGATATTAGCATCTCGACGTTTTGCTTTGGTTCACTTTGAAAGAATCTTATATCAGAGTGTCCCCAAGGCAAAGTTTTTGTGGTATTTAGAATAACAAAACGCTTATCGTCGTGATGACAAAGTGCTACTTTATTACGCATCTCCGTATATATATCATGTAAATGACTTCTAAACGTGTTCATTTTTCTAAATATTAAACCCCCTTGTTCCACAACTTTCCTGTAGTCGTCTAATGTCAATTCTTTTTAATAACCGACTTCTTGACACCTTTTGCTTTTTTTAATTCGTTATTGACGGATTGCACGTAATAGGCTTTGGCTCCCGTACCATAAAAGCTAATTATAGGATCCCCAGGAAACTCATCTTTCATATTTCCGAGCACCGATGGATTTTTTGGAATATTAAATTTGTTTCCTACAGTGTAATTGGACGTATCAAATTTTTCGGGATTTTGTATGATAAAGTCGTAAAAATTGTCAGTAAAAATTTTGATTATTAATGAATCAGTGTCAGTGTACAGCAAGGAAGCATCATTGCCAAATTTACTTTTAATAACTTCGTAAAAGAACTCATACAATACAGTCTTTGACAATTCAAGCACGCAAAAGCCAACAAAAATCGCCTTGTTATATAAGACCCTCAATTTACCCATTTCAATGGCCACAAAATCCTCTGAGAAAATTGTGCATGACTTAAAATTTGGCCGAGCTATTAGTGCATTTGCACCTACAGTTTTTTTGATACTTTCCCAGTGAGTCACTAACTTTATATCTTTTCTATTATCTACATTTTCCATTGTTTTTCCAAAAATTGAGTTGTTCATCAACTTATACTGGTCTCTTTCAAACTTATTGGTTGCATTGTTTCGCATTTCTGTATTCAAATCGATGTATTTTTTTAACCACGCCGACTGATTGAATTTAAGCACTCTATGTGTTTTTAACACCATTAAACCATGTTTAATGGCTTGTTTCAGGTTTCTGTAATGTACAACATATCTCTTTTTGTCATTCAAATTTGGAATTAATTTCGAGGATTTTGATTTTGACTCCGGTGGTATAATGCTTTCTACCAAAAAAGGGAGATCTGAGTGCAAATCATGTAATTCTTCCGGGTAATGTATGTCTACTTCAAAAACATACCCGATGGCGCTTTGATCTGAAATGTTGGTAATATCTAAATCGAGAATTTCTCTTTCAGACATCCACTCAAATCCGCTAGATGGCAGCATCTGACACATACTATGGCCATATAAATTCGTGCTGTCGAGATATGTAATAAATGAGGAAGGTTCTGTACAGTCATAATTAGGTAGGAATTTATTGTTTGCAATATGCTTCCTTTCTGAGCACTGACTTATCCCGCCACGTATACCCCTTTTAAAAAAGTGAATCATGTCAATGTCTGTTAATAGCTCAAGTTCTACTTGTGTTAATTTTAACATAGCATCCCATGATAAACCTGGACTAGTGAAGTAATGTGCCGGGTCCAATTTATACTTGTTCAGGCAAATTTCACGAAAATTTTCAAATACGTCACATAAAAGTAGCACGTCTGTGGTTAAATAAATATCTGAATAAGATCCCAAACTGTTACACTCAAACAACCTCCACACATTTTGAGCTCTTTCGTAATCTTCGTCTGATATGTGTGTTTCATTTAGGTTATCATAAAATTCTTCTTTCGAAGGCAAATTTTGATTATTTAGCTTCTCTAAACTATCTACAAAGCTATATGGAAATACGCCTTTCCGCCGCATTAAATTAAATTTTACGTCATCAGCACAAAAGTTTCTAGTCATAGCCATTTGATCGTCTGATAAATTTTCTCCTAAATGCTGTAGTGATGCCGACATAAATTTGAAACTATCAATGAATCGTAATTTTAAAAATTTATTTTTATTTTCTCCCTTGCTGTTAACATAATCATGCATGTAAAGGTGTTTTGTGAAAGATATATATTTCTCCTTGTTTTGTGGTATTACTTCAATTTTATCTTTATGTGCACACAACTCTTTGACAAATAGATGTATGTCATATCCACTCATATTGTGAAATATAACAGGGATAAAATTTGGAATTTTATAATTTAAATTACAGATAGAATGAGCAGCACCGAATCTTATTTTACCAGTTATGTGGCAATGATCTTTCACTTTTACGTCACCTTCTTTAAAGGGTTTCTCACATATACCGCAAACGGTTGCATTGTTAAAATTTTCTATCTCCGATGGTGTTAGAGGAGCCATCGGTGTTACATCTTTCAAATATGTATTATAAATTTCTCTTACATCACATTCTATACGTGATACAAAAACCTTAGCAGCATCAGATCCTCTATATAGCTCAAACTTGGAAAGGGAATTATCAAAAGAACATTTTATGAAATATGCGAAAGAATACGGCTCATGAATGAAGGTCTTGTTAGTGTAAGAGCACTGAGGATTAGGCTCACACGTGTTTATTGGTTTAAGAATTGATTCAAAATCAGCATATACTACGAATGGTACTTGCATTTGCTTTTCAAAATTTTCAAATTTTAATATATTTTCCGGTACCTGTTTTCCATATTTATCAAGCCGAAATTGTGTCGATGGTGTTGTTGTATAAATATGATTACAATCATTTTTCTGATGAAGCATTAACTGGCGCTCATTGCTAAAATACAGCAAACATCCGTCACAGAAATATTTTTTATGTCCGTGAGCAGAAATTTGATGTGAAACTAACCCAGATAAATTCTTTATCCAACAATAGTGAGTTTTGGCACAGTCTATTGAACAATGGTGATCTTCATCACATTCCGAGGAAATTAATAACAAATTAACATGCATACGTAATTTTTTCTCAGAGTAACGCAAAGGTCCGACAACATCATACTTTATTCTATTATTCTCAAATTTCTTTTCTAAACCATATACGTTAATCGATATATTATTCAATTCTTCAAATTTAGAAATATCGCGCAATTTAACTGGAAAATCCATACCTGTCAAGTTTAAAACTCTTGAATAATGCGGATAAGATGACATGTCAGATGTTTGACCATTTGCAGGATACAGTGCTGAAGTTACAGCCCAAGCAAAGCAGCATTGATCATGGTTTTCTATATTCACTACGGCCTTTTTGTTTTCTATGTACTTTGGTAGTTTAATATATGATGAACCACGTAGTGGACTGTACTTATTCACATTTATTTCCACAAATTTTATTTCCTCAAGGGCCCATCCTAAAAATAATATGCAGTTATTAATCATTATTCTACACTTCGATAAATATTTACGTACCGGAATCGCGTTCTTGGAACTCTGTAGTTTGGGCAACCATCATATCCACAAAAGTATCGAGAAAGCTGCCTAAATCCATACCTTGATCCAAAATTTTATTGCAGGTGTTAAATGATTTCATTTCAGACACTTCTTGAGTTTGCAATATGTATCTGGCAAATGTCTCCATGTTTATCTTCACTATTTTGTGAAGCATCAGGACTTCATGCAATAAATCCAATACTTTATTTCTAATTTCGTTGAAAAACATTATATAGTCCAATTTTTCATTTTCACTATGCACTCGGTAACTTATTATTCTATATTGGAAAGCACTTCGGACAATTTCTACGCCATTCATCAAAGGTACACACGAATTTGTTCTATGCTGCAATGTCCTCTTATAAGATTTCATCTGTCTAGCTGTTAGAGTCACATTACAGCTGTAACACGTTTGCAGATTTGTAGATGTCGAAGGAGTTGAATCTAATTTTGGTTGTTTTGCCCCAGGCCCATTATCATTTATATTTTTACATGACTGTCTCTGATGACGTCGCATATTATCACCTCGCGTAAAACTAGCACCGCAAGTACACGTATACATCTTGGATACTTTACTGAAGGAATCTAACTTTAAGAATGATAATACAGAGACTCCTCTTGCTCTTTTATAGCGTTCTGCTACGCCACAAAGCCTTCCCCCTCTTCAATTATAAACATACTTTTCGAGGTCAAATGGAGTGGTGCAAGTCGAACTCAACAACTGCCAACGACCTTTCAAGGTTAAGCTTTACAACAGTACTTTTCAAGGTAAAATGCAACTCGACTTCAAGGACACGCACCGGCTACAGCTCAAGGCCACGGAGCGGCCTCCACGTTCACGGCCAAGGTCATGACGACTTTTCAAGGTCAAATGCAACCCGGCTTCAAGGGTACGCACCGGCTACGGCTCAAGGTCACGCCATAGCGGCATACACGTTCACGGTCAAGGTCAAGGTCACAAAAAGTGGTGGGGGGAGACCCAGCTTCGGCTAAAGTCCTCTACTATTAGTTATTTATCATTATTTCAGTTTAACCAGTTTAAGCTCAATATGTCTTATTGTTGAAATTATTTTTGAGCTTTTAAAAGAATAAGATTATAGAGTATGAAAAAAGAACATAATATACAATATGCGCATATTGCTAAGAACTTTGTGAAGTTGCAAAAGCCATCCAAAATTGAAATACTTATCATACCCGATGAGAAGTGTAAAATGGAGGAAAATCAAAATGAGAAGTTACTCGCTATCATATTTAGGTATTAAACATGAAACATGAAATAAAATGTTGTTTCACAAAGCTCAATGATTTTTTTTTATAATTATCTCGTTTACTTTGAAAAATAAAATTCCATTTTTATGTAATAGCAAATGTCAAATACGATCATGTGTCAATAATTTGACAGAAAAATTTCCACTTATTAATTTCGTTCAGGGTACCCTGGAGGTTGAAAATTTCCGGAAATTGTTTGGGTTGCCTTGGTAACGACTCAAAACCAAACTTCTGATTGGCTTAAAAGATGACGTGCGAAATTTTCTTCATAGTATTTTAATCTAAGTCATTAAAATTAAAGTGAGTGGTACTAACACTAGACTACGACGGCGTGGAAGAGCCACTGATTGTAAAATTGTAAAATTATTATTCCTAGTTTAATCTCGGAATTCCGACTTTAATGGCTGTGTTCAGTTTGTGGTGCTTTAGCGAAACATCACCAGATGACGCCAGCTGTTGAGATTGGAGGCACTTTCGAAATAAATTGCAAACAAATTACATTCCGGTTCTTATTGGCAGACAGCTATTAAAAGGAATAACTCCAGAATTCGCATGTGGAGAAGTAAAAAAGTTCATGTTTATAAAAAAGCACACATTTTGATATTCTTGAGCATGACGAAAGGAACAGAAAGTATGGAATGAAATTCTTTTAACGAGCAGCCAATTAAGTTTTCGATGAGTCGAGCAATTCCTGAGATTTTACTTTTAGTTGTAGTATCTCAGGTTTGGGTAAAATGTATAGATATTTCATGAGATAGCTACTCAAATTGTGGTAGTACATTTTAGGAGATAAGTCAGAAATGTGAATCAGATGTTCCTGACAACGTGTATCTTTAATGCAGACGCCCCCAAACCGAGTTAAAAATCAGACGAAAATTATCTCTAAAGGTACAGGACTTTGCATCTTTATAAGTAATGTAAAAACTATCAAAGGTTGCCTCCAGTTAGTAGAGGGAAAGAGTGGGGCTACATAATTCAATTTATATCACCTAGAAATAACCAATTTAAATGTAGCCGTCCAAAGTTTACGTATCTTCTCATTTGTTTACTTTTATTTACCCCAAATCATCTTCAGCACAATATGAACTCTTCTTAGTTGAGCAACAGTTCGATGTGGTCAGTATATAAAAAAATACATGATGGTATACAGGAGGAGTCGGTTGTGCGTGGATGGTTAATATCTTCTCTATTACATTTGGACGTAGTTACGCAAAAAGGAATCAGGCGACAAATTTATGATTTCTGGTTTATGGAAATGATGCGGAATAGTATATTCCTCATTATGCAAAAAAGAACCAAATGAATTATTAATGTAAAGCAGTGAGTATGTTCGAAAAGAACCATTTAAAATCATAAAATTATCCTAAGTTGTTTTGCAAAAAAGAACCACGCGAGATGGTTCGGTTTTGCAAATTAAAATTTCGTCGTTATATACTGAAATAGGAGGGCTTGGCTCTTTCATTTTTTTTTAAATCACTCTTAGGTAGTTAATACCTGCCAAATGATGATTATTTGAGAAAAATTGAGGAGGAATTGAAGGGAGTAACGTTTACACACGCCCCCGAATTACTTCGGTGAATCCAATGGAGAAAAAAAATCACAAACCGAAAGAAAGGAGTAAATGAAGATAATATTTCTGGCTCCAAGTCTGAGAAAATACACTACTAACGGAAATGCCTTTTTCTATTTCCATGAAAATGATTTTGATGATGAACAACTAAATTTTACAAAAAGGATATAAATCCATTATGGCCTTGTGGAAACGGTATTGCAGAAAAATAAATAACAAGGTATAAAGTCAATTTGGCATGTTCCAAAAGATTTCTATGAATTTTACTCAACGCTTTTCGCAAATTAAAACGTTGGGATGATATAGACTGATTTTGGAGGCACTCCGGACCTTGAACCAGATAATTAGATATTAGATGTTAATAATCTTGACAACATACTAAAACTGCTAATTTTTGTTTTACCCATACTTACATTCATATACCACAAACTATACAAGCCATATAACAAAATGCAAAAAGGAACCAAGCACCAAATTTCAAAATGAAAACAAAAATGTGTGAAAAATTGTCAATTTTTGTTCAGTCGCTAACACTCACTGGTTCTTTACAGTCGCATTAGGAAAAGTTCCCTTCCTTAAAGAACTCAAGTATTTGATTAGACCTCATAAACTTTGACCCTATGTTTCTCAAAACTTACGTTTTGTCGCTTGGTTCCTTGTTGCGCAACTATGTCCGTTTATATGACGTCGTTGCCCCGTTACGCTACTTTTTTCGACAATTTGTCTTTTTTCGGATAAAGTTGATTTACGTGGCTACGCCACAGTGTAAGTTCAAAAATATTGTACGCCTGGATACAGAATTAGGAATCAAATGTAAATTTATAAAAAAAAATTAAAAAATCCAAATGTGAGATTTGCCACTCTCGATCTCCCATAATATTTAATCGACTTCTTTCAACCGGTTCAGAAGATAATTGACCATCTACGTACTATTGACTAACCCTGCGTAAGCTACCAGTGTCGGTGATTTTTTATCGTTTTTCATATTTCTTATGTCTTCAATATGAACTGCAACATTTTGAAGTAGAAGGTTTTTAATGTAACAATACTCGGTAAGTAGTCACAGAGACAAATGATAAATGATCAACTTCATCTCTACGCCAATATGTTCTCTATTGGAAACATAATTCCAACATAAAAGTCGGAATTCTGAGATTAAACTGGAAATTGTGAAATTAAAGTCGGAATTCCGCACAGAGAAAAATGTGTGTGATATTTTACCACAATTGTAGAAAATTGTACTCCAAATTGATCTTAAAATGGTGACAGGAACAATTTGTGCAAATAAATAATACATTTTTGGGGCAATGATTTTGTGCACTTTATGCATTAACATTGTTTGAAATTTTTGTACAAACTTAAAAATCACATAAATTGAATTCTTTACAAATTTGAATTATGGTTGCATAAAAATACATAATTTTATTCCACTTATGGAACAAATCTCTGAATAGATTAAGTTAGTTTCTACAATTTGTGTGAAATTTTTAAATATATTCTGAAGGTTTCCTAAACAAACATTCACATCTAAACCTCTTCATTTGTAAAACATATTTACAAAAAATTGTGCTCTTAAGTGACACAATGTTTATAGTTTTTTAAGAGAATGTGTTTTTAGTTTTCCACAATTTCTAAATGAGAAATCCACAAATTGTATGTTTATTTTGTCAACTTTGTAATTCATTTTGCACAATATATACATTTAATTCAAAGAAGCTGTTCAGTAATGTACGAACTGGGATTAATTTTGCACAATTTATTACTCTATAATCTCCAAATTATGTATATATTTTTTGGTTCACCGTGCACACAGTTCACACACTATATGTATCCACTTCATTTTAATTGTATTATTCTGTAACACAGATTGTGAAATATTATTTCCAAAATTGGAGGTATTCCTAAAGGATTTCAATAAATAAAATAAAAGAATAAATATTTTATTTTAACAGAACAACAATGCATAATAGAGCATGCATTTATATATTATCATATTGTAAACGAAAACATTTCTATTTTTTTAAATACAAATAAATTTTATACGCATAAAGTTCTAGTTGAAAAGCAGTACGTGACTTACATTTATGCTTAAAATAAATCCATTTAATAATTCTAATTTGGAAGGCTTCCAGTGCTTCTTCTTTTTAGCTTCTATTAACGCAGTTTGTAGTAATAAAGCTTATGTCGTAGTCACGTCATATTCTTAAAAAAAAATAGCATTTATCAGTTCATCACCAAAATCATGTATTGCTTACCATCAGAAGTGTTATCTTCGTTTTGAAACAGTTCTTTTACAAGTTTGCCTTTCGGATTTAGTTGTTTAGGAACAGCTTTCTGTCGCTTCGCATAAGAAAACGAAATTACTCTCAAACTGTAAACGAAATTAAGTATTAGAAGATAGGTATCATGCGTTCTTCGCATATAAACAAGACGCCATTTTTATATTTATATGTTAACGAAGTTAATTTAAGAGAACATATATGCAAATCTGTAACTCTGTGTGAAGTACTTACCTCTGTGAATGCTGGAATTAGATCTAGGAAACCCCACTCGGTTAATAAGTTTTCAACAAATTACATCACAAATGTACTTGTATAATTCGGAAGTGTACGTCTTCACTTAACGAAATATCACCTGGATCTGATGTGTAATTGCCTGCGCGTATATGCGTAGCATGGCTGGCGCAGTCAGTACAATTTTTAACCAATAAACTTTACGTGAAACAAATGAAACAATTATACAAAATATTAAGACAATATCACCAAACTGATTGTGAATAGTATGTCATTAAATTGTGCAGTTTGTGCGGGCGGCATAGATTACTATTATTGTTCAACGGAAATAAATATATTGGGACTCCTACTTTCAGAAATTTGTCAACAACCGTTTATAAAATAAAATCAGACCTTTATGTTATACAAGTTATGCAAATTCTTTAAACAATTACTTAAAACTAATTATAAATAGAATGGCAACAAAATATATAGTCTGAGGATACTATTAACAATTAACTAAGTTAAATTTGCTATGATTTGTTGAGAAAAAATTAATAAATTTAAATCTAAATTTCGCCAATTTCTTGGTCGAAGTTTCCAATAAATTCATCGTAACTAAATCTTTATATTGGAAAAATAAAACGCACAAGAATTATGCACGATTAAAATGTATAAAACTATATAACGTTGTGCCTTAAAATTTTACAATTGTTTAACAAAATGCAACAAAAGACGTTGTTCCACACCATTGTGCAAAATGTTCCAAAGCGATTTCTCTCTGTGCGAGCTTATAGTGGGAATTCCGAGATTAAACTCGGAATAATAACTTTAATCAGTGGCCGTTCTACGCCATCGTAATAGGCAAATAATAAACATATAATTTGTTCTAATTTCCCACTTCTCCGTTTTTGAAATGTTCAAATTCAATATATATGAATTATATTTTTTTATAGGCTGCAGCTATTCTCAATATTCATTTTCATTAGTCTTCTAAATAATATGTCATATTAGTATAGACAACTTCATTAGTTAAACTCCACTTAACTTGAATAAATCGATGGTGATTTCTACGTTACTGAGAACTTTTTCCTCATAACTTATTTTAAACGAAAGTATGATTGCATCTCTACAGAGTTACTAGACTAAGCTAGGAGAAAGACGTAAATTATAAACAGATAAAGGATGTTAAAACTTTTTGCTATAAAATACAGTTAATTATCTTGATGAATCACAGGAAATATAAAGCATCTAAGAGCGGATACAGTTACTTGTTTTCTGTAAAAACATTAGAATTAAAACATTCGGATAGATCAATAACAGCCTAGAAAAAACAACTAAGTAAATAAATCCATCTAAAGGGCAAACCAGAAATTAATGATCCATTATAATGACGTTCAGCGGATATAGCACAATTCACTTACTGGACATATCTAAGATTAAGTACACCGCATATATCTATACCATTCTTAAATGGACTGGAGAAGGTAAAGTAATAAGTCAAAAATATCCAATGACAAACGAACGATGATATCGAATCAATACCCCAATCAAATTTCTTAGACAGGATTATTATCTAGTTTATCACCCACTTGATACTGACACTGGGCAGTCCTATGTGATTGTACTTTCTTTCAGCAGATTATTATTAATAATTTTCAAATATTAATTTCAAATGAACTTTGTTCTTCTATTATGACACCTCAGTTTACGCAGAAATTTTTTACCTACAGATCACTTAAATTTTATCGAGTTTAACCGGTTCTTTTCGCGTTATCTTTGGGAACGTTCTATGGTACGTCTTCACCCGACTTTAGTCAATTACGGACCCATGTAATTAGTTATACAACATATAAAATCCCATCACCCCAAGACTGGCGTGTTACTCCGAAAACTGTCCTCAATCATACACTTTGCTAATAACTTCAAAACTAAAAGTTCTAGGAGAAGTTCTTTTTCTATAATATGCTAGTGTGCAGGGCATCAATAAAAATTCTCAAGCGTAATATTTCGGGATATAATATAGACAATTGAGTTCTGCAAAACCCAATTGATAGAATTTGTAAATGGATACAAATCGTTTTTTATTATGTTAAGATGTAGATGGCGCTGCGTTGCATAGACATGTTTTGATGACAGGCACCTTGAAATGGGCGGTATTTAAAATAGTTTCAATTTTCAATGAAATTTCGTTATATAAAATATTTTCGAAAATCCAACCGTGTTCGAGATATTTGAGTTTAAATGCAATAATTTTTTGAAAATTAAAATTTGTACTATTTTAAAATGAATTTTGAACATGTCACAGGAAACTTTCTTCATGGAAAGTTAATGCAAATCATGCTATAATAAAACAACTTTCGGTTTAACCGAAAATTATCTTGACATTGAACTTTTAAATGGGACACTATGTATTTTATCACAAAATATTGAAACAAATAATAAGGCAATAAACCATTTTAAAAAATTAATTCAAAAACGAAAAACAAAGAAAACTAAAAACAAATTTATGGAGGAAGATGTTCAAATTTCTGTTTATGCACAATGAAAACCTACTAATTAGTTCGACTCTGCAAACTTTCAGTAGTGTATTCCTGTTGATGGGTGCAACACTAGCAGATATTTTATTATGAAGATCGACCAGGTCTTCTATTGACTTCTTATAATTTCATTTTTAAGGTCCTCCCACAAATAAAAACATAACGGAGTCAAATCAGGAGATCTAGCGGGCCACCTGAGTACTCGGTTTTTACCTATACATCTTCCTGGATAAGTATGGTGAAGATAATTACTGACATTGTCTCTAATTGAATTGGTAAATTATGTAATAGCAAAGGTAAGTTAATTTGTAAAAACTGTAGGTTTTATTTAAATTTCCTTCATACAGGTATGGTCCAAGTATGAATCCCTTTGCAACGTCGCACCAAACCTTTACCTCAAATCATGTATGAAATCTGGTATGTGTCATCCACTTATGCTTTTGTGGAGACCAGTATCAACAGTTATGTCTATTATTCCATTATTATGGGATCGAAATTCGTCACTCCACATAATTTGTTAATTTAAATTCGGATTTCTCTCTAAAACAATTGAAAATTGGTCTTAAGTGATGAAATAAGTGAAGTATATTTGCGAAAAGTATATCATTTTTTAAAATGCTTCTACATGAAGTTGGTGAAACGTAAGTTACTACATTTAACTCGCGTAGTTACGTTTGGGGATTTTTCCTATGGTTTCTAAGATTGCCGCTGTGTTTTCTTTGTAGCTCGTTTTCTCCTTAAATTATTTTTGGTTTTTTAAGACTTCTATTATTAACTAAATTATTACATAAACTCACAATTGTCTTACGATCAGCCTTTGGTCTCTCAGGAAAACGTCTTCCATATAAGACCACAGTTGCGTTATTACGGCATTTTCCGTAAATTAAAATCAAATTTAATTTGTCTAGGTTTGTATATAAACTTAATAGGGTGTGCGCACTATATAACAATTCACTTCAAATGATGCATTAATATCAAGTAATACATAAATATGAAAGCCTAAACGCACTCATATTAATCATATCATGAGATTGAAATAAATATTTAATAAACAAATCGACCTAAAATTCAAATATTTGAATGATCTTGAAAACATCATGTGACGTCATACATCTTATGTGTGAAGTTAGTAACGCTTTGCTGGCAACGCGTTGCTAACTTCACACACATTGATATAGAAGATGACGTCACGTGGCGTCAACGGGAGACAACGGAAATGAGTTTTGAGCCAATGTTAAAAGCAGTATATCACATATTATTAAAGTCATTAATATAAGTCAGAAATATGAGTAGAGTAGCAAATAAGTGGTGTTTTGTGCCAACATGCAGAAATACTTCTGTAAATGCCCCAAATAATAACTTTATAAGTGTTCCTAAAACCAGTTATTCACGAAGAATGAAATGATTTGAAGCAGAGAATCGCAATGTTCCCAAATCTAAATAGGCATTTTATTGTTGCGAAGATCATTTTAATGTAAGTACAATTTATTTGTTATTATCATGGTAGAAGCTAATCGACAATAGCTAAATGACTCATTACCCTTAATATTGTAAATGGATCATACTAGATATATAGTTCCCTTAGAATTATGCTTGTAATGGTATGATATGTATTTTGAATTGAAACTAATAATCTAATTACTTATATACTTACTTATATTTAAGCCTATGAACTCCCATCTAGGTTATATATTATTACAAGATATAAATATACTTCTTTATTATTTTCAGGTTGAAGAAGACATGAAAAATTACATGCGATACAAACTTATGGGAGGATATTTGATTTTGAAGGAGGATGTAGTTCCACGCATATTTACCTACCAACCAGAAACAAAAAGAGATGCGTCTGCACCAGAGCAATCTCTCCCTTTAAAGCGGCAAAGAGAACAGTTAGTTGAGTAGGCTTTAATGCAGGACACGAATTCCATTATATTGGAAGATGTATCACTCGTTACAGATTGTCATCAATCCAAAAGCACTGAGTAGGTCAGATTAAATGAACATATGATGAAACATGTTTATCAACAAGATGATATTCAAATTGTGCTGGCTAAAAATATGGAAACGATATATAATGAACAGGAATATTTATCACCAGTTGTAAATTTTTATCAACCCAGTACGAGCACTGATCAGGTCAGATTAGATGCAGACAAACAAGTGTTAGAACAATTTTATCAACAAGACATAGGCCAAATTATACAGACTAAAAGCGTGGGGGTGCAGGCCAAACCATTCTTTCGTAGTAAATATGTGACATGTAAAATTAAAAGTGATGTGAGACACAGAGCTTCCTCAACAGGAAAATGTTTCGTATCCAATGATGTTGTTAACTTCACCAATAAATAATAAATAAGATTAGTCCAAATAAAAAGTTTTATTCAATCAAGTTCAGTTCAGTTCAGTGACATCATCAAACTCAAAACTTATTTCCATTGCCAAGTTAAATTGATAGGGTGAAGTTGGTAATGCGTTGCTGGCAACGCATTGCTAACTTCACTTAAGTCGTAGAACGTGTTTTTGACAGATTGTAGATTGACATATATGACGAGTGATGTCACATATGACGAGTGATGTCACATGTGTGTAGGATATAGGTCTGCTCTTTTTGGTGACAAATATTTAATTCAAAACTAAATTTCTTTTAAAATTACTTAAAAACTTTTTTTTTGCCGAATAATTGTTTCAGCTATACTAAATACCATGAGTACTTTATAATTTTCAATTAAAAAAAAATTGTGCACACACCCTATTGTTTTCACAATTTTACCAACACAATACAAAAAAATTGCATTCCTAGCAGTTGACATTTGATATTGAGTCTTAAACATCAAAAGTGTTTCCAAAGAATTCTAAAGTACCTACCTACGATTATTAGATATTAGATTCTGATTCTGATCTAGATAATAGCAATAATTTGTATTTCAATAATATTTCCGTTATCCGCTATCTTTATAAATATTTGAAATAATTCTTAGAAAGTAATTTCATCAATATTTTGTGATAAAATATAGAGTGTCTCGTTTAAAAGTCCAAAGTTAAGGTCATTTTCGGTTAAACGAAAGTTGTAAATTTTGTTATATTGTACCATGGTTCGTATTAACTTTCCACGAAGAAAGTTTCCAGTGACCTATCCCTCCATTTCAAAGTACCCGTCATTGAAAAATTTCTTTGCAGTATAGTGTCATCTGCATCTTAACATATTGAAACACTGTTTGTATCCAAAACTGAACACATTTACACATTCTAACAATTGGCTTTTGAAGAATATCTACGTTATTTACGCCTGGGAGTTTTATTAGTGCACTCTGTATATTGTAGTTTTCATATATTATTACTCAAGCAAAGTTTTTAATTCTTTTATTAAAGAGTGACTTTAAAATCCGCCTGTTTTTGCATACCGGATTGTGAGTTTGGGAAATATCGTAAATAGGTTGAGCAGGTCTTAAATTAATCGTCATTAAAAACCAAAAGAGGAATTGTTCTTGGTTTTTTGAAAATGTTCAGTAATTATCCCCAGTCAGAGATTTAAATGACCCCAAATCTTTAAAAAATGAAAAAATATTTAAGAAAACAATAACCCTTAAAAAAGCGAAATTATGTATTTTCTACCAACAAAGGTTAAACATTCACCCATAGACCCTCGAAGGAGGTGAAATAATTTTTCCTTATTTTTCATGACTTCAAAGATTTAAATATTTTATTTTCAGAATTTAAAAAAATACTTTTTGATATTTTGGGGATGATTTCACTGCTAAATCTTATGATTTTTCCCAAACTCGCAATCAATATGAAAAAATCGGTAAAGGTATTTACACAGAACTTCCCTCTTTATTTGTGCATGGCGGTCACTCTAAAGAATTAATAATTACGAAGTGACATTGAAAATAATAATCGGAATATGGTTATCACTATTATTACAAAGAACTCCTGATAAGTTTTGGTCAAAAAAATATACACAGTGCTCTTCCAACAGCAAAAGTTCAATACTAAATAACAGGTGCCAAATATGGAAGGCTTGGGCAAATACCTTTATAAATGTCCACCATAACTGAATTATTTCTTGGGATGACCACCCTGGACATTTTTCAATAATAGTATAATAGGTGCATATGCCTAATATTATTGCTATCTGTCACATTTTCAATTCCTCATACACGTAGTGGAGTGAAAGTATAGTGGTGGTTAAAAAATTTCATTTTTTTTCAATTTTTCTAAACTGTTTTAGAATGCCATGACACGTGGAAATTTTAAATTTGAGCAAAAAGGAAAGTTTCCTTCTATTCCACAGTGGCATTTTTTTTTTAATTGGTTTAGAATGCCATGAAACGTGAACGTGGTAAAAATATTTTCAAAAATGTTGGTGAAAAAATTTTCTAAATTTTTTTTTCTCAAATAGGTTTAGAATGTCAGTCACGTCAAACGCAAAAATTTTAAATTTGAGAAAAAAAAATTTCCATCTATTCTAGTGGTAATTTTTTTTCCAAAGTGGTAAAAAAAATGTTGAAAATATTGGAAATTTTAAATTTGAACAAAAAAAATATTTTTTCATTTATTCAATACCCGGTGACAAATAGATTAAAATTTTTTACAAAAAAAATTTTAATCAGAATAATTTTTAAATTTGTTTGAATAGGTTTAGAATGCTATGAAACGTGAAAATTTTAAATTTGAACAAAGAAAAACATTTTTCCATCTATTTTAGTGGTAAAAAATTTTTCAATTTTTTTTTTGAAATAGGTTTAGAATGCCATGAAACATGGAAATTTTAAATTTGAACAAAGCAAAAAAAATTTTAGTGGCAAAATTTTTTTAAAAAATGGTGAAAAAAATTTTCAAATTTTTTTTTTCTGAAATAGGTTTAGCGTGTCATGAAACGTGGAAATTTTAAATTTGAGCAAAAAAAAATTGTTTCATTATTTATTCCCTTTAGACGATCCACCCTGTTTATTTTCCAATGAAAGTTCTACCATTTCTTCGCTCACAGTAGGGTCAACTACCTACCAAATTTGACTGCTCTCCGTCAAGTAGTTTTTTAGCAAATGCACCAACAGACAGGCAGATAGACAGACAGACAGACAAACAGACAGGCAGACAGACTGACGGAATTGAAAACCTATATTTTCGTAATCTCCGTGATCTGAAACGTCAGAATCCGAAAAAATCTCGGAGGGTGATTTTTTCTCGAATACAATACTTCCCTTCGGTATGCGAGGGAAGTAAAAATGCAAAAAACAGCTTTTTTGCGACCACTCCTATTGCTTTCCTCTCGTGTATTTGAGGAAAATTGACTAATTATGTAATAGGAAAAAAATTATTACTGAAACAACCATAATTCCTCATCGGACTTCTTTCACTTGAATGCGAATCTTGAAGTATGTTTAATATTTGAACGAAATTCGCTAGAGCAGCAATTTGCATACTTTTTCATCTTTAATAAGCGACTCTTCAACGTTTCCCCAGCTCAGCGTTTTTCGTGCTTTTAATTTTTTCGTGGGAAATCTTTCATGCAAATCTTTGAGTCGGTTACAGGATATTATATAACGCGCGTTTTATCGAGTTATACAAACGTGAAGCTATATAAATAGCAATGCCGTTTCAATAAGCACCGGCTCAGTGGAATGAATCCAAGTTTTAATCTAAAATATTGCTTCTATTTACCGTGTGAGGATGACATTTCAGAGGAAAATGTTTACGTTCGCAAATAATAGAGTGAAGGAGAGAGAAAAAGGTGTTTGCGATATATACTTAACAATTCACTCGAAATGAAACAATAATATGAAGTACTACATACATATGAAAGCCTAAACGCATTCATGTTAACTATATCAATAGATTAAAGTAAATGTTTAACAAACTAATCGACCAAATATTTAACTGATTTCGAAAACGCAACCTTATTGGATATTCGTAAATAGGTATAATTAGTCGTGTTTCTATAAATATAGCTATGTTAGCCTAATATAATTATTAAATTTATGATTTAGTTTTCGTATTATTACACATTATTATATTATATCTAATGATTTGGTTTATTTGCGATTATTTATGTTAACAACATAACTTTAAAAGAGAGAAGACTTGATATTAGTCTGTCATTTTCCGCGAATAATTGGTTATAATAGTAGTATACAATGCCACTATAGTATACAATATGACGGCGATAACCGTCATTGTTACTTATCATCTGTTCTTTCAACTGAGCAATCGCTAACAGCGATTGGCGAGAAAAGATCAAAGCGATCCAAAGAGTGTACAATCACAGCTACAAAGAGCGGTGATTGCTCAACAATCACCGTAGCGATGTTATTAAGAAATTGCCATTTACCACGCCCCATTTTCGCGAGGTGGAGGTTTGTAATTTTTTTTTAAGACACCAAACGTGCAAATATAATTCTGATTTTTTGCAGATCCATTATTTTATACTGGCACTTTCGATTTATGAAATAAAAAAAAATGCCGAACAAGCCCATTATCGGATTGTAAAATAATTCAATCACGTACTATACGCCCCGCCTCGGGCGGCTTTTAGAAATTCCTCCGAATTTGTGTTCTATAAAAATGTTCGTCGGAAGTTTTGTATCTGCTCATTGTATGTCTCGACCAATACAAAAGAAATCACTATTTACAATTGAGACCACTGATACTAATTTATCTTTCGTTCACCGTAGATATCGATTGGAGAACATGTGAGTATTGAGTACTGAGAATATATTTATAAAAAAATTTCGATTTGAAGATACTACATTCTTTCTATTGCACATTCCTGTTGAATTATAATGAAAACATGGATATGGCTTAGTAGAAATATATGCCCTTAGCTTTTACTTGCATTTTTATGCATGTGTCAAAGTTAGGTCTTGGTCATTTGCGAGCAACTTGGAATCAAAATTTTTTAAACTACAAAATATACGAAAACTACAGAAAATTTAAAGTCTCATTTTATATCTAGAACAGAAAAGCAAGTTAGTGCCTACTATTTCAGAACATTATTATTTGGACCTATATCCTTTCCCCCTGTCTAATCGCGCATAACCCATTTTCAATTTCATTCCGTACGCCTATGTTGAAATAGTATAAATAATTAGAAACAATTCACATGGTCTTCACTGAAAATTTGACTAAAGTTAGTAATATGGGGTTTAAGTTTTAAAATTCGTTTTTATCGAAACCAAAATTTTATGACTCTCACACCCTTTTTAGCCTGTACCCTTCATATTCTATTATGGGATCCACCCTGTATATTTTCCAGTGAAAATATATCATATCTGTCTCTTTATTTTATTGTCCTCCATTAAATAACTTTTTAGATATAGCGCCAATAGAGAGACTGCAGAACTTTAATAGAATAATTTTTAGTGTTAATGTAAATTTTGTTAGTTTTTAAGTTGGCCAGAAATGGCAGTTTCTAAGTGGTAGTTTCTAAGTTACTATGTTGCTAATATCAACGATCAAGATGTTATATAAATCAAAGAAAGAATAAATAACTATTTGTTACAAGTTTATCAGTTAATGTATATTTTCAAGAAGTTGTTCCAGTCCACTGAAGAATTAGCATAGACAGACAGACAATAGACAGATATTTGAGGTCCCAAATTCAAAATATGTGACCGAAATTCAAAAATCCATAATAGTGAATAAATTTTATCATCTGATTGAACTGAAAATCGGTATCTGGGGGGTCATCGAGGTTGAAAATAATAAATATTTAATCGAAATTTAACAATTAAAGATATGGCGTCAATATGGCGGAAAAATTTTGAAATGTGTGGCCTCATTTGTCTAAAAATCAATATCTGGGGATTTTTGAAGTCGCAAATTAAAAATATTCAAAATCAAAAATTTCAAATGGCTGTTTGTAGATGACGAATAGGTTTTTTGGAACCGGAATAAAAAGAAGAAAATAAGAAAATTAAAACACGCTGTTAAAAAATAAACTGAAACTGTTAAAAAAATGCACAAGAAAGAAGATGATAATGTTAATAATAATTGTGTTAATAAACGTAAAAGTGCGGGGCGCTCGATGTAGAAATTGTTCCGTTTTTCTATGTATTTTGACCGCCATAGGCTTTTACGTTTATTAACATAAGTTATTATTATTACTAACATTATGTTCCTCTTTTTGGTGCATTTTTTTAAAGTTTCGGTTAGTTTTTAAAAGCGTGTTTAATTTTTTTTTAAATATTTATTTATTAATCTCCATGCTCTGAATATTTAATGTTTAAACGTATATGACATTTTTTGTAGGTACTATACTTCAAACCTCCTGTTCTCTAGTTGGGTTATTTTAAACCTATGATGCAATGTATTTTAATAAATACATATATAAAAAGAATAAACAATTTAAGACCTGCCTGTGAGAAAAACTCAATTACAAATTTTGTTCATATAAATATAAAAATTTACTACACTTCTTAATTTAACAATAAAAAAATTGTCACTTGAAATATCAGCGAAAAGTAAAAGAGTCTACATTAATTTACGATGCTACGTAAAAGCAAAATGAAAGCTTTATGAACTGTTTATAAAGGATGTAATTTTATACGAATTTAGGTGATAGTCCCTGAACCCTAAACCAGTTAGAAAGAAGAAGATTAATCCACAATGCATGAAACTTGAGTTCAAGGCAATCGACCCTAGCCGAGTTCAAACTTCAGACTGCTCAGCGTCTGCTGGAGTGGATTCAGACATCACATCCGAGCCAATATTTATAATCGTGCGGTTTACCCCTGTTTTGAGTACACTAACCGATCAATCACCGTTCTAGTGGTTAAAAATGATTTTATTAAATTCCTTATATTTTTCTTAGAGAAAACATATGCATCATATTCTTTTATGTGGTCTTTTAATAGTTGTTATAAACACTTTTTGGTTTAAATATAAATCTACATAAAAATCTGAAGAAATATATGTAAGGCTCAATGGATTAAAATAAACATTTCCTGTATTATCAAGTTTTTAAAAAAATTATAGTTTTTATGATAAAAAACATTTAAACTTGAAAGGTATCGTAGGGTTCATATATTTATGATTTTCTTCCTTGAAAACTAATTGTTCAATCAGGATAATTAAAAAACGAAAAGAATCAGCAAGCTTTGAACTATAACCTAAGTTCTATTTTGATTATTGCTGTTATTAAAAGTGAAAACTTTATTAGAGTCGAGCTCGCTCACTGTGTCGTGAACTGACATCATGGTTGGTTATAGCATTCGTTTGACAGCTGTGGTATGGAAGCGTCAATAAAGCACAAATAGAGAATATTTTAGTTGCACATTTATTTGTTGACTTCATTTTTATCAACATTGTTGTCACAATTATTATCTTTATTCATACATTTATCAGAACATCTAGAAACTGAACAACAGTTTAAATCTAAAGCCAAACAAGAGCATTTTTTAGCTGTATATGTATCTCTATTTGTTTAGTGCACACAAAAATGGCCATAAAGGCAGGCTATTAAAATTTCAAAATCAGTACAATTATTGCTGACAAGAATATTACACAGCCGTACTTCAAAGTTTTGCACATTATAATGAATAAATAATACCAGAAATGTAAAAATCGTGTCTTCTGTAGAAACTTAATGATGTTTCTTGTAAATTAACTCTTGCTCTACTTTGTGTCAGGATAAGAATATCTTATGCATTGGTGGACGCATTTGCCCGTCACTCGCGACATTTACAAATAAATTTAAGTTAGAAATCTTAATTTAAAAAAGCGTGTTTCCTTTTATTCTTATCTTAATCGTGCCAGAATATACATAAGAGTAATGATGTTTTATTTATTAAGTAATACATTAACAGTGTCCGCCAAAACGTCTACAGCATATGGAAAACTTTTTTATTCAATTGTTTTTACTTCCCTGGCATACCGAAGGGAAATAGTGTATTCGAGAAAAAGTCACCCTCCCAGATTTTCTCGGATTTTCACGTTTCAGATCATGTAGATTACGAAAATAGAGGTTTTTCAATTCCATCAGTCTGTCTGTCTGTCTGCCTGTCTGTTGGTGCAGACTAAAAAACTAATTGACGGAGAACAGTCAAATTTGGTAGGTAGCCGACGTTACTGTCAGCGAAGAAATGGTTTAACTTTCACTGGAAAATATGCAGGGTCTAAAGGGAATAAATAATTAAAACATTTTTTTTTACTCAAATTTAAAATGTCCACGTTTCATGGCATTCTAAACGTATTTCAAGAAAAAAAAATAGAGAATTCTTTTCAAAAAATTTAAAATCTTTTTTTATCACTACTATAGAATAGATGAAATATTTTTTGCTCGAATTTAAAATTTCCACGTTTCATCACATTCTAAACCTATTTAACAAAAAAATTTGAAAATTTTTTTGAAAAAATTTCTTTTTTTACCACTGCTATGGAATAGATGAAAATTTTTTTTGCTGAAATTTAATGTTTCATGACATTTAAAACCTATTTCGAAAAAAAAAAATTGAACATTTTATTACTATTTGGGAAAAATGTTTTTTACCACTAGACGGAATAAATTTTTTTTGCTCAAATTTAAAATTTTACGTTTCAAGGCATTCTAAACCTATTAAAAAAAAAATAAATATTTTTAAAAATTTGTAGTTCTTTTACCAATAAGTAGGATAGAATAGAAGGAAAACTTTTTTTGCTCAAATTTAAAATTTCCACGTTTCATGACATTCTAAGACTATTTCAGAAGAAAAAAAATAAAAAAAATTTTTTACATTCTTGAAAAATTCCAAAAAAAATTAAATTTTTTAAACACTAGTATACTTCCACTCCACTACGTGAATGTAGAATTGTAAATGTGATAGATGGCAATAGGTATGCACCTATTATGGTTTTCTAGAAAAATGTACAGGGTGGTCATCCCAAGAAATAATTCAACCATGGTGGACATTTGTAAAGGTATTTGCGCAAGCCTTCTATATTTGGCACCTGTTATTAAGTATTGAATTTTTGCTGTTGGATGACCACTCTGTATATTTTTTTGACCAAAAGTTATCAGGTTTTCTTTGTAATAATAGTGATAACTATATTTCGATTATTATTATTCCCAATGTTATTTCGTAATTGGTAATTTTTTAGAGTAACCGCCATGCACAAATAAAGAGGGAAGTTCTGTGTAAATACCTTTACCTATTTTTTTAACAGGTTTCAGCATGATTATTAACCACAAAATTGACAAAAATATTTGTCATATCACAACTATGACATTTCCAAAATGTCATTACAAATTTTAAAATGGCCTGAAATGCTCTTATTTATCAAAATATGGAAAAGTACCATAAGGAAACGTTGTTTGTAATTACATTAAGAATCAAAATGGGTTGAATTATTAAACAAATCCATATTAATCACGTTTAAGATTTTTGAGGTAAAATTTAATAGGAATTTTGAGTCTTATTTATGTAATCTAAATTTGATGCAAATGAGCAATCGTTTCTTTAATATTTAAGCCGATTATCATGCAAAATTCGACAGTAAGGGCTCAGAATTACTGAAAATAATCCACGATTGTCCTGTTGCTTTTTATAAAAAAATATTTTTCTGGCATTATTAATTACATATAAAAATAAATACAACATTTACGTATTTTTTGCTTTGAAATATTTCAAATTATCTCAACTGTAAACAAAAAATTTAAAAACATTGAATGTTACATATTTTTAAAAAAAATGAGAAAACTAATAGGTACATTGAAATTTTAAAACCAAACTTCACACGTAGATTCTTGATGTGATTACAAACAACTTTTTCTTACGGTAGTTTTCCATATTTTGATAAGTAAGGGTATTTCAGGCCATTTTGAAATTTCTAATAACTTTTGGAGATGTTCTAGTTGTGACAATATTTTTGGCAATTTTGTGGTTATTAGTTATGCCGAGACTAATGCTGAAACTCATTTAAAAAGCAATTTAATAAAAAAGTTCTCCACATGGTGCAGACTTTTGGCGGACACTGTATTTATTATTTAATAAAGTGTAGGCAAATACAGCATGCTCCAGTCTCCTCTTATATTAGCTCGGTCAGCAGGTTTGTGTTTTTATGTGTCGTATAAATATGGAGTGAACTATACAAGGAGATTTTCCTCCACAAGAACAAAAATATTCTTAAAACACCATTTTTGTTTATATTTGTTGTTGTAGGTTGCAATTTTATAAAATTAAACCAATAATACATATTCAGGGAAAATAATACTTACGAACAGTCTAATATTCAATGTTAATATTTTGAACTTTGACAGTATTATGTAAAGATAATTAGTAAATATGTACTTAGTAATAAATAATAATATATAAATAATATCTACTTAATACCAAACTAGTGTGAAGTCCAATGAATATAATAACAAATGCTCGTAATTGATATAATAGCAATTGATATTAGTAAATGAAAAAAATCAAGTTATGGTGATTATTTTCAATTTTAATTTATTCTGATTAAACAAATTAGTTTCCGAGAGAAAAGTCATAAAAATATGTCATTTTTCAGATTTAAATAATTTTTATAATAAAAACTACTTATTGACTTAAAAAAAAGTTGAGGAGACAAAAAATGTTTATTTTAATCCAATGAAGCTTTTTAAATTTTTTTATCGAGATTTCATTTATTAAACAATTTTTTTTATAACTATTAAAGGACCGCATAAGAAATGTGACAGATGCTTCTCAGGAAATGTATAAGGAATCTAAAAATATCATTTTTAGCCACTTACTAGAACGTTGATTGGTCAGTCAGTGTCGTTTCTAAGCCAGTTAGACGGGGTAAACAACCCGCCTATTATCGGTGCTCTGGGTTTGTTCCGTCAATATATTCATTAACGCGTTAAAACTAGTACCAACAGACAGTAATGCAATAAAAACGTATTCCCTATTCTCCCTCAAACTTGTACGAGTAATAAGATTAAATATATTTTGTGATTTATTCGGTCATAATTCATACTGAATTTATCGGCCAGTGAGCCTGGTAGAAATATGTCGATTTTTCATTAAATCTGAAAGTTCTGAAACTTCATGGACGTAGTAATAACTTATTGGATAAAAACTGCCTCGTAAACTGCGTCGGATTTATTCAATACATCAATTCATGTTTAACTCGTTTTGAAAAGAGTGAGCGTAGATCAATATTGACTATACTCAAAGCTCCATGCGAAAAGCTAAGCAGCATACCTGATGTTGTGACCTTCGAGTGAATGCAGCGATCTCACTTTTTAACGGTTTATGTATGACCGTATACACAGAAACTATACACATTTAGACGAGGACTGTATAGTGTATATACCAACCCTTAGAAGGGATGCAAATCAGATAGTTTCTCGTTTATTAGAAGCTATAAAAGTAAGAAATTTTTACTATTCTTATGAGAATAGCTTCGGAAAAATTGCCAGGTTAGGAGTAAATCGCCTCCTGGCACCGCTGATTAATATTCGATGCAGATATACCAACGTTAAATTAATAATTTTAAAAAACATATCACATTGTTTGTTTACAATTGTTGCTTCAATTTAATGCAGCAGTGGCACTGTTATGTGTATACACAGTACCACTACTATTAATTTATTATTAATTAAACTCGTGAATATATTTTTTTTATTAAGATATATTTGACATGTTAACTTATATTGTCCCAAAATTATTTATCCCCTTTGGACTGTTTGTAGAGTTTTTTTATTAAAACTGAATCGATTATGGCTTCGAGATGATGCTTCGAATATCTTAAAATTGTTTTCAGAAGACAGATATCAAATAACTGAAATCGATGCAATGATAACAATGGTTGCGTACCAAGTAGAGACATTCCACGAGGTTAGATGTTAGGACTTTTGTTGTAAGTACTCAAACAATATCTAATACCTATGTAGATAAAAAAAAATTAAATCACTTAATTTTGATTCGCTTGTTATGCTTTACAATCCTAAATGGCGATTATATCATTTGTCAGGATGAGTATATAAGTTTCTCGAGATTATCAAGCTCTTTCAAATAGTGTAAGAGATGACGTAAGAGATGACATCATCGAGAACAAGCAGATATATGTACTTGTAGAGTGCACTTAAGTTTTTACATCGGAACCCAGTAATAATGAATGGATTTTCATGATTATTATTGCATTGCGTTTCTAATACTGAGTATAAAAAAGTTTAGCTTTTAAAAATTTTTACTTGGGGGGTGGTTCCCACCCCCTCTAGTCCCACCCCTCTAGAGGGGTATGCAAATAAGTAAAATAGTAACCATCGAATCTGATATAGAATCATATAGTAAGAGAAAAAGGCAGTTTACAATTTCTCACGAAAATTTATATTTTTCAAGTTATAACGATTTGAAGACTAGATTGTTAAAAAAATAACAAAAGAAGCGGATAGCAAAAAAGTAAAAATTAGAGAATCAACGATAATATTACTGAATGAGGATAGATGCGTGTCGAATTGTTCCGTAGATGACTGTACAACCTGATTGCTAATTAGTCTAGTATCATAGGTTCCGCTCGCGTCGATGTCCTGCCATGTTTGAAAACTCTTTAATTTATGATTACTTAGGTCTACAGGATCACCGAATGACATGTTAGCATTTCTGAATTTTCTCCAGTAATATACAAATGAAGATGTCGGATACGGCAATTTGAAAAAATTGGTATCACCCGTCGTAGTTGTCCGATCTTTTATTTCAAAGAAGAGAAATACTAATTCCTGCAGTTCAAAATCTTCCTGTCAACTTTAACGACATTTGGTTTCAACAAGACGGCTGCCCAAGTCACAATACCTTAACTGTTATTAATTTTCTGGAAAGAACAATTCCCAATCGTTTAATATCTACGAGGGGAATGATAAAATGGCCCCCCAGGTCACCTGATCTAGCACCCCATGATTTCTTTCTGTGGGGCTTTTTAAAGGAAACCGAGAACAAACATGCCTTTGAACGAGCCAATAATTTAGTTGAATTACTGGGAAAACTTATCCAACTTTGTGCAAGCATTACTCCAAATCAACTCAATGATATGAGAGGTTCATTGTATAATCGGTTTGGCTATTGTTTGGCACAAGAAGGTGGTTTGTTATAATCCTTCATTATTTTATTGTTTGATAATTATTAGTTGATTTTAGTTTTCGAGTTATTTAATTTTATTTTAATGTTCTATTTTCATTTCGGTTTTAATAAGAATTATTATTTTATTCCCATATCATTTACGGCTAAAAAAGAAACTGCAGAAATACTTCACATCAAGAGAAGAAATTATTTGTCAGAAATGTGACAAATAACTTCTTTGCTTTTGACGAAGAGATATTTTCTCGTTTCGTATAGAAATTATTACCTACGTCCGCATCCATCCTTAGTTCATACCGAACTAAATTAAATTCATTGCGTGTCTCTGCTTTCACGATTTATGCAACTAGCGCGGCGTGGTCAATTATATCGTTATTCCTATACCCTAAACTGCATTTTCCGAATCTGTATACAACACCTGCTTCATTAAATTTCTTCTTAATTACTGTCACTCCGCAACCTTCAACTTTCCTATGTAATCTGCTTTTACATAAAGTATCATAAAAATCTACTCGAAAGTTGCAGTCATGTCTGGAATTTCCAGATGGCCTAAGTTTTTTGTTTGTGTTGTTGAGTTATTGCTAAAGAACAGGCTCAATTTAATATTAAATTCAATTTAAATTGCTAATTTATCGAAGACGTTAACCGTAATTTATACCTTAGCCGCCGACAGCTTCGGGAAATTTATTTAAAAGTCCCCGTTTTGTGTAAATACAAGACGTAATTAGTACACTAGAGAGATACTTGGTATATTCATGAATAATTACACCACCTTCGTTAATAGGTTAGTAGGACCAATTATCTACAATTAGTAGTAGTTTACAGTAATTTGAAAATTGTAAATATAGTCTTATTATAATTTAAATTATTATCACTGGCATTATTAAACGTTGAAAAGATTGACTTGACGTAAGTAAAGTTTAATCATTAAAAACGCCATATAATTCAGTAATATTACGGTCCAAATTGCGATATATCCGACAAAATTCATAAAGTTTTGAAAATTGGTGGAAGTAATCAGGACAGCATATGTAATAATAAACCGAAAAGTTCCCACCCCTAAATTGTGTGCTTCATCCCCTACGACATAGTATTCACCCCAATTTTCGTTTTTTTAAAATCATCCATGAAATGGTGCATTTTACGACAAAAATACCTATGTACAAAAGTGTTCTACAGGAAATTCTGTACAAAAAAGGTTTTTAGACCATTTCTCCTCAAACGAATAGTGCGTTGGTAAATCAGGGCCGTACTTAGCGCAAGTCATATAATTCGTTATTTTATTTGTACATGCCATCAGCGGTTGTGACACAACCTCGGCGTTTTTTCCAAGGGGAAAGTGAATGCAATCAATGTATTTAATAAAAGAAGTGATTTACAACATATTGTACAAACTTTCAACAATGAGGAAGCTACTCATGAAGAAATTGCAAACATGGGAGAGCGATTTATTTTAGCTTTATACAACTGTACCTCGGCAGAAAAAAGTCTAGATGAATACAGATTTATGTCTTTTAACAGACTAGTTGGTAAAGCCAGCAACACTGTTATGTTGTCAAAACTTCCACCAACTTCTGCTGCCGCTCGGCAACACTGTTATCGATTTTTTCACCAAATTCAAACATGTAAAACGTGACGCTCAAAGCTACCGATTGTGGGTGGAAAAAAGTTGGCGGTATATTAATCCCAATAATAACTATAAAAGAACCAGCTCCCGAATCTGCTTTAACGCTTATTTCATGTTCATGTAAATTAGGGTGCGAATACAGGTGTAGTTGCAGAAGAGCAGGCTTGCGGTGCTCTACAATGTGTTATCATTGCCACGGACAATCATGCTTGAATGTTGAATCTGTGGAAGACGACCAAGATTTATAATTAACATTTGATAATTAGTGGATTAGGCCTACAGGGGATACCACTTTAAAAAAAAACGCGCCAAATACTTTACCTCTAGGGTGGTGTGGAAATAAGTACAACACGGTCTTTTTATAGAGGTGAGGGGGTGGAAGTAAATTTTAGTGCCTACTGCTGTTTTAAGCGTTAAACGTTTAACTTTAAGGTAGATCGTACTGTAAAGAGTGCTAGTCGGAACCAACCCTTATGTTTGCGCCATATTTCCCACGTTATTATTAATTTTAGGAAAAAAGTGGTAAAAACCTTTTTGATAGAGAATTTTCCAAGGAACAATTTTGTATATAGGTATTTTTGTCAAAAATTAAACCGTTGCCGAGATAATCTAGAAAAACTCAAAATGGGGGTAGAAAGGACGTCCTGGGGGATGAAGCACACTATTTAGTGATGGGAACTTTTTGGTTTAGTAATCCTTATGCTAGTCCCAACATACCCACCAATTTTCAAATATTTATGAATTTTGTCGGAATAAAAACGTAATATTCCTGAACTAATAGAAACAACAGCATCACTGTTCGATTTTAATTTCTCCACCATGGTGTCTCATATATGGCGTTATAAGTTGGGTCAAATAAACATTCCCTTTCGTTTCTATGGTAGACGAGTGGTGTGTGAGAGTTCAATTAATTCTCCATATAGTAAACTCTCAAAATATTTATTACAAATCCCACATACAAAAAAAACTATCTATGAGAACTAAAAGAAAAACTATATGTAAAAAATATTGATGAAATCGTTGCATTCTTTCAATAACCTGACTTCTGGTTATGGTAGCAAATCAAAATCCTAAAATAAATTTGTCCAATTTCTTATTTGACATTCTCACTAGCATCCAACATAGTCCCCTACGGCTAAGCAGATTAAACTAGTATCTACATGACCCCCTACGATATGAAGAATTTAGGGTGGAACGAAAAATTATTTCTTGTTAAATTGTTTTGACGTAGGTGTCAAAATGTGCATTTGGATAAATAAAAATCGTTCCTAAAAGCTTATCGACCTATCTTAACATCTTCAGATTCCTCACGGGACCGATAGTATAGAAATTTTGCTGATTTTATAGGTTTTTATCACCTGCCCTGGTTTATTTAAAAAATATGTTCCTGGTAAACATAGTATTTAAAATAATTATTAAAGTATGATAAAAAGCCCCTCCAAGTCAATTTGATTCATTCTAATATTTTCCGGATCCTCATTGTCTTTGAAAATCGCGCCGCTTATGGGAATTGCGCGACAAATAACGCGTTCGAACACAATCGCAATCCAAGCAACAGACGTCTATGACTGGGATGGGAAGGTAACAAGTTCAAGCCTACTTTCATTTGTTTGAATATTTCTACTAATTATTGTCTTTAGTTGAGTGTTTTCTGTGGGGTTTCACGTGATTCGTGGTTGTATGCCGATTGTTCGTTGAGTGTCAGAATATTTACGTGGTTATGGCAATTATAAGTCAACTAAGTTGCAAGATATTTGGTCAATCTAAAAATTAAGTGACCTTGTGTTACCTACTTATAAGGACTTTACTTTCATTATTTATTTGTTTAGAATGGTCTAAAATATAAATATGCTGGGAGAGATATAAGTGTTCATGAAATACTCAAAAATGTTGTACGGAAATTTTAAGGTATTTGGCAAAGTACATCAGTTCCTACCGTTTTTTACTTCTGGGATAAACTAAAAAAATTTCATGGGCGTTATAAGCAGTATCAGAAGAATTTAGAATCTAAAAAAATACTATGATCCTGGAAACCAAGAAAATGAAAATGACAGAAGAAAGGAAAGCAATGCCAGCATCCAGAGCATTGAAAAACATGCAGAAGCTTCTGTTCAGCTTTACTAGCACTATGAAATTAATGATGGAAAAGGAAGATGATATCTAACATGTCTTCACGGCACAAACCGTTAAGACAATAGCTACACGAGAATTCAGTATACCTAAAATACATTTTGAGGCCAAACATTACTAGGAATTAAGTTCTTGGAATGACGTAAATGTTACTGAGCCGTCAATGACTGCTAATGTGAAAATGTGTGTTATCAAAGCGTTAGACATAAGTTTTTCTGATTTTTCATAGTCTTTGCAATACCGAAACTGTTGAACGATTCGTGCGTCTTGCAAATGAGGAATCACCAGCTGTCTGTGGCCAAGAAAACCAAACTGGCTTCATTCTAGCCTGTAATATAATAGCCCTTTAATATTTCTTTTATTTATTAATGATCTATCCGAGTTTATCAATCACGGGGAATTATTTATGTATGCAGATGACACATCTATAATCATTTCAGCCAAGACTCTCGAAGAACTAGAAATTGTAACAAATTTGACCCTTGATAAATTCAATACATGGTGCTATAAAAACAGGTTGATCATCAATTATGAGAAAACCGTATGTGTCTTATTCAAAACACGGACAAAAAATGTTTACAAAACTGTTAATCTTATCTTAAATGGTAATCAGTTAAGCTTAGAAAAAAGTACAAATTTTCTCGGAATAATTCTAGATGAACATTTATGTTGGACTAAACATATTGATCAACTTTGTACTAAATTAAGTCAATCTTCTTTTGCAATTTCAATGTTGACAAATAGTTTAAATCGTAGCTCTTTGATAGATGTGTATTATGCTTTATTTTATTCAAAACTATCTTATAATATAATTGCCTGGGGTCAAAGTATAGATCTACAGAGGGTATTTGTTCTGCAAAAAAGAGTATTGAGAATAATTTTCAATTTGGGGTACCGAGATTCTTGTCGTAGTACTTTTAAAAATAATAAAATTCTCACAGTTACGTGCATTTACTTATATAAATTATTTATATATATCTATAATATAAAAAATAGCTTATCAACCCACGGTGATAAACGCGAATATAATACAAGAAACCGTTAATAATTTCAATTTAGCCCTATATAAAAAATCACCTATATATGCTGGAAGCTATTTATTTAATAAATTGCCCTCAAACGTTAGACTGGTCAAGAATTTAAACGAATTCAAATCTAAATTATTTAGATTTTTATCTAACAATGGTTTTTACTCTCTTCATGAATTTGAAAATTTTATTTCATTTAAATGGTCACTTTTAAATATCCTAAGACTCGTTGTTTTAGTTAATTTTTTTAATTTGACGTCTGTTTCTAATTTTAGTTATTTGTAAATTGTACCTGCTTGTGTTATTATTGTTTATACGTATGTATTTATAATGTTCGTAAATAATGTTCGTAAATGATTGTAAAATATTTGTAGTTTATTGTATTTACTTGACATGTTCTATCCAATTTTTGTAATTGGCACACAGAATTAAATAAATCTATCTATCTATCTATATGACTGTTTGGATGAGTGGCAAGCGCGCTTGACTCTCAGCCAGGAGTTCTGGGTTCGATTCCCGGTCGTGGCACTGGGATTTTTTCCGAAAGAAATTAATCCTAGTATACTCGGATATTGGATGTGTGTCCCTTGTCTCTTAATGTGTAGCCCTCTCCCGCACAAGGCTCTGTCAGAGCTTTCAGGGATAAAGGGGGTTGTATTACCTGTGGTGTTATTATTATTATTATTATTATAAAATCAAGACAAATATTGCCATCGTTTGAAACGAAATTAGATTACTTTAAAAATGGCTAATAACTGAAATATTAAACATATTCTGTTTTTGTTTATTTTTCCATGTCTATTTATGTGTTTTTTTAAATGAAACTTCTGATTTTACTTGGTGTTCTTCCTTTTATAGTTATTGAATGTAGAGAAAATAATAAATACGATTCGATCATTACGTTATGTTTTTGGAAAAAATAGCTTAGAAGAGCATATTTTGACATCCTTGAGGAAACTGAAGTGTGGATAATAGCTTCTAAACATGTTGCACAGTGATCTATGATACATTAAGACACCTTTTGGTAACTACGGCATTACCAATATCCAAAGATTGGAAAAATAACTAAGAAAAAATAAATGGTCTAAAGAGAGCTTTTTTCTAATATTTTGAACCCATTGAGGAATCTGAAAATAACAAAGTACCGTTTTCAATTTTTGCACGGTTATTAATAACCACCAAATGCCCCTTTTGATAATTAAGTGGTAATAATTCTCGAAAAAGAATTGAAAATCTCATTTTTCTTTCCACCCTGATTCAGTTAAAAATGAGAACAAAGGCCTAAAATGGATTTATTTACCTACCTTGTCTTAAAAATTTATTTTCATTCTAATGGATTACATTTTCATAAAATCTCTCATTCAATTTCTTGGAAATGCTTAGCATTTAAAACGTTTTTCGCCCTTATTCTGAACTCATCAGAAAGGCACAAAGCCACTCATAACGATGTTTCATGCAAGACCAAGGCAATATCCATGAAAAAGTATGAAATATTATATTAAAAGTAGCAAATATTTTTAGGAATAACCATCAGAGAATGATTTTGATAATAATCATCAGATGTTCACAGTTTCCTAATGTTCCTGTAGATAAAACAATAATAGTAATTATAAACAAATTGCAACATGATTAGAATGTGGCTAACAGAACTAAGTTAAGCATGGAAACTATCATGGAACACTTTGGTATCATTATGTGTTCTTCATTGTCTCCAATATTAAGTAACATTAAACATATATTCTTTATAGGATTTTGCAAACAGTGGAAAGAAAAGCTATCTATGAGAACTAAAGGAAAAACTATATATATAAATATTAATGAAATCTTTGCATTCTTTCGATAACCTGACTTCTGGTTATGCTACCAAGTGAAAATTCTTATCAGCCATTCTCATTTTAACACTAGCATCCAACCTAGTCCCCTACGGCTAAGCAGGCTAAACTAGTATCCACATGATCCCCTACGATATGTAAATTCAGTTAACTGGCTGATAAGAATTTTCACTTGGTAGCATAACCAGAAGTCAGGTTATCGAAAGAATGCAAAGATTTCATTAATATTTATATATATAGTTTTTCCTTTAGTTCTCATAGATCGCTTTTCTTTCCACTGTTTGCAAAATCCTATAAAGAATATATGTTTCATTACTATAAGCAAACAAATAATAAATAATTCAATTTTAAATTAAGTAACATTTTCACGAAAAATTTTGAGGAATGTGAAATTAGTAATTTAGGTTATGGTGGAGATATTGATGACATTTTCGCAATATGGCCGTACAGAAAAGAATATTCAAATAATTTTTGAAATCAGATTAATGAGAAAGAACCTTCAATTAATAGAAATAAAAAATTGTAACTTTTCTTAGATATTTTGTGTAAAAAATTAGATACACATACGAAACAAGTCTGTATAAAAAACAAAGACATACTTCAGATGCTTCAATTTCAATTCAGATCAACATATTAATGTTAAAAAATGTGTTAGTGTAAATTAAAACAATTTATTCAAATGTCAACGAGAAGCAATTTATAAACACTGTCCTATTAATTAAGCAATATTCCTATAGTTTTGTTGACAGTCAATAAATGAACAGTGAAAGTAGAGATAATATACAATTACAACCTGAATTTAAGTCTTTATCAGCAATTCTATGTGTATAAACAAGCACCACGCTAAGATCGGTTTTATCGAAAACCAAACCTCTAAATGTTATTCAGAATTCCAAAAATTGTATTTATAGTGTTCCTTGTAGATGCGGAATACAATACGTAGTTGAGTCATTTAGACCTTTCAACGGCAGACTTAATGAACATAGAAATTAAGCTAGAAGAGGAAAATTCGAGAAATCCAAAACATACGTCTTATACAGGGTGTAATTAGTTTCATGTCATTAAAACAACTAATGGTAGGGAGCGACAAGACAAACAAAAAACCCTTATATAACATGGGGTCTAAAACTTACAGTTTTGGAGAAAAAAATAAACACAAATTTCCAAAGTACTTAATAGCATCGTTTGAGAACTGCTGGCATATTGGGGTAGGCTTTATTGCCTCGCGTCTTGTCGCACATAATACTTTAAAATTCATGCAAATAAGTATGGTGAGCCTAAGAGATAATTAAGCTGTGACGGGGTCATTGAAAAGCATGCCGACGAAGCAGTTAAAAGCGACCGAGAGAGGACACCGCCATGTTTTTTGCTTCTTCGCAGCCAAATTATCTTATTACGCGTGCTATACTCTCCCTTGTAATATTCTCAAGCAATAATTTCAGTTTGTGTCCTTACTTGGTAATCAACGTACACACGACGTGACCTACCCTTTCCTTGGTTTTGTCTGTTGCTTTTGTTCTTTTTGAATGTTGTGCCACTTATGTTAAGATTCAAGTCGTTAGTAATTGGTTGCGTAAGACACTACTCGTTTGTGCTTTTTGTGTTACTTTTTGGATTTTGGACCAAGTTTTTCTTTTTGTTTTCTTTATTGATAACGTTAATGCACGATTAAGTGTGGTGTTTTAAAACGCAGATTTTGGATATTATGGGAGATTATGTATTTTAATGTGCATAGAAACCATAAAAAATGATCATAATTTACCAAATGTGTTGAATGGAGTGCGTATGTCCTTAGTCCTTTTGGTTCAAAAAGTACACGTGGATAACTGAATTTTGCCAAATCATCAATCAAATTAATTATTCCAGTCCAACGAGTGAGTTGGATTTTATATTTTATAATGAAGAATACCAAGGATTTAAAGCGAAAGACGTCTCTAAAAGTTTCACAAGTTTGTTTGAGTTTTATACGAATTCAAACAACGCCAGCTGAATTTATATAATCAAGTCTTCTAAGAGAATAAAAGTAAAGTTTCTTTCTTTTATCACGTTACTCTGAGATGAGGTATGGCAACGACCTTGAAATTTTGTCTATACATCAAATACGCATAATGATAAAGGTCACTGACTATTTATTACAGTAATAGTGTAATGTTATGAACATGTAATAATTGATAATTGATTAAAACAGATCAACACTCAACACAATTAATTAAAAATTTAAAATACTTTTAAAATAGCCAAACGTATTATTATTATTCGCAAAACTATAATATACACAGTGATTTTGGACAAGGCTTAAAACCAATGTTTTGTTTATGTCATTTGCCTTGCAATCAAGTGTGTTCTGGATCGCGCTAGAGATGATTGCCGAACGATTGCAAAGGACTTCGACAAGCATTCATCTACATAAGATATAGTCGTATCATTGTCTCCTATCTTCAGAAGTTGTGGTCCATCTTGCGTACTACCACACAGTGATAGGAAGTGCTACTAATGTGGACAAAATTCTTTCTGCACTCTAATTTTTATCGTTTTGTAATAATTTGTTTTTTAAAATACTCGGAGGAAATAGTACTTCAATATGTATGTACAAATTTTTTAATTTTTTTAGTTAGTTCTTAGTAAAAATGAATTTTTCATTGAAAAATCATGAATTTTTAATAAAAGGGTGGGTTCTTAAATGACGTGCTAATATTTCAGAATGTGATTGCTTAGGTCGTTTTATGAAGTAAAGTTCCTATTGGCATATGTCCGCAACGGCTTTAATTTTTTGCTACAGGGTGTTAAAATTTTGTTTTTAATCGTTTGTAATATCTCAGAAAGTACTGAAGATATTTTCAATGTTGGTATGTGTTAATAGGATGTTTTTTTCTTTTCTTGGCATAAAGGCTTATAGCCATACAGCCAGCTAAAATATGATGTAAAACCACATATTTTTGTTAAATTTTTCTGAATAGCCTGGTCAATTCTACATAAAAATGGTCTCCTGCGTTTTTCTCTCAGATGCACAGTTCTTGACTAAACCAATTCAATTGAAACTAAATACACAAGCATACATAAAAAAATCGGTAAAGGTTTTTACACAGAACCTCCCTCTTTATTCATATAAGACGGTCACTCTAAAAAATTATTGTTTAAGAGATGACATATGAGAATTATAATCGCCATGTAGTTAGCCCTATTATTACAGAGAAAACCTCTTAACTTTTCTCCACCATCTACTGTATAGTGGTGGGAATTTTTATTATCCCACGAGTGTTCACAAATTTTGGATATTTCAAATACTCCCCCTCTAGCGTAATTTCTATGTTCACCAAGCCTTATGTTGAAAGTTCTAGATGTTTCACCTACGTAATGTAATTTGTGAACACGCGTGGGATAATAATCACAGGATTAAATTGGACTCGGCGAAGATTTTAGAAAAAGAGAGTAACGGAACTAAAAGAAAATCCACGATTATTTTATTAAACGAGGATAGATGCGTTTCAAATTATTCAATAGATTTTTGCACTAGTTGGTTGCCCATCCTTAGAGACTAAGTAAGTAAAAATAAGATAAATGTAATTTAATGTCTCACGTGACTATGGAAATACATAAACAAAGAACTGTCATGGTTGACGGCCAAAAAAATTTTGAGAACGGAAGTAGATTTTTTTCCGAAATGTTAATTGCCTATAGCTTTCATTTTCATTTTTTAGTTTATGACATTGTTCTAGTTTATATACCTATTTTTAGGTGTGAGACTTTTTGAAACAATCAAGTATTCAAGAACGTCAATCACGTTATTAAGGAACACCCTGTATTTTGCTAAAAAAGTATAACTTTTTTATGAAAAATCCGTTTTTATTAAGAAGCAAATTAAAAAAATTTTCGAGATGTTTTAACAGAATTTTTATATTACAAAAGAAAATTGTAAGGAATTTGTGGGTGCCTCAAACTACCAATCATGTCCTAGTTTTATAAAACTGCAAGTTTTACCTCTTGTATATATATTACTGAACTAGTGTTATACGTTAAGTCCAATCAAAACAATTTTATTAGAAATATAGATTCATAGCTACAATACAAGAAATAATGCAGAAATAACCATACCTTCCCACAATAGTGCTCTTTTTGAAACAAATCTTAATTATATTAAATGTTACAATAAGTTTTCTTCCACACTGAAAGATATTAGAAACTTGAGAACATTTAAGGATAAGTTACAGACATTCTTCTTAGGAAAAAATTATTATACTGTGGCAGAGTATTTGAATTATTAATAATTTCTCATGTTAGATACCTAATGTTGTACTATTTACTATTAGCTTTATTTATAATAATAAAGCTTATTTTACTTTACTTTACTGTTCATTGGTAAGTTCAGTATTGGAATATTGCTCTATAATCTGATGTTGAAATTATGGTATTCATATTAACATTTTAGAAGGTGTACAAAAGAAATTCCTAATTGCAAATAAGTTGGGGTATTTGAGAAATAAATATGATTATGATGACCTTCTTGCTTGGTTTAATATTAACACATTAGAACACCAAAGATTGAAGGCTGATATGTACTTTTTGCACAAAACACTTAATTGATATATTCAGTACTGTGACCTTACTAATTTGATAACACATAAAGTAAATGATATAAGAAGTCGCAATTCGGATATATTTTATGTACTTTTAATCATACCAATTATAGTCAAAATGAGACGATAACTACAATTTTAAGGATTGCTAATACAAGTCAAAGTATTGTATATTGTCCTCTTCCCACTTGATGACACCAAAAATGAGAAGATTCGAAAAAATACACTACTGTAGTGTCGCTTTATATCTTGGAGAATCGACATGTTGGTGAGATGTTGCTGCCCAGAGAATCCTCAACAAACATCTCCAAATCCACATTTCAAAAACACATCTGCACGTCCCAACTAATAATTTGATATTTTATAAAAGTTGTAGGAATGTTTCTGACAGAAATTGTATAAAACAACATTACTCTCAGAAACACTTTCATAACGTTTTCACAGCAGCTATAAATGCAAAATTGGCACCATGAATTATCATAAAACGATTCCTATAAAAAATCTATAAAATAATGCGCCTTAGTGTACCATTTTGTGAATCTTATAAAACAGATTACTCCCTTTCGCGATAATTTTGCAGCTATTATGATAAATCTGTTAGGTCTGAGTTTTTTTTTTTTTTTTTTTATGGCTTTGGGTCATAGACCATACAGCCAGTCACACAAGAGCATTTTATAATATAGAAGACTAAAATAAAACCTAACACAACATGAGTAGAAAGAAATTAGGTCTGAGTTGTAAATGCAACAACCATGGAAACAGAATTGGTTCAAATTGCAAAAATGTAACTTAGAAATTAGCAGCAGTAAATCACTTTATTTTCAGAACTCTTTATTTATATGGTTTATTTATTGCCAAAAACACATACTTTTATTAGTGGAAACAACAGTACTTTCGCATATGACCTGATACGTTAACAGGGCAGTGAGTGAAATAGGTCGTTTCATTTTACAGCAGTATAAATTGTGTCTTACCCACCACGCTGTTAATACAGATACCTAATATTTTTGCAACCACTTTTTAAGTTTCTCCATTGTCCTAAATCTGATGTTTTTAGTTTCGCCGTTATATGATTTGTCAAGATCTGCACCGCTCTTGTCAATATTGTTAACCAAAGCTTTGGGAGAATAATTTTTTTATAAACTCTTTTTAAATTTTCATTAAAACACAGACCTTAATTATGACTAAGTAGAAATACACAGCAGACGCAGCAAATCAATTTTTTCAAATATGTTTTATTGTATTGTCAGCCACCACATTTTTATGCTCAAGTAAACAATTTTGTTCTGTAATGACTTTGTTGCCGTTTCCATATTACAGTAAATGCAATTCTATATAATAATTATATAACATTCTCTAGAACAATACTTATTCTTAAAAGCAAAATTATCGCAAATAGATCTTTAATATGACTGTTTTGTAAGATGATAAGAAATAAACTATAAACTATAAAATAATTCGAATGTATATTTATAACTGTGCTAGAAATGCTGCTGAACGTTACTAAAAAATCGTTAAAAAATGATTTAGTTTTATAAGCTGAAGTATTTTGTAACTTGGTCACGAAAACATTTATAAAATAATTTCTTAACTCCATTATAAGATGTTTTACAGTTTTGCTGTAGAAACGTTCTAATGATAAATTTATAAAATAGTTAAGTTGCAGACAACAAAATAGTATTTTCTGGGAGTCTAATATAACCAATCGGCATTTCGAAGCATTAATAAAATAACAATAAAACAAAATAATGGTAGAACATTTAAATTATAAAACAAATTTGCTGATTGGGGTTATTACAGATGATATCTGTAATAGTGTAATACTGTAGTGTCGCTTTATGGGACGTATATCTTGGAGAATCGACATGTTGGTGAGATGTTGCTGTCCAGAGAATCCTTAGCAAACGTCTCCACACCCATATTGTAAAAACACATGTGCAAGTTATTACATATGATATCAGTGTGTAACATAACTTGAAAAACTTTGATGTAATTATTACCAAAGGATGACAAAAGCTAAGACAGTAGTTTTTAATCCCTGACATCACGGTATGTGAATAAAGTTTTTAAACATTATTAAAATACACTCTATACATTTATTAATGCAAAGAAGAGCGCTCGAAATGTTCTTGCAATAAACTGTTTTATTAACAGAATATTCTTGGACAGGCACTCCCATCTCTTCCATTGAACGAAATCCATTAAACTTTGTATCAACTCTGTTTCCAACTAACCATGCATTTCGAGGGAAACGCAAAATTTATCTCAACCAAACTAATGGGAATTCCAGAACTAACGGAAAGTAGGTTTCGTTCCTATAATTACCTGAAAAGTTCAACAAAAATAAAACTGAATTGTTATCTCCCAAATTTCATCTTCATTGCGTTCGCAAGGACAGAGTAATGGGTCAGTACTGGTTAAAATTGACATTGCTTATAGCCCACATTTACCTCTAAACAAATTGGAGGCGGATGTTCTTTTTTCATGGGTTCTTTGGATGGTAAGCAATAATATCACGTAAAGTTTACATGATTTCCAGACCGGTAGCATTGAAAAAATCAAAAACTATTTTTTTCGGTAATTTTTAACATAAGTCGACCTATGGGAAAGCAAAAATTATTTTTGGAGATAGCATACCGGGGAGTCACGAATTGCGCTCGCCCCGATATCTCCTAAAATATTTGGAATAGAAAATTGAAATTCGGAGGCCTTATTACACGACTAAAATGCCATCTTTTCAATAAAAAAATCAAGTTTAGTGCACATCCGGTTTGACCGGAAATGCCCACAACTTTCGATTTTTAAATGGAACACCCTATATATTTTTACATTTTTGGAATCTAGAGGAAATTTTGAATACAATACATCCATTTTGGTCACTTTTTGATAAACATTAAAATTTTTATTAAAAAATCTATTTCTGAATCCAGAGTGCTGTGGTGCCCAAAATATATTTTAATTTGTGTGCTACGTTACTATAAAAATAAAAAGAGCAATATGATTGCATTACTTAATTATTTTAAAGATACCTACTGTTACCTAGTTTAGTTTAATTGTTCAAACGGAATTGATTTTTATTTATTTATAGGCCCGATATTTATGTTCATTTAAATCAAACTCTGAAAACCGAACTGATGTCGCATTCTATTGCAAATGTCCTTGTGGATGTAATTGTGTTTACCTCCACATACCTATGCTAAACTTAATTGTAACGTTCTTTGCGCTCACAATTATTAAATGTTTGATAGCTCAAGATTGCCTATAACTACACGAGTCTGTCTGACAACTGATATTGTTTTATTACATTCAATGGCTACTATGATTTTTCCAATGTTATTAGGTTACCAGATTTACACAGAAATGTGCCATTTTAGTTTCCAAAGCCCACTAATCTATTATCTATTAGCCGCATGTTTCTAAAAGCTTGGTTGCATTGTATTTTGGCTGAAATCTCAAATATTTCTGAGCGGATTTTCAAAATTTTGGTATCATTAGATTCGTATGAAAATGAGGTATTTAAAAATGTTGGTGAACGATTAAATTCCCATTTAAAAAAACCGAGTTAGTGGGTAAAAATCACAATTAAAAATTTTAAACGCCTCTAGTGAATTAAGTAATGCAATCATATTGCTCTTTTTATTTTTATAGTAAAGTAGCACACAAACAAAAATATATTTTGGGCACCACAGCACTCTGGATTCAGAAATAGATTTTTTAATAAAATTTTTGATATTTATCAAAAAGTGACCAAAATGGATGTATTGTATTCAAAATTTCCTCTAGATTCCAAAAATGTAAAAATATATAGGGTGTTCCATTTAAAAATCGAAAGTTGTGGGCATTTCCGGTCAAACCAGATGTGCACCAAACTTGATTTTTTATTGAAAAGATGGCATTTTAGTCGTGTAATAAGGCCTCCAAAGTTCAATTATCTATTCCAAATATTTTAGGAAATATCGGGGCGAGCGCAATTCGTGACTCACCCGGTATATTTTCACACAAAAAATGCAGGGGTCATACTTGTCATAAAATCTTCAAATGTCATAAAATACGCAAAATGTCCTAAAATTGTCATGAAATCGTTCTCTTGCTGTAAAAATTATTTAAAAACTCTGTTTCCGTTACCATTTTCAATGATGCATACTAGCTTTTCCACAATTAACTCGTGTGAGATACAGTCGAATGCCTTAGAGAGGTCACACAGACTTACTGCCACATGCTTACCACTCTCAAGGCCCTTGACTATATCACTAACTATTTTAAAAACTTTATTTTGGAAGCCAAATTGAGCACAATTTAAGATATTATTTGTTTCAAGATAGTTAACAATCATCTTTTTAAAAAACATTTCAAACTTTATGAAATGTTTAACATGTGAAGCAATCGGTTATTAATTTTTTTCAATATGCAGTAGGTACCTTACTACCTAAATACAAAGTATTATAACATATTTTCATTTACAATAAACAAAACTTAATAAAATATAGCTTTTAGTTCATTTTCATGGCGTTAAAACTCAATTTTTTTGTTGAAATATAGGCGTAGGAGACCTGAAAATGTATCTACAAAAATTTCGTCTAATACCACGGATTTTCCACAAAAAATTTCTGAAATGGAGATATTGGAAGAAACGCGGCGAAATTTGGCGCGGGAAAAACCCTTTGCTAGACAACCAAAATGTAATTAAAAATTAAGGTATCATTTTAAAGCTGGAAGCCTCACCTTTCTTATGCATATTATTGTATATTAATATAACGCTAATATGTCCAGGGTGTCCCAATAAAAACTCCCAGGCCGGCTATATTCTAAACGAATAGAGATATTTTAATTCTGTAAAAGCCAATTTGTAGAGCATAAATAGAGCTTCATTTTTTATTATAATTATTTTTTTAATATATTAGTATATAGATGGCGCTGTGCTCTAAAGAAATATTTCGATGGAAGAAACTTTGAAATAGGTTTATGAGAAAGAAAATGCATTTCTAAGCAGATTATGTTCTAAAAAAAATACACTAAAACTAACAGTTTTCGAGATATTTGAGTCCAAATGTTGGCATTTGCCAATATTGAATAATTGTAATCTCTTCAACATTTCAAGTGGGGCAATCTGTATTTAATTTAGAAATTTTAGAAGTAAATATTTAAAGATTTTTTTTTCTCTCCAATAATAACAGAAATAACATCAACATTTAATGAATAAACCTGTACATATTTCTAACGATGTGTTTCTGCGAAATTGAAAATGTCATTGTAGTTCTTGTAATATGTAATATATATATTTAACATAAATAATATTAACGGATATTTGCAAATATTATAATTGCAATGTAGAACTAATAATATTCCACTAAATTGCATTAAAAATCCACAAATGATTCCCTATTTGTAAAAGTTTACAATAGATTTTCTGTAAACTTTTCAACTACCGGCTAAAAATAAAATCATTATATAAGTTACACATAAACATAGGCATTGTTAAAAAATAAACAATAGTAATTAGTATTATTAACTATTCACTACAGCTCATAACAAATTAACCAAATACCTACCTGATTGGCATGAATAAATTATCGAGTTACAAAATAAACACATCAATTTTAATATTGGAAAACTGGGAAAATCCATTCGCTTTATACTCTCATGCACATATTGACATATTTCCCTCTAGTAAACATCATTAAATACAATAGTCCTTCTATTTGTAAATTATATATACATGTGTACTCGTCAATATTACATGCGTGGGTGGTTTCCTATTATAAATCCGCTTCAGTATCCAATTTGATTCTTAATATGTATCAATAATTTATTGCTCTGTACACAAAGATATCCATTATGTATTAGCACTAGCACTTGCAACCTACTAAATATTCATTGTTACACCTGTCACGCCAATTATTGGTGAATACATTTATATTACATTAATCAATTCTGTTGAATGCAAAAAATGTTGTAATCTTTAGACATTTTACACAAAGACTGAGATATATTATTAATTATAAATATCTCACCGAACAGTACTGAATATACAGGGTGGACAATGGAACCACCTGCCACTGAATCTTGTTGAAACGATCCGAAATAGGATATCGTTTCAGCGAGATGGTGCTTCACCACATTATTTAAATGCAGTAAGGAATTACTTAAATAATATCTACCCATTTAAATGGGTTGGAAGAAATGGTCCCGGTAAATGGCCTGCTGGATCTTCAGGTCATACAAAAAAGGATTTCTTTACCCACAACAGTTCAAAATATGAAGAAGGGGATAATAACCTTCTTCTAGATATAACACGCCGATAATAATTTTAGGGAAAGGCGTCCAGAGATGTATGTCAATTAAAATGGGCAACATGTGGAGTACTTATTATTATTTTTCTATTGAATTATTTGAAGGAACCTCTATTTTTTAAGTTTATTCTTATTTGTACTTAGGGCTCAATGAGTCGAATTTGGTTACAAAGACCTCTCATCGTGCTTGCATACACCGATGATATACTCATCATCACTGAAGAAGAACAAGACATCGTTGAATTTCTAAGAACCATAACCCCATATCTGAACTCCTCTGGAATAAAGATAACTTCAAGACGAGCATAATAATGGTGCGAGACCCAATGACAAAAGCAAGTCCACCCAGTGGGGAAGAATACAAAATAGGAGAATATACCCTGAGAACCATGAACAGAATGAAATACCTAGGAACATATCTAACAAATTAACTAAAGAGGAGGAAAACAGTGAGTGAAAGAATAAAAACGGCCTACAGAGTCACAAGAGCTGTACTGCCTTTCATTGAGGAAAATAAAGCACCATGGAGTCTACCTAGACAGATATACATGATAATCATAATGCCTACGATGACATACGGAGTCAAAACGCAGCAACGACAAAGGCAAATAGAAGAAGCTTGAGAAGGGCCGAAAGGGACGTTATACAACTGCTAGCAAAAACAGGAAAACCACTAAAGCAACAGAAAACGTCAGCATTACTAGAGGGGAAAACAATAATTAAAAGAATAGAATCATACGCAATGAGATACTAGGGACATGTCCAAAGATGAGACACAACACACCTACTAAAGAAAGCGCTAAGACTGAACAGTAACAAACTGAAAATAGGGAGGACATGCTACACATGGATAACAACAATCGAGAGGATTGTGAATAGGCTAGGAAAGGATCATACACACTGGGAAAGGACGGCAAAACAGAAGACGGAATACAAAGAAGAAATATCAAGGATATACACACTGCCAGACTCAAAAACAGAAGAAACAGAAAACTAGGAGAGAAGATAATCACAGACAGAAACTAAAAAGAAGTATCTCACAAACACCTGAAATTTGAAAGAAGCATGAAAACCTAAAGCAAACATCTCACAAACGCCTACAGTTCTCATCCAATGAAGGCAGATGGAAACCAAGAAGAAGCATCTCACAAACACCTACAAGTCAAATACATTCCTACCCCATGCATCGTGTGACCCTCGCTGCTGACAACAAACATGTCCAATGTTCAATCAAGCGTATGCAGCTGGTCCGCCGGTATATAAATGCATCCAAGGTTTGTTCCGGCACACGGTTGGATCGTCCGTTAGTCGGTCGGGTGGAGCCGCCCAGTCATTTCATGAATATGTAATAGACGACTGAGCGACTGCATTTTAGCCGTTCATCGGGTGATCGGGCTGCGTGTTGGAACAAATCCCCATACCTGGAATCGGCAGCAATGTCCATCTTATGCTGGCAAATCAATCAATCAATCAATAGCCATGTGGATGTACTAAAAAAATGTTAATTTTTCATTTCTACATCATATCGTCAGAAAATATCAGGATATTCCATTTGAAGAAATTGAGAAAATTCAATTCAAAAAGTTTTATATTGAACAATCATTTTTGGTAGGCCTATATATTTTTACGAGAGAATGATTCAAATACATTAATTAGATGTATCGTAACTAGTATTCACATAGCCTTTTCTTATCATCTTATAATTGTGGCTGTAGTGATTTTTTCAATGTGCTTCTATAGCATTATTTCAACAAAAAAAATCATTATGTTAAAGTTGTTGGAAGAGTCAATAATAAAAATATAGGGGATAAAAATAAGGGAGTCTAGAAAGAGGTTTCAGAAAATGTATTGATATATATAGCATTCCATTTAAAGAGAAGGCACTTAATATTCAGGTAAAAAAATAAATTTTATTGATTGTATAAACTGACAAAAATTTAGAATTGATCTGGAAAAATCTGAGGGAGATACGAGGGTGTGTAAGGGAGAGATGGAAATCGATACAATCTGAAAAATCATTGCATGAGAATATTGTTTTGGGTTTCATAGACAACAGAAAAAAAAGTTAACCAAAATCGTCTAAATTTTTGGAAAAATTTGTTAAATATACAATTTGAAGCTTATAAAATTGATTTGAGTTTCAGACTCCGTTCAATTTGGCTCAAAACGAATCGACATATGGTTTTAGTGTTTAGCATTTTCTCTCTGTTCTAAAAGTCAAATTTTAACTCACTTTCTTGTGAATAACTGAAGAACTAATGGTTTACAAAAAAGTTAAGTAATTCAGTTACCTATAATTTGGTTTTTAGTACAACTCTGTGCGATAAAAATTGGTTTAGTTATGGGTATTAGTCCAATAATTATAAAGATTTCCATAACAAAAAATGTTATCTGAGACTTTCCTTCAGTAACTCTTAGTGGAGGGATTATACATCTAAAACTACAAAAATCGGTTCCGGGAGTACCGCGCAACCCCCCAAAGAACCACCCCTTCGGTGGAAAATGACTTATTTTACTGATAACTCGTTAACCGTTGAAGTTATAAAAAAATTGCTCATCATAAAAGAAAGCTTGACCAACTGCCTAAAAAAGTCCTCTTGTAATTTCCTTGTATATGCCATGATTTTCAAGAAAATCGATATTGAAAAGAATTTTTAATGAGCACGATTCTCGTTTATTTGAAATTTTTGCCCGCGGCCTATAGAAACTTGAAAAAATTGAATTGCTCGAAAACCAAACATGCTAGGAAGAAAAATCAAAATGCGTTTTAAGGGAATATAAAATATTCTTTTGCGTTTCCATTTTTTGATTACTATTGATATCTATTAATATATAAAAATAACAATATAATATAGTTACCTCTTGATTTTTTGCACTTTTAACCATTCACAGGCACATAAAAACACATTTGGCGATTTTAATTGATTTCAAATATTTTTGGAGAGATCATCGTTTTATGTTTTTGTAGAGAGGATAGATATTCTTTTGGGCAGAGTGTACTTGGCGTTACTTTTTACAGAGTATTTGTTTCTGTGGGGATTTCACTACTTTTTTAGATACTATTTCTGTAAGGATGCTCGCGTTATTGCTTATTATTTCTGTGAGCGGAGACGTTAAAGTGAACATGGCGCGAGACACTAACCGTGTCTGTTGATTACAAGAAGTATAAGAAAATGTACAGAAAAGTTTTAACAGCTGCTAAAAGAACTGCAGAATGATAAGTTATATGAGAGATCTGAAAATAAAAGTAAGACCGTATGGAATATTATTAATTGTGGTGCAGGGAATAAACAAAAAAGTACTAAAAATATTGTTAGTAAAATTGTAAAACATAATAAAATTTTAATTCATTTTTCATAAATCTGCCTGAACAACTACATAAAAAATTAAAAAATTATAAAATTGACAACAATTTTAAATGCAGTTAGAAGTTCCTTATGTTTCTAGAGCCAGTTACAGAGAAAACAGTTCTTAATGCAATTATGGAGATGAAAAATTCAAATTCAACTGATCTCGATGGTATATCAACAAGTATTTTGTTAATTTCATTGTCTATCAGCTTACCTTTTTAATAAATGTTTCTCTGGATTTTTTCCTGACATATTTAGAACAGCAATGGTAATATCACTTTTGAAAAATGGAGATAAAATAAATATGGAAAATTATCGTCCAATATCATTGCTGTATACTGTGTCAAAAATATTAGAAAAAATTCTATTTAATCAATGAACACACTTTATCTCCGTTCATGACATACTAAGGCCAGTTCAACTTGGTTTTACAAAAGCGAAAAATTCTCAATCTGCTGTACTAGACGTTCTCAGAAATCTTTACAAAACCCTCGATAGAGGCCGCTCATCAATGGGCCTTTTCATTGTCCCGAACAAAACTTTCGACTGTGCTATGATTTGCTCAGAGAGAAACTTATGATGTACAGTTTTAGGGGCAAGACAAATGAATCTAAATCTAAATTAAGTAGTGGAAATAAATGGGGTCAGATGCGAGAAATTAAACATCATAATATGTGTACCACAGGGGTCTATATTAGGGCCGCAGTTATTTTCAATCTTTGTGAATGACTTACCAGAACTGTTCCCTCTTAATAATTTGACGATGTTTGCGGATGACAATACATTGGTCTGTACTGGTTTGACAAAAAAGATATCGTACAAAAAATGCAAAATATAATTAATACTTCTATGACATGGTTTAAAGGCAATAAATTATATTTAGATGCGTCTAAAACTATGTTTATCAATTTCACACCCAGAAGCTACAAAACCGATAAATATTACAAAATTTTTATGGGTTTATACACAGTTCCTTGTACGGTTTAGGTGTCGGCACTCGATCGGCGAAGTCTGTTTGTATTTTTGTAATTTTTGTTATTTTTTGTTAATAAAATTCCCTCCTGGCCGAGAAACTTACAAAAATTAAAACCTCTTAAAAATTTAAATTTTCTTTCCGCAACCACAACTTCCCAATGGCGAGCAGACTGTTGGGGCACAATTGCCTTGAACGGGTTCTTTCGTTGAGTTTTTTCCCGTCTCACCAAATCAAAATTCTACAAAACTAAAATAGTGCGCGAACAACGCTTAAAGTGATGGTTTGAATCTAGTTTTAAGCCTACTGCGTAGGCAAACAAATCATAATGTTAATTTTAAGCCGCCACAGGCGGCAGGAGTTTTAATCTTACATTTAAGTTTTATTGAGCCGAACCGGTCGCGATCCGCCCAGCCGCACTAACACCACGGCACTACGCGAGGTGGTTGTACGGTTGGCTCCGGGCCTCGATCCGGGGAGGCAATTTGTTGTACTGAAAAAATGAATAAAATCTGTTATGATGATGATGATGATGATGATGATCGGCGAAGATAAGCAACGTCGGTCGGGTCCAGCACATGGATGGGTGAGTAACCTTGACTGGACTGAGACGGCTTGGCGAGAGAATAGGAATGAAGGGCTGATGACTTTACCAAGGAGCTCCTTATCAACAGACTCGAAGTCTTGTAAGGACCATGTCTGGGTAAGGAGCCCTAAGGTACAAAAAAAAAGAGTTACTACAATAGACCTATACTGGTCGCGCTAGGCAAGGCCAATCGCCAGCTCATCCAGCTAGAATGGGTTTATATTGATGATAGACCAAGAAAGATCATTTTAAAAATTTGTCGAAAAAGTTATGTTGGCTCTCTTTTGCTTTTTATAGATTAAGTAATATTACAAACCAGTTTAAACTTGCAATTATCTATAATTGCAACTTTAAACTTGCAATTATACATAATTGCAACTTTAGACTTGCAATTATACCTAATTGCAACTTTAAACTTGCAATTATACCTAATTGCAACTTTAAACTAGCAATTATCTATAATTGCAACTTTAAACTTGCAATTATCTATAATTGCAACTTTAAACTTGCAATTATACATAATTGCAACTTTAAACTTGCTATTATACATAATTTCAATTAGGTATAATTGCAAGTTTAAAGTTGCAATTATGGATAATTGCAAGTTTAAAGTTGCAATTATGGATAATTGCAAGTTTAATGTTGCAATTATAGATAATTGCAAGTTTAAACTGGCAATTATAAAAATTACGATGTCCTTTCCACGCCTTCGTAAGAAGGTGATGTTGTTATTGGTAGGGAATGATTTTTTGGGGTTGTTCTAAGTATTTCAAGAGAATTTTTATTTTGCAAAAAAAATTGTACTTAAGAGATATTGTGGATGCCTCAAACTACCAGTCATGTCCGTACTATTTTTTTAAATTGCAACTTTTGCCTCTTGTTTGTATATATGGAATTAGAATACGTAAAGTCCAATGAAAACAATTTTGTTAGAAATCTAGATATTCATAGCTACAATACAAGAAATAATACAGAAATAAACATACCTACTCACAATAGTGCTCTCTTTGAAAAAATCCTAATTAAATAAGCGTTGATGTTATAATAACTTGCTTTCCACAATTAAAGATGCTCAGAACTTAAGAAAATTTAAGGATAACTTATAAACATTCTTGTTAGGACAAAATTTTTATACTGTGGCAGAATATTTTAATTATTATTAATTTCTCATGTTTAATATGGAATTGTGTATTATGGTCTATTGGATAATAAAGCTTACTTTACTTTATTTTAATATCATAAACCATTTCAGAGAAAACATGCGCACAAAAAAAGTTACCGAATTTCTATCGTAATCTCGACGTCTCATCTCATGACATTCTAAACCCATTTCATCAAAGAAAATGTTGATAATTTGTTTTACGGTTACTATACTTCCGCTCCACTACTTTAGCTTTAACCTGCACATGTATTTTTTGTTTAGGTGGAGTAATGAACTTAAAGAAGTAAAAACGAGGAAATTTTCTCCCAACACAATTCTCTAATGGTCCAAGGACATCGTTTTAATGGTTTAACCAAGTTAATAGCTTAATTAAACGAATATCAGCCATACAAAAACCCATAAACCAGTTTTTGTGTAACTTTTTTCTCCTCTAATAAATCGTTACACACCTAAATACATTGTGTGTTCGTATACATTAAATATTAATGTTTGAATAATGTCTGCATGGAGAAGTATGATCCGTTGCTGCTTTGTTACCCGTAGTCTAATTGAAAATACAAAAAGTTGCAAGGTAACCTAATTAATTATAAAATCAATATGAAACAAAAAGTGTTACAGTTTTTGTTACATTTTGATATGACGATTCATCATTTTACATAATCGCAAGTGAACCGAACAGATACAATGGAGATAAAAGCGTTTTTTATAAAAATACGTAATAAATAGTAATGCGTCGCAGAGGAAATATTTATTATACAGGATAAGTTCTGATATGAAACATCTCTAATATAAGATCTTATTGCATTCCCGGACTCAAAAAATGGAAAAGAAAAAATTTTAAGCTCGTATTACAAAACATATATTTTTTTAAATCTTTAAGTTTTCCTTGTAGCACCAATAACATACTTATGAATGTTGAAATTTAACGTTTGCTTAAAAAAAAAAAATAAAGCGTCCCTGATCCCATTAAGGAATTTTTTTTGGAATATTCGGTTCAAAAAAAATTTCTTACCACTAGAATAGATGGAAAAAATTTTCTTTTGCTCAAATTTAAAATTTCCACGTTTCATGGCATTCTAAGCCTATTTAAAAAAAAAACAAAATTGAAAATAATTTTGAAAAAATTTGTCTTTTTTACCACTACTATAGAATAGACGGAAACATTTTTTTCTCAAATTTAAAATTTCCACATTCTAGGCCTATTTCAGAAAAAAAAATTATTTTTACCATTTTTAGAAAGATTTTTACCACTAGAATAGACGGAAAAGAATTTTTTTTTGCTCAAATTTAAAATTTACACATTTCATGGCATTCGAAACCTAAAAAAAAATTAAAAATTTTTTGTAAAAAATCTAATTTTATTTTTACCACTAGGTACCTACAATAGAATTGATGGGAAAATCTGTTCTCGCTCAAATTTAAAATTTCCACGTTTCATTACCTTCTAAGCCTATCCAAAAAGTTTCGAAAATAAAGAAAAATAATAAATTTGCAAATTTTTGTCCACTACAAAATACAAAATAGATGACGGAAAAAATTTGTTTTTGCTCAAATTTAAAATTTCCATGTTTCATGACATTCTAAACCTATTTCAAGAAAATGTTTTTACCACTACTATAGAATACAAATTTTCTTTTACCACTAGAATACATGAAAATAAAAATTTTGTTTGCTCAAATTTAAAATTTTCACGTTTCATACATTCTAAACCTATTTCAAAAAAAAAGATAAAATTTCTTAACCACTGCTATACTTCCACTCCACTACGTTAATGTGGAACTGAAAATGTGACAGATGGCAATAATATTTGACATATACACCTACGAGTGCACCTATTATAGTTTTATTGAAAAATGTACAGGGTGGTCATCCCAATAAATAATTTACCAATAGTGGGCATTTGTAAAGGTATTTGCGCAAGCCTTTCATATTTGGCACCTGTTATTTAGTATTGAATTTTTGCTGATGACCACTCTGTATATTTTTTTTACCAAAAGTTATCAGGTTTTCTTTGTAATAATAGTGATAACTATATTCCGATTATTATTCTCAATATCATTTCGTAATTAATATTTTTTTAGAGTGACCGCCATGCACAAATAAAGAGGAAAGTTCTGTGTAAATACCTTTACCGATTCTTTTTTGTAGTACGATAGACCGAATTTGATAAAAATGTGAAACATATAATATAAGAATTTTGGAAATACATAAATAGTAAGTGTGTGATACTTTAGCTAATCAACTAAATTTTGATGGCGATAGCTCTTCTGATCCTAAAATTATATATATGATTATTATCTCTTTACGTCAGATATCATATAATGACACACTTATTTCTAACATCCATAATATGATAATTTAGTCATAATAAACAGTATATGTATACATAAATTGACTGCGATCTGGATTTTGATTCATATACATTTTAAATTCCGATACTGACCCAGGATCTGACGGTATAGCTTCATATTATTGCGCCGCGCCATCCAGTGACTTGGAGGTGAACTAATTATTAATAGAGACTGCATGTCAATCTACTCTATTTTTAGAGTAGAGCGTGATGTACTGGGGAGTTCAGTACTAGTATCAAGATGGCGCTGAAGAAGCGGAATTCGAAATGTATATTCTAGAAAAGATTGGACTATTCGAGAAATGTCATCTGTGGGGTATATAAGGCGACCAAGTCAGCGGCAGAGAACGAAATTCTGTTCTGAATAGTTATCAGTTCTCATGATTACGTTCTTTTATTGAGAATTTAAATATTCGGCATTTCTGGAGGTACGTGTCTTATGAAATATCAAATTAAAGAAAACATCGATATTCTCTCTGATCGCGAAAATAATACTTAAGTATATTTAAAAACACTTCCACAACCAGTCGAATAATACCTTAAAATAAGCCATTTTAGATTTTGATTGAAATTTTACCGACAAAAACACTACGTCACGTCATCGTGGGATAATGACGTTATCAGTTGCATCATTGGTAAACAAACGTCGCGTCGTTGTGTATTATAAATAAATGCTATTTCTCAAAGTTTTAACGATTTATAATGGAAAATAAGTGAAGGACTCCATTCCATCCATTTATCGTATTTTGATTTTTTATTGTGTGTGACATGTAGTACACACTATAAGAAGTAGTTTATGAATAATGAAATAATGTGCAAATGTCCAGCCCTACAATCTTACGGGATCGTGGAGCGAATACGGTTGCAGAAGGTGGCATACGAGAAAGGCAAGGAATGTTTGCACCGTTTCAGCAAATTATTTTCAATTGCAAAAACGTAGACGTTCCTTGCCCTTCTCGGATACCACCTACTAACTTTCAACCGACGACTTTGATCTACCTCAAAATTTTGCAAACAAAACGTTCCACTGCTTAAAGTTACTTATGATAACTATGAAGTTGTCATTTATACCGGGATAAAATTGGTTACCGGTACCGGCAGCCTAGACACACCGTAATATTTTACTGTTGTCTGTAAAAAAAGAAACGCTGTTTAATTATAATTTATTTTCCACACCATTTTTTTGTTTACATTACAAGTCTATGACGAATTTATAGATTATATTTATATTATATTAACCTGGTATGTAAAATATTGTATTGAGTAACGTCCAACATTGGAATGTCACCGAATCTTACACACTTTTTAAAATCATACTTGTCAGATAGAAAACAGTACGTCGCGTTTAATGGATTCAGGTCTACTGATTACTTATCTTGTTCTGGTGTACCTCAGGGGTCTGTCCTTGGACCACTCTTGTTTAATATATTCATCAATGATATAACATATGAACTAGATGTTTATTTTTTAATGTACGCAGATGACCTCAAGCTACTACGTAGAATCTCTAACATAAATGACTGCAGTAAATTATAAAATAATATATCTAAACTCAGCGAATGGTGTGTCGAGAACAGTCTCACATTAAATGTGCAAAAATGTAACGTAATGACATTTTCCACAAAGGATGTTAATTTTACATTTAACTATTGTCTAGAAAACGAACCATTAACTCGACCTTCATCGTTTAAAGGCCTTGAAGTAATTTTTGACAAAAAACTCAGCTTTGTCAATCATATAGACACGTTAATTTGCGACGTAAATAGAACACTTGATATTATTATACGCAATGGGCGTGATTTCTCTAAGATTTCAACGTTAAAACTATTATATTTTTCTTTTTTGCGATCTAAACTAGAGTATGCGTCTCTTGTTTGGCAGCCCTGCTATAACACTCATAGTCTTAAATTAGAAAACGTGTAACGCCACTTTATTAAATTTCTACATCTAAAATCTCATGGCATATATCCACCAATTGGTTTTCCACAAAGTGATTTACTTCAAATGTTTTCAATGCGTAGCCTATCTGAGAGACGCAACGAATTTGCCATAAATTTCTTAAAAAAGGTGATTCGTTATGATATTGACTGTAGTGAGATACTCCAGAGACTTAATTTCCATATTCCGCGAATAAATTCAAGACAAAACCAAACTTTCTACCTTGCTATAGCCCAGACTAATACTTTAAAGTTTTCACCAATCTACAGCATGTGCTCTAGCTATAACCACAGCCAGCGTGATATCGACATTTTTAATAAATAGGAGATTCTGTCTAAATCATATATGTATTTTTATTCTCTCTTTTTATTGTAAATAAATTCAACTCTTCATTCTCTTTAATATCTATATTTTCTTTTATTGTATATCTTTACTGAAATGTACGCTAGTAAATTTAAATAATTTTTGTACGATGTATGTGTTGTTTCCCATCTTGTAAATGGTCTTGTACTGTTAGATGGTGTATGAATAAAATAAATAAAATAAAATAAATATAAAACTAATAGGTGAACACAAATAAAATAAAAACAAATACTGACTTGCAGTTTTAGAACCTCACATTTCTACTGTGTTGAAACATTCCACATTTTTTGTAAGTTTGGCAACTGCAAACACATTCATAACCTGTAAATTGCCATAAGTAGCTTTTATAAATTCCTTACCAGCCATAATCACACGTAGGTAAACCATAAATAAAGCCATAAAATGCTGTGTTTGCCACTTGCTATGTGCGATCTCAGCTATTAATACAACTGATGTTGTCACCGCCAATCATAGCGTATTTTTCATACCTACTCAATTATCCGATTTTTACGTAATTTATTTGTTGGAATTTTAATTTGATTGGCGACACAATGATGTTTAAATATTGGGAATCGCTTTAATAGATCAAGTACTTACTTCATTTTAATAATATCAAAAAAGACAAATTTTTACAAAGTGAAAACATCTGATTCTGAAGGAGAACAACAAATAAAATTTCACTACCTCTGAACAACGATTTCAGGTAAACATGCTGCAGCACATTATTTAGATAAATATCGTCTATCAGTTAAACGCACGAAATTAATAAATATTATGTTGAATGCAACTTTATTTGAATGAGTTAAGCAAAACCAACCAATTACAAATGCAAAAGACATTTTTCTAATCATGCTTAATGAATATTAAAAACCTTAATTAACGCAATGTGCACTTTAATCATTCGCTATCCATATTCATTATACAACAGAGGCAGTTATTGTTGGAGGTGTGCTATGTGCTCTGCGACATAGTCGGTCCAATACAGGATTTAGCTTAGATATTTATATATAGATATGCATATTTTTTGTCGGTGTGTCAACCACACCCACTTTTCAATGTCAAAATAATTATATTATCTAGTAATTAGAGCAAAACTTGGAGTACAATAGATTTTGCTGTTGAATCATTAATGATATGTGAACAATTTAAGTGATACAGTAGCGTAGAATGCTGTAAATATTTGAAGATCTGGATAAAGAAATTTGTAATATCGGGAATGTAATTATTATTTTCAATAACCAAATAAACTCTACATTTTCAGGGGTTAGTTCGTGGTGAAACATAATTGAATAAAATTAAGGAATGTAAACACTTTTTTCTCGTCTAACAGAAATGTTCCGATTTTGTATGTACATATACAGTAGGGTAGAGCGAAAATGGCGAAAAAAAATTTTTTTTTTGAATTTGATTTCTCCTATATGTGGAAAAGTGGCTATATGTAGGGTCAATTTACTGTCAGAAAACTAAGCCTCATACGATTACGTTTTCCGGTGCCCCAGGCTCTTCAAATTTATGACTTTTTTCTAAATAAGTGAAACTATTAAAACTTATGATTTATGCAACTCTTCGCTTGTTTTAATATAAAACCACCCAGAACTCATCACGTCGAGGTGGCTGCATGGCCAAATCCTCCGATATGTTACCCTTCGATATAGACAAACTCATGTTATACAGAGATTTTTGGTCTGTGCTTAACATTTGTAAGTCAGTTTCGGGAAGTTCTGTGGTAATCTTTTGAAACTCTGTGACTGGTATAGATTCGCAAGATTGTAATGCTCTTCTGATTTCGCCAGAAAATCCAGAAGGGCCAGTAGTTTCCAAATCTAAATGTTTTATTAAATGACGCAAAGGTAATTCATTTGCGTGTAACATACAAACGAACCACTTTAGTGGCCTTCCAATATGCATTTCTAGCTTTCTATTTACACCATTATGAATTACCGTATTGACAAAGGTCCCATCACATCCAATAGCCACTAGGCTAGTCAGATCCATATTTTGCTGCAGAAACTATGTCAAATTTTCGGAAATTGCCTCTTCTGTGCCACATGGAACAGTGATATGTCCAAAATATCTAGATCCGGGTTCTGAAACAATCACAATATGTTCTTTGCTAATTGTACTTCTGTGATTTTTATTACCAATTGAATGCTGAACGAGGGTATTATCTTTTCGTCCATCAAAATAAATGGCTTGTAAAAAATCCTTGTCTTGCTTGGTTCTTAAAATGTTTCGTCTTCTTTTTCTCTCTCTTCTTATCTTACTTCTATCAATTATTTTACAAGTTTATTCTTTGGTTACCAGTCCAATCTCTTTTAATACAGCAGGCGCAATAATAGCAGCGGATCTATCAGTAAGTTAATACGAATTTGTTTAGATCGTTGGCGTTGTAACTTTTGGCTAGCCTCCTGCTTTGCATTAGAACTGCCATCAATATCATCTGTCTTTTCACCATCTGACAGTTCTATATCCAGCACATTGGAAGTAGAAGTGGAAGGTAGCGATCTTGTTTCCACTCTCCGATGTAAGGATCGCTGAATGTTTCGCGTAGCTACTGGATCAATTCTGCCAATAAACATTTTTCTCTCAGTTCTCTGGTCTATTAGAAATTCTCTTTCTCTAATTGGCACTTTGTTTTTACACTTACACAATGCAGGACGAAATATCGAAAAGTTTTGTTTCTGCAATTTCTCTAAATGTTTTCACTTTTTGTCTAAGAACATCATTCAATCAGGATTTTAGAGGTTTCTTAAGGTTTCTCAATTTTTCGTGATATTGTCTGATCATATGTAAAATTTGTTGATCTGTCACAACGAGAATAGACGCCTTAAACCAAACAAGTTTCAGTTCCGCAATCAAAATCTCTGCAATGTTACTTAAGGTCAGTTCTGCTTTATTTTGAGCTGAATTAATTAAGGTTTGACGTATATATGCATAGTTTTCCATCACATCCGCATATGTAGGTAACGAATTTTTCCTAAACACGGAAGGAGCCCCAAATGCAGGGCAGTCAATATCTTTTCTAGTTTTTGGCATATTTCACAAAAAACTCGAATATCAAAGTTCACTAAATAACAACCAAAGTAACCGAGATACAATTATGCGGTTGTAATACTAATTTGAATGAATATCGGCAGCTTAAACGCACACTCACTTAACGACAGTCGCTGGAGAAATAATTGAATCGGCTTTGTTTCTGGCAGTCGGCGACAAATTTTGAAAGTGGTGAGGGCAACGTCAAACGTCATCCAATCGACTCCAGGTTTTGCAGGGAATTAATATTACTTAGCCCACCACTTTTCCGCATATAGGCGTTCAGAAACTAAAATGTCAGATTTTTCACTCCACCCTAATATACAGGGTATCCCAATGAAAACTGGATCGATATAGGGAAAAGCATGCAACAAAAAATGTTGAAAATTTTTGGAGTTACTAAAGTCAGCGTGGCCAATTCAATCAATATAATTGCAAGCGTGTGGTACTTCCGGTTATACCTGAGGTCGATACTAACTTGCTGATTTTAAATGGAACGCTCTATATATTTTCACTTTTCGAAATGACCATAAAATTCTGAGTCGAGAAATGTGGCATACCCTATACCTAATTCCAGCAGTTTCGGGTATATTTGATGTTTTATAAAAAATTTGACAGATGTAACGGTTTGCAGGAACCGTTATAACTTTTTTCGTGTAAGAGATCCTTATGTACCCTTTGACAAGTGGAAAGAACATACGATGAGCTACCCTCCACTGTAAAAATATATACCATAATAGTACAGTAAGTGTTCTATTTTTCATGTTACACTTCATCAAATTCAGATTTCAACAACTTTTTTATTTCAATTGGAACACCCTGTATATTTTTACATCAAATTATGTAAAACTAAATTTTCTTTTTTCTCATATCAGCATTGTAGGGATTAAAGTTACAACTTTTTGAAATATTGGCGATATTTTTAAGCGTTTTTTAGTAAACATTGCCATCAACTTAGCCATGATTAGAAACAATCATTAATGTCAATCATTTTCTTATGTAAAAAAATGCCAGCAAGTTTAAATTACACCCACAAACGCTTTAGATTTGTTTATTATTTATGGAGAATATTATAAAGTAATACCAAGAACATGTAACACATTTGCTACTCAATACCCACAAGATCAGAGACCATCCACTATACACTGTAAAACACATATTGGATAACTTTAGAATATTTGATTCTGTCGAGGCAGGAGTTCTAAGGAGGAATATAACATGTTGTTAACACACGAAGAGAAAAACCTACTACGTACTTTTATTGAAAACTCGTCACCCAAAAGAAATGGTTAATTAAGAAAGTGAGAGAAAACAAAAGAATGGAGTTGATAATATTGCCAAGGGTATAAACTTAAACTTTTATAGACTTTTAGTGCAAAAATACAAAAATGTACAAGATATCGAAACTGCCAATATACAGGGTGTTTCAGTTAAAAGTCCCCAGGCCATTATCTCTAAAATTAATAAAGATATTTTATTTTTGTAAATGGCAGATGATTGATACCAAAGAAAGGTTTAAATAACGGTGATTAGAATTTTTCCTCAACAGCACACAGAGATGGCGCTGCGATGCAAAACTATTTTTTGATGGCTGGAACCTTGAAACATAAGTCATGTGATTAAACAATAATTTGTGAATAATTTGGATGGTATAGAGAATTTACAAAAAACAAGCCGTTTTGGAGTTACGTGAGTTTCTTTCATTAATGCCAGTACACGTGAATTTTGATAAATCCCTATAATTTATTTATTATTTATTATAGAATATTGGTTACCAAACACTTTTTTTCAAGATAAGGAAAGTGATATAATTATGTTTACCACTTCCGGCCAAACCGGAACTAACATGATGAACCAATATCCATATGTTCCTACATATTACATTTTTTTTTTCTAATAACGCTTCTAATAAAACGGCTCCCAAAACTTAAAGTAAGTAAGACAACAAAGAAAATACACACTAATTTAGAATGGTAATGAAAAATCTACTTAAGAGATATTAGTAGGCTTTGATTTAATTTTAAGTTTGACAGTTATTAAACAAAGTTTGTAGTTGGTGCATTTCAATAATAGTTTCAAACAGAAATAGCGTACGTAGAAACAATTCAAAGCAAATTAATCCAAATAAGGCAATAAAAAAAATAAATTTAAAAAATGGTTAGATACACCAATGAAGATAAGTTAAATATGATTTTAATATACGGTGAATGCAAAAGAAATTCCCGACGAGCAAAACGATTGTTTTGTTTACGATTTCCAAATAGACCTACACCCGATAAACAAACATTCATCATGCTGTTTAAAAATTTAAGAAACTGGGGTAGTTTTAAGAAAACTATTCGTAACAGAAATAGGCCAGTTAGAAACGATGAAAATACAGCCTTGGTGTTAAATAGTGTTGTCAACAATCCTCAATGTTCTCTCCGGAAATTGGCATCGGAAACTAATCTGTCGATATCTTCGTGCCATAGAATATTAAAATCAAATAAATACCATCCATACAAATTAAAATTGATCAATCATTTAAGGCCTGGTGATTATGAACGAAGATTACATTTTCTAGCTGAATTTTCAGTTCTTTCTGAAGAATGCCCAAATTTTTTAAAAAATGTGCTCTGGAGCGATGAAAGCCGTTTTCACAACAACGAAGTTGTGAGTAAGCATAACTGCCGATACTGGTCACAAAATAATCCTAGATGGATGAGAATGACCCGAAATCAGGTAACTTTTGGAGTTAACGTGTGGTGTGGAATATTAAATTCATATATTATTGGACCATATCTATTCCATGGGACTTTAAATGGAAGAAAATATGAGATATTTTTGAGAAATGTATTGCCAGGATTATTAGAGACTATCCCTCATAACCAGGAGAATATTTGGTTTCACCAAGATGGTGCACCACCCCATAACTCAGTACTAGTCAAAGATTGTCTTAATGAAATGTACCCTCAGAGATGGATTGGTACTAAAGAAGTAGTCAGATGGCCAGCACGATCACCTGACTTGACTCCATTAGATTTTTACCTTTGGGGGTATTTAAAAAGTGTAGTGTACATTGAACCCATTGAGGATATGGCCGATTTGTATAATAAAATATATGCAAGTGTTGCTGCTATAAATAGACATACGTTACAAAAAGTTTGCAATGAAGAGTTACTGAAACGGTACAATATGTGTATTCATGAAGAAGGGAGAAATTTTGGACATTTAATGTAATAAGTACCTACTAATAAGAAAGAAATTAGTTTAATGTCATTTTTAATAATATTTGGATAGTTTTTAAATGTTTGTTTATAAAACTTTTGTTTACGTTCTTTACTGAATTGTTAATATAAATTTAGCCCATTCTAAATTAGTGTGTATTTTCTTTGTTGTCTTAATTACTTTAAGTTTTGGGAGCCGTTTTATTAGAAGCGTTATTAGAAAAAAAAATGTAATATATAGGAACATATGGATATTGGTTCATCATGTTAGTTCCGGTTTGGCCGGAAGTGGTAAACATAATTTTATGATAGTGTATTATATCACTTTCCTTATCTTGAAAAAAAGTGTTTGGTAACCAATGTTCTATAATAAATAATAAATAAATTATAGGGATTTATCAAAATTCACGTGTACTGGCATTAATGAAAGAAACTCATGTAACTCCAAAACGGCTTGTTTTTTGTAAATTCTCTATACCATCAAAATTATTCACAAATTATTGTTTAATCACATGACTTATGTTTCAAGGTTCCAGCCATCAAAAAATAGTTTTGCATCGCAGCGCCATCTCTATGTGCTGTTGAGGAAAAATTCTAATCACCGTTATTTAAACCTTTCTTTGGTATCAATCATCTGCCATTTACAAAAATAAAATATCTTTATTAGTTTTAGAGATAATGGCCTGGGGACTTTTAAGTGAAACACCCTGTATATTGTGCTTCTCAAATTCGAACTAGCATTACGTAGATTATTTAATATCTCAATTTTACTTTAAAGTATTCTTAGAAGGTATTTTTAATAGGACTAGTACCGACAATAATAATGAAAGCATTGTTTAAAAAAAAATTGGCTGTATACTTAATCTCAGGTTCACCACGTAAAAATGAGTTGAGTCATATTCGAGTAAAATGTTAATCCCCAAGTGCCAATTTGTTTTACAAATGTTACGGCGATTTTTGGGCACCTCGTTAACACACTGTTTTACTTTCTGCAACGTCTAAATGAAACATTTTTATAAAATCTCAATTAACGTATGCTTGTTAGAATTTAGTTTATTCGTAAATAATGTAAATAATAATAATAATAATTTTGTTTTAAAATTTGGATATAAAAACTCCAACAGACTAATTTCTGAACATGTAAGATTTAAATTAAATAGTTTAGCTATACACATGAGTGTGACTTGTTAGACAACGGGGAAATGTAAACGGCTGGCTGTGTTCGTATATTGCAACTGGTAACATTAGTCATATCTTGCTTGGAGCTAGGAAATTCTTGTGGTTTGCTTATTAATAGTTGTATCAGCATTAACTTTTTAAGCATTCTACTTGGCATTTTTTAATAGTGTATGTAGATATATGTATTATTAATTCGCAGAGAGCTTTTTCTTCGATGCAATTGGTACTTAATCACTACCGTTTCTACTCAGATTTTACTCAAATCCCTTATATCTTGATCCGCAATTTTTAAATCCAATTTTTAAGACTTTTTGTATGTATTGGGACTGCCATGAAGAGCTGAAAATTCTGGGCGAGCAGAACAGAGTCAAACTACTCTGGGTGCCAGGACACTCCAGAATTGACGGCAATGAAAAAGCTGATGAACTTGCTAAACAAGGGGCAGCTAACATATTCTATGGCCCAGAACCCGTGCTGAGCATTTCTAAAAGCTCAGCCAGAGGGGCGATGAAAGACTGGGTCAAGAGTAAACACAAGAACCACTGGAGGAACATTCCAGGAAATCGACATGGAAAAACACTTATTAAAGGTCCATGTGCAAAACAAACTGAAGAACTGCTCACAATGAACAGGACGCAGTTAAGACTAATAACAGGACTTCTGACGGGACACTTTCCTGTAAAGAAGTACCTGAATACAATCGGCAAATTCGACGGCAACCTAGACTGCAGGCTATGCAGCAAGGAGCCGGAAACGGTCGACCACATCATTTTTTACTGCGAGGCATTGGCTCGCAGAAGATATGGCATCTACGGGCAAACACGAACAGACCCGGAACTTATCAGCATCCGTCCGACCATAGACCTGTATCATCTGATGAGAGGTACAGATACAAAAAAAAAGTATTGGGGGGGCGTTTCTCATGTATAAAAGGTAGCAGTCACTTATAATAGCCTGTAGAAGCAAGTAACGACTCACTGAATTCTTAGAAAATAAAAATAATTGAGAAAACTTTTTTATTCGAGGTTTTCAACAATTTGGAGGTGGTTTAAACTGTCAAACATAACTATTGTTCATTTACTTGTAATTTTACTCAATTTATAATGAAAGGTGTTAACAATGAATTTGATTTAAAAAATTGTATCAATAAATTCGAGAACTCTCTTGATCGGGTGTTTTTTGTATTTTTAAGGATGTTCCACCCTTTGAGACACCGCGCAATCTATTTTTTGGTAATCTCAAATACAAAAAAATATATACTTAAAGTATTCTGGACATAGCAGGCGATCTTTCTACCCCCTTTTTACTTTTTACTAAAGTATCAGACGGATGTATAACATCAACTTTGAGATCTCATGACTCAACAGCTAAACATAACAATTTGAAACTCGCCAGAGATTAATGTCTTACCACAAACTATCGTGTATTACCAAATTTAAGTCCGATATTGAGGGTGAAATAACAGACGATTTTTTAAAACCTTTTAATTTTTGAAGTAACGCCTAAAATTTTTTTAGGACATCCGCTTCAAATATTATTAAAATTCTATAACCAATTATTTCCACATACTAGAGTGCAAGTATAGTCAAGATGTTTTCCTTTAAAGAGAGTTGGATGGAAAATCTGGATGTGAAAGCAGCGATTCCTTAGACAGGAAGTAGCGATTCCTTAGGTTTCTGTTTTATTTTTTACTTTATTCGTTTGATACGGACCTGGCATAATTAACATTTGATTTTATTATTTTTTTCCTTTTTTGCCTACTCGGTATTGAAGAGAAAATAATATGAAAGCCCCGTATTCATTTTGTCATCATCTTCAGAGAAAATAAATATATTTATTGATATTTTGCTACGAATATATATTTATCATTGATATATCAATGTCTCTAGAGGTTTCTTATTTGAATATATATTACATTTCCTTTACTATCAGGATATTATGCATTTCTTAAAAAATATGAAACAGGATCCACATATATAGGAAACATAAAATGTCACTTCAAATCAATTGTATTTACCTGACAGTCAGTATTCATCAGCATATATTGAAATTCTTGAAATGCCATGTGATGTGTTGTGCAAATGATTAAAAATTACCCCTAAAAGAATTTTTTGAATAAAATTTATAAGGTGGAACATGTGTATGGGAATATTTTTTAAATGTCATTTTCTTTTATCATATACAGGGTATGTTTTCAATTTCACTTCCCTCGCTTACCGATGGAAAGTATTGTACTCATGGAGAATTCACTCTACTAGATTTCTTCGGATTTCCACGTATCAGGCTACGTAGATTACGCAATTACAGGTCTTTCAATTCAGTCAGTCTATCTGATTATTTGTCTGTCTGTCTGTCTGTCTGTCTGCCTGTCGGTGTGTTGTCTGTCTGTCTGTGTATCTGTCTCTGTTGGCGCTCTATCTGAAAAACTGTTTGACAGAGAACAGTGAAAGGTAGGTAGTTGACGCTACTGTTTTCTGTGTATCAATACTGATAACTACATTCCGATTATTCCCCTATATCGCTTCTTAATTAATGGTTTTCTAGAGTGACCGCCCCGTTTAAATACAGAGAAAATGTCTGTGTAAATAGCTTCACCGATTGTTAAAAAATATATTGGAAAGATTTTTTCAATTTTTTTACAACTTTTAGGTTTCATTAAAAACATGGTTTTATATGACGTACATTACAGCATTATTCGACTTAAATATATACTTTTAACACTTTCACTTTTTCCGAAAAGTTAATAGTGTAAATGTAAAAAATTCTTGATTGTTTAAAATTAGAGGAGTTTAGTTCTAATGAGCTATATCTAAATACTTTTCATTTTGTAGGTCGTATTCATTGAAACTCGTAATAATAAGATCAATAAACTACTTCATAGATCGATTTCAGACAACTTGACGGGGACTATTTTTCTTAAAATTAGTGCATGATCCCTTGTCACAGACTTCAAGCGAGTATCCTTGGGAGACACTGATGATAAGTCAGACGAGAAACCTTTTTGTCTATTGATAAATTGCTCTGTTGCTTTATATACACTACATATATGGGTCCAAATAAACATTTGTTTATTATTTTCTCGTGAAATTTGGCCATTGCCAAAAATATACAGGGTGGTCGTTCTAAATAATAGTTAATTAAAAAACGTCGTAGATAAATCAGGTTAATAATCTAGTTGACACTACTGCAAAGAAAGAAAATCAGTCATATACATTTAGGGAAACAATATGCAGAGTGCTTTGGAACTATCTTCCTCGAGCTATTAAATAATTAATTAAACTCAGGATATGAACGTAAATTGGATTTAACAATGCTGTTATCATGTTAAATTGTAATCAAATAATAATTTTATGGTTTGCACTGCTCAAATGCACATTTTACTCATTATGCTTTAATTCAAATACCTAGTATGTTATAGAAAAATCTCTAAACTGGATAATTTATCTAATCATTAACAGTCATATTTATACAGGTATTCGAGAAATGATATAATTACTATATTTCGCAACGAGTAACATATTTATTATTTCCATTGCCCAAGGACGTCTTAATAATTAGTCTGTCTTCAATCGGTGTTCTCTTAAAAAAAAATAGTATTAGAGTCAGACACATGATTCATAGATTATTATATACAGTTTTTGTTTGTTTATGTGAACAAAACAAAGTGATGTTTTACGCGAACAAATTAAATGATTAAGAGATCAGTGTTGTCCTTATAATATCACATCACTTATCTTTTAGAGGTAGAGAGAAAGTGAATATTAGACATAATCTTAGAATTTTTGAAAAATATTATACTTGATATGTAGAATAAATTGGACACAATTCTCTTTGTTGTTATCATATCGCTAAAAGTTCCCTATGCCATGGTCGCACGATTCAAACTTATTGTGTTTTGTATTTAGTTCATGTTGTCAGCCTCCTAGATGAGAAGAGTGTCTTTGTTTTAATCTATGCAACTAAAGTAAATTCCAATGAAAACCAGATTGAGTTAGAGAATATTAAGCTGAACACATAGTCGACTAATTTCGAGCGGTTCTAAGCCTATATTTTGTGTTTACACTATGCCAAAACAACTAATATAGAAATATGGTGTTGTTACGCATTACACCCCCCTGAGGCCTGACGAGTGATACGCCCATGATACTAATAGCTGAAATGAATTATCAATGATTAGGCAACCAGTAATACACAAATATACATATGTAATATTTCTTTTTACGACCACGTGTCAAAATAGTTTTTCTAAGGGGCGGAAACTTTGATCAATATTGTATTGTTTTTCAATCCCCCCAATTTTGTTTTATTCAGCAATAATTACAAAATTCAAAAATAAACTTAAAAAAGGAGGTTTCTTCAAATAACTCGGCAGAAAAAATTATAATAAATGTTGCACATGTTGCCCATTTTGATTGACACATATCTCTAGGTGCTTTTGAAATGAGCTTCCCAATGTTCCTAAAACTGCCGCGGCGGTGTGATAGATCTAAAAGCAGTTATTATTCTTTCCTTCATATTTTGTACTGTTGTTGGTGTGTCTCTATAAACAATTTCCTTCATGTATCCCCATAAAAAGAAAACCATTTTGGTAAGATTCGGGGACCTAGCAGGCCATTTAGTGGGCCCATTTCTTGCAATACATTGATGATGGTAGGTATTATTTAAGTGGTGTCTAACTGCATTTAAATAATGTGGTGGAGCACCATCTCGCTGAAACCACATCCTATTTCAAATTCTTTCAGGAAGATTTACCAATAATTGTGGCAGATGGTTTTTCAAAACATGAAGATAAATAGCTCCAGAAATGTGGCCCTATTACATATTCTCCAATAATTCCACCCCGAACGTTTATAGACCATCTGTGTTGGTTATCAACTTGCATAAAAAAGTGGGGATTTTCCGAAGCATAATAATGGAAATTGTGCCTATTAACAAATCCATTTTTATGAAAAGTTGCCTCATCAGTGAATAAGACTTTATTGAAGAAGTTGACATCATCTTGCATTTTACCTCGGGCCCAATTAGAAAATTTTAGGCCCTTTTGAAAATCGTCATCAGATAATTCCTGGTGCATTTGAATATGGTATGCATGCAACTTACTTGTTTTTAAGATTCGACCCAGAGACCGTCTACTTATTCCTACTAATGAGCTCACTTCTCTTTGACTAACATGGGGATTCTCAACTGTTGCCAGCACCACAGAAAACTCATTCTCTTCGTTCACAACACGTTTTATTCTTTCACTTTTTTTATATTCGACATTCCCAGTTCCCAGAAATCTATCGAGAACGTTTTGGAAGCTGCTAACATCAGGAATCCTTCTTTCAGGATAACGTTGGTGATAAATTCTATTGGCAAGTAAACAGTTTCTGTCTGACTCGCCCAAAATAAAAGTCATGTGTGCAAGTTCCGCTTTATTAAAATTCATATTGTACAATTCCAAATGTTTTAAATTCAATACAAATTGTAACTAACGACCGATAAGTATGATAAATGCTCCATTCTACACGACAATTTGCACCAAACTGAGGTTTTATTGCTTGTCGAATAAAGAAAACGGCAATGAAATGTACAAAAAAAGCATTACAGTAAAGGACCTGTTAAATACTATTTATTCATTTCAACGGATTGGAAGAAATGGTCCCACTAAATGGCTTCATTTCAATATTGCATAAAGACGTGTGTCAATCAAAATGGGCAACACGTCGAACACCTATTATAAATTTTTCTAATGAATTATTTGAGGGAACCTCTTTTTTTAAGTTTATTCTTGAATTTGACACTTATGTATTTATAAAATGAAAATAGTTGCAATTAGCCATAGGGAAGTACTTACAAAAAATGTTCGTTTTTCATTTCTACATCAACTCAATGAAAAATATACCATTTGAAAAAAATTAGAAAATTCAATTTAAAAAGTTATTAATTGATAAATAATTTTTGGGCGCCCTGTACTGTTTTAGGAAATGAAGATTACTCAAAAACATTAATTAGATGTCTCATAACTGGTGTTCATATAAGTTTTTCTTAAAACCCATAATTGTGACTGATTTTTTTAATATCCATCTGCAGATTGCATTATTGCAATTACATTCAAGTGGTTGGGAGATATTTAATGCTAATATAGGAATGAATAGAGCCTAAAAAGAGGCTTCAAAAAATGCACTGATATACATAGCATTCCATTTAAGAAAAAGGCACTTGGTTTTGTAATTTCGTCTTGGCTCGCCCTGTATGTTCGAAAATATTTTCCAGTTATAGATTTAGTATACTTGCAATTTGCAAAACTCGAGTTATCGAGGTCTGACGCAGTATTGTCCCACCCTGTATATGTATACATTTTTCAAAAACCACCCTTTTTTAAAATTGCGGAGGGTGAACTTCAAGTTTAGACAACCGAAATGCTTCACATTTTATAGGTCTCATAGCTGTGGAAAGTTTTCCATAAAACAGCGATGTTTTTTTTACTAATTTGAGGGGACTATTTTCAGCATATTTCGTATTTATATCATCAACTTTCGTTAAAATTAAATAAAACCTAACATTCTAATGTATAATATCTGTGAATTTATTTTATTCCTTCACTTATAATAGATATGAATTTAACAATTTATACGAGAATTATTGTTTCAGGGATTCTACAGTTTGACTACAGTCGTCCTAAATATACTTCGCAATCGCAAATCTGAATAACCACTCAAGATATTATTATAGTACATATGAAAACAAACAAGCATCGATATATCCATTGAATTACGCGCACCTAATATGTAATGGTGGGAATCATTGGAATTTTTCAAAAATGGGTAGTTTACCAAATTTACATGAACTTGGAAAACAAGAAAGTATTGAACAAGGTTACAAACCAGGTAAGAAAATATCATGTATTTTTATTATTTGTTACGTTAACAAGAGACAACATACTGCCACAAATAAAATAAAATTACTTAAACAGGGTGGACACTTTTCTGGAAAATAGGGAAAACCGGAAAAAGTCAGGGAATTTCATGTTGGTCAGGGAAATCAGGGAAAAGTCATGGAATTTTAAGAATTTTAAGAAATAGTCAGGGAAAAACGCATTTATTTTAAGATGTTTTTATTCTTGCTTGCAGCCTAAAATTTTTTATTCATTGGGGTAAGGGTTAAGTTTTCACAAAATCCCTAATATTCAGTTTTCTTTATTTATTTTAATCCTTAAAATGTATCCAAGATGCATTTTTGTGCTAAATAAAGTGATTATTAAAGGTATTTTTATAAACGAACTGAAAATTCCTTGAATGAAAAAATTGGATAAAGTATACCTTTATGCATTTTTTATGAATCGGTAAATTTCACAATAAAAATGCATTAAACCGTTTTTATAGATCATTAATTGGGGAGTATATATTATTCCACACATTTTTTACTTTTTTAGAATTCTGAATTTCGTCAAAATTTAGAGGCACTGGGAGGGGTTAAGCTAACCTTAACCCAACTTAAAATTTTAGTAATTTTATTTTCTTGTATTATAATACAATGAGCGGGTGGGGAGAACCGAATTTAAAAAAAATCTCTATATGTAAGGACCACCCTAATGTTTATAGAATTCATATTTATTTCATTTGTTTTTTTTTTTCGTGGTGATATTTATTTACAGAATTTACATTTTTATTATATTTATTTATAAATATTTTGTAAAGGTTGTACATGTATTTTCACTTTATGTTTAGGGGATCATTTATATGTATTGTGTTATGTTTTTTAAACAATTTTATATGTTATTGTTATCCAATTTACTTTGTTAATTTTTATGTTCAATAACAATATTTATTAACAAATTGACTGTTGGGTAGGCCCGACGAGAGGGGGGAGTTAAGAAGGTGATTTCCGCCAGGGCTCGTTTGAGGAGGCCCGAAATCATTTGAGAGTCCGGTGAAGAAATTTTTTCTAACCCATTTTGCGCCCTCTGCTCCTCAGGCTCTTTCTCTCCCTCGCTCATTCAAAAATGTTCCACTGCCTTGGTTATAAAAATTAGTCAGGGAAAACTGAAGTGTATTAGTCAGGGAAATTAGGGAAAAGTCAGGGAATTTGAGGAGCACACACCATAAACTGTTAATTATTTATATGTGTTTGAGGTTTGATGATTCAGACGTCGCTTATAGGGGCCAATGCTATGGAAAGTTGGTATAAATTATTTTTAGTGAAAACCGGGAAAATGTTTTTGTACATAATGCATAGATGGTTTTAAAATTAACAGCTAATCGACTTTTCGTGCATTTTATTATATACAGGGTGACATTTTATGCATATTTCAATTATAATTTTTTCTATTTCATAAAGTTTATACGCGATAATTAAAAAAATAATTGTAGAATAGAAGCCACGTTCCATAACTAATTTTATAATAACAGCATATACAGGGTGACTCAAAAACTGCCGACATTTAATAATACAGTCCACGTTTTCAACATATGTTGAATTTTAAACGCAACTTATAAATTAATCTTAATCTGGCACTTCCTTACTGACTGCTTCACTGTCCGATTCTTCTTCTGAAATAGATGAAATGTCTAAGGGGGGGGCATATCACAGCCGGATAACTTCACTGTCTAGATTGCGTTTTCGTCTTACTGGTTAACGTAAACTCGAAATTAGAGTAAATCTTAAAGTAAATCTTTGGTTGTATGTCGCTAAGTCCTCTCGCAAGTTGTACTAAAATCTGAATTGGGTCTTCCAGCTGCAGCTTCACACACCATAATTTGTGAAACTTATCGATGTTTCTAACCAACTTGTGTTTTTAGCTAAAAATCTTTCTTTTATTCTGTGAGCACCCGACCACCTTTTTTTTTAAGTCTGTGACAAAGTAACCAATTTTTTTATTGTGATTCGCCACTCCAGATTTTGGACATATCGTTCGTTCTTGCAAACATTCTTTTAAAAACGAAACTTGATCATCTAACTTGTTTAGACCGGATTCGCTCATTTTATCATAAAGGAATCTTCTCGAGAAAAACAGGTCCGTAGAGCTTGATCCTAAATTAAAAAATAAATTTGATTAACGCAGACATAGTTGACAGAAATTAAGTTTAGTTGTATAAAAATATTTATCCACTGAAAATTATTTAAATCTAGGAAATATTTAGATAATGAACGTTAATATTCTTAGGTCTCTCTGATAAATCGATTCCTGAAAAGTACCATTTTAAAGGGATAAGAAGATTTTAATTACATCTAGCCGGAGATAAACCGTGAATTCTAGGAATCCATTTCAGATTACCCCCATAAGTGTCTAGGACATTTCAATGAAATATCAAAATTAAAGCATGTGTCAAATTATTAAAGAAAAAATATCTGAGTGTTAAAAAAAAATTGAAAAATTCATATCAAAATCATTTATTAATATGTATGTTCCGCGATGAATTTCAGGTAACAACTATTTGTTTTTTGATTTTTTTTACAAAAGGCAAAATATTGCATAACAATTTTAATACATACAAAAAGTACATGACAAAAATACGATTGGAAATTAGTGGATCGATCTTCTCTGTGCTTTTCCAGCACAATTTTGCAAAATTGTTCCCCACAATATTATCATTGGGATATAATTTCTGTACTACACTTAGTTTTCGAGCGTTATATTTATATTTGTGCAGAATTTCTTAATGTCATTGAATAGAAGATATCTAAATCTCTTAAACAATCTCTGAAGGATTTCTTTCGGTCTTCGTCAAAATATAACACATTTTCACCATTATTCCTAATTTTTTTCTTGTGTTCCAGTGTCTTTGTATCTTCATCAACATGCGATGGAAAGTTTTTCTACTTGGAACGGGACGATTCGGATATAGTCTCCTATACTCTCTTACTGAAGATCTAGCATTTTTATTGTTGCTGAGATATACCGTCAATATATCTAATCTGACATCGCTATAATGGGTCATTTTTTATCGATGACAATAAACATTCATGGGTCATTTTTTATCGATGACAATACATTTTCTATTTCGATAATATAAAATTACTAACTGTCATAGAGATTAACACTTCGGTGTATTGTTTTCAATGCATATTTAAAATTTTCTGGTCAGTTTATAATTTGTAAATTATCGGCGTTCTTGTAAATATTAGAAAAACTATAGATGACAGCGATGTGAAATATTAATCTTTGAAATCAGAGGAAAATGAAAGTCGAGTCGAATTAGATACAGGGTGTTCTATTTAAAACAATTAGGCAACACCCCATATACGGTTAGAATGGGACTTTTCTTCTCTACAACAACTTGCTAAAAAAATATTTTATTTGGTTTTTGAAATTCTTGAATCGGTCCAGAAATAACCAAGTGATAGGGGGGAACATTTATAATGAATCACCCTGTACTACACAAGTAGGAACATAATTTATTTAATTTGTTTCCACTCCTTCGTTTTTTATGTATTCCCTGTTAAAGTCAGGGCTCACTACGTTTGAATTGTATATCAGCTCTATTAAAATCTAAATGCCACATTTTTACAATCGCATTACTTACAACAAGGAACTAGAAATCGAATGTGGGACAGTCGAATACAGAGAAATAATACTTTTTAGGTCCAGCCCTCGGGCACCTTTGTGGGGGCTGTAATGGCACTCTGTCATCCGCCGAGAGGACGAAAATCCTTCACAGATATTCGGGTCATAATAGAATTACCAAGGCCCGAAGTAATCCCCATCAAGATTCCAAGATAGTCTACGACGATTTTATGGTGGAGGTAAGAAAGAATGACGAGCAAGGCGTTGCGTTGGAGAATTATTGAAAATTATTATCTGGGTTTGGACGTTAGAGCGGCGTTTCACAATTTATGAGGGGCGTACTCAGGCGTGGTTGTAAGAATTTTTCACTTTGGTAAACATAACCGAAGTTTTGCAATTGTAAACTAGACAAACATTCTACTTGCTATTTTATTGAGCTATTTTTATAATTGTTGTACATTCTTAGATACTCTTAGCAGTTTTTTGTAAATACTGTTGGTTTTAAACATTTTTAATTTTACGTCTTTGTTCAATTACAAATAGTGTAATAGATTTACTTCAAATGTACCGTGAAATGAAAAATGTAAGATACTTCATGTATAAATTGACTCATGTAAAATAGGCCAAGAATATTGAATATTATGCTTCGGCAACACTTTTTATTTAGTGCCAGATTGTTTAATTCGCAATGCTGAGAAAATCAGTTTTTCGTAAATAAAAAAAACTAGGAACTTTAGAAAAAAATGTTTTTATATGTAGCTAGTAAAAAGACCTATAAAGCCCAACAAGAAATTCTCAAATCGGTTCATTTTGTCAAAATGGCCTCTTATTTCAAATGTTAATAACTAATGATAAAATAGTCCAGTGTACGATGGTAAAAATATGATATTACCTCCGAATCCTATCAGGAAGCATGGTCAGCATGGATTTTCATGATATTTTGGAATTAAGCTTTACTTACCCTCCACTTCATTCTCTACTCTATTTCGATATGCGCAAATTATTCTTAGGGGTGAAAACTACCCCCTTATTGCTAAAACTTAATAAAAGAATGAATTGAAGCATTTAATAAGTTAAAGAACGTTAATGGGGTTTGAATCAAGATTGTTTGATGTTTTAAGACCATAATTTGTATTTGCCAACCCTTATTTGATTTAGTTACCCTTTATAAACTACCCCCTATTATGATAAAATTGTAAAAAAACAATTTATTGACTTTGTCATATTTCTTATATTTTTCATCCCAACAGTTCAAATTTCAAGTAAATTGATGTTTCTTAATGGAAATCGGAGCCAAAAACCGTCATACACTGGGCTAAAAGCCTTGTGACTTTGAAATTATCGAAAGTTGTACGTCTCAATGTACTTAAAAAACGCTGAAAATTTCAAATCGGTGTCTTTTAAGGTTCTTGCAAAAAGTTATTTGTTTACTAAAAAGGTGCTTTCGTAAAATTGTCCTAATTTTTTTGTGGACATTTTAGAGTAACGAATCAAAGTGGATTCTCTTCTTGACAAGTTGTACTATCAGGTACATGTCAAACTTAATTGGTTTTCGCAAATTTAATTGTTTAAAATTGGGTCTGAAAGACGCGTGCGTTTTAAACTCTTAAACAAATGGAATAACTCATTTATTTTTAATCGTACGTCGTTGGGACTCGAATCATATTAAAGCTACGATTTTTCTGCGAATTTTAAAAGAAAAGATTGCTCCAAGCCACTTGGGAGCTCAGATATGTATTTCTTTAAATAAGTAGATACCTGCAAACATATAACAGTAATAATGCAATAAAAGACGTAATAAAGCATAAATACCTACGTAAATATAATAATATGTTGTACAAGTTTAGATTGATTGCAATGACGTTCCTAGAAATGTTATAACATAAAATGTAAAACAAGTCGCTTGGACAAATTTTGTGAAAGTTGCGAGTATGCCCGAAATCATTTTTTTCACGAACTACCCCAATGCGATTTCTTCCGTGCGGTATGATTTTGAAGCGGCCGAAAGCAAACCTCAAAAATTTTTAACTTGCAGTCACTGTAATCATACAGGGAAGGCATTAAGTCAATTTTTTCATATGACATTTTTTGTTCGGAAGCCCTTGAACTACGTAAGTACTCCCAAAGTTTGAAAAAAATTCTACCGAAAAAATGTTTCAAAACTATTTAACTTCCAGTCACTGTAATTCTGCAGGGAAGGCATTAAATCATTTTTTTCATAATTATGACATTTCTTGTTTGGAAGCCCTTCAACTACCTATTCCCAAAGTTGGAAGAAAATTCCAGTGAAATGATTTTTCCAACGCTAATGATGCGGGGTCCTTTGCGAAAACCAATTAATTTGATATGTATCTGATACTGATAGTACAACTTGTCAAGAAAAAAATCCACTTTGATTCATTACTGTACAATGTGAACAAAAAAAAAATGGATCAATTTTACGAAAGCACCCTTTTAAAAACAAATGACTTTTGCAAAAACTATACAAGATATCGATTCGAAATTTTCAGCGTTCTTTAAGTACATTGAGACGTACTAGGCTAAAGTACCTAGAAAAGGTGGAATTAACGCTTGAAGACATAGGGAAACTAGCCCCCAGGAAAATCTCCTATGCAACAAGTAATTGTAGAGTAATTCACAAAAGATCTTTTAGGTCGATGTGAAGGGCTGCTCAGAGCCGAGCGACCCCTTAAACAATCTACAATTTTCAATCAGACTCCATTGCCTTGATAAGGGCCCCTTAGTTAAGCTGTCAGCGTATGGTGTTTCCTGGCCAAGTAGTTGGAATTTCAGTCCAGCAAGGCCTTCCCAATGGCACAGTATATGGACTAAGGCTTCCTCTGTCTCTTAGCGGAACCTGAATGTTGCATCATCTGCCAGACCCATTAGACTCAAATATCCATTAAGTCGGCATTGGCCGGTTAGTAGACCCACTATTATTTTAATGGCATTACTATTGAGGTATAATAGGTCTTCCGGAAATTCAGCCCATCGCACTTTATTGAACTCTTTAGCCTGACTGCCGTGAGAGAATTAACCATTCCAGAGATTTAGTTTGCATCTCTTTGTCAATGGATGCTCGTGTGCATGGCTTAGCCACACCGCAAAAAGGTTCGAATCCTATTAGAGCCTTAGAAGCGCCTTCTCTTGCCAGCTCATCAGCCTTTTCATTTACCCTGTTTCCTGGTACAAAAGCCACGGTCACTTTATACTGACTTCCTAGGTCTATATGAGTATTTATACAATTCCATATATGTCTCGATTCGGTCTGCATGGAACCGACTGATTTTAGTGTAACTTGAATATCGACCACTTAGGCCTGAAATACTGAGGATTATCTTCCTAGACTTGATTTTGAATGGTTTTATTGAATTAAGTATTTTATATTCTGTTTTCCTGATGTCTTTTTGGCTATAATTCACATATTTTTTTCAACGAGAAATTTGGTAGTATGTCGTATTTCATGATTAGAGTGGTTTGTGTAGGTTGCTATATAGCAACTACTAAGTTTTCCAAATTTTCAATTTTATAAAAGTTTGTAGGCCTCTCCGCAGGTTCCTTATTTTCGTAAAACTTTTTGTATTTCCTTAGTTATTAAGCACTTTATTTAATTATCGGATTGAAAATAGTTTAAATATAAAACTTGAATTCTGTTTACCGTCGATGTTTGTAGAAATATTTCATTCTCTTATTCTACAAATCGATGTTGAATAGATTTAGTATTCACACAGTGTCTTTTTGTTTTAAAACTGCACCACGAGAAAAAATCAGATTAATTTTGTGGTTAGATGTTATATATTACCCCTCCGAGTCATAACACAGAACTAAAAGCGATCTCGCTTATTCACACCCTTTCCGAACAAAGAAATATCGATTTCCTTTGCGACGTATTATACATGACTAATGTCAGAATGTCCTTTATTTACCGAATTTTCAAAAATATATGAATCACCGTAGGCGTGGTCTCGATGTTTCTGCTAAATAGCTGATAGTAAATAAACTAAAAATATGATGACTGAACATAGTATTGATCGGTGACAACTGGCATCGATTTTTCTGTAGCTATCTTGAACTATATCGGTAAAAATCCCACATGAGATTTTGTTCAGTTTTTTAATTTCGCAGTCGACGAAATTATCTAATTTGTACATATTTTAGTGGAAAGTTTTACTAATAATTTATAAAACATTATTTCACATCTTTAATTTAACTTTTTTGTTATTTTCCTAAACCCAACCAGTTATCTTAACATAAAGTAACTCTACGGTACGTTACCCAAAAATACCTTCACAAAATGCCACTACGAAATAACAACCCACCCACCAGCCAACAAGTTGTAAAAAGGTGATAATTATTTACAATTGCAAAACTTCGATTATGTTTATCAAAGTGAAAACATTTTTACAAAAGCGTCTGAGTACGCCCCTCATAAATTGTGAAGTGGCGCCCCGCGCCCGGATTATTATTGACATCAAAGTTATTTTTCAGCACATGGCGACATATTCCCCAATATCTACTCGATCTCGCTATAATCTCAATCTACAGGGTGGAGCTAATAAAAGGAGAGACTCTATGAATAGCTCCATTGGTGCAACGTCAGTGCGGAGGCTGCTGGCTGTTGTACGTGGGGGAGCTCATGGAAGTCAGACTGGTATGCTTTGAAACACATTTAATTTAGAATATTTTTGTGAAAATACTAATTCGCATTCATTGAAACCTTCATTAACACTATTTGTTTAGTGGAGTAAGAATAAAGCTAATAATCGAAGTAAAAAAGTGTTTGGTCAGGGAAATTTTGGGTTGGAACCTGTAGTACACGTACAAAGAAATATTACTATATTAGCACTAGAACAGCAAAACAATTATATGATTGAAGTTAGTATTATTTTCAGCTGAAAAACAAAACAGTACCTTTAAGAAAACATGCACTCAATTCTTGTACTTGTACCATGAATTTTTGTTTCGTCTTTTTCTAGGTAGAAGCGGTGGACCAGTGTACACAAAGAGAGTCCTAATAGCCAACCTGGTGGTGATATGCATCAGCCATCTCTTATGCTCCGCAGCATACCTACCTTTTTTGGCCTTACAGAGCTCTGTATCCGTATGGAATCAGCCTTTAAACGACTCTAGCGTAGATATAAAACTTGGATCACTTTTGGTCTCTACAGTTTATGCTGTAGCTGCCATTTTTGCCTTGATCGCTCCTTGCGTATTGAAGAGGGTTGGTGCTAGTGCTGTAATATCCGTGTGTTATGGTAAGTAATCCTATGTTTACTACTTCATTCGTTACTTTTCTCGTTCTACTACACCATTACACAATGATGTTTCTAATAATCCTTTTACAGGATAGGACTTGGGATAGAATTTTACATTTAGTTTCATTTAAAAGAATTCGAATTTGGGGAGTTTTAACTCATTATTATTAATATGATTATACCTAGTACCCACGACAGACCACCACTTTCTTCTTTAGTTTTCAAGATAAAACTTTGAAATTATGGTACAGGATATTTTGTGTAAAAATTAATGTTTTGACGTAACCAGACCCAAAAAAAACACCTCTGAACCGCAAACTGAGAAATTATTTTTTTCGACAAGTAACTCATCAGTAAAAGATGACAGATCTTTTACGAATGAATTACTTGAAAAAATAAGCTTTTCAGTGATTATTTAAAGGAAACCAATCACTGACTTGCTGTACAGAACTAGTGCTGTCCCTATTTAAGTTAGTAATGTGAGAATCAAAATTCAAAATCAAAGTGTCACACAGCGGTTCAAAAGCCGAATCTAGAGGGACAAACTTTATATTTGTATAAAACAATAAAACAGTGTAATTATAATATCATTTACTTTTACTCTAAAGCTTCAGACTAAAAATAATCGTCATTCAAATCTTTAGAGTAGACGTCATCTTTATCCACAGTCTCTTCTCACTCTTTAAGTTATCTCTTTTAACTTCTGATTGAGCTTGACGAGTTTTTAGTAATAAAGATAAGGCTTCATGATGAAGACTGTTCATGAGTTTATCATGAGTCAGCAATATCCTATGTTCAGTGATTATAGGGTCAGAAATTTCAGCTATCTTCTTGAAATTATATCTGTATCACTAATCAGATCTTAAGATTGCAATTAAAACAACAAAATGCATGGATAATTTTAAAAAATACCATAATGTTATCAATAATCGCTTAAACTCATGTCATTTGAGCACATATCAAGTATGTAGGTACCTGGATGACAATTTAAAAAACCGCTGCCTAAGGAATCACTACTTCCACATCCAGATTTCTCGTACAAGTCACCTTAAAGGAAATATCTCGACCATATTTGCACTCTAGTATATGGAAATTATTATAGAACTTTAATAATATTTGGGGCAGACATCATAGAAAAATTTGAGGCGTTGGTTTCTACCATATACGTTAAAAATGAAGGTTCTAGCTTGGTCTACTTATTTTGCGCTATTCACAATCTACCACCTCCCACCCTTTCGACGGAATCATCTCAATCAGATGTCATTACTATACATACGTGTACTAAATTTCAAGTGAATCTCTCAATTTTGTGTTATCAATCCCTTTAATAATGGAGTGGAGGTGGTGGGGGTGGAGGGGTTGAGAAATATTGGAAAGAAATCTAAGGCCTTAGTTTCTAGTATATACACCAAATCCCAAGTTTCTGTACTCTTACCAGCTTGATTTACTTATTTTTCCCTATTTACCTCTACTTTCCCCCACTCTTTCAACGGGATCTTGTCAAAATATAATCTAGTTTCAGAGGTCGTTGTAATACATATACATATATGTGTACCAAATTTCACGTGAAAATAATGTAAACAAATTTTAGGCCTCGGTTTCAAGAACATACACAAAATTTCAAGTTTATGTACTCTTACCAGCTTGCTTTACTTATTTCCCCTTATTTACCCCCTAACCCTTCACCGGATATGTTCAAAAGACATTCCAGTTCCAGATCTCGTTATTAGCAGAGGCTAAGGGGTAGGTAGTTATTAAAAATAAGAAGTAATTATATTTGCTCTTTTATTAAACACAACCTTTTACTAGCAAGGATATATTACAAGTGCCTGTCTTTACAGTGTTAGTCTCACATTGAAATAAGTCCACGTTTGTATATTTTGGTTTCAGATTACGTTATGAGTATATATTAAACAAAGTCATTTCTGAATATAAACTATGATGTGGACCCAATAACTGTTTCAGCACAATTTATGTTTATTAAATAATGAGCAATACATTTTTACTTAAATATACAACACTCCCACTTAAAAATGGAGTGGTCATTTTAATACTTAAAATTCTAATCCAAGTTTTAATCTAACTGAAATAAACTTCTCTGGGGCTATCATCTTTGTAAAAAGGATCAGCTAGTTGTTCACCTGTAGGAATATACATTAAAGTTACTAATTGCTTTTCAATTTGTTCACGTGAGAAGTGATACTTTATATTCATATGTTTTGTTTTTTTTTTTATGATTAATTGGATTATTAGCTATTGACATACAACTTTGATTATCTTCATAAATGGAAATTGGATCTTTCAATTTAAAATTAATACTACTAAAAACTGTTTTAAGCCAAATAGCTTCTTAAATTGCCTCATAAAGAGCTATATATTCTGCTTCTGTGGAAGAAGTTGCCACAGAATTTTGCCGTTTAGTATTCCATGTAATAGTACAATTATTAAAAGCCTGAAAAACATATCCAGTTGTACTTTTACGTGTTAATTCATCACTTCCCCAATCTGCATCTACATAACCGACAAGTACTTTACTAAAGTCATTTCTCACGTATGTTAATTTAAGTGTAAGTGAGCCCTTAATATATCTTAGAACTCTTTTAAGAGATTTCCAAAGTTCAATATTATTCTTGCTTTGGTATCTACTAAGAATATTAATTGCTGCACAAATATCAGGACGCGTACACAACATTGCATACATTAAACATCCAATCAAATTTTTACATGGCTTCATAGTATTCATCACTATTAAGCGCCTTGTAATCAATTTTCATTGGCAATGGAGTTGATATACTTTTGCAATTCAGCATATTAAATTTTTCTAACACTGATGTCAAATATGAGCTTTGATCAAGTGTTATTTTATTGCTAGTTCTTTCAATTCTGATGCCTAAAAATAATTTTATTTCTTGCAAATCTACCATTTCAATTTTTTTCATTAAATATGATTTAAAACTAATCATTGTGTTCATACTGCAAGTAGCTATCACAAGATCATCAACGTACAGTACTACGTAAATATTTTTATTGATGTTACCATTATCTAAGAAATATAAACATCGATCGACTTCTGAGTTTTTAAAATTAAGTTCTTTTAATGTCGCATCGAATTTTTCGAACCAGCACCTAGCTGCTTGTTTTAGACCATAAATTGCTTTGTTTAATTTACAGACATAATTGTCCTTTGCTTGTATGCCCTCGGGAACTATCATATATATTTCATCTTTTAGAATTCCATTTAAAAAGGCAGTTTTCACATCCATATGATGTACTGCTAAATTAAATTGATTGGCAAAAGCTAATATAAGCCTGAAAGTTGAAATCCTAGCCACTGGTGCAAAAGTTTCATTAAAATCAAGTAAATATTGTTGATTAAAACCTTTTGCCACTAAACGTGCCTTATAGCGCACAGGATTTCCGTATTCGTCATTTTTAACGGTAAACACCCATCTACAACCTATTACATTTTTATTTGGGGGTTTTGGTACTAGAGACCAAGTATTATTAGTTTTAAGCGAATTTAATTCATCCTTTATAGCTTGCTCCCACTTAAGACGATCCCTGCTATCTTTAATTTCATTATAATTGTTAGGTATATTTATTTTTATTGCACTAGCATACATTAATTGCATACTTAATTCGTCAAAAGCATAATTGAGATCATCATTATAATTAGGTCTAGGGCGTTTTTGAAGTCGTTCGCTTTTTCTAATTTCTTGTTTGTTAGTTATACTAGTAGATAAGGATTCATTAATTTGCACACCAAGCTTATTATCTGCTTTGATTAAGACAGATTTATTTTTATCACCAAACTCAACATCTGCTTTGGGTAAGACAGATTTATTTTTATTGAGTGGTGGCACCAGTTTAACTGCTTTGGTTAAATCAGCTTTATTAGGAATTTTATTTATTTCTGGTGACTGAGAGGTTTCCATTTTCCCAGCTTTATTTGCCTTGGTTAGGTCAAATTTATTTATAAGTTGTGGGATTACTAATTTTTCTACTGACTGTGAGCCAGAGTTATTAGTTTGTGTTATTTGTATTGGATTGACCTCTTTATATTTTAAAGGCGGTCGAGATATTTTATAGTTTATTTCATCAACTATTACATCCCGAGCTTTAATAAATTTCTCGGTTTCATCGACCCATATCTTATAACCATTAGCTTCATAGCCAACAAGAATACCTTTATATGATTTTGAATCAAATTTACTCTCCCGTGTTTTATTATGAATATACACGGTGGAGCCAAAAACTTTCAAATATTTTATAACAGGTTTTTTATTATGCCACAGTTCGTACGGAGTTTTGTCCGTTTGTAAAGCTCTGGTAGGTGAACGATTTATGAGATAGACTGCAGTTAAAACAGCTTCACCCCAGAAAACTTTGGGTAAATCTGCGGTAACTATTAGGGTTCGGGCCATTTCAGTGATTGTTCTGTTCATTCGTTCAGCTACTGAATTTTGCTGTGGTGTGTAGCTAACGGTAAGATGATATGTTATGCCTTGTTGTGCACAAAAATCCTTGAATTCGTTCGATAAATATTCTCCCCCATTGTCACAATAAAGATTAGCAATTTTAGAATTAAAATGTGCTTCACTTTTAGCAACAAAATCTTTAAAACTATTGAGGACATCAGATTTATATGTTATTAAATAAACAACTGTATAATGTGTAAAGTCGTCAATGAATGATACAAAATAATTTTTATTATCTATGGTTGGTGGTGTTATTTTTCCACAAACATCCGAATGAATTATAAACAAGGGTCTTTTAATATAGTCCTTGTTTTTTTTTGCTTTTGCAAATGGCAATCTTGCCTGTTTCCCATAGATACAGTCCTCACACAATTCAGTGCTAGGTACAAGATTTTTAATGCATTGTACATCCTCAATCATATTATGATTTTTTAATTTTTGAAACTTTTCTCTACTGATGTGCCCTAGACGCTGATGCCATAACTTATAGCTTGTATCATTCAAATTTTGACTAATCATGCAACTAGGTGTGTGAAATATCACACCTATTAAATTGTTAAAAGGCTTACCTGATAAAATGGTTTGATTACCACTTTTAATTTTTACCCTTTTCGAATCAAAAATTACTGTCATCCCATTTTCTTGTAATCGGCGAACAGACAATAGGTTGTATGGAACTTCTTGTGAGTAGAGAACATTTTCTAGTCGTCCATGTACTCCATAGTTGGTGGTGACTTCGATAACCCCTCGCTTCGTGGCATGCACAGACGTTCCAGCTTTTGCAACGGAAATTTTAATCGGTGTCTTAAGTTGTTCGCAGGTAGTAAAAACATCTGGATTGTTCACTATATGTTCTGTGGCACCAGAGTCCAAAATAAAAAGTATTTCATTGCCTCTAACACTAGAGGTATGTGAATGTTCTGCTTCCAGCATAAACACAAAACCATCACAATTTGAGTTTGTGCTATTTTCACTTGTTACAGTATCAGTAGTAACAGCTTGGACGGTCCTCAATCGTTTTGGTTATTTTCTATGCTCTTCTTAAAATAAATACAGTCGCGTTTCCAATGGTTATTACGACCACAGTGATCACAATGTTTATTAGACCATTTGTGAAGTTGTTTAAATTAATTTGGGTTATGGACATTCGTAAATTTTTCTCTTTTATTGTAGTAATTATTTTTATATTTATGCATTTTTTGCTTTTGTGTTTTATTTGTCAAAAATGAATCACTTAGGTATTCAATTATCACATTGCGAGCTGTTGAATTTTGTTTTAACCACTCAGGAGTAGGTTTGATTGGAGGTACTTCTTCAACGACTTTTAACACACTAAGTTCACTGAGAAGTGCTTTTATTCGAAATTTCCAAATTACATATTTTTCACCGTTGAACGGTTTAATGTTTCGCTTCTGTTGGTAATCCATTTTCACTAATTATTCACTGATATATATGAATTAATTGTTTGCACTTATAAGTTTAAAAGAAAAACTGTTAAGTAGTGTCTTTTTACAATATTTTTAACTTCACGGTTTGTTTTTATTTTAATTTTTTTTTTGTTTATTTCACACTTATCACAATGTACCTGGGCCCATAACCTATTAGCAGAGGCTAAGGGGTAGGTAGTTATTAAAAATAAGAAGTAATTATATTTGCTCTTTTATTAAACACAACCTTTTACTAGCAAGGATATATTACAAGTGCCTGTCTTTACAGTGTTAGTCTCACATTGAAATAAGTCCACGTTTGTATATTTTGGTTTCAGATTACGTTATGAGTATATATTAAACAAAGTCATTTCTGAATATAAACTATGATGTGGACCCAATAACTGTTTCAGCACAATTTATGTTTATTAAATAATGAGCAATACATTTTTACTTAAATATACAACACTCGTTATATACGTCTTTATAATACATACTTGTATCAAATTTCAAGTTAATATCTCAATTTAATTTTATCAACCCCTTTAATAATGGAGTAGGGGTTGTGAGGGGTTGAAAAATATTATAAAAAAATCTGATGCCTTGGTTTCTAGTACATGCACCGAATTTCAAGTTTCTGTACTCTTACCAGCTTGCTTTATTTATTTTCCCCTATTTACCCCTAATTTAGCCCCCAACCCTTCAACGGGATAATCCCAAAATATAATCTAGTTCCTGATGTAAATATAATGTATATACGTATACCAAATTTCAAGTGAATATTTCAATTTTTTTTAGCAACCCCTTTAATAATGGAGTCGGGGGTGGAGGGGGGATGGAAAATATGATAAAAAGTTTTGAGGCCTTGGCTCCAGTACATGCACCAAATTTCAAGTTTCTGTACTCTTACCAGCTTGCTTTACTTAATTCACCCTACTTACCCCTACTTACCTCCCAACACTTCACCGGATATGTTCAAAAAAACAATCCAGTTCCAGACTAGACTATTACAAGCTTGTTTTACTTATTTACCCGTATTTCTTTACGGGAATGGATTCATAATATAATCTAATTCCAAATCCCGTTATAATACATACATGCACCAAAGTTCAAGACAATATCTTAAACCGATCCCGAGTAAACGTGCGCACAGAGACAAACCGGCAGGCCGACAAACAGACATTTCTTTTTCTCAAATTTAAAATTTCCACCTATCATAATATTTTATACCCATTTCAACAATAAAAAAAAGAATTTTGTTATTACGGTTACTCCACTTCTTAGATGTGGAGATAATAAAGATAAGTTAAGAAAATATAAGAGTGTATTCACATTAAGAGTGGCACACTATACATATAGTTTATTTGTCTGATAGTTGCATATTATTTTTGTAATTTATTAAATGTATTTCTGTATATATTGACAGAACTTTCTCTATAAAACGATTTTTATGACACACATCTTGTCTATTTCTATTTTCTAATTCTATTGCGACAATAAAAAGGGCGTGTCTTATATAACATAATCTTTGGATTTTCAGACAAACTGCTGATAATTTCCCAGTAGATGCCATGCATTTAATTAACTGACTTAATTAGTTTTAGAAAGTAGCTGCTACGCGACGTAAATACCTAATTCATTATCACAGCAATTTCAAGCACGGCATTTGTTTAACATAAACAAAATTAAATGTATGATTTTCTTGTTTTCCCGAAATTATATTTAAATGATGCCTAGAACCTTGGTGTCGCATTATAAGGCCATTATTTAGAGATCTGTTATTTAACCTAGAAATTCTTTGTGAGTTGCATGAATTTTACAATTAATGAAAATGATTTGTCATGTTTCGTTAAATAATTAAGTCTTTCAAGTGGTAATATTATTGTCACTGTAACAAGAACAACAGATGGAAGATTAATTAGGTGTCACAGATGTCTATTAGTATTTCTATTGAAAGAGATTCTGCTAACAAGGTTTTCTGAAATGGATGTGCCCAAATCACAACTGAAAATTAAACTTTATCACAGGAATCGATCAGACATTTTTTATAGTACTTACTCGAGATATATAAAATATTTGGTACACAGATAGAAATTTTTAAGAGGATGATACAGCGGGTCATTTAGAATCTACAATATGACTATGAATATACTACTACTCCATCTAGAATATGTTCGTTGCATAAATTTTGCCAATTACGATGAAATCTACCTAACCCTCCCTGTCTTCGAGAGTGGAGAATGGAAACCATCCTCTCTTCTATTTTTTCTGTGGCTAGCCGTGTAATGAGTTGTTGGAACCGAGTTTTTGCGATTTTTTCGAGGTGGTCGACCAGCCGCCTGGGGGAAGTACCCCACTCTGAGGGGGTTGTTTTTTCACTTATCCATCAAGTACGATTCTTTAAATATAATAAAAATACTCATTTTGACCAACTTTGACGTAACATAACTTTTGAACCGAATGTGTTACGAAATTATGATCACAAGTCAGATCAAGGTCATTCGATGCAGAAAGTGATGGGATTAACTTATTTTGAGGAACATTCCCTTAAGATGTGTTTATGAAATCGTACGTATATAAGAAAAATCTGTGACAAAATCTATCTTCATAGTCCAGTCGCTAAAGTAAAAAATACACTAGAAGCTCGCCAAAAATGTTATCTGAGATTTTCCTTCCGTAACTGTTACTGCGAGGATTAAACATCACAAAACCGCAAAAATCAGTTCTGGGGATGCCGCGCAACCCCCCAAAAAACCATCCCTTCGGTGAAAAAAGCCTTATTTTACTGATAACTCGTTAACCGTTGACGATATAAAAAAAATGCTCATTATAAAAAAGAAAGCTTGACTAATTGTCTAAAAAAAGTCTTGTTGTAATTTTCTTGTATATGCCATGGTTTTCGAGAAAATCGGTATTGACAAAAATTGCAAAACTTGTATTTTTAATGGCCGCGAATAATAATAATAATAATAATAATAATAATAATAATAATAATAATAATAATAATAATAATAATAATAAACTTTATTTTCATCAGACTCGCCTACACAAGTATAGAATATTGTCAATAGTAGTTACATGGAATATAAAATCACATAAAATATAGAAAAGTAAAGACACATACAAATATTGAAGTAAAATACATATTAAAAACTAATTACTAAAATCGGCAGTAAAGTATTCTGTGACAGAGTAGAAACTAGACCTTATTAATAAATTTCTTATAGCGGCTTTAAATTCACCTAATCTTTCAAGATTTTTAATATTAGCAGGTAGCTTATTAAAAAGTTTTATACCCATAACAGTGGGACCATTAGCAACCAGCGACAAGCGGTGATGCGGAATACTTATATTAAAATTCAGCCTAAGCCCATAACGGGAACTTCCATCTCGAGCTTGTATGAATTTTTCTGGATTTGATTTCACAAAAACCAGTGCATTAAATATATAAAGTGAAGGTACGGTTAGTATATTTAACTGCTTAAATAGTTCTCTACAGGAGGTAGTGATAGGTTTAAACAGCATAGTGCGAATAATTTTTTTCTGAATGATCAAGATTTCATTAACTCTAGAGCAATTTCCCCAGCATATAATACCGTAGTTAATAGACGAGTGTATATGTGCAAAATAATATGACTTTAAGATGTCCAAGTTAACTTTACTTCTCATTTGCAATAATACGAAGCAATGTGTAGCTAATTTTCTTAATAAAAAATCAATTTGAATGCTCCACGTTAAATGGGTATCAAGATGTAATCCCAAAAACTTGACAGAGTTATTTTGCTGAATGCTCATATTATTAACTTTTACGAGAAGACTCTGGTTGTTCTCTTTTGCAGAGAAGAACAATATTTCGGTTTTTGAATTATTTAATGCTAAGCCATTGTTGGAACAAAATGTTATCATATTATTTACAGCAGCATTTGCATATATGCTGAGTTCAGCTATACTTGGGGCAGAGACAGCAGTAGATGTATCGTCCGCAAATAAAGACACGAATGAGTCATCAAAATGATCATTTATAAAAATTATAAAAAGCAATGGTCCCAGTACACTTCCCTGGGGGACGCCCATGTTGACCATGCTAGTATCAGATTTATAAACGACACCGCTGCTCCTTATAACAACTTCCTGTGTCCTATCCATCAGATATGATTTCAGCCAATTTAAAGCGGTATTTTTTATTCCATATTTATCTAATTTTCGTTTATTTGAAATTCTTTGAGCGCAGCCTATAGAAAAAATTGAATTGCTCGAAAACCAAACAAGCTAGCAAGAAAAATCAAAATGAGTTTTAAAGGGGATATAAAATACTCTCTAGTGTTGCCATTTTTGAGGGCTATTGATATTTATTAGTATATAAAAATAACAATATAATATAGTTATCTCTTGATTTATTGTGCATCTAACTATTCACAGGCCCATAAAAAATAACTGACTTTAATATAAGTTTTAAATGCATTATCTTTTAGTTCAAGATAGTACTTCAATGCAGAAAAAGTTAGGAATAAAAATATTCACATTTACAAATTTAGCAGCATGTTAAAGTTAGCCAAAAAAAAATCCAAAAAAGGCTACATCTTCAATTTTTTGATATTTTCTTAATACAATTTCATAACTATTAAATGATTAGAAACAATAGTTATATGATATACAAACTCAAACAAATGTTTGAGCTAAATTTTCAAGATGTTTGGGTCTTCTTATTGTTAGGAAACAATAAAAAATTGGCCAAAATTTGGCTAACTTCAACATGCTGGTAAATTTGTAATTGTGAACATTTTTATTCCTAACTTTTTTTGCATTGAAGTAGTACCTTGAACTAAAAGACGATGCATTTATAACTAATATTAAAGTTAGTTATTTTTTATGGGCCTGTGAATAGTTAAAAGTGCAAAAAATCAAGTGATAACTACATTATATTGTTATTTTTATATACTAATAGATATCAATAGCCACCAAAATTGGAAACACAAAAGATTATTCCTAGCATGTTTGGTTTTCGAGAAATTCAATTTCAACGAAAATTCGTGCGCATTAAAAATACAAATTTTTCAATTTTTTTCAATATCGATCTTCTCGAGAACCATGGCATATACAAGGAAATTACAAGAGGGACTTTTTTTAGGCAATTAGTCAGGCTTTCTTTTTTATGATGAGCAATTTTTTTATATCTTCAACGGTTAACGAGCTATCAGTAAAATAATGCTTTTTTCACCGAAGGGATGGTATTTTGGGGGGGTTGCGCGGTACCCCCAGAACTGAAGGAAAATCTCAGATAACACTTTTTGTTATGGAAATCTTTATAATTATTGGACCATCAGGCATTCTTCAATTTAAAGATTTTATATTATGTGGTTGTTTATAACATTATATACATGATTTAATTAGAGGCATAGATAAAGGCGAAAGTTCTCTTTTAGTAATACTAGATTTCTCTAGGGCGTTCGATACCATTAGTCACAGATTAATGTTGTCAAAGTTAAAATTCTATGGATTTAATGAAAACACACTTAGCTTTAAAGTTGTTGTAAATGACTCTGCCATCGCTTCTGGGAGGCTTGGATCTGGTGTGCTACAAGGGTCATTATTAGAGCCGCTACGTTTTATTTTATATACTTTCGATTTTTAAAAGCCATTCAAATCTTGTCAATGTCATTTTTATGCCGATGACGTCCAGATCTACCACGCCTTTAATTCCAATTTAATCACTCGTGCAAGGGAAGAATTTAATAATGATATCGAACGTATACTGTAGTTTTCCACCAGACATTGCTTAAATATTAATACTCAAACATTAGCAGTGATAGTATTTGGCAACAATAAAGAATTTATATATGACAATGTTAATATTTTATTAGAGAACCATAAGTGGTCTTTTTAAACTACTGTTAAAAATTTAGGACTCTAAGCTTTATTCCACATATAAATTATATATTGAAAAAAAAAAACATATTGTTATGTAAAACAACTATATTGAAAAACTTCTATACTATAGTCAAAAACTTAAAGTATTGTTGTTTTACTCACTTATATAGTCCAGTTTTAATTACTGTGATATAGTTTACGGTCCTTGTCTCGATCAAGTTACAGCAGCCAGGATATAAAAAGTGCAGAACTCATGTATACGACTTATTTATATACAAAAAGAAGATACCATGGTACTGAAAAGTTAAACACATTAAATTGACTGAATATAACTCAAAGACGTCAATATTATTTGTCATCCGTTATACATAAGTTATTAACCACCTCAATGTCTTTATGAACTCTTAACTCCACGATCCTTATTTTATTCAAGAAATCTTAGATATATCGAGTTGTCAATTTCCCGGTATCGACTTACTCTCCATCGTGGATATTTTATGTATTCTACAACTCTGTCCCTATCGACATAGAGAAAATGTCTGTTCGATTATTTAACATCAAATACAAAAAAAGTTTATCAAACCAGTGATTAGCTAGAATAAAAAAATTATGTTAGGTATAATTCACACTGTTTAAATCTATTATTTTTGTATGAACCTTTTGGGCTAAGTATAAGAGAAGCGCTAGAGAGCTGAACTCCGCCATTGTAGAAAAACTAATAATAGCACAATCAGTGGCGTAACAAACACCCCCACAGACCCCGCACCGCGGGGCCTGGCCGGCTGGGGGGGGGGCACATATGTATTTCATTTCATAATTCAATGAATTAAATTAATAAATAATGTTATTTTTATAATTACATTTTGATTAATAAAAACTTAAAACCTATAGGTAGTAGACACAACAACGTAAAATAATTTGGGCGTGCTTATAAGAATTAACAAAATAAAAGAACAAAACATATTGTCGGTTCATGGCGCACAAACACATGCCGACAAGCCCATTTCGGAGATTTAAATAGTCATAAACCTGAACCTAATAGTAATGAAGATAAGAATTATTATTTTTCACTCGTTATAGAGAGGGGGTCCCTGAAAAGGTTTGCGGGGGGGGGGGCATTCAGTTTCTGTTACGCCACTGAGCATAATAGCATTACTTATTTATTTGCGAAATATGTTTAATCCACTAATTCCACATCTCCTCCCCCTCTTTAAACTCTTTTTCCGTTAAGCAGCGTATTAGATATAACATTAATATAAATTGATGGATTAATTTTCTAAAGGAAAATGGAGATAAAAATGGTAAAAAAGAACAGGAGTAAATGTATTTCACGCATTGATGTAATATTATAAACAACTACAGAGTATTATAAAATCATTAATTCCATGAAAGCCTAAATTTAGACTTTAGGAATATAGTCAGCGTACTTATACGATTTCATCACGATTTACATACAGATCCCTCAAAATACTATGACACCACCATTTTCTACAACGAATAATTCTTATTTTCGATTCAAAAGTTACGTTATTTCAAAGTTGGCCAAAACCATTTGAGCTTCAATGTTGTATTTTTTTACTTAATGAGAAGTAACAGTACGGGAGGTACACTGCTCAAGTGACTTTAATTTAATTTTAACCAAAGTAATTATTGACTGAGAAAATTAAAAAATCCGCCAAAAAAACTAAGCCGTTCCGACTCTGACAGTACAGCTTTTTTGTTAATGAAATATCGTGTCTAGAAAGAACACATTTTCCTCTTAGCATTTTATTTTGGGACACACTGTGCAGGCCACAGGTACAGGCAAACTGTTCTTAAGTTCACCGTAAACCGTAGGCAACCAACAATATGATTTATTGTAAATATGGTGTCGTCAGTCTATAATAATAACTTTTATTATATAAGTACAGATTTTATTGATTACCTGATAACCATAGCATAAACATATCGAGATACTCCTGGGTTGTGTATCCTACCAATTTAGTAATGCATGAAAACCCTAATTCAAAAATTCATAGTGCACATTATTAAACAACGGTTTGAGCTATAAAGAATGTTGGTCAAATTAGCCTGACCATACATACAAGCGAAACTTATACCATTTGCCTCCATATAAGCTTTTTTACTTTCGCGACATAATGTCTAAGCGTCTAAGCTACCGGAGAAATACGTTATGCATCTTTAGGTATCACAAAAATTCATTTATTTTTATTGTTTATTTGTATTTAGGGCCTAAAATTATCATAAAAAGGACTTCTATTTATTTAAAATAACATGAGGTTCCAAATAAAGTTCTTAAAAAAGGGTGATTTTTGAGAAATATACAGGGTGTCCCAGAATTGAGTTCCCCGGACGGGAACCTGTGCTTCCTGAGCTCATATTAGGCTCATATAGGTTAGGTTAGGTTAGGTTCATATGTGAGTGGGCTCCTGTCAGACCCTCCACTGCGACCATCAGGTCTATTGTGGCTCACTCCTAGTTATAGTTCACCCAACAGATTCAGCTTTTTAATAAAGCTGATAATCTTGTTGGGTGAGAAACTGTCCAGGTCCTCTGGCTTCAGTCGCCCTTTGCCAAACAGTGAGAACCTGGTTCTTTCTGCAGCAGGACAGGTACATAAAATGTGCTCTGCCGTTTCATCATCCTCTAAACACAGACGGCATTCGGCGCTTTCCACCAGTCCAATTCTGTGTAGGTGATGATTTAATCTGCAGTGCCCAGTGTATAGGCCAATTAGAGTTCTTAGGTGTAGCCTATTCAACTCTAATAGTTTTTTAGTTCTTGACTTCAAGGGGTATGTAATAAACTCCTTTGAGTGAACTAATCCTGGTAGTTCCTGCCAGTGCTGGATTGTTTTCAATTCAGCCCAGGCTAGGATAGCAGCCTTGGCAGAATTTGCGGATATGCCAAGTGCCGGTTCTGGACCTATAAATTTGGTTGCCGCACCTTCTCTGGCCAAGGAATCGGCAACTTCGTTGCCCTCCATACCAGAGTGGCCAGGTATCCAAATCAGAGTCAGTTTGTTGTTTTTGCCCAGTCGGGCAAGAGCTTCCTGGCAATTCCTAACCGTTTTAGAGTTACAACGGTAGGATCCAAGGGCTTTAAGAGCCGCTTGGCTGTCTGAAAATATTTTTATTGATCTGTGTCTAGGTTGCGTCTGTTCGAGCCTCCGTACACACAGTTCAATGGCATAAATTTCTGCCTGAAATATAGTCGCATTGTCACCAAGGCTCGAAATTATCCTTACCTTTGGCTTGCGACTATACACCCCGGCTCCAGTTCCCTCAGGGGTTTTGGAGCCGTCTGTAAACCAACAACTATCTGCCCTTTGTAGGTCGGTTTTGTTCCGATCCCATTCATCTCTTCCAGGAAACAGGACTTTAAAGGGCAGTTCATGGTTGATAAAGGTAGGCATCACATCTGAAGGCATTCCCAGGATGTTGTGACAGTGTAAGTCATCCAACAGCCTGTTGTGCTCCATGATGCTAGCCTGCGGCATATTAGTTACCGCTTGATAGATTCTGTATGTTGCCCACCTGGCCTCTCTCTCCAGGTAAATATGGAGAGGAGGTAGTTCCAGGAGGACTTCCAGAGCAGCTGACGGTGTGGTGCTTATTGCACCAGTTATTGCCAAGCCTGCTTGTCTCTGCAATCCAGAGAGTTTGGTTTTGGTCGTTTGTTGCAGCCCTTTCGACCACCAAACTATTGAAGCATACGCTATCATTGGTCTGATGACCGTAACGTATATCCAATACAATTGTTGGGGACCAATGCCCCAAGATTTTCCGCAAATTCTTCGACATGTCCACAGGGACAGTCTCGCTTTGTGGATTATCTTTTCCAAGTGGGAATTCCAGTTGAGTGACTTATCTAGGGTGACACCTAGGTATTTCACTTCTTCCGCAAATGGAATAATTTCACCCGATATGGAAGGTGGTTCCAGGTTGTCCAGCTTCCTTTTTCTGGTGAAGGGTATAATTACCATTTTGTGGGGGTTAACAGACATCTGCTCTCTCTCACACCAGATGTGAATAGCATCTAGTACCTCTTGAAGGGTATTTGAGAGTACCTCTTCAGATTTTCCTCTAACCAGAATGACTAGGTCGTCAGCATATGCCTGAATCTCGACTTCCCACAGGGAGATAATGGCAAGCAGGTCGTCCACAAGGAGTGACCACAAGAGCGGGGAGAGAACCCCGCCCTGTGGGCATCCCCTCGCGGCCCTAAAGCTCACCGTTTCCCCCTTTAGAGATGTCGTGATGATTCTGTTTTCTAGCATAGCTCGAATCCAGTCACTTATGGTTGGCTCGACTCCTCTGGCAGCTGCTGCTGTGTATAAGGAGTCGGGCAGTGCATTATTAAATGCTCCTTCAATGTCGAGAAATGCTGCCACCGCAATCTCCTTTGCCTGTAGAGATTGGGTGATTTTCCCAACCAGGTTATTTAATGCTAGTTCTGTTGATTTGCCCGGTTGATAGGCATATTGATGGACACTGAGAGGACGTATACTCAGGATGTTTCCTCTGATGTGCCCATCCAGTACCTTCTCCAGACCTTTCAACAGAAATGATGTCAGGCTAATGGGCCTAAGCGATTTTGGGTCAGGTTCTGTCCGACCCATTTTTGGTATATATACCACTTTAATCGCTGCCCAACTGGATGGAATATAATTCCATACCAGACTAGCTCTGTATAGTCTGATGAGGAAAGGTAGCAGTACCTCCAGTCCATTTTGTAGTAGCGCTGGAAATATGCCATCCTCACCAGGCGATTTGAATGGTTGGAATGATCCAATAGCCCATTCTACCGCTGAGGCTGTGATAACCTTTTTTGCCACCTGCCAGTCGTTTTTGTGTGGACGTTTTAGTCGTCCCCCCGATGGTGGCGGCAATTGATTATCCATCAGAATCGAACTTCCTGGGAAGTGGTTCAGTGCAAGAATTTCTAGGGTTTCTTTTCCAGATTCGGCAAACGAGCCATCCGGTCGTTTTACCATACCAAATACTCGAGCCGGTTCTCTGGAGATGATCTTGTGGATCCTAGTGCTGCCAGGTAAGTCAGTAATACCCTCGCAGAACTTCCTCCAAGATTCCCTTTTTGCTTTTCTGATTTCTTTATTATAATCTGTTAGTGTAGATCTATATTGCTCCCAGTTGCCCGAATCTTTAGCTCGATTAAAGAGGCGTCGAACTTCTTTTCTCATTTTATCTAGTTTTTTGTTCCACCATGGTGCCCCTCTGTTGTCCTTTTTGGATTTTAGTGGAGAATTTTCGTGATAAGCTGAAATAGCTGCATTCCGGATCTGTTCCGCCGCAATTTCTATTTCATCACGATTCCTGATTGTGGTGAGGGCGGATCCAAGGTGCGACTCGAGGGACTGTTTGTATTCCTTCCAGTCTGTACATCTGGGATCCCGATAACTCACCACTGGTCTTGGTCCAACTTCTATATTGAATTGGATATGTCTATGATCTGAACATGAGGGTTCAGAGGATACCCTCCAATTGGATATCTTATTGCTCATAAAGGTTGAGCTGATTGTCAAATCTAGTACCTCTCTCCTATTTCTAGTGATAAAGGTTGGTTCCGTTCCAATGTTATTCACAATTAGTCCTTCACCTAATAAATAATCAAAAAGTGACTCACCTCTTTGGTTGATGTCTGTGCTCCCCCATGCAGTATGATGGGAGTTTGCGTCACATCCAATCACCAGGTGAATGTTGTTCCTCTTGCTGTAGGCGATTAGCGACCTAACTGCAGCCGGAGGAGGTTGACCTGCATCCCTGTCTCCCGGGAAGTAAGCAGAGCAGGCTATTATGTCCATCCTGCCCTCTTTCGCCGGTACCGTTAGATGAATGGCTGCAACATCCTGGGTGCAGTAACCTGAAAGCACAGAGTATTCTATGTTGTTTCTGATTAGGATACAGGCTCTTGGTCTTTCGCCGGAGCCAGTGGATATTACCTTACCAGAAGTGTTGCCTAGTCCGTTTATTCGGCCTGTGTTGGTTGTCCAAGGTTCCTGGATAAGAGCAACATCAAATTGCTCTTCCTTGAATCGCTTGCCAAGGACGTATGTGGCAGCCTTGGCATGTTGTATGTTCGCCTGGAGGCACCTGATGTGGGTAGTCATCAGGTTAGGATTGGTGTTAGGATGGGAAGAGAAGGAGTTCGGAAGGCTGCGAGAGAGGGAAGAAGGAGGGGAGTTTTGTTTACTTGTTTTTGGGGGTGTGGGTGGGTGGGTGTTTTAGGAGGGGCGATTTGTTGTCCTTCTCCTTAGAAGGTGGTATTGCACCCCGCTTCTTCAGAGAAGGTTTGTTTGGAAAGGATTTTCCTTTCCCGGGTTTTTGGGATTTTCCCTCTTTGGGGGGCAAGACGGGCTTGCTCCCTTTAGAGGGTGGTTTGGCCGCCGGAGTCAGTTGCGGGGCGGATACATTCCCTCCTCTGGATTTCAGGCGGAATTGCACCTGCCCGTATCCAAAGAAAGGCCTGTATTCCAGCCCCTCCAGTACAGCCTTAGACATTTCGTCTATTGAAAATGTCCAAGTCTGCCCCGGACCTGATTCTTCCCGATGTAGGATAACCCACTGTCGGGTATTCAGACCGTGGTTCATGTTCCTCAGCCTGTTTAATACTTTCTCAGATGAGAGCCGATTTCCGGCCTCGTCTGGGATGTATGCCACACAAACGTGTGGCTTAGGGAGGTCCTGTCCCTGCACAAGTTTGAGACGAGCTCCATCCCAAGGTCGGAGGGACTTTAGTGTCTCCTCCAACCATGAGACGCTCGTCTGGTCTGCACAGGAAATCAGGAGGTATCCAGGCCGATGGGTGCAGCCATGGAACCTTACCTGAGGACTCCCTTCTGGAAGATCATCCACAGAATTCATTATGGAACTCTGCAGCGTTTCCAGCTGGTCGTTTGTCAAAGTCATCCCAGGGTAATCAGGGTGGATAATTCCCACCCTGATACACCCCGCAACGGCTTTGAAAGATGGTTTGACAGTTTCACCATCCCGAGGCCTTTTAGCCTGTTGGTCAGGTGAGCTGCCGTCGGAGCGCAGACGCTTTGCCGTTTCAGCGCGGCCGGAGGTGGATTGTCCTTCCTCAGGCGGCTGGTTGGTGCCACGTGCTTCCAACACCGTTTGCAAGGCAGTGTCATAAGGGACACCACTCTTGATTAAGCGACTGAGGCGCCTTTTTCTAGACCCACTCAGTCGCTTTCTTTTCAGGGTAGGATTGGGTGTTTCCTCCCCTGACATACCTTCACCCTCAGGATCAGCGGTCGGGGGCTTTGACGGCTCCCTTCCCAGATCCTGTGGGATCGGGTAAGTTTCTGGAGTGGGATTTATCCCAACCTCCATGTCTTCTCCATGTTGGAGATCGAGGGTAGTACCCCCCTCGTTGGGTTTTATTAAAGTTACTGGTTCCATAGGGTTCCCACGAGTAGCAAGGGAAGGGTAGTCCGCCACAGTAGAGCCCCGCATTGCTGTGGTAAGGCAGAGTACTCCGGAAGGTTGCCCGGTTTTCCGGAGGCCCCGTTAGAGACACCTTTCACCCCGGTGCCATTCAGCCTACGGCACGGGTCGCACAACACCTTGGCTTGGGGGAGATTGTCGACTTAGCCTCGTCTAGATCCGCCGTGTTTAGCCGAATGCAGGGTCACCTCGCGCAGGATGCGACATTATGCCGCGCACGGACGGTCTTGGGAAGAGCTTCCTTGAGGGATGGCCATCTCCTCTCAGCTGTCCCCCTGGAGTCAGTGGCCGTGAAGCTAACTCCTCATATAACCCAACTTACCGTAGTCCAAAAGGTTGTGGAAGTACATTATCTTAAAGTGACACAGAAATGATTTCCGTTATATTGTAGATAAAATTTTCGTGGGACCTATATCTCTATAAGTACTCTATGTAAGCTTGATAACAACTAAATATCTTTTGTGTCACCCAGCACCTACAGAGAAAAAATGATAATTCTTGATGTTTCGTTGATATTAAATACAAATGGAGGATATTAAATACAAATGGAGGAAAAAACAATAATTCCTTGTAATTAATATTCCAGAAAATTTTAAGAGTACCTTTTTGAAGCCGTTTCTTTGCACTGCAAGAATATTCAAGTATTCCGCAATTTTACAGGGCAATTAAAACAATATAGCCAATCAAATATTACTTATTATGAAAAAAATGAGAAATAAAAGATATTTGGTTATTGTCTACATAGAGTATTTATAGAAATACACCTCCCACCAAAATTTGAAAATTTTGTCTTCAATATAACGCACATTATTGGAATTTTTTTTCTGTCCCACTTTAAGAGGATGTATTTCCTCGGGGAATACTAAGGTACGTTGGGTTATACGGGTCCAATATGAACTCAGAAATCACAGGTTCTCGTCCGGGAACTTAATTCTGGGACACCCTGTATACAGGGTGTCCCAGATTTAAACGGACATACTCTAGTGGAAGGTAGAGCACACTCAGCTGAGTTCAAAACACCCCATTACTTATCGTTGAATGTGAACCGTTTTTGAGATACGGAGTATTTTATGGTTTTTGACCAGAATTTCAGAACAGCATATTTTTGAAATGACTTCACATATTTGGATAAAATATGGTATACATATTGCACTCTTTTAGGTTAATGGATAGCTTAAGTGATTTTGGAAAAATTCCAGGACCCACCTCCATTTCTTTAAAATGGCTCTTAGGGTCGTTAACATCACACTGTATATTATTTTTTGGTAAATGTTCGTAAACTTTTCAAAAGCCTATGGACCAGTTTATAAAATAATGTCATAATATTTGATCGCACTTTTATGGATATTCTTCAATAAATTTTCAAAATATTGAAAGACCAAATTTGACATTCTACAAATAACACAATCCAGTTGCTAACATCATTATTTTATTAATTTTAGCCAAATACTCCGTAGAAGAGGTTGTTATTTGTTTTTGTTTTGACATTCAGTGTTTCTAAGCTTTTTTTTAGTTTAAATTTCATCCAAAATAATACACATTCCTTTTCTTTCATGAAAGAAAAATAATGTTAGTGAAGAGTCTTGAATTAACAAGCACAATTTAAAAAAATAATAAACACCTTCTGAGAATACCTTGAAAATATTAAAGACAAAAGTTTGCAATTTCATTTTGACAAAATAAATTTATTTAGAACTTTAAACAATTGAGAAAAAAATTAAAACGGTGCAAATAATTAAAACTATAACAGGTTTTCAATATGAATACTCCCAGCGTCAATACATTTTCGAGAACGTTTTAATATGTTTTTCACTGACCTATCAATCACTTCCGGGTTATTTCTAATGTTATCACATACAGTAATAATTTTTTCTAGAAGCTGTTCTCGTGTATTGAACTTTTCATTGTACACCTCTGACTTGAGATGACCCCATAAAAAATAATCTAGAGGTGTAAGATCAGGAGACCTCGGTGGCCAGTTTACCGGACCTCCGCGACCAATGTATCTGTTGGTGTAATGCTGGTTCAGATGATCCCGGACTGGTATAGAAAAATGGGGTCCATCGTGCTGAAACCACAAATCCCTAGTATGCCTTCTAATAAATTTGGAAAAATATCTCTAAGAAAGACTAAATTAACTTTACCAGTTAGCCTTTCTTCAAAAATGTGAGGCCCTATTAGAGGATTATTGTAAATACCACACCACACATTAATATTAAATCTGTATTGGGAATGTTTCTGAATCACTGCATGTGGATTTTTGGTTGCCCAAACATGCATATTTTTACAGTTTCTACCTCTCCCATTTCCGTCGCAAAAGCCATACACAAAAGTAATATCCGCATAATCTTCATTACTAATTTGAAACGGCATCTTAAAATTTTTAATTTTAATAACTGGTTTTTTATCACTTATTGTAATAATTACTGAGAGCGAACAGCAATTCTTATTTGTAAAATTACACATTTGACATGTGCCTACTTGGGATCTTTAATGCAACAATGACATGTGTTAATCACATCGTTTTATTATTTTTTATTCGTGAAATAAATGGAATGTGCTTTATTTTGAACGGAAAAAACACTGAATGTCAAAACAATAACAAATAACAACCTCTTCTATGGGGTATTTAGCTAAAATTAATATCAAAAACGGTTCACATTCAACGGTAAGTATAGGGGTGTTTTGAACTCACCTGAGTGTGCTCTACCTTCCACTAGAGCATGTCCGTTTAAATTTGGACACCCTGTATACATATACTTATATGAATTTTCGCTTTTTTTCTATTTTGAAGAAAAACTATGTATTTTTTTGAGAAACATCAGGAGAGCAACGTTGTAGAGCATAAAATTTCCTACAATACATATTTTTCTTTCGGTGAAAAATATCAAGAGAGCAAAGTTGTAGAGCATAAAATTTCCTACAAATTTTGTCTCTGCGTTTTTGTCCGAATTCCGCATAGTTTCACCGCTAGAGGGCGCGAAAGAAATATATATTCTTCTTTAGCGCCTTTTAGCGACGAAACTATGCGAAATTCGGACAAGAACATAGAGATAAAGTTTGTAGGAAATTTTGTGCTCTCCTGATATTTTTCACCAAAATACATAGTCCTCAAAATAGAAAAATAATAATATTCATATATTATATGTATATACTTCTCAGAAACCACCCTTTTTAAAACTGCGAGAGGGTGAAAATCATGTTTAGACAACCCACTTCACTTCACTTTTTACGGGTCTCATAGCTGTGGGAAAAATTTCTTTAATTTTTCCTAATTTGAAGGAACAATTAGTAAAGTACTGTGTGAGCGAAAGAGAAGTTTTGTTTCTAGACTCCTTTCCGGTTCGAACTTGACTGCGTGCTAGTCATAGACATAGACTGTCGTATTTACTCATTGCTTGCCTGCTTCATATTTTCAGTATCATCAGTTAATTGCAGTTTCCTGACCATGGTTTCCTATCCGGACTTATTTGAGCACCCCCGGAAAAAATGTCAGCATTGTATAATATGTGGAAATATTTTGCATATTTTCCTAAATTGTAAAAAATTTGGCACCCCTTGAAATCCGAAGAGCACCCTCTAAAAGTTCTTTCTGGTTACAGGCCTGCCCATAATCCTTTATCTTAAAAACTGCCAAGAACAGCAAACGTAACCCTTTAACTGTGACACCCTGTCCTTTACTAAAATATATAAAAGTATATACTGATAACTCTATTTATGGACCGCAGATTCATTATTTCACTCTACTTTTCTCCTAGGTGCGATGATAATCTTCTACCTATCCCACCTCTACCCAGTAATTTATGTGACAATCCCCGCCTGTTTACTTCTCGGAGTTGTTCAAGGACTGTTATCCTGCGCTCATATATCCTTCCTGATGATTTTGTCACATCGAATAACTGGGTTGTTTCATGAGGACGATGAGGAAAGTAGACATGCGAGGCGAACGTGTATAATAAGGAGAGTGGCAAGGGCATTTCAGGTGAGATATTTGACATTTTTTCAGTAAGGACAATAATTGTAATTTTATGTACAACTGTTTGAAGGCTCCGGTTTTTAATAATGACTTTATTAATTAATTTTAATGTAAGAAAACACTGATTTGATATATTTCAAAACACTGTTATTTAGAATACTCTGCATAAGTTAGGCCTTTATTAAAAGTTTTACAAGATGACTTCTAAAGTAATAAGGCAATTTTTCTAATGCTTAATCTCTAACAGCCAGTTTTTCATTATTGAGTTAAAGTGGAATTAAATAACTTTTTCCTTCAAGTTAACTCGGGGTTAAGTTTGAGTTAGAGTTAGAACTGTTTCCATTATTATTGTTTATTTCAGTAAATTAACTCCAGGTGTGATAAATATTTTATTAAGTTCTTCTGAGAAGTATTAATTTAATTTGAATTTTCGGGATTTTGCACGACTAATCTCGGTCTCTTATAGTTCTTACAGTTCTGTGGTGGTAAAATAATTGTGAATTGTGTTGAAAACATTTAAATGAAATAAGTAAGCCCTTAATAACTTTGTAAGTTTTTGACATTTACGATTTAGTCAATATGTACAAGGAATGACAAAATATAGATTACCTGTATGTTTATTTGTATATTTAAAAAATATAAGGTAATAACTAGCAAATAAGGATGCCTAGTGTATACATACAAATATGTTGCTTTACTTCAACGGTTTTTCTTAAATATTTTCTAAAATTACGAAATTTTCAGGCCAGATGGCAGTACTTATAATATTGACTATAGTCTATTCAATCTAAGAATTATGTAATCCTGAAACTCGTTTACACAGTCACATGAGCCACAATTAGGATTTTAAACGGTCACTGTTCAATGCGACGAGTAACAAAGCGCCGAATGTAGTGCATCTCGTTTTGATCAATGGGTAGATGAGAAATAGCTTCCCATATAAAGAAAATACTTCATTCTTAAACTGAATGGAATATGTGTTAGTAACTTCGCCCAAATTAAGCCAAGTTCTAGGTCTTTCGGCGAACTTCATCCTTCATATTCCGTTTTATTATGTCCATTACACCATTATATCCATAGGATGAAATAAAAAAACTCTCTTCATAAGAGATGCCACCACTTTCGGCGTCGGCAGCTGAAAGAGACGCCTTGCGTTATTTAATTGTAGGCTATATCGCAACTTAATAATCATACAGTGTTTTTTTTTTAAATGAATTATTATTTGTTTGCTTATAATTGTATAGAAACATATTCTTTATAGGATTTTGCAAAACAGCAGAAAAAAATAACTATTTATAACTAAAAGAAAAACTATGTGTAAAAATATTAATGAAATCTTTGCATTCATTCAATAACCTGAATTCTGGTTATGCTAGCAAATTAAATCCTAAAATGAATTTGTCTAATTTCTTATTTGATAATTCTCATTCTAACACTAGCATCCACACAGTCCCCTACGGCCATGCAGATTAAACTAGTATCTACATAACCCCCTACGATCATGAAGATTCAGTTTAAAATGAGAACAAAAGCCTAAAATGAGTTTATTTATCTACCTTGTCTTAATGGATTACATTTTCATTTAGACACTAGTTTAATCTGCATGGCCGTGGGGGACTGTGTGGATGCTAGTGTTAGAATGAGAATTATCAAATAAGAAATTAGACAAATTCATTTTAGGATTTTAATTTGCTAGCATAACCAGAATTCAGGTTATTGAAAGAATGCAAAGATTTCTTTAATATTTTTACACACAGTTTTTCTTTTAGTTATAAATAGTTATTTTTTTCTGCTGTTTGCAAAATCCTATAAAGAATATGTTCCATATAGTGTTGTCAATGTGTTTGATTTGTCTCTAACCACTGTTAATTTAATAAACAAAAGTCAATTTTATTCTTATCATTAAAATATATTATTTTGCATAAATTTGTTAATATAGGTATCTTACAGTGGAACTATTTTACCCTCTACCTAAAATATGAACAGTATTATCGTTTTGTGTTTAAAGTTCTCGCGTTAAAGGCAAACATGTCTGCAACTATAAATGAATAATAAACTTTAGTCAATGTTTTTAATTCAAAACTGATTAAACAAGATTAAACTAAAATTGTTTGATTATTTTTAAATTACAGAGTAACAACACTGTAAAGCTCATATCGATGACACGATGAGTGAGTGCAGTAGCCTTGTCCCCTCGTCTTGTTCCTATTTATGGATCAATATCAATATATCATATTAAATAAAAAAACATGTTTGAGTTGCAAAAATATTTGTACGTATGCGCCCGATCCTGTATGTTTCGATCATCACGATAGTTTTACACCACAGAAAATGTATCCTATAAAAGAGATACGTATAAAAATGGCTAGAGCGGGCCCTGTGTCGTATACTCTCTGTTACTTATAATAAATTTAATATCAGTTATATATCACATCGTTCTAAACATTTCTAATAAATGCATCACAGAATTAAGTAAATATTTGAACTCTGAATGAAATATTAAAGTAAAGAGATTGAATTTGTATCTGAGCGTAAAGCTTCAAGCAAAGTTCATATTTAATTTTAATAATTCCAAGTTTATTAAAATCAGAGCTGGGCAAATACTTTGAAAAAGTATTTAAATACTGAATACTAAATACTTTCAAAAAATTGAAAGGATTTAACTATTAAATATTTTCAGAAGATAAAAATATTTCAATACTAAATATCAAAAGTAATTAAATAGTTTAAATAAGTATTTAAATACTTTGAGAATATTTAAATACTTTGATAAGTGATTTTGAATGCATGCATGGTTAAGTGTAAGATAGCCTTTAATGGCTAAACTTCACCGCATTGTATTTTCTGTTATTGTATTATGTCCGTAGAAATAGACCAGGAACAAAAAGAATATTTTGATTTTTTTTTTCAGTTTTATTATGAAAAAATAAATATATAAAATAACAGTCATTCTAAATAAAAAACTAAATTGTAAATTATCACATTATTTTTGGCACGAAAATATAAAAGTTAATATTCCAGGAGATACGTCAAATTAAGGCGGAGAGCGGATTTTCTTTTTTAAAATAATTTTGTTTATAAGTGAGGAACAACATATTAAAAATTTGAACATCCTTATTGGGATTATTTAGCATATTTTTATTACGTTTTCCGAAAGATTTCTTAATTTTAGAGCAAAATGCAAAGAAAAAATAGATCATTGTAGGCTTTATAGGCTTTAAAATTAATCAAGAACGTCGAACCTGCTGACATTCAATCCTAGTTGCATTTTCATTTAGGCACTTATATACTATATGAGCCTCGGATGTTCACATTTTTGGTATGTTGTTCCTCACCTCTAAAAAAATTTATTGAAGAAAAATTCTCTCCGCCTCAATTTGATAAAAAGAAATACTTGCCAACTGGACTACAAAATAATAAAAACGTAAAGGAACTTAGGCTCCATTAGCTTTCATCAAGACTAGGTTCTCAAAATTTGTATCATATTAGGCATGTCGTCTAGGGGTATTTATGAATGTTGCATAAGAAAACATTCTTTCCACTGATGCGGATGACGGCAGTGCTGTGTTATATTTCAGAAAAAGTCTTTCAATGGTCGGATATTTCTGCAGCATTTTCAAATTTGTATCTGGATCTTGCAAATATTGTAGTACTTGAAGTTCACCTTGTCCAGAACCAGAAGAACTTTCTGTCGATTTAGACATACTGTTAATTTCTTTGAATTTAAAAAAGTTCATAAATGAATCTTTCTCTTTATTTACTGCAACTGTAATTTCTAAAGTTACACTGTTAGAAACCGAAGCTTCTTTGTTTGCAGCAGCAATGAAAATATTTTTTATTTTTACGTTTCTAAATATTCTCTTATTTAAATACTGTTGGAAAAGAATTTAAATACTTCACAAATATTTAAATACTTTAAGTATTTATAAATACTTTTAGGATCATTTTCACAAATACTAAATACTAAATATTTCAAATAAAGTATTTGCAAATATAAATACAAATACTTCTTGCAAAAAGTATTTAAATATTCGGTATTTAAATAGTTTCTAGTATTTAAATACTTAATAAGTATTTGTAAATACGTATTTGCCCAGCTCTGATTAAAATTGATCTTTTATTAAAAATATTGAGTATGACGTAATATCTTTTAATATTGGTGTTTTCAGGCTGCCCAAGATTTTGGTCTGATTGTGGGATCAGTTTTATCTGCGATTCTGATAACGTATACAGTTAATCTAAGAGGAACAAAATATGGATATGACAACGCCACCGTTGTTGCAGACGTGAGTGTATAATTATTTATTATAGTTTATACAATAGTCTTGTTCGGAGTTATCTTTTTATTTCATAAATCGAAAATGCAAGTATAAAATAATGCATCTGCAAAAAATCAAAATTTTATTCGCACGTTTAGTGTTTTAAAAACAATTATAAACCTCCACCTCGCGAAAATGGGACGTAGCCAGGCGCTACGTCACTATACGTATAAACACGGCGATCTCAGTCGACTCGATGCTTTTTAGTTGTTACAATCATAGAGGTTTTCGGAGTATTGTTTGTGTTACGTACTTCTTGTTTGGTTCAATATGAGAATAAAAAAAAACAATGTTAAGTATAGTATTATTCCAGAATGCACAAATACAAGTTGAAATGCTCCAAATTATTTATTTGCTTACCATCCGAACAAAAGCTAAGAAGAGCATGGCATGGCTTTTTGAGGAGTCGGTTTTTCGGGATGGGACCGGTGCCGTTCGGTTCGGGAGTTAATTGCGATTGTGTTAGGATGAACTGTGAGGTGGCATGTCTAAACGGTTTTTCCGCAATTAACGTGCAAAAGTCGGTTATCTCTCTCGCCTGTCATTTATAGGAACGGGCATTGAAGGGACTGTAGCGGAGTGTGGTTCGGTGAAATGTCAAAAAGTTACAATTGTCTCTCGTTCCTATCGGGTCGAATTTTCAATTTTGACCATGAAATTTACAATGCTGATTCATCGCCGACCTTCCCCTTTCCGTAGAGACATAGATCGAGCTTCCACTTGACGTATTTATTTAGTTACAAGGGTCTGAAAATTGCAATGTTTTTCGACCTTTCAGGTTAAATGTTGCAAGGTCCCAGGAAGCCACACTTCACCATCACGATAAAGCTGCAATCTTCCTCTTTCCATGGAGATGTTGCGAGCCCTCTCACTCCAAGTATTTATTTAGTTATGAATTCTTGAAGCATGAAAGGTTTTCCACTTTACGATAATAGCAATTTTTCTTTCGCACAGGCCGAGCTGAAATTTCGATTTCCACTACGAAATTTACGATGTCGATAAAACACCAGTTTTCCTCCTTCCATAGACACCTAAAACGAACTTCAATTCCACGTAGTTACTTACTACTGAACGGCTGTTAGTGGTCGCGGTGCCGGTGTCTCGGTAAAACACCGAGTTCAAAGTTGCGTATAGTGACGTCACAAATGGGCGCACAATTTTTGTAACTATTACTAATTTCAACCCCTTATATCTCGAAAACAGAAAAGTTAATAAAATGAAATTTTAAGTGCATAATTAGAATATCGAGTACTATATAGAAACACATAAAAACCATACAAAAAGAATATCAAAGAACAAGCCTATTATGGATTAATTTCAAATAAATATTAAACTGAGCAATGCCTTGTTTTATTTATGTTATATTGCTGATCTTCGAGCAAACAACTTATTCTTAGATATATTTTCGTAAAATTTTATTAAGTCAAGGTTGTTAGTTGTCATTCAAATTGCGGTGTTATATGTAAGAAGACACACTGTTGTCCTGTGGTCAGTAGGATCAGGATTTTAATTTATGTAATAGTTAAATACCACGGGCCCCAGGAATGATCCCTGGGGGATAATATGACTGATCTTACCCCCAGCCTTCATTGATTTAGAAATGATTCCTGTATCTCTCGAATAAATCAGAGATAAGTATATTTTACCCATAAAGCAATTTCCATAAACATGCTTAAGCAAAACACAACACTTCCTTCCAATGGCCAATGTGCGTTTCATCAACGACGTTGGTATTTTTTCGTATAGTTACATCTAATTGTAATGATCTCCTGATAATGCCAACATTATTGGTGAAACGCACGTCGAGTAATAGTATTTGTCCGGTGTTCAAATGTTTTGGTGTGTGTGTGGAAGCTACCTTCCAGGATGAAGAAAAATGTTTTATGTACAATAAAACCAAATAATGTCTGATTAATTGCAGGATTGTTACACCAATTCGTCGTACCGCCTTCCTCACTGTCAGAATGTGACCCAACTAGTTGTAATATCGTCAACCAACTACTACGATTACAATTCGTGTTTGGACGATATCTTCGACCGTTCAGAAGACGGGAGGCTGTGTGGGGCGCAGGCTTGCCCTATTACAACCTTTACGATAAACTCATCCCTCCAAGACTCAGGTTTTCGAGTTTTGCCTACCAAGTCTGCAGATATTTTAGCAGGAGTTTATGCAGGGGCATGTGCGGCTGCTTTTTTACTGGCCGCACTGGGTCTGGACAGGATAAAAATGTTAGTTTACCAGGTAAGTATTTTAATTGTCTGCATGTAATTGAATTTCACTTCGAATACAAGATCTTATAAAATTTGCAACCAAACTCACGTAGAATCGAGAACTCTTTATAAAAATGAAAAATTGTCAAATATTAATTATTCGATGCAGTCATATAGAAAATTGCTTTTTTTAGGATCCGCTGGAAAGAGGAGAAAGTTTAGCAGCTTTACGAGCTGTTAGAGAAAGTTTTAGAGATGTAAGACTGCAAATGGCTGCCCCACTCGCTGTTTTTATAGGAATTGAACAAGCGTTCATGTACGCCGATTTTAGTAAAGTAAGAAATATCTATCAGTTTCTTATTTTTTACTAATATATGTTTCCCTTTCAGTCATATGTAGTTTGTACCTTGGGCATACATCGTCTAAATTTAGTATTTCTGGCAATGGGCCTACTACAATCAGTAGCGGCATGTACTCTGAGTATGTTGCTAAGGACAATCAGGCGATACTATGTAGTTGGTAAGTTAAAAAAATGAGCTGCTGCTGTGTCGATTATTCGATTAATTTTACGTTGCAATTAACAATCGGCAAAGTCGGCAGTTCTAGTCGAAAATGTTAATTCACTTTAGTCCATTGTTTTCTTATGCCATAATTGAGTTGGGGTGATGTCATCCTCCAACGACACCATTCCATCAGGCACAAATAAGCTAGTTTAATTTCCACGAGACTGATGTTTGAGTGAACTCATAAGTTTTCATATGTCGTATGGGTACTTGTTAATGTCCTGGAAATTCTGTTGCTTCATAAGTTGAATTCCAAAAGACACTCTCACTCCCACGGGGAACTTGACGGAGCTCACGAGATAGTCTCCTAAACAGGGCATTAAAATTAAGTCCAAATATCTGTTACTACATTACAGTCAATCCTTCGATACCTTAGATCATTCAATGTTGTGTACTAAGTTAACGAGAAATAGCCACCATTTGTCATGTATCAAAAGCCCATGATCTAATTCCAAATCTAAAACACAACTCTCAGTATTTTATAGGCACAGAGACACACCTTTGAATAATCAAATAATATCACTAATTTAAATGGAGTCACTTTAACACCATCTAAACATTGTAAGAAATTGGGAATATGCTTTGATGATAATTTAAGGTTTCAAAGGCATGTGAGACACATCATCCGGAAATCCTACAGCAGACTTAAAGTATTATACAGAGATAAACTTACAACCGGCATTAAGTTTAAGCTATGTGATTCATTAATTCTTGGCTACCTCTCGTATTGCGATGTAGTGTATTGGGCAGCGCTGTTAAGCAAAGATAGAGTATGCCTTCAAAGACTACAAACCTTAGCCTTAGATATAGTTATAATCTGAGAAAATATGATCATATTTCTGATAAACTCAATGACTCAAAATGGCTGAAATTGGGTGAGCGGTTCATAGTTCACATGACTTGTCTTGTTTACAAGGTAGACATATCAAAAACTCCAAATTTTACATGATAAATGAATAAGTAACATACATGACGGCCTAAATAGAAACAACTCCTTATACACTGGCCCTCGACACAATACCTCTTGTTTTGAAAGATCCTTTAGCTGTAACGCTGTAAAAATGTTCAGTCAACCACCCCCGACCCTTAGGGCCAGTTGTATAAAAGTGGATCAGCCAGAGTTCAGCTGAACTTTGTTTAAAATCCAAGGATACCATTATTGTAACAATTGTAACTTTAGATTTTGAACCAAGATCAGCTGAACTTTCGTTGATCCACTTTCATGCAACTGACCCTTAAAGCCCTTACTTTTAGAATCATAGAGTTTCATCAAGAACATACCGCAGACTCAGTTCAATTAATTAATTTTTTTTCCAAATTAGTGTACACCTTCGACATAGAATTACTTCCACGTCACCCATAAGGTATTTATGATAAAAAATAAAATATTTATTTCTATAAGGTAATTTTGTAATTTAACCTATTGTGGATGAATGTTTTTGGATAAGGGCCATGAGTTAGATGTTCATAGTGGAATTTCTATTCATATAGAATGAGGTGTGTCAGTGTGTGGTGTTTCTTAAGTTGGCTTAAAATAAAACCGGATTGTTAGGAGATTTTAAATTTTATTTATTTTGCTTTTCCTTTCTGAGAAATAAATCATTAGAACATTTGCTTTTAATACTCAATTTCGAGTATATTTTACTCTTAACATACTAATCTAGAGACCAGCAGTGAAGCAGATTTCTAATTTAAGAAACCCACATCAAATTCCTTTACTGGAGGCTGCATTATACATAGGTATGAAGTTTTTATAAGTTTTGATTGTGAATTTGAAGTGTTGGTTTGGCGTTGATCCTTGGGGAAATGATTCTACCATTGACAGCTCAAGAATTGGTCTAGTTGCTTCGTTAGAAATGCAGAACCATATGGAGTATGCTAACGTTGTTCTTTCCAGGAAAGTATGTCTCCCGTCACAGATTGAAAATGTCAGTCCCTATTATGCATCTCAGAAAAACCTGCAATGTGGATGTAAAAATCTACAAGTTCTTTCTCTAGATACAGCTTTCCTGACTGTAAAAATCCTCACATATTCCAGGTATCAAGCCGAATTTCTCACCAATCTTTCATTGTGTTTGCATTATTAGCCAATTTCGCCCAAGGAGTCTAGTAGGCCAACTCCCTGCGTCCAGTAGCCAGTTTCACACAACCCACCCTGGACAGAGGGCAGTGCCGGTTACCAACCGAAGCGCGAAGCCTTTCCGAGGCTTGCATAAATTTTCTTGCTGCCCATTTTGGATCAAATGCTGGTAGCCGCCCACTTTTGATCAGACGCTACTGTTAGTTCGTAGACATAAGACAGTTAAATTTATTACTTTTAAGTTTGTAAACATTATGTATTGAAATTTATGCGTAGTCGGTTTGGCATTGTAACGATATTCGTATCTGAACTTTGAATGTTTTTCTAATTATTATTTTATTATCTTTTTCTAAAATTTTTAAACACTCCTCCCAGAGGGCGGAATTGTTTTGGTTGTAGATATTTTTCTGTTTAATTGCAAAACGTAAATAAATAGATTTTCTTTAAAATTTAGATAATTAATAACTTTTTCATTTACTTATCGACTTTGTTCAAAAGTGTTCTTCTTCTTGCTGAGACTAACACATTGTCCACAATACAAACGGAGTTTTTGTTCTTAAGTTTTCGTGCTTACAAAAAAAAATATGTGACGGTCGGACGGACAAGCGGACACACAGACAAACGGGCAGATAGACGTACGGACATTCTGAAAGTTGTTCAGAATTTGATCACCAACATAGTGACAAATCTTTATTCTCTACGAGTGATATTACCGGTTTTAGAAATGTGCTGATGAAATTTAGTATACTCTCCGTTTTGTAGTTGCAAAGAGTATAGACATGGGGATTTCAACTCAAATACGATTGTCTTAGATCGTATTTACCTTAACATACCTTACACGGTAAAATAAATCCACCATATGAAAGCTTATAAATCATACAAATTCTTATAATTATCCATACAATGATTTATGAGTTGGAAATAGAATTTCTACCAGAGCCGCCAAGGTCCACGTGGGGGTGCTTTTCGGAATTTTCGTAGGAGTATCTCGGCTGATATTTTATTCTCAGATACTCATAATAGCCCAGTGGCCAGAGACAGAAATTGATAAAAACCAGTCACTAAATGTTATATGGCTGAATTTTTGTTGCTGTAGAATACGATAAAAAATGTGCCGGCGACCCCTAAATAAATCGAAAATATTGGCCGAAATTTGGTTTTTGGCCAATAACTCGAAAAATAAAAAAAATCAAAAAACTAATAGCACTAGGCGATAGAATGGAACGTGGCGACGTATAAGTACGGCCCAACAGAGCCTAAATGATACGAGAAACACCATATTTTGAAATATAAGTCGAAACATAAAGAGATTTCCGATACAATCGGTAAAAGCTCTACCATTTCTACAATTTTTAAGATATAAATCTGTAACTATCACATGTTATTCTCGAACTAATGTATTAAAAGATCCGATGGATAGATATGACAAATAATTTTCTAAATAAAAGTTATTAACGTTTATTTTACCCCCATTTTCACGAATTTCGGAGCAAAGAAAAATATTTCCTTTATTTTCATAAAATAAAGAGGCTTAATTTGATTTTTAAGTTAAATCCCCTTGAAGCATCTTAAAGTACACATTTCAAGCTTTAAAAATCTTATCTTATAAAATTTTATCATTATCTCAAGATTTAGATATTGTTGAGATTTTTTTCACTCACCGGATCTTTTTATACATTACTTCAAGAGTAATATATCAAAGTTCCAGGTTTCCATCTTGAATATTTTTTCGGAAATGTCTTTATGTTCCGATTTAATATATATATATATACTATTTCTACATACATTCATTTCTCTGTTTGAAAATATAATAATCCAATAGTCACATGTTCCTCTTTCATTTATGCTTTATTGAGCTCAGTTTCATTAATTAGTTCAAAATTTACAACATATTTAGTGTAGCGCTTTCGAGACCGCGCACGCTTAAGCGCACCGTACTTATGTGTCGCCATGTTCCATTCTTGTGCGTTAAATAAAAAAATCTGGAGCCTACATTGTTGATTGTACAAAAACGCTTCTAACGTTTTTGATGTGAAATGTCCCCCTCTATCGCTTAGTGCTATTAGTTGTTTGATACATATTTTTATTTCTCGAGTTAATGGCCAAAAACCGAATTTCGGCCAATATTATCGATTTTCTTAGGGGTCGCCGGCACCTTACGGTTGTAAACTTTTTTTTATCGTTTTCTACACCAATAAAAATACTTATCCTGAAAAATTCAGCCATATAACATTTAGTGGCGCCTTAATACTCCTGACGACTGACTGGGCTATAAACATTCAAATAAAATATGAATATAAACTAGTTCACTTCGTAAAAATTTGGCTAAATTGAAGTGCTTCAAATGTAATTTTCATGACAAATCAAGAAAATATATTTTTAGCTGTTGGATTTACCTTTCACGGTTGCCTTTTGATGGTCCTAAACCTTTGGAAACCGACCGAGGACGATCCCGCTCTTTTTTACGTCATTTCGGCATCTTGGGGTGTGTGCAACTCTATATGGGAGATGCTGAATTTTAGTAAGTATAACGTACTAAAAAGAAACTATTGCTATTTTGTTGTAACCAGAAGAACAAAACCAAAACATTTCCGAATCTTTCAGCCTTATTGACCGGACAATATGCGGACTCCTGGGAAGCTGCGTTTGCAAACATGGCATTTTTCAAATTCCTGGGATTGTCACTAGCCTTCGTTTTTCACGGCACACTGTGCAATTACTGGAAACTGTACGGGCTGGCGTTTTGTATGGTCGTCGCCATTGTGCCGTTCGCATGGCTGGAGATACGCTTGGAGAACATAAGGAAGATCAAAAATATCACCAGATTATGACCGATGCTGAACTTTTGGTGATCTTCGAAAAGATTTCTTGTCATACATACATATCACCCAGTGTTGCCAGAAAAATATTAAGAGACTATGGTGAAATTGGGCAGATTAATAAGTGAAAGGTTTTTGTTAATACTGTGCATTTATTGAATTATTGTTATCACTTTATGTTCTTGTATGCAGCGCGTTCTGTTCTAATTCTCTTATAAGGGAATCATTTTGAACCTGAGGATTTTTCAAAGTTGCTAATCGCCAACATTTATGGGCGGTTTTATAACTAAAAGTGTAACTGTACTTTCAGTTGAAGCCTAAACATAAGTTTAACTTGAAGTCTCATAGGTGTCTGTTACTGTAATATACTTGTTTAGTTTTTACGCCAGATGGTGTTGGTATATATGCTATCACGTCGGTTCATCAGAGCTACTGTTATCAAAATAACGGAATGCAGGTAGTCCAAATGTCAGCATTATGATGTAATTATGTAAACCTAAATGTTTATTGTCTCTGTCAAGATGGACAATAAGACAACAGATCTTCTGAATAATCTGAAGCGCTGTAAAAACTCCATATCATCACAATATTCAAAATGATTAGGCCTTGATCTAAAGACTCTCATACAACGTGGTGCTTCTACAATTTGAATAAAGCTATAATCTTGTTCACTTACTTATTAAATCTTCAAAAGCATCAAATAGACCATTTTCGATTGACGTCATGCTGTCGGCGTGGAGGGCACACAACTCATTGTTCTGTTTTCTAGAGATGGATAAAATCTGTTATACACTGAACTCAACTTGTGGTAGGTACCTTGTGAAACATCTTGAAAATAATTGTTAATAAATTAAACACTGCTTTTAGATGAATCAATCAATATATTATAAATACTCTACATCTGTTTCGGCTTATTAGGCCTTTATCAAGAGTATTACATAGTGAATACTAAAGTTTCCAACGTGCTTATTCAAATTTATACCTAAAAGTATTTATGTCTTAATCTATTTATGACTTAAGCTATTTAAGATTTAATTTAACATCTTTAATTATTTGAATGTTTGGAGTGGACCTAAGCTGATTATATAAATCAAAGGATATTACTTAACAATTGGTTTATTATAGGGGTGTTTAGGAAATTCCGCTGCTCATTTGTGGTACAAGGGTTGTACTTGAAAGATTTTTTGATTTCTAGTTGTTCTAGCAGATCTAAACGTTTACCTTTTCTTTCTGAATGAAGTAAATTTATGTTATCAGTATCTATGAAATGGTTGTTTTCAATACAGTGTGTTGACATTCCTGTATTTTTATTGTTATTTAAGATTGATTTTTTGTGTTCTTTTACCCGGTTGACAACGCTTCTACCACTCTGACCGATATAGACAGCATCGCAATCCTTACAATTAATTTTATATACACCTGATTTATCAATTTTATTTAGTTTTTCTTTGTTATTAACCAAAATGTTTCCTATATTTGTTTTGTTCACACTTATTGTAGAGATACCCAAATTATTCAATTTTTTAGAAATTTTGTTAGTATATTTCGGAACATAATTAATAAAACTATATTTTGTAGGTTTGTTAGACACAGTGAAAAATTCTTTTTGAAGCATTTTGCGTTGTTTGTTTTTGACCATGTTATCTATTAGTGACTCGTTGCATCCGTTATTTTTTGCAATTTGTTTAATTATATTTAATTCTCTATCAAAATCACTTTGATCTAAAGGAAAATTCGTCAGTCTATGTATTAGACTATGAAAGGGTGAAATCTTAATTTGCCATGATTGCTGCGAATTATAATGTATTACTGTATCTGTAGTAGTAGGTTTGCGGTAGATGCTAAATTTCAACTGATTGTTATGTTTTTTGATATTCCTATCTAGAAAGTTTAATTGACTATTTTGCTCCGATTCCATTGTAAACTGAATTTTACTATTAAAAGAATTTAAGAAATTAAAGTAATTACTTAGGTTTCTTTCTGTACCGGTCCATATACAAAAAACATCGTCTACATGTCGAGTCCAATAAAACATGTGTATTTAAACTGTTATTGCTATTAAAAATTACATTTTCTAGGTTTGACATAAATATTTCAGCTAACAAAGGAGAAATTGGTGAATCCATTGGTAGCCCGTCTTTTTGTCTAAAGAATTCACCATTAAACTGAAAATAGTTTTGTTCAATACAAACTCTCGAAATATTTTTTAACTCTGTTTTTTCGGTTTCGCTGATTTGTGAATTATTTATTGAAAATACAAAAAATTTAATAATACCAAATAACGCAAAATTATTCTCCTTTGACGTTAAAAGTCTGTTCACCTCAGTTCCGCTCACAACTAAAATCAATATTAAATAATTTAATAGATAGTCGTAAATAGATTAAGACATAAATACTTTTAGGTATAAATTTGAATAAGCACGTCGGAAACTTTAGTATTCACTATGTAATACTCTTGATAAAGGCCTAAGAAGCCGAAACATATGTAGAGTATTTATAATATATTGATTGATTCATCTAAAAGCAGTGTTTAATTTATAAACAAATCTGTTATATTTTAAAAACAGGTTTAAACTGCTTCTGCTTCATCTCTTTTTTTTTCATTTGCGTACCTGTGTGATTGGATGAGGTTTCTGTGCCCTCCAGACAGCGATGTCAAAATCATGTGACCGAAAATGGTCAATAGATCAATTTTATTAGAACAAGGAAAATCAGATTAGGTATAATTTCAAAACTTCAACACGTGACTCAAACGACAGCCACAGATTTCACACTATGCATGATTAGATCTTCAGATTGAAGTTTAAACTATACCCTATCCACCGATTGATAGTTAAACTCAATTTGACGATCAACGAGAAGTATAAAACGCTCATTTACGACAAATTCCGGTTTAACCGACACCTAAAGATTAAACAGAAGGTATAAAACCGCCCGTTAATAGTTCAGGCTTAGAGCAATGACTCATAGATATGCGCTGAACTTTCTAGTATGTTGTTCGGAGCTGATTTCCTTTATTTTTAGGCACTTTTCGCACAGTTTTAAAATATGTGACTTGGAGAGATAAATTTGAAAACTTGACTGGTTTTTGTAATTTGGTGTAGTTTCGGGCTTAATATCCCACTAATTTTATATTAGTATATAGTATAGGAAACGTAATATTAAAATAGGTTAATTAAATTTTAAATTTGTGATATTGTTTGTAAATACAATGTAAAAACCTTCAACAAATAATACTTAGCCAGATTAACGTTTCTCAAACTTTTGTTTGCGCCTCCTATTCTAAATGAAGGTGTATTTGTAGGTACCTCATTCTCGATTTGCATAATAGTGCCACTAAATGTATCTAAAGTTTATGAAGGATATGAAGAATAGTAATAAAAGCTAATTATAAATGCAAATCCTATAAAAACATGGTCAGTCATGAAAGTATAAGTTTCCAATATTATGTAATATACAGTCTTGAAACATGTCCGTGACTTTTAAAATGTTGATTGATTGATTTACCAGCGGTAGCATTGCTGCCGATTCCGGACATCCAATCTGGACTATATACCGCCGGATCGGCTGCATATGCTGGGTTGAATATGGGACATGCGTTTTACCAGGAGCGAAAGCCACATGACACATGGTGTAGGAATATAGGATATAGTGTAGGTGCTTGTGAGATGCTTCTTTTACGTCCCCATGCTTCATTTAAGTTTCCATCTATCATCAGCTCCTTACCCATTCTTCCTCCAAGTCCTCTGTGCCCTTTGTTTCTGAATTCAGCAGTGTGCACCTCCTCTTGCTCGCTTGCGTCCACATATGGTGCCTTCGTCCCGCATCAGTGCGTCAACGTCACTTGTCTACAAAGGCATACACACATTTGCTCGCCGGAAGGAGTCCTCATTTATTAACCGTTCCACAGGTAAATATCCATTTACGGTGGAAGTTCAAGAAAGAGAATGTCTCGCGGTAAAGAGAGCTTTTTGGCGGGTTATAAAGAGAAAGAGGCACGAGAGAATATTTTGCACACCCTGTATATTGGTTTGTTTTTGTAGTAACTTATAGTTTCAATTTTCGTTTTCCAATTCCATTTTTCTGTTTTATTACCTATTACATTTTCAATTTTAATTTCATTTTTTTTTATATTTTAATAAAGAAATGAACCAACACTACTTAACAAAAATTAAAAACTTGTCTTTTAGTTCACAACCGGTGTGCCTATATTGCTTTATAAACACATGTTGCTCATTCCAACCATCCACTTGAAAGGGTCCCAGGTATACGACGGTATAACGCGACGGCCCAGCTAGGCTAGGATAGTCACTGCACTAAACACGTTTTACTTTATTTTTGGTATTATGCTAACAAACACTTTACAGTAATTTTCAATTTTTAATTCGGTGTGTGCTTTGTTCTTCTGTTATATTATTGGACTTCATTTTATGCAGAATTTTTAACCTACGGATGACTAAAGTTTTATCGAGTTTAATGCGGTTTTAACCGATTCTTTTTGCGTGTTCTTTGAGAGCGTCACACGGCACAACCACCATCAACGAGGTCCGCTCTCACTCTCATTCTAAAATATTGATTGTATAAAGAACTCTTGCAGTGGTCGATTTTTATTTTCAATTACGCAACTGTTGGTGCAATTCATAATTTTTTGTTTTACACTCTCCCAATCCCAATCACGCTAACTTTTTCATCAAATAGCAACCTACCCTTTATGATACCTCAAGGCTATTCAGCGGTGCAAAAAAAAAAAATCGAAATCCGCCAATGCCATTTGCTTCCCGAACGCATCCAGTATATCCGTCTTTAAAGAAAGAAAAGGTTAATGAATTTTATTACTGATAAAAATACCGCTGCCTAAGGAATCACTACTTTCACATCCAGATTATCCATTCTAGTCTCTTTAAAGGAAAACATCTTGACTATAATTGCACTCTAGTATGTGAATATAATTGGTCATAGAAGTTTAATAATACTTGAGGCAGACGTCATAAAAAAATTTCAGGCGTTGGTTCCTAGTATATATACCAAAAAATGTCATTATAATACAAACGTGTACCAAATTTCACGTGAATATCTCATTTAATATTAACAGCCCCTTTAATAATGGACTGGGGGTGGCGGAGGGGTTGAAATATGTTATAAAAAATATGAGGCTCTGGCCTCTAGTTTTTACAAAAAATCCAAGTTTTTGTACTCTTACCAGCTTGCTTTACTTGTTTTTTCCTATTGACTTCTACTTACCCCCGAACTCTTCACCGGAATCATCACAAAATATAATCTAATCACAGATGTCGTTATAATACATGCATGTACCAAATTTCAAGTGAATATTTCAATTTTATTTCTTCACACCCTTTAATTATGGAGGGGGGTGATGTGGGTTGGAAAATATTTTTAAAAAATTTGAGGCCTTCACTTCCAGTATATACTCCAAATTCTAAGCTTTTGTACTCTTGCCAGCTTGCTTTACTTATTTTCCCTCTTTACTCCTATTTAACCCCAATCTTCAACGGAATCATCTCAAAATATAATCCAGTTCCAGATGTCGTTAAAACACATACGTATACCAAATGTCAAGTGAATATCTCAATTTTATTTCATTCACCCCTTTAATAATAGAGTGGGGTGGTAGGGGGATGGAAAATATTACAAAAAATCTGGGGCCTTCGCTTCTAGTATATACACCGAATCTCAAGTTTCTGTACTCTTTCCAGCTTGCTTTACTCGTTTTCCCATCTTTACCCCTATTCAACCCCCAAACCTTCACAGAATATGTTTAAAAAACAATCCAGTTCCAGACCTCATTGTAATACTTATGTGTATAAAATTTCAAGGCAATATCTTAAACCGTTCCAGAGGAAACGTGCGGACAATAAGAGTTACAAACAGACTGACAGACCAACCGACAGACAGAAAATTTTATTCACTCAAGTTTAAAATCTCGACGTTTCATACATTCTAGATCTATTTCAAGAAAAAAATAAATCGGTAAAGGTATTTACACAGAACTTCCCTCGTTATTTGCGCATGGCGGTCACTCTAAAAAATTAATTATTACGAAATGACATTGAGAATAATAATCGGAATATAGTTATTGCTATTATTACAAAGAAAACTTGATAAATTTTGGTCAAAAAAATATACAGTTTGCTCATCCAACAGCAAAAGTTCAATACTAAATAGCAGGTGCCACATATGGCAGGCTTGCGCAAATACCTTTACAAATGTCCACCATGACTGAATTGTTTCATGGGATGACCACCCTGTACATTTTTCAATAAAAGTATAACAGGTGCATATGCAAAAAATTTCATTTTTTTGAAATTTTTCAAAAATGTTGGTAAAAAAATGTTCAAAATTTTTTCTTCCAAAATAGGTTTAAAATGTCAAACGTAGAAATTTTAAATTAGAGCAAAAAGGAAAGTTTCCTTCTATTCTATAGTAGTGGTAAAAAAAATTATGTATTTTTCTTAAATAGGTTTAGAATGCTATGAAACGTGAAAATTTAAAATTTGAACAAATTTTTTAAAAAATCGATTTATTTTAGTGGTAAAAACTTTTTGAAAAATGTTGGTGAAAATAATTTTCAATTTTTTTTTCCTGAAATAAATTTAGAATGTCATGAAACGTGAAACTTTTAAATTTGAGCAAAAAGAAAGTTTCCATCTATTCTAGTGTTAAATTTTTTTCCAAACGTAACAAAATGTTGCAAAAATGTTATTTCCGAAATTGGTTTGGAATGTCATGAAACGTGGAAATTTTAAATTTGAGCAAAAAAAATTTTTTCGTCTATTCCATAGTAGTGATAAATAGATTAAAAATGTTTTCAATTTTTTTTTTATTTTTCAAAAACATTTTTAAATTTGTTTGATTAGTTTTAGAATGCCATGGAAACGTGGATAGTTTAAATCTGAACATAGAAAAAAAAATCTATCTACTGGTAAAATTTTTTAAAAATAGTAAAAAAAATGTCTAATTTTTCTTTTAAATAGATTTAGAACGCTATGAAACGTGGAAATTTTAAATTTGAAAATTTTTTAAAAAAATTCCATCTATTTTAGTGTTAAAAAAATTTTCAAAAATGTTGGTAAAAATAATTTTCAAAAAAATTTTTTTTGAATCAGGCTTAGAATGCTATGAAACGTGGAAATATTAAATTTGAAGAAAGAAATAAATTTTTTTCATCTATTTTAGTAGAAAAAATGTTTTTTTGAATTAGGCTTAGAATGCCATGAAACGTGGAAATTTTAAATTTGAGCGAAAAAAAAATTTTTTCACTATTTATTCCGTTTAGATGGTCCACCCTCAAGCAGTTTTTTAGTTAATGCACCAACAGACAGACAGACAGACAGACAGACAGACCGACAGACAGACAGACTGACGGAATTGAAAAACCTAAATTTTCGTAATCTCCGTGATCTGAAACGTCAGAATACGAAAAAATCTCGGAGGGTGATTTTTTCTCGAATACAATACTTCCCTTCGGTATGCGAGGGAAGTAATATCAATTTTTTTTTTACTATTACTGTGCTTCCAATCCAATACGTGGATGTGGAAGTAATTAACAAATTATCTAATAAGAAGTTTATACTGAGCTATGCAATGTGCAAGTCGTTGAAAGTGTCGTAAACGGTTATGGAATGCAGTTTGGGGTATTTGACCAATATCTGCCCGTATTATATCTCTCAGATCATCTAAATTGTTTGCCCTATTGTTATAGACACCCTTTAAATAACCAATAAAATAATCAAGGTGTGTATGGTCAGGAGATCTAGCTAGCCATTCGATTGATCCTGTTCTGACTATCCATTGGCATGGAAGCACCTCACTCGAGTACTGTCTTACTTGAACTTTATGGTGTGGAGTTGCACTATCTTACTGATACCATACGCCATCGGATACATCATCACGACTGTGGAGTCTACTTGAGTTTGAAATAAGTTCAGGTAAATTCAGGTCCAGCTGTTAACGCAGCTCACTTTGAACATCTTATTCGATAGGTTGTTTTTGAATAATAAATTTTATCTTTTTCTCCTTGAGTAAAATATTTATTGCATGCGTTCGGGAAGCAAATTGTATTGAGAGATTTTGATTTTCTTTACGCCGTTGAATAGCTTATTAAATTCTGTTACGTATTTCCACCTCTTAGGAAACACCCTGTATGAATCCGTGGGTTCTAAAATAATTTCAACAAGAGATAAACACTAACACTTTATTTAATAATTTACTGACTATACAATACTTCAAAATAACCTTTACACTTTGTTTACTTTATATTTAACCTCACTTTTTCGCTATTAATTTCACTTTAATTAACTTCACTTTAGTAAACTTTTCCACTTACTGCGCCGGTAATCGCGCCTTATATACTCTGAAATTTCCTCCAGAGTCATCTAGGCTATAATCGAGAATCTTCTCCTACCACACTCTAGAAAAGTCTACAAGTTTTCAGTCACTATTAGGCATAGGCGTATCATCTCCAGTTTCAAGGGGCTGTAATACATAGCAATACCTTTCTTTTGAGGTATCATAAAGGGTAGATTGCTGTTTAAAAAATAAGTTAAGTTGGCTGGGTGGGGATGTGTAAAATAAAAATTATAAATAGCTCTAAAAGTTGCATAATTGAAAACAAAAACCGACCCGTCCAAGTATTCTTTCATACAATTAATATTTTAGAGGTTGCGGTCATGTTTCAATACTTCTTACACACGCTGAATAATAAAAAGAAATTACTATTATTATTACTATTCGATATCAAATATCCTGTACCCTAATTTTAAAACATTATCTTGAGAAATAATGAAAACGAGTGGGGTGTACGTTTGAATGTATACTGTGCAACCACAATGTTTTCAATTATTTTTCATTTGTTTACAATAATATCTGTTATAAATATTACGCATCCCCTAATGGGTGCGCACGCGCAGCTCACAGTTTGAGAAACGCTGCATACCCGACACGCTAGAATAATGACAATTTAGTCTCCCTTCTCTAAAGGCAGAATATCAACAATCAAGAGAAAACTTTGTCTATTATTATTTTTAAATGTAAAAATTGTACATGTTTCAGCACTAATATTTTTTAAGGAATTGGAAACGAAATAATGAATTAATTAGATGATAAATATAAATAAAGACGTTGATTATAAAAGATGTAAAACAAACACTTAGGAAATAGAACTATATGTGTTTATATAATTACCTATCATTATTTGAAAATAGGTTTTTACTTCTGGTAGTAACTATAATAACTTTAATTGTATATAAATAAAAACAAGAAATCGTCAGGATCTATGTAAAAGATGATCAATTTGGGAACAGGGTTATACATGGCTTTATATATTTACTTGTATTCTACAGCGTGTTCCACTTTAATTGGAATGGCCTGGATATACATGCAGAGCACTAAAGTAGGCATTTATGTTGCGCCCTTTATACGGCAAAACCCTAATCACTGTGATTAAAAAACGTTGCTAAACATGACATAATCGAAAAATTTCATTAAAAGTTATTTGACCTCGAATGTACGAAAGCATGAAAAAGTCATGGTCTAAAATATTTTATAATTGTCAGTTCAAACTTACAACTAAACATAATTGTCACTTTAAGCTTGTAATTATACATAATTATAAATTTACAGTGACAATTATATTTATCTGTTGAAAACGTCCAGTAGGTTTGTCCATTCAAGCTACTAAAGCATACATAAAAATGGAATGCCAATGTCTATATCTATTTGTACGCTAAATTGAATCTCGCCCGAGTATGGATACCCCGGGGAGGGGTGCGATCGCATTGTGTAGAACGATAGGGTCGGCATGTTTTTCCACTGCACTTACTGATCTTTAACCGATTTTTCAGTTTTCTCATATCAATACGAATTACTTACTAGGTTTGTTGCTTGTTTCACACAGTGTACGCAAGATAAAGTGCAATATGTGTATTCAATGTACAAGCGAACAGTAAATCAAGCACGTTCTTTATTTCACATAGCGATAGTGGATGTGTCCCTTTCTTGTTGTGAGTCTGGAAAATGTTTACTGTATAGCTGTTTGTACAACTGACATAGACATATCTTCTTTGTGCAGATCGAAATTATCAAATAATATATCTTACACTGTTATTATTACAGATTGACTTATATTGGTGCTGTGTGTGAGTGCAAGTTTCACATTCCACAAAAAGTAAAAATTAAAGATGTCTTGCTACCCCATTCTATTATTTTGCGTGTAACACTGTTGCGTATTTGTACGCCTGAAGCCACCCTTCAGAATCCGTGAGTTCAAAATGGTTTTAACAAGGGTTAACCATTAACACTTTATTTAATAATTTTCTGATTACACAATACTTCCTAATTAACCAAAATAATCTTTACACTTTGTTTACTTGATATTTAACCTCACTTTTTCGCTACCAAACTTCACTTTAATACAACTTTTTCACTTTTATATAACTTCTCTCTCCGCCGTTGATTTCGCCTTATATATCCTAAAATTGCCTCTAGATCCATCTAGAGATTTCCAATACCAAACAATATAATTCTAGAGCATCTACAAGCTTCCAGAAGAGTTGATGGCGTGTATTGTTGGTTGCCTAACCATTGTTACTTAATTTCAGCTATTAGTATCATGGGCGTACCACTCGCCAGGCCTTAGGTGGGTGTAATTCGTAACAATACACTTCAATGGTCATATATTGCTAAGATTTTTAAATTTCCCGACTAGTCTCACATTTCACATTTCACGCTTACTTATTTGAAATTATAATATTTGTAAAAAGTACCGTATGTAACGTATTTTTCAATAGATCAAGTCAATATCAGTAACGCACATGATGTTGGATTGTTTAAAATTATTTAGGTAGATTCACAGATAGTAATGAACTTTAAAAGTCACAAAAAAAATACGGGAAGAAGGTGAGGTTAGGGTATTTTGTATCCTAAATCTCCACTGAATTCTATATATTTATCATGTAGAATTCAATAGATATCTCGGAAAGTATAGCCGAACGAAAAATTTTCAGGCAAAATCACCCACGTTAAAAAAAAGATCCCGAAACTCGGAGTTGTCGCCGATATTTAGATAGTAGTATATTTATAGAATGGACAAGAACAACTTTCTCAAAATATAACAAACCGAGTACCTTGCCCCGATGTTTGCAAAACAGTACCATACAAGACCGGACCATATTATATTATTAACTTATGACGAACTGCTTATAAATCAAAATACTATACAAAACAACCGATAAAAACGAAAGAATTTCTTGACGTCGACTCTAAAGTTCTGCACTAGCGTTCGTGTATAACGTCCCCAAGAAGCATTCTGACTCAAGCACCAACATACTTTTAATACTAGATTTCTACTGCGGCGACGCATAACCCCGGAATTTTGAAGTAATTATTTACTTACCAAAGGATTTAATACCAGCCTGTAAATGTACAATGAGTCTATTTTGAAAATTTCTGGGTCTGAAAGCATGTGGATTCGCATCGGTCGAAATATGACAGATGTGTGCATTAAATATTCCTTCCCGCGAGGAATAGGATTCATCCGTAAAAATTACCTTAAGGTGGCCATTTCCCATAAAGAGACGAAGAGACTACCTAAGTAGAACCATAACAAAACTATTACTATGCATTTTCACTCAATAATTCCAGTCGTTTTCAAAATAGTTAGATTCAAAACTACGAAATAGAAAGATTAGCATAATCTTTAAATTTAAATCCAACTATTTTGCAAACCACTGAAATCATTGAGCGAAAATTCATAGTAGTAGTCACGGTTCTACTTAGGTAGTCTTATAGTATTTTTTATATACGTATTAAGAAGAAAAGGCTATGGCCAAAAATAATAAATATTTCCCTATTGGATATCTCTTTCTAGGAGATGGCCACCTTAGCAAAAAATTTTGGTCCATCTGTTCCCGTCCTAAAATCCAATTGCAGAAGTCTCTTCGGGCCTAATAATCTTGCGGCATAAGACTTTATACACATAATTGCGTCCACATAAATTATTATCATTTCACAATATTCTTCTGAAAAGTAATTTTTATATTAAAAAGCCAATAATAGCATAAGTACACAACTGACTTATTATTAATAAATTCAGTATTCAGAGAGAGTCTTTTTATCTATACTTTTTAACAGCTACTGTGAAAAATTAACAACTACATTGAACACCTGATGCACTGAATACGTTGGAAAAGCGGGAGAGCCATAGGCATGCTTTCTAACTTGAGACTTGCAAATATCACATTAGTTGCGGCAAGCGAAGATTATGATTTCATTTTAATCTTTTTTTCATAGTACCCTAATGCCTAGTTCGAAGTTGCCTTCTCTCTTTAATCATAATGGCCAGGCGCTTTAATCTACCTAAGGTGTCATATAGGTGCCTATTTTAGTACTCTAAACCTAAAATAAATTGGATTAATTCTATATTAAGAGCAACTGAAGTACTTGGGTAGTTCCGGCTAAACACATTATTTAAAAAAATGTTTTGATTAGAAAAGTTTTAGTTAGAATGCTATCTGTATGCATTGAGGAAGAACTCACAAAGGAGGGAGATAGATTCAAATCATACCGTGGCCATTTGGTAAATCTCCAAATTGTCGATTGATTTAATGGTGGAAATTTCAAGAAACGTCAGTTTAAGCGAGAAGTTTTCCAAAGCCCTTAAAAAATTCGTATGATATACAGTTATTAAATGTGACAACTGTTTGCATCCACGGTGAACCCTCAGGTACATCGTCCCTGAGGGTTCACACTGGTCTCACCGGTCGATGGCACGGTTCGAAAAAATTTTAGTGACGGAAATAATTTGTTGTTCCTAGAGTTTTCCTACTGGTACACGGCACCGCACCGCAGTAATATTCATTTTATTACTTTCAAGGTGCTGTTAACTGCGCCAGTATTCCTATTTATGGAAAATATTTTTTGTTGTATATTTGTAGATGTGTTATATTATTTAACAGTAGGTATCTCCTAAGGCGGCAAAATTGTAAAACCGCCACTGCGAAGTATATAAAACACCAGCTTAGACTTACGATTTGCAAACATTGTCCACCATTCTTAAATTTAATGTTTTGAATCTATCTAACTACCCACTCACAAATTTTAATAATGTGTATCATATGTGGTAGATCTCAATAGAGGAACATTTTTTTCTGATATTGAAGGCAGATAAAGGTCTTAACGCAACCATTTTCTTGGGTAAGTATAAACCTGGAATCAAAAACAGTCAATGAAAACACTTTTTAATATGTAATCAATACCAGTTTTTAGTTTTAAAATAAATTTGTTGATTATGATTGAGACGATGAAAAAACAATTTATTATAAACACATTATTTTGCTAAAATGTATTCTACTGTATAATTCGACCCTTTAGCATCTGACCAGACGATCATAAATTTTCATGTAATATTTGGACATCTTAGTTCACATCTAACCCATATTTGCAACCTGCAACCAAAATGAATTCAGTGAGCGCCTACCTCTAATAGTTGATAAGTTTTACTGTTTTAATTCCTTTTAAAGTCTTAAAATCCTGTTAGTTTTAAAGTCACCCTCGGTGAAAGGTGTTTCAGTTTTATTTTATTTATATTTAGTTTAAGCGGATCCGGATCCGCCTCGTTCAGTCTCTCAATTGCCACAGCGCTTGGATGATTGTCTGACTCCGGGCCGGGATCCGGGGAAGCATTTATTGTATGCTAATTTAATAAATCTGTTTTGACTTGATTAACCCATATTTGCCCAAAGTTGATCACTTACTAGCTACATGAATTGCATTTAGTCATAAAGCAAATAATATAAACAATAAATCGTGCCAAAGTATAGGTAATCCTAAAGTGCCAAGTATTTGTTACAACTCTATTAACGACACGTTGAATATAATACTAGTGTTAAAATTCATATAATACTTTAAAACATTCAACCAAGATAAATGCACACGGCAAACAACTACACAATAACCATTCCCTGCGACATTGCCATCTACCGCAGCTGCGACTCGAACTTGGCTGAGCAACTGGTGTGTCTCACTCACTACCTCTTATCATATTTGTAGCATTAAAATTCTACATACATTCATACTCTAGCCAGGATACAAATTCGTGACCCGTTAGTTTCAAGCCTAATATCTCTTGGACACAATATCGGAAAGTTTCCCTTGCAGAAGTGACGAAAACAGTACGTGGGTACTGCTTAGACATTAACTTGCATTCTGATTTACTTTTAGTTGCATTTCACTAAAGGAATCAAGGAAATGTCCCATAAAGAAGTAGTATAGGAAGTTGACACAGAAAAATTGTAAAATTTCGGACAAATATCAAAAGAATTACAATACAATTAGTACAGTAGTAGAGGTCAGCGCGGTACATTGAAACAAAAAAAAAACGAAAATACCGATAACTTGATGATTAAAAAAAAATAAGGGAAATTTATAATAGGAAAGATTGTCACAGACAATCAATACAAGCGTATAAAAGGCTCTCAGATTTACAGAGTAAACTAACTCTCTTTATACATTGCTCTACTTTTCTATTTTATAGTAAATGGTCCACTAAGTATTATATAAAGGGTGTAATCAGTTTCATGTCATTAAAAAAACTGGTAATGGGGACTGACTAGATAAACAAAAAACCTTTATGACTTTTCCCTCTAGGGACACTTTGAAAAAACTGACCTAGGTCAACATTTTTAATATTAAGGTAGAAAATAATTGAGAACCACTGCTTCTCTTGGTCAATGGACTTGTAGTTCCAAATTATACAACTTTTGAATAGTGTAAAGTCCTCGCTGGCATACGCGGCGGTCTGCGGTGTCAAAGCAAAGGGCTTGTATCACCGACCGCCTCAACCGAACTCAGGCAATTATAAAGAGGTAAATAATTCGCTATCTCTTCCTGCACAACTGCAAGCAAATAATGGCCATAGAGGTTTAAACAGAGCATTTCTTTACATGTGTGTTTTTTAATTTGGAACAAAATATTGGATTAATGTTTATAATTTAGAAAATTTAAATGTGATTTATTAACATTTGTAACATAAATGAGTGTCCTGGATTAAAAGCTTACCACCTACTTAAATTATTCGAAATCTCTGCATCTGCATCAATACACAGTTCGGTACGTCGAATTAAGGACATAAGTACGCACTCCGTTCAACACTTAACACTAAACTATCAACTAACGTTGTCAATAAAGAAAAATAAAAGAAAAGCTTGGTCCAAAAAGCAATATAAAAAGAACGAACAAGTAGGTTGTGTCTGTACGTAATCAAGAATTTAACGACTTGAACGGTAAGTCAATAAAACAAATCTTAACTATAAATACACAGTGACCCGAAATTCAAAAATACCAAAAACAACGACATGTGTACATAACGAAAAACCCACAGTAACTAAAATATTGCACAGGGGAGAGTCAGAGTACAGTTTTCTTCAGATCAGATCTACTAAACACTCGACTAAAACGTCGACGTCTTTCATCTTTACCGCATCGCTAAAGACCGCCGATTGCTATCTTCACAAATATTGAGTATAATAGGCAAAGACTTGCGCGACGATCTAAACATACCTCAATATTCCAGCAGTTCTCAAAAAATTTTATTGAAAATTTGAGAAATTTTTATTAATTTTTTTTTCTCCAAATCTGTAAGCTTTAGACCCCATGTTATATAAGGTTTTTTGGTTGTCTTGTCGTTCCCTACCACCACTTTTTTTAATGACATGAAACTAATTACACAATGTACATCCATTTTGGGCTACAAGTTTCAACAATGCCACTGAAGTTATATTTTCCACAAGCGCTAAAACTGTGGGGCATAAAACTCGAATATCAATACTCTTTCGAGAACATGTTAAAGTTTTTTGGTGAAGAGTGGTTCTAGAAACTACATCTCCAGAGGTAACGTGACACCTAAGTTCCAGCCACTCCAGGAGCTTAAACAATAGCACATCGAAGTAGGTGACCTAGAACTTAGATTAGAAAATAATGCTAATAATGATAACTTGTGTAAAAGGTGAACCGACAGTTTGAAGATGGAACGGATTGGGCTTTGAGAGAAAGCTCACATCTGCCAGAGAAATAATGAACTTATCGATACAATGAACGCATGACTATTGCATTTTCTCTAAGTAGGAGCTTAAAGCTGCTACTAGTCTTCTGAAACATCTTTTTCCTTTAATTCATTCGTTATAAATTTCCCCTTGTGTAAGTTTAAGTCGTCCTGATGGACCCCTGGGCGTGAAATGCGTGTATCCCTATTACTCCCTTCTCTTTCCCTCGTCGGTGTAGCTGGCTGATGGAACCTATCCAAGGTTAAAAATTAGGAAAAAAATTTCCTCTTCCACCTACAATGCGTTATATTTAAATTGTTAAGTCGTGCATGTCAAAAATCTAGTCATAAATTGTAATATTACTTGTAATAATTAACCTTCAGCGTGTCAGTTAATTCAGTTGTAACATTCCCTCCCGATCAAATTTTTTTAGACACGAAAATGACATTTACACCTGTTGAAACATACGTACTTATAGTCTGTTACACGATGAGTATTGTGTATTGTGAACCAATATGTATTCATAGTTAAAATAACTCTGTGATGTTTGTACATAATGTAAGTAAAACAAAAAGGTTGTTATTACACCTTGGTGTGACTTCATTACACTATTTATTTGTTTATATTTAATAATATAAAGACCTACTTCTCATAACAATAAGTTGTTTTATTTCCTATCCTATTATGCAATGTATCAACGATGATTTGAAACATACTTCAAATGGTTTATTTTTAATCAAAAAGTTTGCAGGTTGAGCTATAAAGAAAGATGCCATAAGAATTGCGATATTATACGACTGTAAAACATTTTATATACGTAATATAAGAAATATAAATTAATATATTTCACAATTTTATGTGAAATTTTTAATTCATCTGAGTTAGTCTTTATCGCCACTGCAGTCATCACTGTATATGAAATTCATCGTAACTTTCAGATGAATCAGTTATATCTGCATTGATATTTATAAGGAGGATAGAGTTCACTAATCTAGCTGGCCATTTTATTGATCCGCATCTACCAATCCATCTGCCTGGGAAAATTTCGTTTAAATAATTACGCACTATTACCGAATAATGTGGCGGCGCGCCATCCTGTTGAAACCATATGGAGTTTTCCAGTACATTAGGGTTTTCACAATTTGGATACAGTGCGACAAGTTCTGGAATTATGTTTTGTTGGAGCGGCTCCAAATATTTTTCGCCATCTAATGAACCTTGAATAAAAAATGGACACAATATTGTAGTCCCAACAATTCCAGCCCACACGTTAACTTTCTGTGGAAACTGAATATGGGCCTCCACCATCCAGTGTAGATTTTCACGTGACCAATATCGACAATTTTGCCTATTCACAGTGCCATTTAAACATAAGGTGGCCTCGTCAGAGAAAAGTACTTGACTTAAGAAATGTGGATTGATATTACATCGTTCCATCATGGTTTCGCAAAAATCTACTCTGCGGTCGAAATCATCTTCGTTAAGCTCTTGAACTAAATTCATTTTATCTGGGTGCCATTTATTATTCTTCATTTTAAAATAGTCGACTGACTAATTGACTGTTCTGCTGCGACTTCGCGACTTGGTTTGTGAGGATTCTCCTTCATTGTCAGTAAAACATCTAACTGCTTATTTTCTGAAATTGTAGGTCGCCCTTTCGTGAAATTATCTCTTACATGACCACAATCTCGGAACTTCTTTTCTATTTTGCTAACAGTTGATTATGTAATAGGTCGATTAGGGTATTTACCATTAAATAATTCACAAACCATAGTTTGTGTTCGGGACTTGTCTCCATAGCCAAACATTATCAAAATTTCAATTCGTTCTGTCTCACTTAAACGTTGCATTATCAGCACTTTCAATATGATATCACAAGTAAATACTAATGAATGGGCCTACCTCTTTCAGCGTGATGAGGCTAATACAATTTAGTGAACTGTATTTAGGTATAATAAAAAAAAAAAAAAGAAACACAGTAGGTTTGATGGATTCACCGTCGTCGATGTCGGCCCAGGCAATAGGAGGGACAAAGGGGGGCCAAAAGGAAAAGGAACAAATCTCCGACACACACAATTAACGTAACAATTATTAAATTAATTTAAGAAAGGACAATTATAATTCACTTATCACTGATAAATAACTATAGGGTTCTGCGGCGTAAGTTACTATTGTCTTACTTACTATCATGCTACTGTCTCTATGCGGGTTGCGTTCGACCCACACGGCATTAAAAAAACTAGCTAAAAAAACTTCTTAGTATTACCATAATGAATTCAAAACATATAGTTTTCTAGGTATAATACTGCAAGGAGCGTAACCAACTAATATGTTAGAGCCAGGACCGCGTTGCTAAGTAAATGAAAAAAAAACGTAACCACAAAAAAATTGTAAGTTGTATAAAGGTTCGACGATAAGTAATGAATGTGTTCTATTAATGTTAAATGCTTTTTTCTCGATAACTTCATCATGCAATACTCCCTAGAATTTAACGTACTGTATGCAGAATAATGTGCTCTTTCAAATGACATTTTAAAAAATGGGGGTTGGTCATTTAAAAATATGGCGATGACGTCATAGCTTTTAAAAAAATATTTGCAGCACTTTTTTTTAAATAAGCAGATTGAGAAATGTATTTAAAAATCGACGGGTCTGAGCGAATTTTTGTCACTTGTTTTGTAACTATTTTAATGAATTTATTCCAACCTTTACGTGCTCGCTGTATATATAACTTATACTGTTTAAATTTTTATATGAATACTTTTGGTTAAGTGTAGCTGAACTCTGCGGTTGAAAAATGACAAAAAAGGGCCTTATTTATTGATTTATTTATATGTAAGAGGACTAAATGGAGTGACAGACTTTTAAAGCAAACAAGTGGTAATATTAAAGTAACTATATTTTTAAATAGATTCAATAATACATAAAATAATAAACAATCTGTACATATTGTTGGACCCTATCCGTAATTATTTTATACAGTCTACTGTATATTTTTATATCTCTTTTAATAAATTATTTACTTTTTTATACTACATTTACATAATTTACATATAAAGGTTTTTATAATTTCATCTCATTTTAATGCCTACAATTTTTGTTATATGGTTATGAAACAAACAATTCTGGTTAACTCCTCATTTTTAATTGGAATCAAAAAAGTTTATATTAAAATGTGTAATTATGTCTTTAGATACAGAAAGTAATAAGTCGGCTATTTATAGATAAACTAAGAAAAAATCGAATAATGGATTTAAAATTTCCTAAATGATGTCCAATCAAAAATGTTCAAGTGCTAGAAATATAATAACTAGAATATTTAACATCAAAAACTCTAAATTATTTAAGAAATGTGTACGCAATTTGAATGAGATATTTTTTAAAACATCGACATTTTTCTTTAAAATACTTACTCCTCCATACTCTCGAGTTTCTTAGTGGTTTTGGACATAGTTTAATTGATACAAGTACGTGATATTTATCCTAGACGACAGAGCTGTAATAATTTAGATCACTTGTAATGAACAAAATTTAAATTTCATCACAGAACTTTTTGTAGTTCCAGGGCATGATTGTAAAAATAAAGAAGAACATCCATCACAGTATTTATTTTTTATGCAGTTAAAATCTATTTAAGTGTTCTAATAAAATGTTTAATTTAACTGATTTGACCTATATTATGAATACAGAGATTATTCATGTGTGGATAAATCTCGTAATCAGAATTCTATACGGATTCTGATTACGAGATTTTGATTATGAGGTCCAAGTTCTGATGCCTAACAGTTGATACAGCATTTTACCTACACCACCAATCCTTTTTAAAAGGTATCAACCGAAAAACTTTTAAATCATCAGAAAATTGCTGTAATTTACATATTAGTTTTTCAACGTAAAACATGAAATCCAATGTTCCTATACTCTCACCAGGAACTGGATCGATCTATTAGTTACTAAAATCTGTGTGGCCAACCCAACCAACATAATTAGAAGCATGTGGTACTTCCGGTTATTTTAAATAAAACACCCTATATATTTTTGACTATTCGAAATGCTCATAAAATTCTGAATCCAGGCATATAGCACATCCTATAAGTGCAACGGTTTGCAAGAACCGTTATAACTTTCTTCGAGGACTTTTTAAATTTGTTTTTTATTTATGGAGAACGTGATAAAGTAATATCAAGAACATGTAACGCATTTGCTACTCGATACCCACAAAAACAGAAACCACCATCAAAGACTGTAATTGGATAATTTTAGAATATTTGGCTCTCTCAAGACAGAAAGTTAAAGGAGGAAGTCTATTGTTGATGACGAAAACATAGAAATAGCAATTCTTGGATCTTTTCCGGCATTTCAGCCATTGATGTCAATAAGGCGTGTGCTGTGGAATCGGGATTATCCAAGGATTCAATTCACAGAATTTTGTGAAAACATCAGTTTAAGCCATTCTTGTTCCATATGGTTCAAAAATTAAAAGAAACAGATATCCTAACGAATGAAAATTTTTATGAATTTGTTTTAATGAGGCTTGAAGGTGACAATTTGTTTTTGGGAAATATTATATGGATAGATGAATGACGCTCAATTTACCAAAAATGTACTTTCTCATCGACACGATTCCCATTACTGGAGTGACTCGAATGCTCATGTATTCAAAGAGCAAAATTTTCATGAGCATTGGCAGTTTAATGTTTATTGTGCCATAAGAAATGATAGAGTGGTAGTATTACAATTCTATGAGAAAAATTTAATTAGTAAGTTAAAATTATTTCTTCAGCTAATGTGTAGTTACAATTTTTCGTGCTTGTACGTGAAAGATATCTAAATATTCTACAAAATTTGGAAAATAACTATCTGAACAATTTATCTCTCGCCAAAAATAATCAAATTGTTTATTAGCACGATGGTGTACCTCCGCATAACTCGTATTTGAACACAAATTTTTAACAAGAAGTTCTTTGTGATCAATGGATCGTCAGTAATGAACCTTTCCTATGGCCTTGAGAAACCATTAAAAATAACATTTCCGAAAGCCCATTAACAACCATTGACTTTTGTATGCAAAGAGCGAGATATTATGTATTTCAAAACTTATCACCGGATCCAGTTAGAAGAGCTACCCATGAAGAAAGTGTTCGAAGGTGCGAAAAATGTCTGGAGGTTCTGGAACATTTATTGAATTAAAATGAAAACATATTTTTAACTTATTTTATCTTTACTCTTTTACTTTATGCAATTCGGATTTTGGATATATTTTATGTACATTAATAATCTGTTTCTTTATCAATAATAGGCTTCCTCCGTTGTATTCCTGTTTTAACAGAGCCATACATTCTAAAATTATCCATTATGTGTTTTACAGTGTTTGGTGATGGTTTCTATTTTTGTGGGTATCGAGTAGTAAATGTATTACATGTTCTTGTTATTACTTTATCACATTCCTATAACTAATAAACAAATTTAAAAAGTCTCCGTGGGTGTAATTTAAACGTGCTGGCATTTTTTGACATAATAGAATGACTGACATTCTGTTGATTGTCTAGTCATGGCTAGGTTGATAATTTTTACTAAAAATTCTAGAACATTTAAGAAAATCGTTAATATGTCAAAAGGTTGTAACTTCAACCCCTAATAAATAATAAAGCTTATACAAGTGAAAAGGGATTTTCATTTTACATAACATGATGTAAAAAATACGGGCCGTCCATTTGAAATAAGGAAGTATTTGAATTTGGCAAAATGTAACGTGAAAAATGGAATATACTATTATGGAATTTATGTTAAATGTAGAATGTAGCTCAGCTTGTGTTCCTTCTACGTGCCAAAGAGCAAATGAGGATATCCTATATGAAGAAAGTTATAACAATTCTTGCAAACTGTTGTACCTGTCAAATATTTTATAAAATATCAATATCTCTAAAACTGCTGGGTTTAGATATGTGATGTGCTACATGCTTGAAATTTTATGGACATTTCGAAAAGTTGAAAATATATAGGGTGTTTCATTTAAAATAAGCAAGTTGGTATCGACTTAGATATAACCGGAAGTATGCTTCTAATTATTTTAGTTGGATTGACCATATTGAATTTAGTAACATCCTATATTTTGAAAATTTTTTGTTGCATACTTTTTGCAATATCGATCGATTCAGTTCCCGGTGGGACATCCTGTATAGTACAGGAAATGGCGTGCAAATTCGACAACGAAAAGTTGCCGTCTGCCAGTCGGTAATCAAAGAGAGCATATAGAGTAGTAGTATTATTATGAGAAGATGCTTGGGGCGGAGCCAACGTGCGCGAATATTTTTACCAGTGACAGCATCATCTGGGGTAGAAGGATGTATAATAATTGTAATCAAATTTTCGAGGTCGAAGAGCTGTGTAATGCAGTAGATTAAAACCTCGTCACACTCTGATGTTTACGATGAAGACATTTTTTACTGAAAATAAGGTTATTTCATTTAATTCAATCAGAAACGGCGAACACAACAAGCATACTGTAGCACAGACCCTGTGAGTGCAGGTTGACGGTGCCACTGGATTCGAGGTCAAATATGACGCAAATCGCTCTCATTGGCTTAGATCAATGAATGCACACAAACTCGTTTCTGCGCATCATTTTTTGCAAGCATCTTCTCATAATAATACTACTCTAACTATGAAACTTTTTTCTTTCTGAAAATGTTTGGTATGGTGGTCGGATATGGAGGGGGGGACATTTTTTTTAACGGTTACCGATATCTTTTCGCATATGTAGTTAGTATATGTACTTCACATGCTTAATTACGCCGACAGACTAAACTTCCGGTCGGTGTGCAGTAACCGGAAAATAAAAAAAAAATAGTTACCGGACCAAACTTAGCGCAAACTGTTTGTTTTGGCGTACTGTGCTGTACTAGCAGGCATTTCTGTTGGGCGGTTCTTGAGCAATTCGCCATCAAAGTGGCAAAAATGGAAACAAAATTGAAATTGTGACAAAAAATAGTAGAATTGAAAAAACATCTGCCAGACCAGCTTATCGTTCACAAGGCACTAAGGAATCCTAACGTTGGTTGACAGACGTTTTTACCAAATTTAGCCCTCTCAGACCAATCTTTAAAGGGTTAAAAAAAAAATTGAAATTTTTCGCGGCTCTATTTTTTTCTCGTAAATATTAAGAAACGTCCTTTGGATATGTTACTACAGTAGGAAATACGAAAAATTTGAGCTTTTGTTCATCTTGATCTGTTCATAATTAGTAAAGTTATTAACAAAATATCAACTGTTTTTCAACCGAGCTTTGTTCCAAATATTGCTATAATAAAAGTGAAGTATTATTTGTTTGCTTATAATTGTAATGAAACATATTCTTTATAGGATTTTGCAAACACCAAAAAAAAACTATCTATGAGAACTAAAAGAAAAACTGTGTAAAAATATTGATGAAATCTTTGTATTCTTTCGATAACCTGAATTCTGGTTATGCTAACAAATTAAAATCCTAAAATGAATTTGTCCAATTTCTTATTTGACAATTCTCGTTGTAACACTAGCATCTACATAGTCCCCTCCGGCCATGCAGATTAAACTGGTTCCTACATAACCACCTACAGTCGCGAAGATTAAGTTAACAATGAGAGCAAAGGCCTAAAATGAATTTATTTACCTACGTTGTCTGATATCGTTGGAAATTGTCTGGATTTTGCATGAAACTTCTTCATGTCTTTCTGATGAGCTCTACAATAAGGGTGAAAAACGTTGTTAATATTATCATTTTTATTGGAAGTTTCGTCTGCCAACGCAATTGGGGTACGTAAAGTACACATAATAACTACCTATGCGGAAAGATATCGGTAACCATTTGATTAAAAAAATGTCCTCTCCTCCATATCCGTACACCATACAAAAAATTTCGAGAGAAAAAAAATCGTAGTTGTATGCACATTTCGATTTCCCTCTGGCAGACGATTTTTCGTCGTCTAATTAGCGCGCCATATCCCTAACTAATATAGATGATATAGTATTTCCAAAAATAATATTTCAGTTCGTACTTTTTTTGAAAACAAAGCCATGGATGTGGATTTTATATTTTGTACACAACGTGTATAAAGTAAGGAACTATTTAAAATCCGCGAAGATGTAATGTCAGGAGTTGACAAGGCAAATCAAATACCGTAGCTGGGTTATCTTAGAAAAGTATATATGAGCTACTTCTTCATTTTTTAAAGGACGAAACTTTAAAAAAAGATAGTATTTACCGGGACAATAGGTATTCTCAACGGTTGTCTTACGAAGGTCTGGATAAGAGGAATCTCACTTTCGATACTAATTTTGATATAGTTAAGGGCCTTAGAGAGTTAAAACTTGAAACTTATATCAAATTGTAGGTCGCAAAGAGCTATATACAGGGTATCTCAAAACTCAACGTCATCTCGTGGACGGCTGATAGGCCAGCTCATCACTGACCAGAATATCAAAATATAACTAGATAAAATTAACAGTTTTTGAGGTATTGACAATTTTATGAATTTCTATATTTTAAATTTGAATTTCTGTTACGCAACTTCGAATAATCCTGCTATTGATCACAGTCTTAAATAAAATTAATGGTGCCATACCTTTAGAAAAGAACAATAAGTTTTGTCCGGCTCATGAGTTATTTTTTTTACTAGCTAACTTAGACTTTTCGTACTGTAAAAAATATCACTCTAACCTGGAAAGTTATTTTAAAAAATTGCTCATTTAGTGTAGTTTTAAAATGCTATAACATTTTCTGTTTTACTTAAAAAAAAATATGTTGCTATTTTACTGCAAAAGGAGCTCATTGTGAAATTATTTCACTAATTAGGAACTCGAATGAAAACGCTTGTTACATTAAAGTGACGGCTGTCCAGCTCATTGCGCTCGAGGTGAGAGATTATTTGGATCATTTGGAATTTTGTAGCTGTGGCACTCATTTAAGGTGTCGATTTCCAGGAAATTCATAAAAGTGCCAATATCTCGAAAACTAACAATTGAGCAGGCCTATCAGCCCGCCATGGGATGATGTTGAGTTTTAGGACACTTTGTACAGGGTGGGCAACTAAGAATGGAGGTCGGCCATATCTCAGAAACCAAGCATCGCACAAAATTAGGGAAAAAATTGCCTTAAGTAAAGTGGCCACGAAAAATCGCTGGAAGATATTTTCGAGTTTCTAAAATGGCCGCTAGGGGGCGTAACAGCCATAGCCGAATAGAAAATCAAGTTTCTCTCAGTATTTTGCTCAATTAAGTGGCATTGAAAATACATGCGTCGTAATCCTAGGACAATTTTGAATCTTTCCAGTTTTTAATTTTTTTTCGTATCTTCAAGAATAAAGTGGCGGGGAGATGCCAAAAACACATTTTTTCAAATGTCGATTACTCCGATTAGCCTTAACGGAATTTAACAATCTTGGTCTCATTGGAAAGTGCTTTTCTTAGTCTATCGAGTGTACTTTGCACTGTTTCCATTTGATTATTACCGTCTCCGCTAGAGGGCGTTATTTGACATGACAACAAATATCGCGCATTTTCTTAAAAAATTTAAATGCAATGGTATATTTATTTTTACACGGTAAAATAGAGAATTAAAAGCCTCAGATGTCAGTGAAAACCGCAACTCAATAACTTTCCTCTAAGGGAAGATATTAGCAAACAAAGTTGAAATTATGAATTATTGTCAGATCTTTACGACGGGATTTGCAAATTAGCTGTTGAAAACAAGTAAGCTGTGAAACTGACACAATGAAGAAACAACATATATCAAACATATTGAGTAGAGTATATATTACATGATATAAAAATTAGTAATTAATTACAGACAACAATTCTTATAATAATAACAATATATTTATGTAGACAGTTATGAAACTTCACATTTTTCGTAACTGTCAGTTTCATTACATAACTAGTGATGTAATGAATTTTTTATTAAACTGTTATTATTAAACTCATCATTTAGAAAAAAACTTTAAGAGTAGGACACAAAAAACACTTTATTAATAAAATGCAAATAGAAACTTTCCGCCGTCTGCATTTCTAATAAAACTTTTAAAGTTTTCTTCTGTTAAAATGATAAATTTCTTAGCATGATAACCTGAAGATTTTCTCTTCAAAAATGCTATTAATATGGTATATTCTTTATGTCAATGTTTCCTTTGGCATTTAATTCTTTAATATTGATTCCTACTCAATATTCATATCGTGATGCTTTATAGGTTTTCATCGTTTCGAAATACGCTAAGAGAATCTTTTCACATACATCTTATTATTCCTTTTTGTTGACACCAGTTTTCAAATTTCGTATATTATACTTCCTCATATATGCTTTTTGATTTATCAGGTATTATTGAATTTACTGCTACTCTTTTATATCAGATGGAATATCCACACCTGAATCAACAAATTCTGACTTAATTTGTTTCAAAAAATTCAGCAGATTGACAAATGAACTTTGTTAATACAAATGTCAACCTATACTAATGCTCAGGTACAGCGATAAACACAAAACTTATTTGTACCACTGTAGGTGTAACAATGTTTGAAACCGCAAAATAATATTCAATATAAATTGCAATTTCTTTTCTATTTTAGAGCAACATTTTATCTATGTTGTCTTTCTTAACACGTTATGAAACAGTTTTTTACTTGACTCGCGTAATTTGCAAATATTACAAGTAAAATTAGTCTTTTCATAACTGTCTACATAAATATATTGTTATTATTATTAGAATTGTTGTCTGTAATTAATTACTAATTTTTATATCATGTAATATATACTCTACTCAATATGTTTGATATATGTTGTTTCTTCATTGTGTCAGTTTCACAGCTTACTTGTTTTCAACAGCTAATTTGCAAATCCCGTCGTAAAGATCTGACAATAATTCATAATTTCAACTTTGTTTGCTAATATCTTCCGTTAGAGAAAAGTTATCGAGTTGCGGTTTTCACTGACATCTGAGGCTTTTAATTCTCTATTTCACCGTGTAAAAATAAATATACCATTCCATTTAAATTTATTAAGAAAAAGCGCTATATTTGTTGTCATGTCAAATAACGCCCTCTAGCGGCGACGGTAATAATCAAATGGAAACAGCGCACAGTGCACTCGATAGACTAAGAAAAGCACTTTCCAAAGAGACCAAGTTTTTAAATTCCGTTAAGGCTAATCGGAGTAATCGATATTTGAAAAAATGTATCTTTGGCATCTCCCCACCACTTTATTCTTGAAGATACAAAAAAAATGGAAAACTAAAAAGATTCAAAATTGTCCTAGGATTACGATACATTTATTTTCAATGCCACTTAATTCAGCAAAATACTGAAAAAAACCTGATTTTCTGTTCGGCTATGGCTATTGCGCCCCCTAGCGGCCATTTTAGAAACTCGAAAATATTTTCCAGCGATTTTTCGTGGCCACTTTACTTAAGGCAATTTTTTCCCTAATTTTGTGCGATGCTTGGTTTCTGAGATATGGCCGACCTCCATTCTTAGTTGCCCACCCTGTATATAGTTTTTTCAGTAAATCCTGATAGAACTTATTCACAACTCATATATTCTATTTTTTTAAGTAGTTACCACACACATCGAGTTAAAGCATAACATTAGTGCTAAATTCCTCCTTTAACGGATCAAAAATAAGTTGCCCTCTTTTACATTGATCGCAATACCTAGCAATCAGAGCAAGTTTTCGTAAAGAAATCATGGCGAGTATCTATTGTCATGATAAATACTATCCACTATCCAGTTTTGTCCTTTAGAAAATGAGCTCCACATTTTTAGAGTCGTCTCTCCGCCTACGCCTATTAGTCTTTTGTATTTTATAACTAATAGTTCAGGAGCCAGCGTGCAATCACCTGACACATTTCTAATATCTAATCCTGCTCCTTAGAGCTTCATTAGATGACTCTTGAAAGTCGACATGTTTCTCATGGCCGGTGGAAGTATTAATATAAAGCTGATATTTCTTTTATCTATTCCTTATCGTTATCACACAGTGGGTACAAAAATACGATTGGCATACATATCGGTTGGTGCCTTGACATAGGCAGAAAATGTTAACCTGCAAGATATTACATTAGGTATGAAAAATTTATAATTTTATGTCATTTGCTTAAAAATGTATGCCACAGTTGCATTAGAAATGTAATTGCACTAGCAGACAAAAATAGTGGTGCCTATGTGAAGGTAGAAAAAACCTTTTTTTCAAAGTTACCATTTTCGGTCTTCAGGTAATAAGCCTTATGCAATTCTGTTTTATCGAATTTTAACTCGTTCTAAGATGAAAGTACCTACTCTTACATATTTGCTTCTAAAATGATTTCTAAACATATTATCAACTATTGTAATTAAAAATATATTCGACATTGTCAGATTCTTTTTAAAGTTCAACTTCTCCCATTCAAAACATTTCCGCTAATGTGATTTAAATATGGGTTACATCATTTCCCGTTTTTAATGTTAACTTCTATAGTTAAAAAGGTTATTTTTAAATAAATTAATTAGAAGTTAAGCCAACAGAGTTTTTTCACAAGCCTGTTTCTGAATAGACAACCAGGTCACGAATAGCGTTTTACATAGTTCTTATATCCTGCATTATCTTATTTTCAGGACATCAGTAACCTGTATCAATTGCATTGGTAGAATATTATACTTTGCTTACGATATGATTCGTTGAGATATTCTTCCGGGTTTTCCGGTTATTAACGTATACTTTGTACTAAAATTATTGTCCGCATAAGAAATGTCGGGATCTTTGTTCTTTAACGCATTATCAAAGGCGCCGACATTTTTTATACCCAACATAAGTCTGAGGTAAACTATATTAATGACGTTAATGAAACAAGAAATTGTCAGCTCGAATTTTCGATTTCACCCATGCAATTTACGATGCCGCGCCGTGAACGTGTCAATTTCGATCTTTCGATGTCGACATTAGGAAGCCTGCCTGCTGATGTATTTATTTAGTTATGGATAGTTAAAAATCTCACGTTTTGCTTTTTCCGACCAGTTTAATTGAAACCTCCTGTACACCCTGACCGTAGCACATCGCGCTCAGCGACGACTATCAGAACGGATTTCTCGGTTCGAATCCTCTACAGGTGTAAGTACATAAAAAAAAAATAAGTTTTTGGCTGATATTTCTTATTCTAAAATTACATCGCATTTATTTCCAGGCGATAATGTTTAAAGACTATTAAAAAAATTGAAATATTCTATGTCTCAGGGGAGAGGGAAGCACCAATCTGCCTGCTTACCCGAACGCAACAGTTACCAAGGAGTATCTCGATGGATATGTTACAGAAATATCTGCCGCTTTCATTGTCATATTCGTACGAAGCTCTGGAAGGGACACCTAAAATAAAATAATTTCTATTTTTAAAATTCCGTGTTATAACTGGGAATTTTACACAAAAATTCCGAATTATATCTCAGAATTTTAAAGTTCCGACTTATAAGTCGAAATTTTATTTCAAAATTCCGAATTAGAAATCGGAATTTTAAAATTCCGAGATATAACTCAGAATTTTAAAGTAAAATTCTTAGTTGTAACTCGAAATTTTAAAATTCCGACTTATAACTCGGAATTTTAAAAATTCCGACTTATAACTCGGAATTTTAAAATTCCAACTTATAACTCGGAATTTTAATATTCTGAGTTATACAGTGTCCGCCAAAAAGTCTGTACCATATGGAAAACTTTTTAATTCAATTGTTTTTTAAACTGGTTTTAACATAATTAATAACCTTAAAAGTGAATAATACGAATTTATTTAATAACTTTCGAAAGGTAATCAAATACTTTTTGAAAACAAAAGCTAGGCTTTTGACGTGTCGATGCCTTATTATTGTCTCTAATAAAATCAATTTTTTTCTATTTGTTGATCGTTTAAAAAATTCAAGCTAAAGAAAAAATTGAAATTACTTTAATTCGAATATACAGGGGACGCCTGATATTTCTATCCAAAAATAAATATCCCCAAAAATCTGTTTCCCATTCAGCAGTTGGGCGTACTTACTAAAAATTCAACCGGCTCAATTGAAAATCTTTACAAAAAGCCACACACGAATTATTGTAAAGTTGATAAATATAAAGAAAACGTTTTGCTTGAAGTAATAGAACATAAACAAACTTTAATTGCCACAATTTCCGACAGAACTGACGCAGGAGGAACTACTAATAGTGTAAGGAGAATTTTGAAGAAACCCAAATTTCGTCCGTACAGCCAAAGTTTATTAACAAGCTTAAAGGACGAGATCTATCTGTTGCTACACAGATTCTATTCACAGACGAAGCAACTTTGTCCTCAAATGGGGTAGTAAGTTCCCAAAATTGCAGGTGGTGGGCTGACGAAAACCCAGGATTTATGATTAAATATAAAGACCAGTACTCTTTAAAAACCAATGTTTGGTGCGGTATTTTTAACGGCAGACTAATTGGCCCCTTTTTCCGACATAATCTCAATTTGGAATTTGAACTTTCTATGAATGAAATTACTGAACTAATTGACGACATGTGGTTGGAGGAAAGAGCCGTTTTGTGGTTTCAACAAGACAGTGCTTCAATTTACAGTGCTATTAATGTAAGGAATTATCTGAACAACTTGTTTAGAGGTAAATGGATTGGCAGATATTCACAATACCCATGGCCAGCAAAATCCCCGGATATAACGCCTCTAATTTATTTTTATGGGGTTACTTAAAAAATAAAGTTCGATCATTTAGAATACACCATCAGGGATATCTGCCTTGAAATACCCCCAAGAATTTTGAGAATTTTGCAATACGATAATAATGTGTATGGAAAGAGAAGGAAGACATAAACATGGTTTAAAGTTAATTGTATTATTCACCTTTTAGATTATTGAAGTATATTTAATTTGAATTTTTGGTTTTATTTATCTGATCTAAATTTGATTTAAATTAACAATCGTTGCTTTCGTGTTATCATGCAAAATTCACACACACAGTAAGTGTTCAGAATTACTGAAAATAGTCCACAATTATCCTATTGTTTTTTGTAAAAATAATTTTTTGTCATTATTAATTACATTTAAAACAGAAATGCAACATTTAAAGTATAATTTTTCTAAGATGACACTATCGGCAATAAAACGCCAGACGAAGATAAATCTCACCTTCTCTCGTGCCTATTCGAGCAGAGAACGATTACAACCCCGCCACTAAGTTTGTAGATACACGTGGTTTCATTTCTTGTCTTACTCTTGCTCAAGGATTCGATAAGGATAACTTCTGAAAGTGTAAATAAAAAATTGGTGCAAGTACAGATCGGGATTTAAAGTTATCCTTATTTAATTCTTGAGCAAGAGCAAGACAAGAAATGAAACCACGTGTATCTACAAACTTAAGGGCGGGGCTGCAATCGAATAGGCGCGAGAAAAGGTGAGATAAGTATTTCTCTTCATCTGGCGTTTTATTGCCGATAGTGTCATCTTAGAAAAATTATACTATATACATATTTTTTGCATTGAAATATTTCATATTAACTCAACTGCAACCAAAAATTTAAAAAAATCATTTTACATATTTTTGGAAAAAAATTTAAAAATCAAAAAACTAACACATTGAAATCTTCAAATTAAGATTCTTAATGTAATTAAAAACAACTTTTCCATATGGTATTTTTTAATACTTTGATAAATATGGGCATTTCAGGCAATTTTAAAATTCTAATGACATTTTGGAGGTGATATAGTTGGAGATATTAATCATGCTGAAACTAATGCTGCAACCCGTTAACGCGAAATTTTAAAATTTTGATTTATAATTCGGAATTTTAAAATTCCGAGTTATAAGTCGGAATTTTTAAAATTACGAGTTATAAGTCGGAATTTTAAAATTTCGAGTTATAACTAAGAATTTTACTTTAAAATTCTGAGTTATATCTCGGAATTTTAAAATTCCGATTTCTAATTCGGAATTTTGAAATAAAATTTCGACTTATAAGTCGGAATTTTAAAATTCTGAGATATAATTCGGAATTTTTATGTAAAATTCCCAGTTATAACACGGAATTTTAAAAATAGAAATTATTTTATTTTAGGTGTCCCTTCCAGAGCTTCGTATATTCGCTACATCGTAATAATAAATAAAAAAAAATCGGCTTGATGAATTCAGAATTAGCTTGTTACAAATAATACAAACTTAACGAATTTGTTCACGACTACAGCATAGGCCGCATCACTATTCAGCACTATTAAAAATGTATGCCGACATTATTTCTCCTATATGTTGAATGTAAATGAATTATTAAAACAAAAATCAGCTTGTTACAAATTTGTCATACCTAGTGTAATATTTTGTATATTAACAGTTGGCTCTGGAAAGGCAACAACCGATATGTATGCTAATCTTATTTTCGTAATTACCGAGTGGTAATTAATCAATAAAGAAAGAATCAGCTGGATGCAAATCTGTCATCCACAGTGAAATATCTCGTAGGTTAATAGTTTCTGCCTCTGGAGGCCCACCAACCGATATGTATGCCAGTCATATTTTGGTACTCACTGTATGTTAAGTAATCGATAGAAGAAATATCAGCTCTATACAAATAATTCCACCAACATGTCGATTTTCAAAAGTCATCTACTGAAGTTTCCACCACCAAAAAAAATTCTCATATCAATTTCTTTGTCTGCCAAGCTGTAAGAAACAGGATTAATAATTTTTATAATTTCTCATACTCAACGGAAATAAAATAAGTTTGTTGAAGTTAAACAGTACTTTCGTTCGGATGTTGGGTCATCACAACAATATCAGAAGGATACACGTATTTCTTTCTCCTAACAAAACTAGGACTAGGCGTTCTTTCACTAGCACTGTTACTAAGTCCGCTCAGCAACGGCAGAGCTTCTGTCCTTGAGAAGCACTCCTCGGTATCCTCGCTCCTCCTCTTCGAGGACAAAATAGTTTTAATCGGCGCACAACTGCTCACACTAGTCACTGGATGGGGAGGCAAATCTAACTTATGTTTATTGTTTTTGCTCCTAAATAGGTGGCGCCACCTTGGTGGGGAGTAACGCGGTTCGCATATCGTCGCATCCACGGTTATCACCTGGGGGTTGAAGGTTACGTTCTTGGTGGTGTCGGAAGGCGTGCGGCACATACTCCCAGAGTCGACGCTGCTGCTGGGTTGGCTTTGACTGTGGACTTTCTGGAAATGGATGGATCTGTGCTCCTCGTCTAGGCTTAAGTCGATGGCTAGGTTAGAGATGATGTCGGGGTCTATTTCTTGAGGCGAGCATGGTGACATCACCTAGACAATTTAAAAAATTAATGTTGGTAGTATTGAAAATGAGAAAGTATTCTACAGGTCTCTCGAAATGAACAAACATATAAAGCCATATACGTGGATGCCTGTGTAGACCTAGGGAATCAATATAGTGACAGAAGTATGGGATCAGGACACAAGGGAAATGAAAAGGCTGTATAAACAATTCAATAAAAAAACGATCGGCCAAATTTACGGAGGATCCATTATACCAAAATAAAAAGGCCTTTAAGAACACTAGTAGTGAAGGTATATGTACAACACCATATTGTTTATTTGATTTTTTAAGACATTTTCCATTTTTTTTGTTATTAAATAGATTTATTTATGCTCGACTGCAATTAAATTATGTTGGTTAACCAAAAAATTACCTGCGGATACATTGATGGGGAGGACGGTTTGAAGTAGCTGGAAGATGGGCTCTCGCTCATCTGTTCCTGCAGTAGATCGAAATGTGATTCCAAGAAATTTGTTTCGGAATTGAAGTAATCTTTACATCCAGCACTCGCTAGCACATTATCCAAAATATCCTCAGCGGACTGAAATTCGCTATCGCTGTTTTCACAACCTTCCACCCTACGAAATATGAGACATTATAAACTTATGCATAATGAGCGGGTACAAGAATTAGCGAATACGAAATATGACCATATGACTAGGATCAAGTTGAAATTTCTCTGTTAGCCATCCTGGAGCTCTTATTTTAAAATGTCCGTTTTTTAGAATTACTTTGAAAGTTTGATTTATTATTCTCCAGTTGGGAATAAAAAAGAGTTATGAGCTAATTATAAATGTAAATTCGCGAGAAACACAGTACTGTCATTAAAGTATAGCTTACCAATGTAATATAATATACAGGGTGTCCCAGTAATTCTGTGGACATGGAGCTACTATAGCTTCTTGTGGCATAAATAAGTTGGTTTAACTAAATTTGCCTCTATTTCAAGTTACCTCTTTTAGCCGCTAGGCTACATCAACGTTGGCAAAAATGTTTTTCAAATAATTTTGAAATTTAAGATTTTGCTGAAGTATGGTGTACTAATTTTTCGATACAGACGTCAGTTTATGACATTGTAACAAGTAATACAGTCTAGGAAATGGAGTGCAGTTCGACGACGAAAGATTATAAGTAGAGAGCCCGCTGTATAGATTTCCTATGAATAAGATACATGAAAAACTTTGTATGAGTGAGTAAGTACTAGCACAGACCTACAGGGTGCCAATTTGTCATATAAGCAAATTTTACCTGCGTCATGGAATTTTACCGGAAGTGACATCAAAATGGGAGGATGCGGGCAAATAAGAAGAGATAGCCCATTTTTCTTGATAACTAGGAGGCTTGTACTTTAACTTAAAAAAAATCATGTATTCGATGACTTAAGAAAACAGAAAAAAAAACTTTAATCGAGGGTGTCTCAGGGTTGCGGACAAATTAAGCCGGGCACCCCACTACAATCTCATTGTATACTTCAAAACCTATATTTTGACGTTAGTTTTATTCATGTATTCGATGACACAATAAATCGTGACCGGAAGGGACATCAGAATTCCATGACGCGGGCAAAATTTGCAAAAATGAAAAGTGGCTCCGTGTATGTCTGTGGTGTAGTACTTGCACACTCACATAGAAATTTTCATGTATCTTATTCATAGGAAATCTATACAGCCGGTTATCCACCCATTACCGGGTGAAACTCGGTAATCGAAGAGAGCATATAACTACAACACTTTTTCTTTCTGAATTTTTTTTTGTATGGTGGGAGAATATGGAGAGGGGACAACTGTTTTTTTAATTCCCTCTACCGCGCATCGACCGGAAGTTTCGTCTGCTAGTGTAATTGGGGTATGTAGAGTTAGTATATCTAACTACATAGTGGACAGATATCGGTAAAAAATTGTTTAAAGAAAATGTGGTTTAAAGAAAAATGAGAATATAGAGAAGGGGATAATTTTTTTTAAACGAATTTTTACCGATATTTGTCCGCATATGTACTTAATATATGTACTCCCCAATTACACTGGCAGACGAAACTTCCGGTAGGTGCGCGGTAGAGGGAATTAAAAAAAACAATTGTCCCCCCCTCCATATTCTCCCACCATACCAAAAATTTTTAGAGATAAAAAAGTTTTTTAATTATATCTCTCTTCGATTACCGACTAATAGGGTGTGTGCACTATTATACGTATAACAATTCACTTCAAATAATGTATTAATATGAAGTTATATAGCTTCAATTCATTTTGATGATAAAAATAAATCGTTTGTGCATTTTTTCTTTTGTAAAATTTTTATATTTCTAAATCGTTTTGGCTTCGTTATTTTATTACAACGTACACATACACATTTTCGATTCAAACCAGTCTTAATTATTTCATTCTAAAATTAGTAGAATCAAAATAATGTATTCAACAATTCTAGTTTATACAAACTTATAGTCGACTACTCCCTTACAAAAACAGCTCGGTATAACCAACACAGTTTTCATAAATAACTTGATGCCCTCTAGCTGATGCAAAACAACTTACAGTAGAGATAAATCTACTAAAATTGACTTATTCCACAAAATTAATCTGTGGTAGCTCCATGTACACGAAATATGGGATACCCTGTATAATAAAAAGAAATTGCTAATAATCTGAAAGACTATATTTCTTGCGGGTTTGCATTTTTAATGAGCTTGTATTACTCTTGTTCTTTTCCAAATATATAATTCTTTAAGTTTTCTAGCTCGTCTTGTATTTACCCTTGTTTACTCCCGAACCCTTCACCGGAGTAAGTCTACAATATAATTTAGTTCCAGACCTCGTTACATACATACATAAGTGTACAAATTTCAATTCAATATCTTAAACCGTTCCAGACATAACATGCGGATAAAGAAAGTTACAGACCAGCAGACAGACAGGCCGAATGAAGTAAGTAGAAGTAAAAAATAAGATCACAGTACCTATACATGGATTCTGAAAATACGATGCTAAAACGTACACATTTATGTTTAACTTTTTCTAATGTTAAAAGCATGTATAAGTCCATTCAACGAAGTCCAAAAAAGGTCAAATAGAGGAAATAATTCGTGTAGTGGCCAATTTTTGTATAACTAGTCGGAAGGGGTGCCCTGAACAACATACTAAAAATCCTGGCCAGTGGACTGTCTGCGGCGGGATGTGGGTCTCTTATTACGTTTTTCTTAAATAACTTAAAAGCCATGTCCTCTAGCGAAAAAGTGTACTTACAAAAATTGTTCGTTTTTTATTTCTACATCACATGGTTGAAAAATATACGGGGTGTTCCATTTGAAAAAATTGAGAAAACTCAATTTAAAAAGTTCTTAATTGAAAATTAATTTTTGGCCACCCTGTACAGTGTTAGGAAATGAAAATGCTTAAAAAACATTAACTAGATGTCTCGTGACTGGTCTTCGCATAAGTTTTTCTTAAACCCCATAATTGTCACTGTGGCTTCAAAAAATGTACTGATATACATAGCATTCCATTTTAAAAAGAGGCACTTGGTACTGTAATTTCGTCTTGGCTCGACCTGTATGTTCGAAAATAATTTCCAGTTATAGACTTTTTATCTAGTTTACTTGCAACTTTTCTAAACATTTTGCCCCACCCTGTATATAATATTATACATGCAATTTCCTACAAATAAGTTCCTATTCATTTTTTTCTAGGATCAATATGTTTTCCAAAATTTTTTCCATCGTTCATTCTATAGGTGGTTGAAAAATTATTAAAAAAATTTCTACAATAGGTTTAGAATGTCACGAAACGTGAACATTTTAAATCTGAGTGAAAAAATATTTTTTTATATCTATTCCCTTTAGACGGTCCACCCTGTATATTTTTCAGTGAAAGTCTAACCAATTCTTCGGTGGCAGTAGCGTCAGCTATCTACCAAATTTGACTATTCTCCGTCAAGTAGTATTTTAGTTGATGCACCAACAGACAGACCGACAAATAGACAAATAGACAGACAAACAGACAGACTGACGAAATTGAAAATCCTACATTTTCGTAATCTACATGATCTGAAACATGAAAATCCGAAAAAATCTCGGAAGGTGATTTTTTCTCGGATAAAATACTTCCTTCCCTTCGGTATGCGATTTTTTCACCCTCTGTGTCTCGTAAGGTATTAATCCTAGAAAATAAAATTAATGCGAACTTATTTGTTTATCTCATTTATTTTAATATTGCATATAAATATTTTTTCGCTAGAGGGCGTGGTTTTCGAGTTATTCAAGAGAGACGCGAAAAGGGGACCATTAAACTACCCCCTACCCCCCTACCCCCCCGCAGACCATCCACTGGTCAAGACTTTTAGTATATTGTTCTGGGTACTCCCTCCCAACCACTATACAGACATTGGCAACTACACGAATTATTTCCCCTATTTTTGCTTTGTTGATATGACAAGAACAGAAAATGATATTATAGTCTGTTTTTAAACCAGGAGGAGCGTTTTAAATTTAACGCGCTAAATCTTAGATCTGTGATTGGATACGCCCTCGCCAGTTTTACACAATGCAATAGTATTAAATTTTGACACATTGTAAAAAAATTAATTGTATGTCATAAACTGTTTGGTTATAATTTCTATTTTATTGTTTGCATAGTATATATCAGTTTTTAATCCCTTTTGTATAAACCTAAAGGTAAGAGTGGCCAATTACTTCGTGCCTTTATATTGCGTAAATGGTACGGATGTTATATACAATACCTAGAGGTCAAATAGATGTCGATGCATTATATAATGTAATAAAATTCATACAAAAACATTGTAGTCATGTATTGTTGGTTGCCCAAAACGTCAAAAAGGTTTTAGTGTATTTTTTAGTTACTTTTATGGTGTGAATGGAACTTTCGTGTTTACTCCTCCTGGTTTAAAAACAGACTATAGAGTTGATTATTTTCGATTGGAAAAATCCCGAATGCCATCAAGTTTACTGCCCCTTATTCTTCAACAAAATTACACCATGTATAAAGTTATTACCATTTAATAAATATTAAAATAACATCAAGAATACGCTAACAGCAAAAACCTTTTATAAAGCTAATGAACTTCTACAATGTGAAACATTTCTTTAAGCAGTGTAAAAAAAAACTATTTTCAATAATGCAAGAGTTTTCATTTCTCTATAACATGTAGAGTTTGTTTAAATTTGTTTCTGTTTGTGTTTTATTGTTTTTATATGTTTTTATCAATTTTATAATGTATTATACCTACCAAATTATTATACAGTTTTTATAGAATTAATATGTCATACTACGAATCTTAATCTGTATTATTGTAATTTTGACTTGTGTAATGATCTTAATTGTATCAAAGACACCAATAAACTTTACTTTACTTTAATAAGTCAACATTATTTGTCAAATTTTATTATTCTTAGGACAGTAGGCCTACCCCGTTGAATTGTAGTTGCATTGCACCTAAGTAGACCCAAGCGCACGACTTCTAGTTAGCAAATGAAACAATTGAACATCAAAGCTTCTGCTTGCATGCGCTATTCATAGGTGTAATAACGGTCGCTTAACACGTCCAACAAGTCTTTTTATGAATTGAATTTAGGATTTTTAATACGTGTAGTGATTTTATGTGTAATATGAACTTAATCAAATTAATATTGTTGTGATAATAAAAACAAGTGTGCGTACGCTGGATGCTAACACAGACATACAATCCAAGGTAGGTGTAGTTATAAATCTTTAGGTAACTTGTTCACTGCCGTTTGTTTAATTATGTGGATATTTCGTTGCTGTAATTGCTTATGCCTAGGCCTCTACGTTTATCTAATAGTGACACTTGTGATTCAACAGTAATGAATACAATTTCCAGACAACTTTTGATAGAAATTTCAAACAGATGCAAGGCAGAATTTAAATTTATACATTTTTTAACAAACCTCTTCTAGAATTAAGTACAAAGTTCGATTATAAGGGTGTCCGAGCAAGGGAGTAATAAATTTAATAATTTTTATAAATACAAAGACTTATTTATTTGCTTACTCTAGGCTATAAGCATCTGACGTCATGTTTGCTTGGAAGTGATCGTTAGTTTTTGCGGTCAATATTTCATAAGTTATTTGTTTTTTGTGATTGTTTTTTGAGCTCTCAATAAATACAATTAATAAACAAGCTTTTAAAATGATGTAAAAATGCGTTTTTATATTTTGTGCACGTGGACGGCCCACAGAGCGGTTATGTATAATACCTAGTAGGTTAGTCATTGTAGCAAAAAAGGTATGAGAAATTGCGAAAGTTTTTAATCTTTGAGACAATATTGAAGGAGGTGAAAGAATACCGAAGCCGGTGTTCCGCCCCTCGGAATATTATTAAATTAACAAAAACCGTAAATTTGCAAAAACTTCTTGAAAAAAATTCTGAAATATTTGTAAACATTGGAGAACATTTTAATACTTATTAGGCATATTCTAAGTAAGTTTGCACCCTGATTCGATGACCCGAACATTGCATATAGTTGTTTTTTAACTTCATTATGATATATTTTGTGTAAAAGTATTGCCATAAGTTATACAAATGATTGTTTATGCAACAGAATAGAGTTACAAACCCGCTTGTAATTTTGCATCACTTTCTTTACCCCGGAAGATTTTTTTCACAATTTTTTTATCTGGCATAAACACGATTTTGACGTTTTAAACAATAAGTAGAGTCTAAATAATTGCGATAGTTTTAAAATTATGTTGCAAATGCTTGTAACACCAATGAATGACATTAACTGAATTTGCAACCTCGTAAATGTCCCGGAATTTAATTAAATTGCTTATTATTTAAATAATGAAGTTATGCTTGGCTAAAAAATTACATTCAAATAACACAATTTTGTAAAATTATGCAATTTTTTTAAAATATGCCTATAAAAACTGATTGAATTATTTTTTTTCCATGGATTTAACTTGTTGGATTCAAGTAAATATGTGCTTGATACTATCTCGAAAATATATTTACTTAGTTTAAGTACATATTTACTTGAACCTGCTAATTTTTTTGCTCAGTGCATTGTAAAAAAACACTTGAACTGCTATCTATTATATTATTTACGTAACTAATATTCTGAAAAAAAAATTTTCTATCCTTAGTTTTGTTTACAATACACTGAGCAAAGAATTTGCAGTTTGAAGTAAATATGTTTTCGAGATAGTATCAAGTACATATTTGCTTGAGTCTAACAAATCAAATCGATGAAAAGAAACATTCACTTAAAAGTTTTTATACAAGGTGGTTGAAAATTGTCTGCCGATATTTCTGTGGCTGATCGTATATCCAAAAATAATGGTAGTCATTTATATAAACCGAGGGTAATATGGTGTATAGCCTGCCGGTAGTCTTAGTATTATCAGTAAAATTTGGGTAATATTGGTAATATTAGTAACATTTTGGTAATACAAGTAATATCGGTAATATTTTAGTAATATTCGTAATATTTTCAGTATTGTCAGTAATAGTTGGTAATATTTGGTAATATTCGATAATATTTGGTAATATTCAGTATTACTCAGTAATATTTTGGTAGTACTTAGCAATTTGTATTCAAATTAATGTGTTTATAAAGATTCGCATCATGATAACGGAGGTAAGATATTGGCAATCTACTTTCCACGCATCTCAGTCCATAGATGAGAAATAAGAGCAGAATCAGAACAACTGTAGGTGCATTGGGTGCAATTGCACTAGGGGCACGGAAAAATTCATGAATGAACAAATTTCAACATGTATAAACTGCATGGTCTCACTGGACATACTGTCATATTGAATTAATGAACTATTAAAGTAGGTGTGTGGGAGAATAATATATTCTATAACAAGTTATGGAATGGCCCAAATTCCACACGAAAGAAAAGTGTGTAGTCCGAACCGAAGGCTCGGACTACGGTTCGCGAGTGTGGAATGCCATTCCAAACCAAACTTTCTCTAACAATATTTTAGAAATTATACAAAAATACTACAAAACGTCAAATGCCAAGCTAGAAATAAATATCTTTTGTTCGACGTAATCATATCAACCAAACCACTAAATGTGACAACGGCTTCTGATTTGTCGAAAGCCGTGCGGAATGATACTTGTTTCGACAAAATTTTTAGTTGTGGAATTTGTAGTTTCTGAAATAATGTTAGAGAAAATTATTTTTATTCTAACGCTGCCGTAGCACTTTGGATTTTAAGTTTAGTTAGTTAGTGTAGCGACTATTAAAGCAATTTTTCAAAACAAAAACCCCGACAAAAACCAATAAGGGCATATTTAATTCCACAATGACAGATAAGCGATTTGTGGAATTAGATATTTCTGTGACCAATCAGTTGTTGAATTTACAGTGTTAGAATATAGAGACCTCGGGCGCTAATTCGCATCTACTATTTAACGTTCCTAGCTTGGCGTTCGACAGCGGGAGAAGTATCTCCATAGTAGAACAGAGACGAACAAGCTGCTTTACTGTGAAAGTACAATCAGAAATTTGAGTAGAGCACGAGGCACGTTTCGATTTTAAATGGAAATGAGACTAAAAAAGAAGTTAGGCTATATTAGTAGTTGGTTAATATATAAAAAAGGCAAAAATGATAAATTAAAATTATCGCTTTAATACACACATTTTAGTGAATTAGTTTTATCTGTGTTACTATAAAAACAGCGACAAGAAACGGTGGCGATTGTATAAGGTGTGTACTTACTGCGTCGGTTCGGAATATAACCGCTTTAATGAGAATTATTACCACTGGTCTGACCAAACGCCGATCGTGGCAAATTTTGTAATTATTTTTAATATTGCAGATAGCCCTATCACGGACGGATTCGTTATAGTTTCTGTATAAAGTAGAATTCTGTTCCGCGATTTAAGCTAGCTAAATTAGGAGGAATCTATAATAATAATTTACAATACCTAGTTTTCGACCGTAAGTGGAACAAGTAACGAGGCATAATTATTTATTTAAATTGCATTTTTGGCATCGGAAAAAAACACTTCCTTACCAAATGGCATCTATCTACACCGAGATCTACAATATGCTTCTATAAAAATTGAAAAGTAAATGTGTTTCACGCCACCCTATTGTACAGTATGATAAAATACATGAATACTTAATTTTTATATACGAAAAACATTTTATTTTTCAATTAATACATTTCTTCGAATACCTAAAGTATATATTTTCTATGTTTGATATTTTTATGTTTTGTTTATTCCCTATTTGTAGTTTATTGAGAGTTTTATTGTTGTTTTCAAATTATTTTGAAATATCTACTCGCATAATAAATATATTAAAAATAGGTATATTTTTTTCCTTCTTTTTATGTACCATCCCACATTTTAAAACAATTATTTATCTTAATTCAATTTTGCAAATTGTATTTATAAGTAGTCTCCTAAGTAATATTCAAATAAGTACAGTTTATTGAAATTAATCATTCAGAGTTTAAAATTCGGTATCGAGGTCAGTCTTTTTATGTGTTCTTTGCGAATCATGCAGTAATATTTCGGTATTATCGGTAATAGGTCGGTATTGTTGGTAATATTACGGTATTGTCGGTAATATTTTGGTATTGTTGGTAATATCTCGGTAATGTTGGTAATATCTCGGTATTGTCGGTAATATTTTGGTATTACCGGTAATATTTCGGTATTATTGGTAATATCTCGGTCGGTAATATTTCAGTATTGTTGGTAATATTTCGGTATTGTCGGTTATATTTATAAATTAACGGTAATATTTCGGTATTGTCGGTAATATATTGGTAAGATAATACCAACAGTAATATGGTGTACAGAACTTCAGACAATGAGTCACCACTCGATATAAACCTATTTCCGAAAAGAATAATAAGGGAGATATACCCCTTAAAAGTTTTTCTACTATATGTTCAGACTCCTTTAAAATATCAAATTCATCTTTTAAGCTTAGTCAGGGGCCATCTGGGCACTAGCTTACATGGTATCAGTCAAACCCTCTCTTACGTTTAACGTGTACTTTTAGGGGGTGATTTTCAGTATTTTCTTCCAAACTTAATTTTTTTTTTCAAATTTCTCAAAATTATTATAAAAATTTAATTATCAGATCATTAGAAATAAAAAACGGTATTCTTATTGCATTTCGATAAACCAAGACGTTCTCGAGTAATTTGTGTTTAGAAGACGACGTACAAACAAGTTAATCATTATTATATACTCTTCGCCGACATTTACATTTTTAATATAATTGTTGTACATTCTATAGGATACTCTTCGCAGCTTTATCGTAAATAAATAATGTTAGTTTATATTAGCGAATGACCTTCTCTACACCCCCATATAACCCCCATAAACTTTTATAGAGGAGATTCTTTGAAAAAAAAATTCTTTAATTTTTTATGATCTTTGTATGGATTCTTGGCTCGCTGATCACGAATCTGAAGGCAAGAATAAATTTCGACTTAATGGCAGCTGTCAACAACTGTCAAATTTCACCAAGATGTAAGAAGTTGATATTAAATGTATATATTATTAAGTTTTTTGAGTTGCTTACGATTCTGAAGTCAAAAATGAATTTTGACATGATGACAGTTGTGAATAAGCTGTCAACAAGCTGTGAAGTATCACCAAGATGTGAAAAGTTGATATTAGATGCACATTCATAAGCTTTTAGGTCGCCCAATAAAAATCCGAAGTTGACGAAGTTGATCTCAAAATATCGCCATCTATAATATGGTATGGCATTGGCATTTGATTTTCTCATGTCAACAAAATCTGAACACATATTTGGCATGATATCACCGCCTACGGCATCCTTCGCGGTACTGATACAGAAGGTCTCTTGTAAGTAAGAAACTGCAGATGTCACTTGATTCTCTCATGTCAACATCCTATGTGAAGAAAACTAGAGCTTAGATGTAACGTGTTTGTATATTCTCATTGGCTAAGTTAGCATTTAACTCCCATAATACCTACAAAAATGATGGAAAATTGTTCACTTTCACACGTTCGTCCATTTTTTACTTTATTGCTCCTCTCTCTTCATTGACCATCAATTCAAAATCAAATGCCAATGACATACCATATTATAGAATGCGACATTTTGAGATCAGCTTCATCAACTTTGGATTTGTATTGGGCGACCTAAAAAACTTATGAATATGCATTTGATATTAAGTTTTCACATCTTGGTGATACTTGACGGCTTGTTGACAGCTTGTTGACAACTTTTTGACAGCTGTCATCATGTAAATATTCATTTTTGACTCCAGAATCGTAATCAGCAATCCAGAAAACTTAAAAATATACATTTAATATCAACTTTTCACATATTGGTGACACTTGACAGCTTATTGACAGCTTATTGATAGCTGTTATCATGTTAAACTTCATTTTTGACTTCAGAATCGTAATCAGCAACCGAGAAAACTTAATAATATTCATTTAATATCAAGTTTTTACATCTTGGTGATACTTGACAGCTTTTTGACAGCTTACTGACAGCTGTCATCATGTCAATATTCATTTTTGACTTCAGAATCGTAATCAGCAACCCAAAACTTAATAATATACATTTAATATCAACTTTTTGTATCTTGCTGAAATTTGACAGCTTGTTGACAGCTGCCATTAAATCGAAATTTATTCTTGACTTCATATTCGTAATCAGCGACCCAAAAAAACCCATACAAAGGTCATAGAAAATAATTAGAGATTTTTTTTTCAAAGAATCTCTATAAAAGTTTATGGTGGTTATATGAGGGTGTAGAGAAAAATTGACGAGGTGAAAAAAATTTCTTTTGCAAAATTTGGTTTCAGCGCATCAAAGTATATAAATGATAGGTCTGATTGCAAAGACAGACAATTTTTTTTTCTTTGTAGACCTGTGTTATATACTCTTTGTTTTTTATGCTTTTTCTTTCTACATTTTTTTAACAACGCTCCCCAGAAATGTGGGATTGTTTTCTTTATAGGGGTTTCTTTTGTTTAATAACAAAAAATTAAAAAATTAGATTATTTTAAAATTTAAATAATTAATAACTTTCCTTTCGTTCAGAAACAGTATGGCTCTTCTTTTAGCCAACACTAATTAATTAAATAACTTACGGGGTGTGCGTTTTCGGGTTTCTCTACTTCAATATAAATAATTATAAACGTTACAGGAATCCCATACTATGTACTTTTATGCTTTATCACGTATTAAAATATGAGAAATCACTTGAACAAGTCACATAGATAACAAATGGTAGACTATTGCCAATCTATGTTTTTAGAGTAACTTGATCCCGCTGATTCCGAAAATTTCGGTTGTAATCTCTAATTCGGGGTTTAACCACCCCTAAAGGTATATAATATATCGAGAATATCGCCGTAAGAAGTGAACTGAGAGACTAGCTCATTGGCGTGCAATGGGGGGTCTAAAATGAGACATATTTAACAAAAACAACAAAGTAGTTAATCATAGTTGTTCAGAAGGATATTACTTTGCGTTATGTGTAAAATATATTTAGATTTTCATTGCCTGTAATGTCAGAAATATCATGGGCGTAGAGAAGGGGTAGCCGTCTTTGATTGATTTTTAGGAACTCATTCTAAAATCGCTCCTAGAAGTAGATCATATCAGTTTTTGACAACCTATCGTTTAAGGGTAATTCGTCCCCACTGTTGTCAAATACATTTTTTATGTCTTATTTATAATAACGTCCTGGCCGAGTTTAGCCATAGCTACTCCACCACTCAACTAGGGCGCGTACACAACACACAAACACGATTACAGAACAGCCGTTCCCAGCGGCATCGCCATCTGCCCCCAGATGAGACTCGAAATCAGGAGTTACAGCAGACAACTAGACCTGTTGTGCCACTCAACAGATGCATATAGTCCACTGTTACCATCTCAATAACATTTCTGAAAACGCCTCTAGCATCCATGCCTTGGCCAGGATTCGAACTCGAGGCCCCATGATCCGAATAACACGATTTATGATGTTTAAGATTTTTCGCGACATCGCTTTGTAAAAGATTCTCCAGTTTCAAAATTACACTGACCCGTTTTTAATTCCCTCGCACATCGAAGGGAAGTATTGTATTCGAGAAAAGAATCACCTTCCGAGATGATGTCACCGAAGAATTGGTTAGACTTTCACTGGAAAATATACAAGGGAATAGATAATGGAAATATTTTTTTTCGCTCAAATTTAAAATTTCCACGTCTCGTAACATTCTAAACCTATTTCAAAAAATATTTTTTTGGATATTTAAAATAGAAAAAAAAATTGAAAATTTTGAGTAAATTGCATGATGGAAAGAAAGTTCTTTTTGCTCGAATTTAAAATTTCCACGTTTCATGACATTGTAAGCATATTTCAAAAAAATGTTTTTATTTTGAAAATGAAAAATAACATTTTTTTAACACTTTATAAAATGGATGATGGAAACAAAATTCTTTTTTCACAAATTTAAAATTTCCACGTTTCATGGAAACATATTCTTTATAGGATATTGCAAACAGCAGAAAAAAATAACTATCTGTGAGAACTAAAAGACAAACTATGTGTAAAAATATTAATAAAATCTTTGCGTTCTTTCGATAACCTGAATTCTGGTTATGCTAGCAAATTAAAATCCTAAAATAAATTTGTCTAATTTCTTATTTGAAAATTCTCATTCTAACACTAGCATCCACACAGTCCCCTACGTCTTTCTGATGAGCTCCAGAATAAGGGCGAAAAACGTTTCAAAAGCATTTCCAAGAAACAGAATGATAGATTTCATGAAAATGTAATCCATTAGAATGAAAAATGTTTAAGACAAGGTAGGTAAATATATTCATTTTGGCGATTATAATTGTCATAGGTCATTTCTTAATTAATAATTTTTCAGAGTGACCGTCTTGTATGAATAAAGAGGGAAGATCTGTGTAAATACCTTTACCGATTTTTTATCTTGTGGTATTTTTTCGAAGATGCGTTACCTCAGATAAGCGGAACAGTCCTATATCTTCTACCGCGCATAAGGCTAGGCGCTGACTAGAGACTTTTTGTCTCCGTAACAGTTTGTCATCGTGATGCGGCGTCAACATAATACAAAATTTTTTTAATTATTTTCGAATGTCCATAAGGACTCTCAATCAGTATTTTATTATCTGTGTCTTCTTGCTGTATTGTTGAAGCCATCATTCACAAAAATAACCTAATTATTTTCAATACACCAAAAATTCACATGTGGTACGTGACAAAAAGTTGCCTACTGAGCGTACTTCCATGGTAACGCCCACACTGCGGTGACAAGAAATCACAGGACAAAAAGTTTCGGATGTCGGTGACAAGAGGGTGACGTGACAAAGTGTCGTTTTTTACGTTTAATTTTTTCCGACGTGTTTCAAGAGCGCTAATTATTGGGATATCTTCGAAATTCACCACTGATACTAGCGTTTACAATGACATTTTGGCGCCAATGAGAACAGATATGGTGACATCAAGTGATACCGCATCACGATGACAAAATGTCACGGAAACAAAAGTCTCTAGTCAGCGCGTAGTCTAAACGATCAGATTTAGTTTTCTGACACAACAACACACATGCACTAAAGTCAATACCTTCTGAGCTAAAACTAACAAATGAATCCATTCTAATGTCTATTCTGAAACAAAAGGAAATATTAAAAGTCACGCATGATAGTTGCTTACCCCTTTTGGACGCTCGTGGAATTTCAAACATTACAAAATGACGAAAAATATATTTTACACACAATGTAAGGAAATATCCTTCTGAATAACTATGATTAACTATTTTGTTGTTTTTTGAAATATGTCTCATTGTAGGCCCCATTGCACGCCAATGAGCCAGTGAAATTACATCATTTTAAAGAACATTTTATAAACTACATTTCAACTCCCTTGACATTTTTCTCTCAATTCAGTTCATACAAAGATATTCTCGATACACTGAAAAAATGTACTTTTAGGGGTGGTTTTAGAATGGTTCTACCCCAAATTCGTGATGACGCCCGAAATTTTTGGAATCAGTGGGGTCGGGTTACTCTAAAAAGATAAGTTGACAAAAAGTAATGTGATTTGCTTCTAAGAGTGATTTCCGAAGGCTTTTTAGAAAATTGAGCCTAGACTATATCGTCTTTTACTTACCCACAGTAGTCGTCAGTGGCTTTACATACGCTAGTTGCAGTACTGCTAGTACCACCTCCGCAGCATTTGTTACTACTTGAAGCTGATTCATAACTAAGATTACTGCTAGACGAACTCTCAGTATTATTATTAATGAACAGTCTTGTAAAAGTTTTGGCCCTTTGGAAGTTTCTTACGTTTCTAATATCGTCCGCGCAGGTACTAAGGCTACCTATGATTTTTGGTGTGCGACGCATTATCTGAAAAAGCAAAGAACACAAATTACAAATACAAATTAGACTATTGAATATATCTCAATTTTTTGGAAATACGTAAATCAAGATTTTCGAAATTTTGAGTGTGAATCGATTGTTCGTTTTTTACTCGTGATGCCGTTGTTTACTCGTGCTTGCTCGTGGTGTTTGTACAGGGGGTTGTATTGTTAAATTTTTGAATCTTCAGAGCCCTATTCGTTTGGTTATCTTTGATCGTCTGTTGTATCTGTTTGCCCTTTATTATTAACAGCGAAAAAACGATAAAACATAAAATCTGAAAAGGTATTTACTGCAACGTGAAATGAAGAGGAATCTTGCACAAACAACGAGCAAAATATTCACATTCAATAATCTTTAAATTTTGATATTGGGGAGCTATATCATGGAGATCATCAAGATAAAAAAGGATCATCCGATGCTCCAAACCGTTTTTAAGATAGGGCAGTTGAAAACGTTACAAATCTGGCGTATCATTATCATCGATTTGGTTAAAAATTAGGGATCCGTAAAAGGAGTTCATTACGAAAAAAATCCTTGGACTAAATGTATAGGTTACTTGAGGTCCAAAGAACGATTTGTCAAAGATTTTCGGTCACTTGTTTAACTATATTTATTTTATGAACTTTCTTAATTTCCACTGATGTTAATTCAACATTATTATAGTTTTAAGCGAATATCAATGTTTCCTTGGACATCTCAATGACTTATTTTTGCTTAAAAATATATCCGAAAATCACGAATTAAATGGTTCCTCATAGTTCCAAAATTTGGGGAATTTTTTATCAAGTCAAACTGTTATCAGCGTCCACGGTCGCCTCGAAAAATTCTAGGACCAAGTTTTTCCTGCTCTTTGGTATCCCAACTTTTTACGTTTTATCATCCAAGGTTACTAACGATTCCATTATTTTTTGTTAGAAGGGGCCTGTGATGCCCACAGCTCCTATTTCTGGCTGTAGGACCCCCTAAAAGTATTAATTTTTGCCACTTTCTTCTGTGGTCTTTCTCCAAGGAGGGGGGCTTTCATGGACTTGAATATGTCTCTTGGTCTAAAATTGAGCTTCAGTTGTTTTAGAGACGGACGTAAGTAAGTACATTTCTTTGATTGCATACGCGTGGAAGCTGATATATTTCTTTTGGTCTCATGTATTATTACCGACTTTGCCATCCTAAGATAGGTAATACGGCTAACTTGAACTATTTTAAATATATCCAGTGGGCGTCTATTCTGATGAAGCTTCTGTGAAAAAACAAGTTCTTCCATTGAAAGTAACGACCTTTAAATCGTTACTGCACGCTTGCACTTTCAGACCCACGGGCAAATGTTGATAGCTATATTCACCATTTTAGAATTTTATACCGATCTAAATAGATCTTTGGTTACATTTAATTGTGACCGACAATATCTAGGTTAGAGCCCTAGCTAGAGCTACAGCTTTAGTTCTGTTTGATTTCACAAAAGCTTTCGATAAATTAAATCATCAGCTTGTATATGCAAAGTTGCACCATTTTATTTTTACCGACGTAACTGTAAATTTTATCAAATCTTATCTGACTGGTCGTAGTCAGAAAGTTTTTATTGAAAGTAATTATTCTCGTAGACAGTTTATATCATCGAGTGTGCCTCGAGGCTGTGTATTGGGGTCTCTTTTTTATCTCGTCTACACAACATATGTGTTTGTAGACATACAGCCCTGTTCTTTGCAAGCATATGCTGGTGATACACAACTTTATTTCTCATTCGATCCTAGCAATTACCGCACAGCTACAAACTTAATAAATTTTGACTTGCATGAGATTTATAATTTTGCTAAAAACATAATTTAAAAATTTACACAAATAAACCGACAATAATGATTTTTAGTCAAAGTATGTATCACCAAATTCTGTGTAAAAATATAAATACTTTATTCAACAATAGTAGGCTCCCAATAGTAGAAAGTTCATAAAATGCAGGTATCATGTTTGAATCAAAACTCAGATTTGTAACACATGTTAACAAATTGGGTTCAAAGAACATATGTTGTTCTGAAATTTCTTTATGCTAATATGCATATTATTAATTATAAACTGAGGCAAAAACTATGTGAATCTTTTATCTTTACTTTTATATGCTATTAATTATGGTATTATTGTGTATTTTCCTGTCTCAACAAAAGTACAATAAACAGGTTACAAAGAATTCAAAATATTAAAATATTTTTGGACTAGAGATTTCTACATGTTTCACAAAAACCTTTGTAACTTGGGTTAAAATTCTTGAAAATACCCACAAATATCACCTGTTGATGTTTATTCATAGAGTTTTTTCTACTTCAGTACCGAATTATCTTAAGCAAAAATTTGTAAGTCGAAGAAGTATCCATAATGTATATATAAGATCTACTGATATTTTGAGCATGCCACAACAACCATGCCATTTTTGTGCGCTCTTTCTCCTGCAACGCTACATCAAATTATAATCTGCTTGAAAATTGTTTGAAACATTTTTGCATAAATACATTTGAGGGTAAAATTAAAAAATTATTATTTAATACATGTAAAGCTGTGTTAAGAAATTGTATGTCTTTTTTCTAATAAAGACCATTTATTATCATTATTATTATTATTAATTTTTTTTTACCACAACTTGCGTTGGTAGCATGACTTCTGTCAGACACGGGTCCCCTAGAGGCCAGAGTGTCCGTCAGTGGCTAACGCACGGCGAATAGTGCGACATGTCTATAGTATGACAGATTTCTGTGATAAGGTGATTATTTTTTCCTAGTCTGGTAGTCCCATTTTTTTCTAGATTGTCAGGTAGGTATTTGTCCACTAACTCGTTGATTATTATTATTATTATTATTATTATTATTATTTATATTGGATGTGAGCTCACCCAACACAGTTAGAATCAATATTTTCCTAAAAAACCTACCTTTGGAGTATTAATTTCCACAATGACATTCGTCGTCACCAAACTAGTTCTAGAACTAATACTAGATAGCTCCGACAAGCTTTCCGGACTCGCCAACGGTGCCAAACCTAGCCAATCATCGTGAATCAAATCCACCTTGGGACTCGTACAACTCCTCAAACTCAAGCTAAAACTCTTCGTGATCGAAGGCGGCTGATGGTGGATGGATATAGGCGACGGCTCACTCTTGTTTGAAAGGTCTGACCTGGGACTTTTCAAGCAGAGGAAGTTCGGAGTGACTGGCTGAATCGATAGCGGTGAGGGTTGGCTTCTGGTCGAATAGTATCCATTGGTGACCGAGGAGTTGCTTGATGGACTTTGGAGGGACGTAAAGCTCGTTTCGAGGAAGAGGTTGGGGTTGGAGGAAGCAGTCCAGTAGTTGGCAGAAGGTTCACTGATGGAGGAGGAACGCTGAGGCTTTTTGGGGCCGAGAGTGGTTACAACCTGAAAATGAAAAATTTTAACCTGCTGAGTTTCTTTCTGGTGCACTTTTTATCAGGCGTTTTAACACTGTTTTGTGAAGATGCAAATTATACTGGATGAAGCAAATCGACCCCTAAGTTTTACAAGTATCGCGGAATCAGAAGACCGAATCAGTTTGAAAAAAAATAGTATTTTATTATGTAAATAAGTGCTTTTAGTAAAATTAAATCTAATTAATCATCCCCTGATTATGTCGCATTGATTCACGGTACTCGCATTCAATGTGGAGATTTATTATCAAAAAATCATTTTTGAGAAAAAGTGTCATTTTGTCATAAAGCAATTCAAACGTTAAAATGTAGTCAGGTAAAAAAAGTTCTCTTATCAAAATTGTCCAGATAATACAAATTAATTTTTTTTTTCAAATTAAAATCCGGTCAGATCCTTTTAAAAAATTGCCGTTTGATTGCAAAAATAAAATACCGTGTATTTTTAACATTTGTTATTGTTTATTCACGATTGAACATTGTTAGAAAATATATTCCAGATTATTGTTAAATTTTCGAATTCTAATTGGACAAATTTTCAAGATTGTAGAGTAAGTTGTAAGAAGTAAATCGATATCAAGGAACTCCCAATATTGGCTTCTTGTTTGGGGGTGGTTACCACCCTTTCTGGAGGAGTGAACAAGAAATAAAAGCTACTTAATCTGATGTAGAATCAAAGGTATATAATTTTTCATGACAGTTTGAGGTCATAACAATTTGTAGATTGTGATTTTAACATTTAAAAATTGTCACCTCCAGAGTGTTTCTCGTAAATAACTTAAAAGTATTACGTCTAACGAAAATGTAATACAAAAAATAAGATTATAAAATGACAAATATTTTTGTTTGTTAAATTTCTTTATGTTGAATAGTTCCAAAAATGGAAAATATCAATTAAGATGTACGTAATTTTTCCAGCAGTTGCACCTTCAAATTTCATCTTGTAATCTACTGGACATTTTCTAATATTTCACAATCACCACAGTTTTCCCAAAAACGAAATCATGTCTAAATAGGGAATTGTTACGAGACAAGTTTAGTACGAACTTCGTTCTTTGTCATTGGCACTTTTAAACGTTCAGAAGAAACGAATGACATGCATGTACCAGTAATTTGCAAAAAACTACAATTAAAACTAAGTGTAAGTGTAACAGATCTCAATACAATGAATTTAAAAGAAAAAACGTTCCCTCAAAGTTATTTTAGCGTTTCTAGTTTTGAGGCACCTAATAAATGTATTGTTACGCATTGGCACCCCCAGGTGTGGGTAGCATGAATTTAATAAGTAGGGATTGTATTCATTAGCATGTCTCCACACCCAGTTTGTATGCTCTAGAAAACGTGCAATGGAGTTTTAATTATCACTTCAAAGATGGCGCTTATAGTACCTACGACTTGAATGGGCTCTTAAAGAAATCAATCAAATACTCTAGAAAGTGCCGATTCGGGGCTTTAGACCCCATCTGATGGGATGTATAACACGACCGATTCACGGCAGGGAGGCAGTTTTTAAATGAAGTTCTGTAAAGTTGAGATAAATCCAAAGCGATCCAAAATGAAGAGTAAAGTGAAGTATCAGATAATAAATATAAGGTTATATTTGTCTAGTAGTAAACGTTTTGTGAGTAGTAAGTCAATAAATAGTGTGTTAGTGTTATCTCGTGTTATAATTTTTGAACCCACGATTTTAGAGGTGTTTACCATGGGGTGGAAACTCGGTACAGTACAATTATGCATAAAAGCAACAAAAATATTGCAATGTAAGTATGTCGAAACTATTGATCATTAACAGTTTGGCAGCAATTATAGTTAAAGTGCATCTAGGGTCTCTGCTGTAACCTGGAATCATTTAGTACTTGCGAGTTCGTTTAAATAAAATTATTGGGCGTTGGCATGCTTTGGTTTCTAAATAACAAAAGAGAGATAATTAAATTTAGTGTCAAATCTGGAGAACTCGCCGGCCACACAATCATTTTCCTTCGAACCTATTTCGAAAAATATATTTTCGTAATATTATACTGCACCGGAAATGCAATAAAACTTTATGATGAATACTTCCTACCCCTACAAATAATGCAATATGCCAGGTAATCAAATACTTTAAATCTGTTGCGCTTACACCTTTAAATTTTGAACTGATCAAGAATTGGACAGATCAAAAGCACAACCCTTTCAGCACCTAGTGTAATTTTCTTTGTGTCATATTTATTCAAATGTGACATATATAATTATTAAAATGTAGAACAATGAACATTGTACCTATAATATCTAAATGTTAGAAACAAAACAGCATGCAATTTTCATGCGTTCCATGCAAAATGCGAAACAAATCACTTCACACAAACCTTAAAACACTTAGATTGTATTTTGGAACAAGGAAATGTAGATTTATGTGTTAAGTATATTTTGGCAAATACATTGGGGGGATGCTACAGTGGTACTCGTTTAATATAGGCGTAAACTGCCTGTTAGTACCTATACAAGTATACATAGGCATGCCAAGGACTAATCGAATCAAATGGCTTTGTGAAGTTGGTCCCCCCATTTTTGAAATTAGAACATTTTTCAATGCGAATCGTTTGCTCGTGATTGCTCGTCGTATTCTTTCATTTGCTCGTTGCTTAAATTAGGAGAAACACAAAGGGGCTTGAAATTGATAATAGCCCCCCCCCCACTGCTGAATTTTTCAATCTTTGGTACCCAGTTCGTTTGCTCGTATTCAATCGTCTATTGTTTTTTATTGCTCGTCATTATTTACAAGAAAAAGAAAGTCAAAATGATAAAGGGGCCGGGGGGGGGGGGGGATTATCTAAATATACCTAACTAGCGTGTTTCTTTGTGCTATTCATACGTTCCTCGCTTGCTCGTGTTTGCTTGTCTATTGTCTTCGTTTGCTCGGCATTACTTACAACGACGAACAAACGAATAGCACGAGAAAACATGCTAGATAGATACATTTAGATAATTCTGCCCTATCATTTTTTTTTTCGGTCTAAATAATGACTAGCAAACAAAGACTATAGACGAGCAAGCACGAACAAACGACGAGTAAACAAATAGCATGAAGAAATGTGCTAGTTAGGTACATTTAGATACTTCGCCTTTCCATTATTTTTATTGTTTCGTTGTAAATAATGACGAACAAACGAAAATAACAGATGAGCAAACACGAGCAAACGAACTGGACACTGAAGATTTTAAAATTCAACAGTTTTGGGGCTGTTACCAATTTCAATCCGTTCTAGGAATCGACGAGCTATCACGAGCGAACGACTTACATTGAAAATGTTCTAATTTCAAAAATTGGAGGGCCCGGCAACTTCACAGAGCTATGTTAATTATATCATTTCCTTAATTATCTTTTTAAGACGTTTCACCACATCTCTAGCCTCGTCTAAAAATAAAAGTAGCAGCTAGAGGAGTTTTTTTGACCAATAGTATAAATAAACCTAGACTAAACATTATATTCTTCGCTGTCTTATTGGACATTTTGTTTTAGTGTTGCACATTCTATGGGATACTCTGCACAGTTTTTTTGTAAATAATGTTAGTTTTACATGTTTTTTTTTAAATTATAAAACATTAAATAATATATATCTTTTAACATTGAAATCATTAACAACTTTTTTATTTATTGATTGATTTTTTTTCAAAGACAATGGGGTTCTTCCTCTACTGTCCAGATTTCAGTACAATAGGATTGTTCTTTTTTAAGTTATCGTGCTTACCAGAAACGTGACGGGCGGACGGATACATGGACCGACAGACGGATATTTTGAAAGTTGTTCAGAGTTTAAACACCGCCAGTGATTTCACCATTTTATTCTACTTAAAAGCGGAAATGTAAGGAACATAAAGTAAAAAAATTAGACGGATCCAACTTAAAAGGAAAATAAAATGATTTATCCGAAAGCAAAATTTTAAATTAAGTTAATTGTAATGCTTGTGCAAAAAACTAATTTAGCGGCTTTTTCGGTCCCTAAAAAGTTCGCATCTTAGAATGAATCAAACCAAATGTTGAAAATTGAGGCTGAAGAAGCTGCAGCAGAAAATAATTGTTTGATAATAATTAGCAATAATATCAATATTTCTTTAGGATTTCCACTAAATTTGTGGTTTTATGAATTTATTCTTGAAACATGATATCGGCAAAAGGCTGAGATTTTGCTAGATATTTAATAGTCAGGTAGTAAACCACTTTGGGGATATAATTTCATGTATGGTCTAGCTTATTTTACAGTTATGGAATATAGGTACAAGGTACTTGTACTTACATTAGTAAGTTAAACAAAAAGTTTATTTAATGATGTAAGTACTAAACACCTTGTCAACATCAATTATTGGGATGTTTACGTGAAAAGAATCAATAAAAATGAAAAACCCAGATTTTTTTATTTTTAAAAAAATCGTGATTTTTAATTTTTATCAACCTGGACCTGCACCATACACAGCATCAACATGCCAGAATGTGAATATTTGAATACAACTGTTTAAATGGTAAAACAGTGTAATGATGTATATTCTTAAGTATGGACTGCAACATTATCTGTCTTGGCAAATACCATCTGAGCAAACAGGCTCTGCCAAAAGATATCGTGTTAGAACTTATGAAAACTTGTCGAGAAGGTGAGAGAATATTCCGTACCTATGTAACTTTTAGTTCAAGCCCCCTCGACACAAGACGCTGGACAACGCTATTAAAATTAGTTTGCGAATTTAAGAGAAAATGTGAGAGAAAAAACATCAGATCGAACACAGAATATTCGATATTTTTAAAAATTATGTATAATTAAATGAATTAGTAGGAAAACGTCAGTATGTCGTATACAATAAATTCTTCTTGAACTTTTGCTACAGTTTCTGGAGTTATTTGTGAAATATCCACTCTTATTTGTTCTCCTAAATCTTCTAAACTTTCCGGTCTATTCATATAAACTTTGCTTTTGTGTATCCCCATAGAAGAAATCGAGAGGAATTAAATCTGGAAATCTATACAGGCCGTCTTTATATTAAGAACATTTGGTGATAGTTAGTAGCTACCCCCAATCTGAAAATGTTGAAAAACCTCTTCTCGTAAGAACAGTGGGCGTTCTTTACTTACCTAAGGCCAGGCGAGCATGGACTATTCTGGAATCAAGCCATCATTATCTCCTAATCACAGGTTTACGAGCGGATAGGCGATCAGACTGGATTTCGTGTTCTCGGCTTAGTTGTAAAATAGGCTCGATAAATATTTCGTGTATTTCTACCCTTATTAGATTTCGCCAAAAAGAAGACAGAAAGGCAAGTACATCCTTTTATGAGTGCCAGTCAAGTGAAAAAATAGTTTTATAATATATGTATGAAGATTTGAGATTGCACCCTAAAAAAATTTCAGTTATACATGAATGAGCGATAGTTTTGATAAATTGCTTGATCCTGTCTCGCTTATACCAATATGTCGCTCGTAGATGTATTCCAAGTGAGGAAAAACCTAGAAACTACAAACATGTACCTCGTACATCGTAAATCGGTCGACTGAATACAGATGCGTTTGTGCGCACAGATTAAAATACATTGAGTTAATGAAATCGGCGATCTCAATGAGATCGAAAATTGAGTTTTGTCACAGATTTTCTACTCGGGCGATTTTGCGATCATTCATATTCACTCTCCATGCATGAAAGTACACGATTGATGAATCGGTCGATCGTGAAAGCGGTCAGGCGCACCTGGTCTAACAGTTAACAGACAAGGATGATGTGTCCTATACACGATACTCGCCTAATATTACACAGCTTCTACGCATACTTTGACGTACAAGATCGCTGTGTTTCTCTGGAGGTCACCCTACCAAGTGCCAGTCACGATGATCATCGCACAACTTTTCGTATCGAGGTACCAGTATAGAAAGGCGGATTCATGCTTGCCCCGTCACACAGTGGGGCCAAACCGAACTTTTTCAGACAAATTAACTTTCTGAAGGCATTTCATGGCCAAACAAGCTAATTTTTGTTTTGAAATACTCAGAACCAAATTCCTAATCGATCTCTCCAGGCGGAATTTTAATTTTCATTATGATTCTCAGAATAAAAATTGTTTATATTTCTTCAAAAAATAATTTTTTTTGAGTAATGTTTAATATTTTGACTTGAAATTTTGAGCTGTAATGATACTAATTAACCATCTTTCCTGTAAATCTCTACGCAAAGAGACCTATATTTCCTGAGATGTTTTAAAATTTTAGTAATTAAACGTTAATTGAGAAAACACTTCTAAAACGGCCACTTCGGGGGAAAAATTTAAAGATTTTTACTTTGACAGTACACTTGACAGTAGATTTGACAGCTGTCAAGTGCCGGGGTTGCATTGTGACATTAAATTCATGATTCGCATTCTTCAAATTCGTAAATAGAGGATTCTTTTGTTAAATCAGCTTTTTTGTGAAGAAATTGCGTGATTTTGTACTTTGACAGCAGATTGACAGCAGATTTGGCAGCTGTCAAGTCTTAATATTTTATGCTGACATTGAATTCTTGATCAGAATTTTCAAGAGCCCTTAAATAGGGTTTTTGTTCCTAACTCACATGTCATTGTTCAAGAAATACACAAATTTTATATTTTGACAGCAGGTAGCCAGGTGCCAACGGTCAAAACTAATAAAAACTAAAATTCCGCCTAGAGGGATCGATTAAGAATTTGATTCTGAGTATTTCAAAACAAAAATCATCTTGTTTGGCCATAAAGTGCCTTCAGAAAGTTAATATGTCGGAAGTTCGTTTTGGCCCCGCTGTGCGTAGCTCGTCGTATTTAACTGTGAAGTCTTAACTTAATTACTTCCACATCCACGTAGTGGATTGGAAGTATAGTAGTCGTAAAAAAAATATTTTTTTTTTTGTTGAACTAGGTTGAGAATGTCATGAAACGTTGAGATTTTAAATTTGAGCGAGAACTAATTTTCTCAGTCGGTCTATATTTTTTTGTCCGCGCACTTTCGCTGTTTTAAGCTATTGGCTTGAAATTTTGTACACGTGTGTATTATAACGAGATCTGGAACTGGATATTTGTTTGAACATATAAGGGTTGGGGAGGGGAGGGGGGAGTTGCAAATAGGAGTAAGTAAGAAAAAATAAGTTAAGCAAGCTGGCAAGAGTACAGAAACTTGGGATTTGGAGTATATACTAGAAGCCAAGGCCTCAGATTTAATATTCATCAAGATTGGTAACAATATTCACAGCAACCTTCATATTGTATTCATCCAAATAAACAGGATTTAAATAATTCAAACAGTGGTAGACATAAGCTGACTTCTTCAAAACTTTTAGATGCCTGATCTAAGCCTTTAAAGGCTCTAGAAAAATCCATATACACTAGATAGATACATTAATCTGGACATTCATATTCAGATGCACGATAATAAATTGAGTAATATAAAGTCGTTTTTCTATAATTCTGTAGAAATGCGATCGTTTTAATCGTTGTTGTAAATTCCAGAATGACAGACGCTTAAAAAAGTCCTGAAAGACTCCAAAGGAAAAAAGCCGCAAAAGAAAACTGCAAAAAAGCGATAGATAAAAGCTACTTTACACAAAATAAATATACATTAAAAACTGTCAACCATCTAAGCAGATAGATGCCGTTTCCGTGTACCACGGGGTTTTGGTTATGCAAAATTGATCGCACCTCACGGCTAAACTATAAGAGATAAGTGTATAATGAAACATATTCTTTATCTATATATTTATATATCAGAACCAAAAAGAAAAACTATCTGTATAAATATGAATGAAATTCTTGCATTCTTTCGATAACCTGCATTCTGCATTCTGCATTGTAACATTAGTATCCACATACTCTCCATGCATAGTAAACTGGTAGCTACAAAACTCCTTACGATCATGAAGATTCTGTTAAAAATGAGAACGAAGGCCTATACTGAATTTATTTACCTACCTTGTCAGAGACCATAACATCTGACCTTGTCTTCAAAAATGTTTCATTCTAATGGATTACATTTTCTTCTATCATTAATTTTGTTTCTTGGAAATGCTTAGCCTTTGAAATGCTTTTCGCCTTTATTCTGCAGGCTCTCATTTGTAACTGAATCTGCATGACCGTAATGAGTTATGTAGATTACTAGTTTACCCTGCATGGTTGCAGGGCACTATGTGAATACTAGTATTAGGAGCATTAAATAAAGTTCAGTGAATTATATTAAAAATACATTGATTGATAATATTGCATAAAGCATCCAGTAATGATTTTCGGTTGATAATAATGTGAATAGAAGATATTTGCTAATCAAATTAACACATTGACTGCCATCGAAATTTTGAAGTTTCCTCTACCAGGCCATAGTTAATTTGATTAAGAAATGATATTATATATTATAACCAAAAGTTCAAAAAAGGATAAACTTTTTGCAAAAAAATCGTGTGCTGGTCCCATAGGACACAAATACATACGTAAACAAATGGCGTAATTTATTTGTTTTAATATAAAAATTGACAAAATATATTTAATGAATCGCGCTGCCGCCTGCCTTCCTCTACTTTGCGACCATACAAAAAAGTGATTTAATCATCGGTTCTTATCTTGCCAATCGCTGTTAGCGATTGCTCAGTTGAAAGAACAGGTGACAGGTACCTAGCAGTTACGATGATCGCCGTTACATCTCTAATTGTGGGTTGGATTTTAGCAGTTTGCGTGAGTAGGCTAAACTTCAATATTCCGTGTAATTCGTTAGCAAAACTATTTGTTTAGTAATTTTCCTTCGGCCTAGTTCTTATTGAGTTTAGATTACGAAAAATGCCAAAATTAAAAGACGTAACGACGTGTTAGCTCATGAAAGAATAGAAAACTACCGGGAATCGGAGCAATGTAATAATAGTTATTTATTGTATAAATGTTTTAGATAACGTTTTATCCACGCAAGAAAATTAGACTAAAACACAAATGCTATACAACGTTTTATCCACAATCACGGTTATTTAGAATCAGATTTCCTCAAAAAATGATTTGACATTTCGCTATGTCAGCGACTGTAACGTAAAAAATAATTGAAAAAAAATTTAAAAAACTTGGAAATTGTTAAATGGTTGCGCTATTTAGTTTTGATTGTTTATCGATTCCATTTGTAAAAGTTTGTGAAGTTGGTGAAAAATGCATGAAACCGACTTTGTTCCTGAGACAATCCTTCGGGGAGCTGAAAAGGCAACTCTCCAATTATTGCCTTCGAAGTCCCGGGAACATAATGAAAAAGTATTTTCCGAATTTAATGAATTGAAAGAAAAACGGGGGTAATGACAATAAATGAGGAAGTTCTGCTATCGTATTTCTTAAATTTGAAAAAGAACTATGCAATTTCATCCATGTGGTCGAAGTATTCGATGCTGAAGACCGCTATAAATGTCCAGAAAAACATAGACATTGGAAAATATAGTAAGCTCACTGCCTATCTGAAGAATGAGTCGAGAGGATACAGAGCGAAGAAAGCTGCGGTATTGGAAAAAGCACACGTGGAAGAATTTTTGACAAGGGCTTGCAATCAAGAATATTTGATGATTAAGGTAATATCTCTTAACCTTTTAGACATTGTAGATAATAAACTTTGAAATATTTTAGTTTGCATTAATAATGGGGCTGTCTGGTGCCTGTCGTTGCTGTGAATTGACGAATTCGAAAATCAATGATGTAGAAGACAGGGGCACATATCTAGTTATTTCTATACCAGATACCAAATCCGGCGTCTCACGAAAATTCACAATTATGGAAGAAGGATTCTCTATCAGTACTGTGGAGACGTGTAGAAAATACATGTCCTTACGTCCGAAGAAGTTATCCAACGACAGATTCTTTTTACGATACACTAATCAAACATGTACTACACAACATTTTGTCGAAAGTTATAGCTGCCATTGCATGAGGTGCACTTCAACAACTTTACTGGCTAATAAAGGTGCTGACCTCACCACAATTAAACGACATGGTGGGTGGAGAAGTTGCGCTATAGCAGAAAGTTATATCGAAGATGCTATATCCAATAAGCTTGATATCGCAAGGAAAATCCAAGGTACTCCTGGTACTAGTCGTTCCTTACAAGAGGAGACACCCATTGTTTCTACAGATTTATCAAAAACTTCAACAAGCACTAAGCCGATGGCAACTACAAGTTTGTTATTAATGGAAACGAAGTGAAATATGATGAAACAAATAAGGAAATGTCTATTAATATAAATGTTGATATTAATATTAATAAAAATTAAATAAAATGTAATTGATTTAAGATTGTATTTTTCATTATTTCACTAGTGGACAAAGTAGTGTACTTTATATTTCTCATAATGTGATTGTGGATAGAAACATTTTTATTTTATTAGAAAAACCCCGGATTTAAAGGAATTGCAATAATTAGCAATCATTTGGAGGGTAATCGGGGTAATACCGAACATTCAAAATATTTGGCCATAAAGTGGATATTTAACAGTAGCCGTCAAAAAATGACTATTGACAATTTGGAAAGAATAATGATTTTATACCATGCAAATAGATATATGTAAATAAAATAAACCGATATTTTCTATTACATCTTTCATTAGATGATATCTTTTTTGTGTCATCTAAATCTGACCACAAAGATGCAAAGATCACAGTGTAAGTACTTTTTCCAATACATTTTCTCAGTTCCAACTGATTGTTATTTGTTATTAAAAATTTCTCTACCCAATAAAATAACTTTACAGAAATACGAAAGGTAGTATGTTACTGTTATAAACAGGGATAACAAAAGAAGAAAAATTACAAATTCACAATTGTCAAAACACAACATTGTTGTTATAATATTTCTCGCAAAATTAGTTATCAAGTCAAGTGCGACTCCGTTAACGCTGAAAAATTCCAACCCCTTGGTTATAATGACAATTGCCAAATAACAAACAGACAAATTCATTTTAGGGATATAATTGCTAGCATAACCAGAATGCAGGTTATCCAAAGATTTCATTAATATTTGTACAGACATGTTTTCTTTTTAGTTGTTGTAGATAGTTTTTGCTGCTGTTTGCCAAATTCTATAAAGAATATGTTTCATTGCAATTATAAGCGAACAAATAATAATAGTTCATTTTTAAATAAGCGAATACTCTCCCAAAGTTTCTGGGAGGATTTTGTTATGTATAACTTTAGTTCCATAAAATGTTAACACTTCTGTTACAATTTCTCTAAGCATTTTGCGTGGAGTGTCATGGCATACCTTTTTTAATTTTTAATTTTTTTCACACTAAATATTCGATTTATGACTCACTTTTCTATTTTCAACATTAACTTTCATCTCATTGTCGTGAAGAGCGTGAACTCCTTTACGACTCATTTCAAAAGAATAAAATTATCCCAGAATTTCGTTTGTTAAAATTGAAAACCAATAACTCCATCTAATAATAATGCAAATGATATTATTTTCGCTTAGTTCTTCCATTACATCATTTTGTATGCTTACTTCTAGTGAAAAGATATGACTCTAAAATTACACTATCCCTAACTTCTGTAACTGAATGTGAAGGGTACAAGAAAGGGTACAAACCGTGTCAGGTGTGTCTGGATAGATTGTGTTTTTTCAAGTAAAAAATGGTCATGTTAATACAATACCTTGTATCACGAGGTGGCGGTTTGGGATCAATAGGGGTCGTACCCCTATTCTGCGAACCATGCTGGCGTCGATCTCCTTTTTGCTGGACCTGTCCACACACCTTGCTATCAGACACCAATGCATCTCACAAATGTTATAAGTGCCATGCGTGGATGCAGGAAACAACCAACATGCAATTATCAAAATGATCAAAACGCCTACGTCTAACGTTAATAATAGCAGAATCGGTAATATACAGTGGAAAGTATAGCTTAACATGCTGAGCAAAAAAATATTATGGAGGCGCAAATGTAGTGAAATCAGGATTTTGTTGAGATGTGGTATTTTCTAAAATCATTACTTCTATATTATACGTCATGAAGTATCTATGTTTTACAAAATTCACTCAAGAATGGGGTAGGTTTAGTCGAAAACAAAAGAAGAAGAAGGAATAGTCAGAAACTTATGTTATCGTTTGTGATTTTCTTAAAGTTTCTCGTTTCATTTTCATTCAAGAGCAAGTTTATATATACATTATACAGGGTTTGATAAAATTGTATGCATTCAAGGTATGCATGTCTCTACTATGTTAACACATTTTTATGTTTGAAATGAGTTTATATTGTCGATGCACAAGCAGTATCAAAGAGTATACGTTACATACATTTTTTTTATACTCTTCAATGGAGTCCATCTTCATGAACGTGATACAGGTGCTTTTATTTCAATGTTACAGACAGACAATGTTACCTACCTTTACAAGAGGCTTTTTAGCTGAGTCTAGTAATGTTAAAGGATACGAACAGTTTTATTTAAAGCTACTCATACGGCTGTTTTAGACTAATTAAATGGGTAATTCTGAAGAGTTTAATGTGTTAAACTGTGACACATATACAATACGTTTTTAAGGAGGTTGAGGCGTTAGACGAAAATGATGAAAAAAATCTGAAATAAAGTTTTTTTATATGAGACAATTTTCTGTAAAAAATCCAAAGTCATTAGGAAACTCATACAGTTAAAAATGTTATAAAACTTTTACATGTAGTCTTATGGAAAATATGTCAACTTAGCATGCAAAAGGTACATTTTAACACAAATAACTAAATAAAACAGCTCCTTCAATCAATTTTTTTGGACATTTTAATTTATAGCAAATAACCAAATGTCAGCAATTTTGAAAACAAACTACGTAAAACATTGATGTTTTACGCATATTTTAATATTGTTTTCAATTTAATTAGGAGACTTTTAATAAATAAAAGAAAATTATTAAACATATGTAAACTGTCAAATTTCTTTTTTCGTTAATAATTTTTAACTGATTTTTCAATTATTTAATGATTTAATTTAAATTTTTAGTGCTTCTCATTTTAAAAAAAATTATTTACCGAAACAAATTTGTAAAATACACAGATATTTACATTTTTTTTTTTTTAATAAGTTTGGGAAAAACATCCAAAAGTTAGTTCATTAAGTAAAATAATTAAATCTACTTAAATAATTAATAAATAATAATAAATGATTTATTCATGCCTTTATGACAATGATAATTGGTATAATCGACTTATAACCTTTTGTAATAATTTATTATGGAAAAGTTCCTATTTAGAATTCGACTTACTTTTGGTTGGGACTGCAACGCCTCAACCTCCTTAAAAATTATCTTGGTCGAAGGTAGTCATGGGATTAAAAACTGCTGCCTTAGATTATGTCATTCTTTTGTGTTAGTTATGTCAAAGGTTTTCAAGTTACGTTCCACATGAACATCGGAAATAATGTCAACATGGAGGACAACAATTTAGCGGCCAGGTTCCTGGAGAACATTTCTGTATTTTATAAGTTAGGGGAAGATTGCTTCAAGAAATATGTAGAGGAAGATATGTACATAAACTATATCGACATTTCTATATCACTTTGTGTTAATTTGTTGCATGTAATCATACTAGTGTTTAGAATTTGATCCATAAAATTATAAATAACATTTTAAAGCACAAATAAATTAATTACATTCATAAATAAAATATATATTTAACATGATCTTTTTCGGTTTCTTGCCTCCATGTGAATTCTTGTAAATGTTTGCTGTTTAGTGATCGGTTTTTTCAATTTCATCATTTATGTCACATAAATATGCAGTTTCAAAGCGAATCATTTAGTAAAAGACGTTATTGTAGGCATACTTCTTACATCATAAATGCAGCTACAGAAACTTAATCTGCGAAATTCACTATACATTAAATGTAATGTAATGATGATTTCTGTGACAACCAAGAAACAAAAAAGCACGTTGCAATTTTAGATATTGCAATACATAGACTGGCTCAAAGCCTTTGAACAGTCTTTACTGCAAAGAATCCTCGCGTCCGTTTCGACCAATTACATGACGAATGAAGACAGAGAGAGCACTGCACATTCACATACATTATGTATCCATGGTCCCGTTATCAGATTTCTGAATGGAATTTGGTTATAAGCTCCATCTAGTGCTGCTACTAAAACCATGTTCCATAATCCAGAAAATATCTACGCCAGTAAATAATGCAAGAAATATGAAAGAATTATTATTATAATATATATTTGCTTATTTAATATTTATTTTTAATTTAAGAAGTTGAAAAACTAAGTTGAGTACTCCTCTGAAAGAGTTAATACGTGTTACGAATTGTAATGCATAGTGCATAGGTGTGAATTCCCGAATTTCTAACTCTTGTTACTTACTAATGGCTTACCGTAAGTACGTGTTTAGCTTACATGTTCCCAGAGAGGATATGTTTAACTTATATAAGCTATATTACAACTTTTGCATATCATTTTTGTCTGAAGGCTTGTGTGTCTGATTAAATTGTAAGAGCCTAGCTAACACTATGAATTCGAAATATGAAACTAGATATATTTATATATTACTATAATTACACAAAATATATTTGAGCAACAAGCAAGAGAAAAAAATTAATAGATGGAATTTAGAAGCGCAAGTGGTATTTGCAGAAATATTTGACAAAATAATCATGTCATATGTACGTCAATGGATGCATTGCGTTTTCCAGCGTTATACTGTAAATCGAAGAAACTGGTCATTTGCGTCTTTTGCCTTAACACGCCTCTGACGAGAACGACTATGTGCGTCTTTACTTCAGTTTTCGGTCTGTCCTCGTCTAGCGCACGGCAAAACGCTCTCTGTCTGCCGATATTGATAACTTGAGAAACTTCATATGACGCAATGCTTGGATATTTCCCTCATCTCGCCCAACGGTCGCTAGAGGTTCTGGTCATTATTTTCAGATTAACATTGCAAACACCATGCAACATGTTTTACAAATTTACTGTTGAATAGGTTGTATATAATATCTCAGTGATAAAACGAATAATAGAGCAAAGTTTTATTTTCTATATAAAGAAATATTTCTTGCAAATAAAACACAACATAACTTTTTGGAAAATTTTGTCCTGGGTTTAATTTATTATCATCTACTTTTGTTTTGTGGAAAGTATAATATTTCATAGGACGCGACGCTTGGAAATTTATCTCATCTCACCCAACGGCCGCTAGAGGTTCTATTTATTCATTATTTACAGATTAACATTGCAAACACCATGCAACATGCTTCACAGATTTGCTGTTGAATAGGTTGCATATAATATCTCAGTGATAAAACGAATAGTAGAACAAAGTTTTATTTTCTATATGAAGAAATATTTCTTGCAAATAAAACACAACATAACTTTTTGTTTTGTGGAAAGTATAATATTTTTACAAATATAATTGATAGAATTCAATGTGATTATTTATTTTCGTTATCGTCGTATTTATGGAAGTTAATAGATCGGCCAATGGCGTTTACGTACTCTTTTCAAAAAGACAACAATAATCATGTCTCTAAATTCAAAATTGACTAAATTTTACCACAGTTTGTGTAAGACTGACGATTTCAATATAAAACAGTCCTAATAATACTTCTAATTTATTACAAGAAAAACTTATATTCCCCAAAAATGACATTACAAATTTTACTGTCTTTTGCTTCCGATCGTGACCCGTTCTATGCCTTGATGGCGAGAAGGTCGGCAATGACCGTACAGCGTGAATCGCGAGGTGAGAATCGAAAATGGAGGCCGGCAGGAGCGAAGGCGAATCGTCATTTTTTGACAATTCGTGACAATTCGAAAATGAAATTTTCGTCCATCTATTTTTTTGCAACATGTTTAATTTTTTACTCATTTATGCACCACTAAGAGTTTAGTGGAATTCCACCTTCATTATAGATACTATCTGAACTGTCTTTGGAAAAAAAACTAGCTTTATAGAAATGATTTCACGAAAACTGTCGCTGCCTCCCCCCGGGCTATTAAGCTACATTATAACTGCCTCAATCTTTTCAGACGTGATTAATATTATTTGCAATGCAATTAGTCTTTGTTCGCGATCGTGCTTTTTTTTTATCGATATTTGTTATAATTTTTATATTTAAATGTATGTTATTTGTATTAAAGGGTTAAAAATATAAAAACAAAGCAGGGGAGAAAATAAAAATAAAACATTTAACAAAAACATTTAATTACAAAAAATTTAAATAAAATTTTGCTACAGGATTTAGAAAAATAATAATTATAAAAATAAAAATATTTAATAATAAATATTCACCAAAAAATTATTAAAAAACAAAAACTGATAGCTTAAAATTGCCGAGAGCGTCCAAATAAAAAGTATTATTTGTTATACTTTATTGCTAATAATTGTTTGGTGAATATTTGCCATACGATAACAAAACAAACGTAATTAGAGAGTTATAACAAAAATACTTTTATTAAGCGGGAAACTAAAAACAAATCATAACATAGAAACAATACAAAAATATGGTAACTATAGCATTACAGAAAAATATAAAAACAATCATTATTATTATTATTGGCAGAATAATACAAAACATACAAAAATATAGTAATACTTATAACAATACGAAATAACATTGTACAGAGTCCACTTTTATGGTAAGGATTTTAAGAGCGCATTTATGAAATAAAAATAAGTAAAATATTTCTGAATCCCCCCATTCTGAGATACAGCCCTTTAAGCATAGTACAAATTGAGAAACTTACTGCAAACTTCAATATCTCATTACAATATTGTTTTACGGAACCTATTTTTGCTTGCCTATCTCTAACATCTATCAAAAAACAAAAAGGAACTTTATATTTCCAGTGACGTCGCTACTGCAGAAATTACCATTAAAAACACAAATAATCAAATATTAACTTTGGCAACTAATTCAATGCTGGTAAGTGGTGTGTACCAATAAATATCGACGTATTGAGGAATCTTAACGTTAACCTTCTTATTGTAATAGAAGGCGTAACATTAAGGCAATAGTTTTTCTTCTTATTTTTCTTTTGGTATTTTTTCATACGTAAGTTGGAGAAGCCACAAGAAAAAATCCTCCATTCTTTATCGCTCCAAAGGCCACAGGTTGGTTTCCGAAATATATTGAAAGAATTATTGCAACTTGTAATTAAAAAGCGAAAGTGTCATTAAGAAATTTGATTTACATCTAAATTGAATTCCTAAAGTTATTGTTCAGTGGGAAAAGTGTAAAAATCAGTCCAGAAAGTGACTGGTTTGATGAACAATTTTAGACAGCTACAGAAGTGAAGTAACCACATAAAATGAAATCACTGCGTAGAACTACAGAAGAATCTTATAAAAACTGAAAAAGAGAAGATAGGCGGATACAAAAAACGAAGAAGATAGAGAGAATTAGAGAATGGAAACGGTAGCTTAGAAGAAATAGAAAAACATAAACCAAACAGAAACAAAAAAATTCTATCAAATATATACATTTTGAGAAATGAATTTAAACCAAAGGTAGACGTGTGCAAGGCTAACCCAGAATCAATTCTCTCAGAACTTTTGGGGAACGATGCAGGGCGAGCCCAATCGATAAACAATATGACGCCATATTTTTCTATTGAAACTTAGAAGTTAATGTGAAATAATCCCATGCGCTTTATTGGGCTCAAATAAACGTTTTTTGAATCTTGCTTCCTTTCCCTAAAGTTAATAGTCTAAAATGACGTAAATTATCTAGTTTTGATTGTATCTCTAAACTATTGATTTTTGGAGGCCTTCCTCATTGATACTTTCATCAGGAACATAAGCACTTACAATATATCATAATTTCAGAACTTTTTGCTGAAACCCAAATTTCATTTAAAGCGAACCTTTGTCAACGTGAAATAGCTCTTAATGCGTTGGTATAAAGCATAAAGTTGTTAGTAAATATAGCTACAGAATCTATCACGTGCATAAGCAGCACGCTCTTGGGCGATTATTTAAGCATAATCCGACTGAAACTACTGGAAGCAATAAACAAGCTAGAGATACTAGAGACAATTTCATTAAATGATATTGTCCCAGGTAATATGGCCAGTTTAAATCCAAAATGAAACAAAGAGTGTGAAATAACGAGAGAGAACGTTAGCAGAAATGCCATCATTAACAAATCATTCCAACTTTAAGTTTGAATGACATAGACAGGATATGATCCGTTAGATAAGTTAAGAAACATTTGCTGGATTTAAAAGTGTACAGTGGAACTTGGAGCTCTGTATTAACAAGTCAAAAACAAAGTTTTGGGCCGCTACAAACAATAGACGAGTGCGCGACATTGGACAGAATACCATAGACGATATTTATAACATTAAAACTGTTCCAGAATTTGTTTATCTGGGCTTTCTAGTTAGTGAAGATCACAAAACAACTGGAAAAATTAAACGGCGCATCATGTTGGCTAATAAGTGCTACTTTCGTCACATATAAAGAAGCACAAAGGTATAATCTATGAAACCCTAATTGTATCCGTTCTTAGACTTGGCTGAGAGGCATGGACCTTGACAAAAGCAGATGAGTAACTATCAACCTTCGCGAGAAATGTACTAAGGAAAATATATGGAGCAATTCGAAAGAAAGATGAGTGGAGAAGCAGATATAATTTAAAGCTGCCTAATATGTACAAATCATCAGGAAGTAAAGATATGACGATAGACAGGTTAATGTGAGCGGACCGTGTCTTTAGGATGGCTATTCTGTAATTTCAATGAATGTGGGTATTTGTCGTGAGAGAAGAGAGCTCACATCAAGTTCCCTCCCCAGGGCGAACAAATACACTAACTATTCTAACTATAGTGACTACGCGGTGATGTGATGTGATCTTTCCAGCGCTGCCAACATTTGTTCCCACATTTCAACCAATAGAAAAGCCGCATCGCTATGATCAAAGGTCGTGCGTTGTATGGTGGGAAATGCAACTTGTCAAAATATGAGTTTTTATGACATGCAAGAGCAGTGTAATATGTATTTTATAAAACGTCCCTTCCAACTCGTTGAATGGGGCCCTAAAACATTTTTTGACTTTGGTTGAAAAACAGCAACTTATGAGGCAAATTTCCGAATCAGTTTACAGATGCCAAAAGAAGCGTGGAAATGGTATCAACCATTTTAAATGCTATCGTTGGAAGCTGTAATAAGACTTCAGAGCAACGGCGGTAATAAAAAGTTAATTTGTGATATAATTGTTTGCACATCGGCAATATTCATCACACTTTAATTCTCATACTTTAAGTAACACAAAACCATCATCGTTTAACCAGACACAAAAAAGAACTTCAAATAAACAAATATCAATCCACAAAGAAATGGCAGTTCGTGTAAAACTGAGGTCATACTTACATTCTCTTACGCGTGAGCGGCCAATTCTCTCATAATTTACCAAGAGAACCAAGTAATGTGAACGTTCCTACAGTTAGAGATTACGCAATTCTTCAAATAAAAGTTTTCAGTGCACAGCCGATAGATACACATCAAGAAAAAATAGACATACCAAACTGGATAACACAGACCACAATTCATACCGACTGGGGAAGAAAGCTGGTTCACTTGTAGAGCTATATTACGACCATTGATGATGATGATCATCAAGTTTTCTTCTTACCTTTGACTCTTCATAATTCATTAAATTTTATTATGTGTTTAGGAAACCAACTTTTCCTTTTTGTTATGATGTTTAGTGACGATTCATAACTCAGTCGACATAAAAAAAAATACATGATAAAAAAATAATTGCTTTAAAATGTCACCTCTGATTGAGGTAGCGAACCGAAAGTCTGTTTACATCATTAATAATAACCTGCGGAGTTGGATTTAACTGCCAAAATTAATATTTGAATTATCCGCAAGATTATTTGTCTATTGTCCCTATTTTCTAGGGGCTATCACAAAGGAGAGGTTAATTAAATTATATATTGCATCCACAGATATCCTCTTAAAATACTTACTTTAAAAGGGACTAACCATGTACATCTTCTATTAAAAGGTTAAGTTAGCGAAGGGGCACCTCCTCATTTTCGAAATACGTCAAGATAAAAAGATTCAAATTTGGAACGATAAAAAGACAAAATATGTACTTACATAAAGGTTTTTTCTGTTTGCAACAATTCTCTTATTGGTTTAAATAAATTGACTAATGGTCAAATTTGAAAACTTTAAACTTTAAGGCATCTTCGCTTCCTATTTACTAAGCAAAATTTAATCTCATTTAGTCACTACTTCAATTGGACTCTCATTGCTGTATGTCACGTTTGACAGCATCGCCTAGATGTAGTGAAGCAATCAGTTGTGTCATACAGCAAAGATCGAATAAGAATAATACATGGGTCACAAAATATCTGCCAAACGTTGCAAATAAGAAGGCGTCATATCTGTTATAAAACTTATTTAAAAAGTTTCCTTGCACATGTTATACTTTATCGTCACCCAAAATTAGAAATTTTATATCTTGATGCAGTTCGAAGCCAGAGCATGATGCCTCTTCAAACTGTCCAGTCTAACATGTAAAGAAATAAACGTAAAATTTTCTATTCATATTCAAATTTGTGCTTATAACATAGAGTAAAAAAATAAATCCACCAGTGTGTGCATTCCATAATTCATAAATATTAGTAGTGGCGGCAGTACTAACACTGCTAATAATTATTCATTATCATTATTAACGAAAATTGTAACCCATAATGACTTGACTGAAGGGAATTTAATAATTTTTTGATAACTTCATTATTATAACAATTATTTCAGAATATTCTCCGCGGCAAACAATAACATCGGACTCTATCTTACTTCTATAGGATTTGGGAAATAATTTTTGAAATGTAAGTGCTCTAGTTTTATTTTTAAGGTATTAAACATATTAATTAAAAAATGCACATTGTATACTGGTGGTATACTATAAAAAAGTTTTGGTAATTATTGAAAAATAAGTGAGGTTACATAATATGCATATTTAGTTTCATGCCTCATAAACTCATAACAGCAAGGAGACAAATATATTTTTAAAGATGTTTGGTCCACGATGACTACAAAGAGTTTATTTTTGATGGACGAAACTTTAAGAAAAAATTGTTTTTATCGTGACAGTAGGTACCCTCTACGATTGTCTTATGAAAACTTGAAACCCTCACAGCCGAGCCGGTACTAATTTTGATACGGTGACTGACCTTAGGGTGTTAAAACTAGAGCGTTTATCAAATCGAAGGTCCCAAAGTGCTCTATTTGAATATAGTTTACTTAGTAAATCTTAATCGTACCGATTTGCAACCCATAGTTTCTTTTTTTATCGAGATTGCATGATATTAAAGCTGAAATCCTCCCCTAACAGAAACAAATTTATTGTAATTACATTGATCGCAATACCAGTCCATCGGAAGTGAGATCCTTTCGCCTTAAAATCAGGTTTTCGTAAGACACTCGTGACGTGTACTTATCACGATCGTTCCACTTTTGACGTATGGTATACGTAGAAGATTAAGTGTATAATAATTAACCACTTTTATTTTCTTAATAATTATGTATAAATTTATATGAATATAAAATAAATAAATTTAGAAAATCAAAAAATCCCGACTGTAAAAAAAAATTTAAACTAAAAAAAATATGACTCCAATCGGTGATCCATTAGCATAAATAGTTTACTCAGCTATCGCGCCATTCTCGGGGTTAAATACAAGATTTTGTGTAAGTACTGAACTCATGAGATTCAAATAAGTACATGAAAATTTTAAACGCCAACTGAAAAGTTGATTTTCTGAATAGTGAAAACCTGCTCCAAAACAGATTCTTGAGTGTAACTCAAGAATGCTTAAAGATACCAAAATATAGGTTATCACGAAAAATGCAGTTCATAAAATTCGTCATTAAAATTTCGATTTTAAAAGTGTTTGGACCATCAGGCACCCAAGAAAACTAACTTATTTATGTTTGATATTGCGAACAATTACAATATATTATATAGAAGAAACCAAGATAGAAATATAGGTACGTAATGTGCAGATATTGTGAAAAAAGCTAAGAATTATTAAAGTAGGAAGGCATTATTGAAATTTTGTATGTAGTCCATCCAGTCCATGAAGAGGATTTAGAAGACATGGTCAGGAAGAGGATTTTTGACTTCAAGGCTGTGTTTGGAGTAGTTAGGAGGTAAACATATTTAAAATCCCCGGATCTACTAGGTGAGCGGGGTGCAGGGGGCATATAGAGGGTTACCTTTTTAAATTTTTCACTTATATCTCGAGAACAGTGCAAAAAGAATACTTTGTTCAAAATGAAAGCCGATAGAATTTGTACAAAATTGTTATTGCGATTTTTTTTCCTATTCCAAATAGCTTTCGAGATATCCGCATTAAGTTAATGTAGTTGTTAGTAAATGAGTTATTATTTGTTATTTTATCTTTAATTGATCAAAAGTTATAGCAATTTGAAATTTTTGAGCAAATTTCGAGATTCCGATAGAAAACCGCACATTGCACTTTCTCATTTGTATGTAATCTGTAAATTAGATATTTACACCGTGAAACCTGGGTAATTGTATAATAAACAACAATTTATTAAAATTGCGTTTCGTGAGGTGAGTACCAGAGTGTTCTAAATGCCAAATAGAAAATTTTTCAGGCCAGCATATATGGTACCCACTGTAATATGCCGTTAAACTATTTTTTAAATAAAAAAAGGTTTTAAAAAAAAGTAAAAAAAGTGCTGCAATGTACTTAGAACCTTGTGGCACTGTACTTGGAACAGATCTTCATTTCAAAGTTCAGAGAAAGTGCGATATACGGTTTTCTTTCGGAATCTCGAAATTTTCCCAAAAATTTTAAATTGCTGTAACTTTTGATCATTTGAGGATAAAATAACCAATAATAACTCATTTTAAAGGAAATTTAATGCTACACAACTTCTACTGTGTCATAGCTGTAAAACTAAGGGCTGATGCGCTAGAAGGTAAAGTTTGTCGAAAAGTATGAGAAAAAAATGCGCTTTTGGAAAATTTGCAATTTCACTAGAGGAAGCTATTAGAAATAGAAAAAAATGAATAGTAATATCTTGTAGGAAATTGTTTCTGTTTTCATTTTGAATAGAATACAATTTTCGCTACGATGCACTGCTTTCGAGATACAGACGAAAAAAAATGACCTTCTACATGCCCCCCCTGCACCTCGCCCACCTCGTGGGTTCGGTAACTCTTACTATGTTTATCTCCTAACTACTCCAAACACAGTCCTGAAATAAACAATTCTGTGCCCGACGATGTCCTCTACACACACCCTCTTTTGAGCGATCATTTACTGGACTAGTAGGAGTAACTTTTTAATCCGAAAAAATTTAACATGAAAATATGTTTACTTAACTGTCTAGGCCTACGTGATTAAAGAAAAATACACCCAAAATTATATTTCCAATAAGCTGAGATGAACCTCCAAAGCAATAATATTTTAAAGTTTGTAGTTTTTCCTACTATGACTTCAATCGGGAAATACTCTGTATATGTATTATTATATAAAAAAATATAATTGTTTATTAGAAAGAATAATTTTATGATTAAGTATCATAAACTATAATTCCACTAAAAATATGGATTGTTTCAGAAAATAAAAATTTTGTGACATTCTAACCTCATTTGTTGGAAAACTGTAAGTTTTACGAGAAAATTTGTAAGTCTTGTTCTAAGAGAATCTTAAATTTGATATCTATAAGCGTTCTTAAATTACAGCCAAAGAACCGTTTTGAAGCACCTATTAGGAAGTCAACTACTACTAGTAGTCCAGTCAAGGCAGCGCTAAAATGACCAAAATTTCTAATTTGAGTGATAATGAATGGATTGATGAAATCTTGTGCAATGTGTTTGTAATGACGTTAATAAAAAAGTTGAAAAAACTATTAGAATAGGAAATGATTTGAAATGTAGAAAACACCCCTTTTGTCACGGATTCCGGAACTTGTAGAATTAGGTCAAACATAAAACAAATGATCTGTTTACCTTTTTTGGCACAAAACAACATAATTTTATTCTTGTGGATTTTTTTGAAAAATGCCTATTTTTCGAGATCTGGCCACTCGAAAATTCCTAAAAGTGGGGGAAGGGAAATATAAATGTTGAAAAAAAATCCGAAAAAATTCAGGTAACATCGAAATACAAGACTTTTTTTATTTGCAACCTTTCTGTAGAGGGCGTTCCCACCGAGTTTTTCCGAAGAAACATGAAAAGCTACCCCTTTCTTTGAAATTGTAGCGTTTTAAAAATATGCAATTCAAAAATTTGAAAAAATCCAAACGTATGCATTAAGGCCTTCTAAACATTTTTTGTCTCTTGGAATTTTCTTGTAACTTGCAATTTTCCGAATTACAGGCAGTTTTTCACGATAAATGATGTATTATTTCCTTCCGTAACTGTTAGTGCGAGGATTAAACATCACAAACCCACAAAAATCAGTTCTGGGGGTGCCTCGCAACCCCCCAAAAATACCACCCCTCCGGTGAAAAAAACCTTATTTTACTGGTAACTCGTTAACCGTTGAAGATATAAAAAATTGCTCGTCATAAAAAAGAAAGCTTGACTAATTGCCTAAAAAAAAGTCCGCTTGTAATGTTTCTGTATATGCCATGGTTTTCGAGAAAATCGATATTGACAAGAATTGCAAAATTTGTATTTCTAATGCGCGCGAATGTTTGTTTATTTGAAATTTTTCGCGTGCAGCCTATAGAGAAAATTGAATTGCTCGAAAACCAAACAAACTAGGAAGAAAAATCAAAATGGGTTTTAAAGGGGATATAAAATACTTTTTTGTGTTGCCGTTTTTGAGGGCTGTTGATATTTATTAGTATATAAAAATAACAATATAATATAGTTATCTCTTGATTTTTGTGCATCCAACTATTCACAGGCCCATAAAAAATAACTGACTATAAGTTATAATCCTTCCTAACTTTTTCTACATTGAAGTACTACCTTGAACTAAAAGATAATGCATTTATAACTTATATTAAAGTCAGTTACTTTTTATGGGCCTGTGAATAGTTAAAAGTGCAAAAAATCAAGAGGTAACTATATTATATTGTTATTTTTATATACTAATAGATATCAATAACCATCAAAAATGGAAACACAAAAGAGTATTTTATATTCCCTTTAAAACCCATTTTGATTTTTCTTCCAGCATGTTTGGTTTTCGAGCAATTCAATTTTTTCTATAGGCCTCACGCAAAAAATTTCAAATAAACTAAAATTCGTGCGCATTAAAAATGCAAATTTTGCAATTTTTTTCAATATCGATTTTCTCGAAAACCATATGGCATATACAAGAAAATTACAAGGGGACTTTTTTTTAGGCAAAATTAGTCAACATTTCTTTCTTATGTTGAGCAATTTTTTTATATCTTCAACGGTTAACGAATTATCAGTAAAATAAAGCTTTTTTCATCAAGGGGTGGTTTTGGGGGGGGGGGGGGGTGCACGGTACCCCCAGAACTGATTTTTGTGGTTTTGTGATGTATAAATCCCTCCACTAACAGTTACTGAAGGAAAATCTCAGATAATATTTTTTGTTATGGAAATCTTTATAATTATTGGATTAATAGGTTTCGTATTTTTTATAATAATATATAAGTATAGTTCATTTTTCGAATTTCCCTTTTTTAATTCAATTAATGTGCAACAAATGTAGTACATTATTTATCGTGAAAAACTGCCTATAACTCGGAAAATTTGCAATTTCCGAAAAAATTCCAAGATGCAAAAAATATTTAGAAGGTCTCAGTGCATACATCTGAATTTTCAAATTTTTAAAACGCTACAAAATCAAAGAACCGGAAAAACTCGGTGGAAACTCATTTTACAGAAAAGTTGAAAATAAAAAAAAGTCTTGTATTTTGATGATACCTTCACCTGAACTTTTTGTCAACTTTTACATTTCCCTCCCCACTTTTAGGACTTTTCGAGTGGCCATTCCACACGAGCAAAAACATCTTATTTTGTGCCAAAGAGGGTAAAAAGTTACGGAATCCGTGATAAAATTGGTGTTTTCTACCCCTTCCGATCATTTTCAGTCTATTTTTCATCTTTTTTCATTGCCGTCATTATATACACATTGCACACGGTTTTGTCAAAATCCATTCACTAGCACTCAAGTTAGAGGTCAACCCCCCTTCCGTTGACTGGACTATAGTACTTAAAAAGACATTATTTTCCGCACGTTACTTTGAAGGATAATTCTGTTATTGGATAACATTTTAAACTATGTAACCTCTCTTATTGAAGAAATAAACCTATATTATTTTTTGCAATAGAACAATTATATCTTAAGGGTAAGGGGCCTTTTAAAAAGCGATCAGTAAAAATTTAAACACTAAGCATGCATTCTTTCAGTCCATGTCATTTTCTACGTTGTAGGCAGGTGCATTTGCGAGGGTGCTATGATCTACATGTGGACCTACCTTGTTTAAGGCATCCAACACCCTATCTGGCATGTGGTCCTGGATCATCACAGGTGATATCAGTACCTCGTCGAAGTCGATATTGGCAGCCCATAAGGCCTGATAGACAGGTTCCTTTTGTTTTAACGCTTGTCTAAAAAAATGGATAGATATTTATAGTGATAATTGAAGATATTATTGCGGGTAGATCAAGTTGACCCCATCCCCTTGCATAGTCAGGATCATTTATAATTATACCTCATGATTTTGCACAATCTGTATCTGGAATTTTGCACTTCCAACGTGGGAAGTGCTAGAAAAAAATTAGGGGGTGGTGGGAACTATTTTGCACATCAACTCTCGAATTTTGCACTCTCAAACTTTGAAAATATAGAAAGTTAGACGGCGAGGTTAAAACTTGATTCCTGCCTCCATATGGTACAATTTTATTTAATTATAGCAAGTAGGGGGAGGCAAGTATCGAGTTTGCACTCCTACCTAGATTTTCCTATCATTTCGGAAATAGGTGCTGGGGGTAAAATTCTGGAGGGAGTGAAAAATTATGCAAAATGTGTGCAAAACCATAAAGAATATTTCCATCTGATTATTTACTGGGGAGGGGCAACTTTTATCAACCATTGCACACAGTTTTTTGCAAATTGTACGATAGATCTCGTGTGATTTACTAAAATGCATCGAAATTTTGGATATACCTATGTTAGATGATTCCACACATAGTTTGTTATATTATTATACTCTGTTTTTAATAACTGCACCTGTTGCACTGTATCGAGTTGGCATTTCTATGTTTCAAGGCCTTTAAAAACTAGATCCGGCATATATTCCACTGTCCAAAGAACGAGTTTTTGTCAAGATGGTTTACGTTTTGAGCATTTGTTAAAATTCAAAATAATTATCGATTGTACTTTTATTGTGTACTATTACTTTTAAGCCTCTTTGATTATTTCACGTCTTATAGAAAATGTCCCGAATTCTGTTTCTAACGATATATCATATGGCCTATCCTGTTATTAAAAAAAAGACAATGGCATGTCACGTGACCATCCAGGGGAACGAATAGACACGAAACGTAGCCCGTGAAAAATTAAAACTGACGTTGCAGATTTTAACCGATAAGTCTCCAAATATCAAATATCAAATTGTATGTTATATGTTGATATTGAGATACGGAGTTATCATATAAATGGATTTACTAAGAAAAGAGGCTCTAATACTAAACCTTAAGGTACCTCACAGGAAATACAAACCAGGTTAAATGTAATATAACAGACTTATTATGTCCAACCGAACATAGTGATCTTAGGTTGTCTTCGCGGATAAGTTTTTGGTAAAGACATTATTTAAGAGCCAAACCCTTTTTTGAAAATTTAGAACTATTTTCTGCGTAAAAAATAAGACGAGAGTTTTATCGCTAGCTGCAGCATAAAAAATCGCAGTTAAAATTTCATATGCAACTAAATCAATTGAATTTTTACTTCTCTCGTATACCGAAGGGAAGTATTTTTCTATTAACAGTACCATAAAGTTAAATTCATGTCCATCCGTCGCCTATTCGTTCATCCGTCCGTCACGATAATTCAGGAGAGAAAAGATGCAAAAATCAACATAATATACATGCGAACGTTTCGTCAATCAAGATGGCATCATCAGGAGATGATTATATTATAAATATGTAAAATATGTAATCATACCTAAAGATTCGAAAATTCTTTGTGCTCTTTTGCTCCTAATTTGAACTTATGATTTCATGAAATCTACTAGTATTCTACATGATCAAATAATTTTTAAAAGATAATTTCAACAGTTGTACTAATTGTTATTCATCTCAAAAACAGATGATCTATGATTTATAAATAGCTTAGCAATTTAATATCGAGACCTACCGTACATTTATATCAGTTATAATTATTACAACAAATTGTCACGCCACAATTGCACAAAAATCTACAACACGCTGGGACATCACAAAAGTATAAAAAAATACGGGATACCTCACGGTGCACCTTCATGCAGAATTGAAATCAACAAGTGAATTCAGGTCAAATGCGCAATTTGAAAAACAAAAATACTGGATCCTCAAAATGTTGTCGGTCAAACAAAATTACAAATTGCAAGTCAATTCACAAAGCCAAGTTGTATTTTGTTTCCTAGTTTTAAAGAAAATGTGTAAAATACGAGAATGTAAAATATATGTTTATTTATTCGTATAGTATTTATAATGATACCAAGATATTAGTAAATTATATTGCAGTTTACTTTGAGATGTATTACCATAGAACAAGATAAGTGAAAAATTTGTACAGAGCATCTGAGCCTGGCTATTTTATAACAGATATCATGAAATTTTAAAAAATGGAGTAATACAGAGTCAAAAGTTGCATGGTTTAAATATGTTTTATAATACATGGTGTGATCCTTTTAGACGTGATACCATAAGCTATGTTTTTTTAAATTGAACACTAATATTACCACATATTTGAATTCTCCTTTCAAAGGCTGTGTTGCAAGTTCTTGATATTACCTTATCACATTCTCCATAAATAATAAACAAATTTAAAAAGTCTTCGTGGGTGTAGTTTAAGATAATGACTGATTGTTTCTAATCATGGTTATTTTAATGAAATGGTCACAACAATTCATGAATTTCTAATAAAATCGTAAATATTTCAAAAAGTTGAAAACTTTCACCCCTCAATGCTAATATTAGAAAAAAGGTATTTAAATTTTACACAACTTGACGTAAAATACAGGGTGTTCCATTTGACCTAAACAAGTTTTCGCGGTTTGAAGTTGACAAAATGTAACGCGAAAAACGGAACACTTGGTATGATATTATTGAATTTATTTCAGTTGCAGAACGTAGTTCTCCTTGTGTTCTTTCTCCGTGCCTAACATCAAACACAGAAAAAGTTATAACGGTTTGCAAACCGTTGAAGAACCGTTGCACCTGTCAAATTTTTTATAAAATGTCAAATATCTTCAAAACTACTGGGTTTAAATATAGGATGCCTGAACTAAGAATTTTATTGTCATCTCGAAAAGTGTAAAATAAAGAGTGTTCCATTTAAAATAAGCAAGTTGGTATCGACTTTCGGTATAAGCGGAACTACCCCATGCTTCTAATTATTTTAGTTGGATTGGCCAGACCGACATTGGTAACTATCTAAATTTTAAAAATTTCTGATGCGTACTTTTCTCTATATCGATCGATTCAGTTCCCGGTGAGACACCCTGTATAATGTTCCATTTGAGGAAGATGAGATAAGGTAGATTTGGCGTTTCCTAAAATGGTCGATTTCGTTAGATTTAATAACAGTAGTGTAACCCAGATTTGGTTTTTTAACAATTTTTGGCATAAACTAGATCTCAAAATGCTGTTACGTTATAACACAGTTAGCTTATAAAATTGACGTGTTTTTGGTACAAACTCAATCATATTGTCATACCAACTCATCACAGACCCATTAAATGGCTGAATCCTGTTTAAAAGAGGAATCGAGTATAATATTTTTATATTGTTTCATTTAAAAAAACATAATTTATGATGTCACGTCTAAACAGTTTACCCTGTATAATTCAAAATATTTTTAAATTACCTATACGCTTTTTTCCATTATTAGAATTTCTTCAAAATTTCGTAAATCCTTTATCAGAAAAAGAACATAGTAAAATAGGCCTGAATTGAAAAATTTCAATAATTTAATATAAATTTTAATCAAACAAAGCATCTGTTTAATGAACAAGTTGTAATCAGGATCCTGGCTTTGTGAATTTAGTGGATTTTCAAGAAAAGTAGATGAATAGTGATATGCAATATTCACCGAACGTTTGAACACTGACTGGATAATACTCCATCAGAAAGAATTACTATGAATTTAATATTAATAATAGAGTAGAATATTCAATAGGCATATTCATTTACTTTTCTGTTTTGCACCACTGGCACTGCTTATTTTAATATAACATTGTTTAGCATTCGCACACACGAAAACACGATTGTATCCTACTCTTTTCTTTTTCTATGTTTTATATTACTGGGGTTCATCACATGCGTGAAAATAATGGAGAACATGATTAAATATTTATTAAAAATGAATTCGATTTTTAAATTAATTTAGCCAAGACAGACCCCAGGCTTGTTCTGGTCCGTCTGAATAGTTTATTCCATATTTATACGGCACATAAAAAAACTCAAAGCTGCCGACCGACCTAATATAAGGGGAGACCGGGGCATGCTTTATTTGTCTACATTTCATTAAATAATAAATATAATATATTACTTAATAATTTTAATTTACAGGAATTTACGCTTTTTACTGTTTCAAAAATTTTTATTAAAACTCTACACGTATTTCGGCTTATTAGGCCTTTATCAAGAGTACAAGATAGTAATATCTTGTACTCTTGATAAAGGCCTAATAAGCTGAAACAAGTGTAGAGTTTTAATAAAACGTATTGAAACATTAAAAAGCGTAATTTCCTGTATATTAAAATTATTGGAGAAATTTTCACAAGGAACCAACGTAGAATCAACACAATGTATTACTTAATAGATAACACATTACTCTTCTTGGCAAAACACCATATTTACAATTTTTCGAACATAACTCGTGTTATCTCAAAAACTATAAGAGCTACAGGGATCAAATTTTAGACGGAAATTAACTAATGTGTGGCGATTACGGTAGCAGCATTGAATTAGTAATTTTGTTATTTATCATTTAAGAGGAAATAATGAACGTGAGAGTGCTGAAATATTGTAGAGAAAAATGTAGCATCGAGATACTTTTTCTATTTCTAGAAATATTATGTCGATAAAATGAACAGTACTGTAGTAAAGATTCCAAACTTAAATTCATTGAAAGAATTTTTACAGTCGGATTATTCTAGCGAAAGATAACGATTTACTTCGGAGAACTATAGGCAGCGCGGGTTGAATATGAGTCACTTCCTTCAAATCCCGCAACGTTCAAAACTGTCGTGTTAATTGATTATATATATTATGTCCAAACTTGTCAAAACCATAATTGCAGGACGCATGCAGATTTACATTTCCAGTACATAAGAAATATTATCCACCGTCACTGATATGCCAACTGCATAACATTAGTTAGGATAGATACTAACATGGATTAAAAAGATTATGAAGGAGCCGGACGTATAACCAAATTACCGTCAGAATTCGAGTTTGGAGATAATAATCATATTCCTGAGTGGAATTTATTTATGTCCAACCCTAAAAATAAGCAGAGTCTACAGAATTACATTGCTACGAAATGTTTGACGCATCTCCACATTTTGAGAAATAACGTTACGTTACAACCGTAGGAATGCTTATAGGTAGAACAGCAACTACTTTGTCTACTGTTGGCTCTTCTGCAATTTTAAACGATGTCCTCAACAAGCGGATATGTGTCAATTTACGGTAGCAGCTTCTTACTTTTTCAAGTGCTTGTACGGGTTGTTCTATTTTTGAAGGTAGTTTAGATAATTTACGACTCCTTTTATTTAAAAACTGCAAAATGTATTTGAGGACATTGCCACCCACTCAAGATGCCTTCATTCAGTATGTAAAGCGAAGTGCCTATGAAGTGTTTGTGTGAAAAAATGCGATCCATCCTCTAAACCAATGAACATGCACGAATATGAATGGACGATAGAGCACAACATTTTTACTTCAATCATAATCACGAAACATCCAAAACCGGAACAAATAAATATGACAACTTGTAAGTGTAAAAATAATAAGTGCAGTAATAGGTGTTGTTGTAAGAAGCTAGAAGTTGATTGCATAATAAGCTGCCTTTAATCTATGTTCATATCTAACCCCAACTAACATCATGCACTTGGCATATTTGTGACGATGTACACGAAATCAACAACATACAGTTTTAAACAAGACATTTGTCATTGTCTACATATTATAATTACAGCGACAAATTTGTCGCTATATGTGAAAATTACAATGCTAATACTAACGGGTGATTCATTTAGAGGTGCTTTTTTCAATGGGGATTTTGTGACAGATCAAGCGTGAGTCGTGTCACGATATTTTTGTTCAGTATTGTTTGACATTTCATCATGGAAAGACTTAGCCCGGCACAGCGTCTAAAAATTGTTCAGTTGTATTATGAAAATCATCGTTCTACAAGGAATGTGTTTCGTGCGCTTAGAGCAACTTATGGGCCACATAATCCGCCTACCGAACGCAAAATTCGCTGTACCATCGAAAAATTTGAAACCCAATTTTCATTATTGGCTAATACGCGACCAAATAGACCACATCCAGCACGTAGTGAAGAAAATATAGCCGCAGTAACTGAGAGTGTACGCGATGACCGTGATGAATCAATTCGGCACCGTTCTCAACAGCTTGGCATGTCGTATTCAACAACTTGCCGACTCGTAACCGTTTCAGTCTTTGGAGTCTTGAAAAGCTTGAACAAGATCCAATGTTTTCGACCGAAATATTGTTCAGCGATGAGGCCCATTTCTGGCTTAATGGCTACGTCCATATTTCTTCAAAAATGAGGCCGGCCGAAACGTAACTGTTAATGGCGCCTTTTATCGCGCAATGATAACGGACTATTTGCTGCCCGAAATTGAAGCTCGTAATCTAGACGATATTTGGTACCAACAAGATGGCGCTACTTGCCACACAGCCAGGGTTGGCTTCTCAGGTTTTTTAATACATAGGTTTTTTAGGTTTTTCTATTAAACCTACTTTCTTAAATTTGCTGTATTGAAGGTTTTTTAGGTTTTTTCAATGTATCATTAAAATCATATTCTTAATAAATGTTTTTGTTTTTTTCATTAAAATTTTATTCTTTTTTAGAATGATGTGATATTTTGTTTTGACTTGATTATGATGGTCACCTAGTGTAAGATTTGTTTTATTAATGTTATTATTTGTTTATAAACATTTTTATTTACTGTGTAAGAGAATTATGTGATATTTTATTTTGACTTTTCTAATCACTATTCACTATGGTCACATAGAGTTTTTTTTAGTTGTAACTTTCAGCACAGAGTTATATTTTGATTTGTTTTAATAAATGTTATTATTTGTTTAAACATTTTTATTTCGAGTTGAATCTGAGTGTATATTTTAGGCCTTTGGCCAAAACACCTATAAAACCTAAAAAAACTTTAAAAACCTTAAAAAACCTTAAAAACCTAAAAACCTACAAATATTTTTTTAGGTTTACGAGCTTTTTCCAACCCTGCACACAGCCCGTGAAACCATGACTATATTGCGAGAACAGTTCGGTGAACAGTTAATTTCACGCATCGGACCAGTGAATTGGCCATGTAGATCATGTGATATCACCTTTGTGACTTTTTCCCTTTGGGGCTACGTAAAGTCCAAAGTCTACATGGATAAACCAGCTACGATTGAGAAATTGGAAGCCAACATTACTCGTGTCATTGGCCAAATACCACTCGAAATGCTCGAACGCGTCATCGAAAATTCGAACTTCAGAATGGACCATGTTAGCCGCAGTCACGGCCAACACTTGAAAGAAATAATCTTTAAAAAATAAATGTAAAGAATTGTTCTTTTATATGATAAGAAAGATTACCCGATGAAATTGTTTCTTTTTATTTTTTGTTATTTTTGAAAAAAGTACCTCTAAATGAATCACCCGTTATATACTAATAAGTATACTACTTATAATGACAACTGATTAGGGAAACAACCATATACATTGTTAAAAAATTGTCGAGTTGAGGTTCCCGAATGTGGACCAAACCAGCGATATCTTGCACGGCTCACTCCCGTAGTCAATGAAATTCGAGCACTCGCTTCAGCGTTTAACTGCCTAATTAAAACCTGATTTATCATCCTTCACTTCATCGTGTCACTTACGAATTTAAAGTTATTGAATTTATTAACTAAAGTTTGTTTAACTATGATTTAAAGGGTTCATCATTTTTCAGGTTAATTCACGCTGCCGCAGAGAGACCGCGCGAGTTCGTTAATCGGAGTCGAAATCTCGACGAGTATCTTGTTAATATCTTGGTTATTTCTAAAATTTCCTGGATATTGCAAGTGTTAAGTCCTGTAACCGTATTTGGGGGATTTTCTGGGTTCTAGAACCAAGAAAAGCGGTTAGTGACTCTGATTTTCGAAAGCGGGCGATGGAAGCAGTAGGAGTGAACCTGGACATCCAATGTCTCTGCACAACATTTAAGTGGTAAGTCATTTTAAGTTTCTATTCCGGTTGAGTTAAACAGGTTCATTTCGAGTAGTAATATTTTTAGGATCTATATTTTGCAAAAGTTTTATAATTTGAGATGCATCTACCACTACTACTGTGTAACTAAACCAATATATTTTCATTTTACTTCTGTTTTAATTAATGCTTCCTCCTAAAATAAACATTGAAAGTTTAGAACCTTTATAGAAGTCATGCTCTTGATAAATACTTATTGCTAAAATTCACCGTTTATCAGAAGCTCAGCATCGATGCTGACTCTTCTAAGAATTAGTAAGAGCATACATTTTTACTAGGATCCATATTGAAAGATTTTACCTCGACTATTTTGCCATCTTCGTATTATACTTTCTCTATTCTTTTTTATCATTATTATTTCAGAGTGAAATCATAAATAGGCGTTTCGGTAGTTTCATCATGGAGACGAATGGCGCAAGGGAGAGGAGTTAAAGGTATTCTTTACTATATTCAATTATATTTAACTTAACTAAATTATGTGAAAACCTGTTGCAAATATACGAGCCACGTGCTGATCTTTTCCGAACAGAGTGATTTCAAGTAAATCTAAACCTAAAACGTGATCAATTAAGGATTCTACTACTACTCTAAGAATTTACAGGAATTTACATTTAGATTATTGAACTTTGACATACTATGAAAAGTTTTTCGTCCTCAGGCAGTAGATGAATGACAGCAGCAGTGTGAACGGGAACCTTCAATACCTAGCAAAGCAGTTGGTGCCGATAATGTCACGACTACGAGGCTTAAGTTAGTTGGAGAAGATGGAGTGAGAATCCTTTATAGAATATGTCATACAATATGGAAGGCAGGAATTTAGCCTGATGACTGGAGAAACTCAATCCTCGTACCATTATATAAGAAGGAGGCGACAGAAGTATGTGATATATACAGATTACTGACATTAATATCACATATTAATACAATGCTGGATATTCTTCAATTCCAACTTCAGTATTGTTTTCCTTGGCGAATACCTCCTGAGCAAACATGTTTTGCTGCAGGATGCGATACCAGAGAACCGAATGCCACATGGCTCTTGATAATGTGGATTGGAAGAAACCATAAAAGCTAGAGACAAGGAACACGCACGTTTAGGGGAATACATATCACAGATGGCGCTAGTAACACAAAGAACAGCAGCGCAGTCCCCTACCATAGTAGATCAGGTATGGGAGCTTTGAAGGTCACCACTTTAATTACCTTGTTCACCTTGAAAAGAAAAGAAAAAAAGTTGTTTTTCCGCGGTTTTTGGAAATTTTAATCACCGCGAGATAATTATCTGGTGGATGGCCCCGGTAATTAATGTTAATTAAACCATCTACGTGCCATTCAACATGTGTAACAACCTGAATGGATTTTTGAGCGATTAAAAAACTTGATTAAGACTCCTTTTGGTATATTTTCAACAGGCATGCATGTGGAATTTCTTAACATTTTGACTGGAATTTTTTAGGTAATTAAAACATCGATTAAGACCCCGTTTCTTAATATAAAAACACAGAAAAACGAAAAAAAAAAGAAAGAACTAAAGCTTAATAACTTTTGATTTAAACACGGCCCAGTGGGGTGAATTAGAAAACTTGCAGCTTATTTTATAGAAAACCATTAACTATTTTTTGTTGATAGGTTTTAAAATGAAACAATGTTGCTTTTAAAAACTTCTACCTGTGTTCTAGCAAATCAGACCGATTGAAAAATATGCAAGCTTATTATTTCTATAGTTTTTCTTTAATAACCGTATAAATATTTTCAATATATTGATTACAAGATTATATTCGATGGTGCATAAGTTTCTTATTTGCTATAATAATAAACACGTATTTTATAAATATCGTTTATTTCTAGCGGGTAAATAATTGCACGAGTTATATACATATAAAATGGTTTGTTTCTAACAAGCGCGATATAGCTTTGCGTATAGATTTACATATATAAAACTGATAAAATTAAATAACAAACGTTTTTATATTGATTATTAGTTCCCAAAAAAGTTTAAACTGCGTGTGCCCTGGAACGGTGACAGTCTCAATTGTATAATCTAATAAACCAAACTTGATTAATCTATTAGCAGGGTGCATGAATATGTTTTAAGATGATTGATAAAATTTTTGTGAATGCCGAAAATTTCAGAATGTTAAAGTTGAAGTCTTTACCCATACCACTCTAAATAATTTTTAAACCAAAATGTAAAATAGGTCGGGGGCCTCCAGAAACTAATTTACTTGCACTTCAGTTTTAGTTGGCACCTCTTCTCCTGAAATATGATTTAAAATGCCTATGGTAGAATTTTGTAAAATCCGCAATTGTTTGTGTGTGTGTGAATGTTAAAGCCCATGCCCATATCATTTTTAACATTTTTTAACACGAAAACTTGTACAAGCTCCATGGAGTCACCTTAAGTTATTTGTGTCACTCCGGCGTGTGAACGTTAAAGTCGCTGTCTATATCCACACCACTTTTTAACACTTTTTTAAACACGTAAAACTTGTACAATTCCACTAATATCACTTTAAGTTCTTTGCGGCACTATCTACTTTCAAATTTTCTTTTTTTGAAAGTTGTTCTTTTTCCTCAAGCTTACGTAGTCGTTCTCGTTCTGCAAGTCGTAAGGATTTCTTGGTTTTTTTAGATTTCCCTGTTACTGAAAACGCCCTCCTCAAAACATTCCTTGTTTCTATATCCTGTAAAGTATTGTAGCATGGAAAGTTGTCCATATCTCAGGATTCGCAACATGTATCGTTTGAACACATATTTTGCCACACATCTTAAAAAACTTATTGAGCACCGAATACTTCACCACGTTTCTTGAAAAGCTTGTTGAACGCTGAATACTATTTTATTTGCTCATGGCTGTGTGTTTTTATAGTAAGAAACGGAAGTCTTAATCGATGTTTTAATTACCTAAAAAATTCCAGTCAGAATGTTAAAAAATTCCACATGCATGCCTGTTGAAAATCACGTAGACCAAAACGAGTTTTAGTCAAGTTTATTAATCGCTCAAAAATCGAGTCAGGTTGTTACACATGTTGAATGGCACGTAGATGGTTTAAATAACGTTAATGACCGGGGCCACCCACCAGATTAGACAATTATCTCCCGGTGATTAAAATTTCCAAAAAGCGAAAAAAACAACTTTTTCATTTCAAGGTCAACAAGGTAATTAAAGTGGTGACCTTCATAGCTGCCATAGCTTCTACTTACCACCATCTTCAGATTGTGCCGTGCGTAACCTATTGTTTCATATTTTGCAGCTCTTAAATTCCTTGTAAGAACTGCACCACCTTGTGTACGCTTTCTTTCTTCTATTTTCATGGTCATACTGAAAGCATGCCGTTCGTAATCCTGGTCTCTATTATTATTGGGAGAAACTTTATAAGCTCTAGACATCTAAACATCTGATCCAATTGATCACGTTTCTTGAAAATTATCTGATCAAATGTTGGTTGAATAGCTGCTGAATCTACCGTTAGTTGAAAAAGCAAAACCACTCCATATTATCTTTAATTGTTTTACATTGTGTGAGACATTATCACGTGTAATCCAGTCAGTAGGGGCACGAAAAGGCCGTAGCCTTACAAAAATTGGAACTGGAACCATTTTGAAATATGTTGCTTTTGTCTGCATCCTGATGAACCGCCTTCTTGGACGAAAAGTGCAAAATATTATTTTTTCCAAAATAACTCCTCAACGGTTTATCCAACCTCAAATATGTCAAAGTTAAAGAAAACAAAATTCCTTACTTACATTCTTGTACATACATTTTTGTAATATGTAACGAACGGAAGCATTTTTCCAGGACCAACTGCCCATTTTTGTATTATTTTTATTATTTCTAGCTAGTCATTACATAATTATAGTAATTTTGTAGATTCCAGACCCAGAGTGCGGCTCGTATTCAGTAATCTATGTTTGCGTTTATTTCCTTTTTGCCGGGCCGCCGGGTCGATCGATGGTGACGTCTACAGTATAGTCTTCATCCTCTGTGTCATCTTCTAACTCATCCTCTGGGCTCCTGAGACTCTGGGATTCCATGAATGAAATTTTCTCATCTTTCTTCTTTCTGGTGTATTACCGCATGATTGGCCATTACAGAATCCACACAAAATAGTGAACTTCAACCCACTTTCCTGCAGCCGCATACTCCGCTGCCTCCATTTTCACAATTGCCTCCTTAACTTAAAGTTTTGATATTTTTAGGTGCTTAATGTCTGTTACCAAAAGCTTAACATTAATGTAATGTAACTTGCTCTTATAAAACTTACGATCAAAAATGGAGATTGGTGATTTTTTGGAAAAATGTTTCCGCCATTATAACTCGTTACGTATTAAATATACAAAGGATATAAAGAATTTTGTGAACTTTAATTTTGTCATAGACATTTTTGTCGTTGGAAGAGTCGAGAATCTGAATTTGTCATCCGGGTCCACGGCTAAACAACATATTTTAAAATTGTTTCTGCTCAACCTTTTGTAGGGTAAAATCCCTACTAAATGAATTAGTGTTCTTTAAATTCATTTGAATTTCTATGTAATCCTTACATTGTTTCATAGCTTATTTTCTGTTTTAGGTAAGTCCCGAACGAGAAAGGATATGGGTGAAAACATCAATTTGGTAAGATCTTTATAATTTCTTTTAGAGCGACTAGTGAATCTTAACATAATACTCGAAAAACGATGTCTTACCAAGTTGTGATTTTGAAAAGTGCGTGAATTTTTAATTAATTTTGAAGGTAAGTTCGTGCGTACCAATAATTTTTTAACTTGTAAAATTCACCGAAACTTTTAGTTTTAGATAATAGTTGCCGAGCAAATTTATTACATTTTCTATTTAAACACCGAGTCTTCCTAAAGTCACTTCCGAAAAGAACTATGAAGGAAGTTGGTTTACAATTCCATATATTAATACCTCCAGATAGCTTCCATTAAAGAAAACCTTTGAGTTAAAATAGTGAGTTTACTCATTAGATATTTAACGCAGTTGAAAAAGGACCAGTTTTAGGTATTCTTAAATGATGAATAGACCAATAAGTGAGACATGTTAACAAAACCAAGTCTTAGGGATAAGGTGCTGGCCATTGTCATCCGCGATAGTGACAGATTCTCAAGCAAACACCTACGGATTTGGACTGGACACAGGAGTTTTTGGCAGTAAATAGAGGAATGAGATGAGATGTATTATGGGTAAGCGTTTCTGTTACATGCATCTTTCAGTTATTTTTGAAGTGTTCTGGATGTTTACCCTTGACGAAAGGAATCTTAATTACAAACAAAAAATTGTAAATTTTGAAATGATTTCTTTAGTGTGCTGGATTTTATCTTACTATCTTGTGTTTTTGAAACTTGTGTGAATTTTTAATTATTTTTTAAGGTAAGTTCGTGCGAATCTTAGTTTTAGATAATTACCCACCAAGTTTATTACATTCTCTATTTTAGCCCTCAGTCTTCTTAAACTTATTGACGATAGGGTCTGCCAACGAGGATTATTGTCAAGGGATTTTTACAATTCAAGTTATTGATACTTCCAGGTGAAGCAATATTGTGCTAAAATAGTAAGTTTGCGTATGGCAATTCTATTATAGTTGAAAAAAAAGTTTTAAAATGTTTTAGGTATTTATGAATGATGAAGTCGTATTAAAGTACATAAGTAAGCGAGACATGTCAACTCTACCAAGTTTTCTTAGGGTTAAGGTGCTAGCCATCACCATCCTTGATGGCATCCAGAAGTAAACACTCATGGACTTGCACTTGCCCCAAGAGCATTTGGTAGTAAACGGACGAACGAAATGGAATGCATTATGGGTAAGCTTTTTTATTACATGCGTCTTTTAGTTTTTTTGAGATGTTCTGTATATTAATCTTCGATAGCTGCTACACGCTGCCAGTCCTCCAACATACGTTGTATCACGTGTTTATAATAGAAGTTTCGTCGTAGCCCTTAAAGTAACGAAGATATCTGGCTTAGAATTATTTCGCATTCTGGAGATTTTCCGTCATAACACGTAAAGTAGACCATGATCTTCGAATATTTTTAAACCATTCTGTAGCTCATAAAAGTCAACCCAATTTGTGTATAAAATGTATGTACACAGGCTATCCATTTTATCAGTGCGCTCGAAAATATCTCACTTAATATCGGTCGTGCAAAAAAAAAAAAAAAATTCTACTAAAATTGTGCAGATTTTTATAAGCTACAAAATGGTTTAAAGACATTTGAAATCCATAGCCTACTTTAAGAGTTATGGCGGAAAATATCGAGAATGCAGAATATGTCTAAGCAAAATATCTTCGTTATTTGAAGAGATGCGACGAAAATTCTAAGGTGACAATTGCAAAACATAGTATTTCAACCAGGTTATATCCATTTTTTTCAAAACCGCTGTATGTTGAGATTTCCTCTTGAGGATGTTAAAAAAAAATTTAAGGGGCGGGAAATGGCAGCTTCAAATAGAATATGTTCCTCCCTTTTCAACGATATATCACTTGCCATATTTATTTATTGCAACTAAGAAAATAATTATAAAAACATTTTCTAAACCAATATTTTTTTTTACTAGCATCATACTTACTTGCCATGGAGAAGTATGATTAAATAAAACGATTAAAAAATTCAGTTCCTCAAATCTTTACTATAATCAAACATTAACCCAAATAAAAAGAATAAAGTAAATTCAGCTAACCAAAAAAGTAATAATAAAAAATAATATAGCACAAAGAATATTAATATTTATCTAATCCTCAAAATAATGTTTAAAATGTCGTATTAAGTTTAGTAGATAACATGAAATACAGACAAATGGATATTACTTAAATTAATTGACAAAAATATTTTAACTTTCTAAGGAATGACGTTTTATGGATGATCTGTGTACATTGGCATAACTGTGAATACTCTTCCCATAATTGCCCCATGTTGCTTTCCTGATTATTATTATTTTTTTTTTGTTAGCTCAGTTTACTTTATTCGTTTTAATTGTATTAATGTTTGATTATAGTAAAGATTTGGAGAACGCACTGAATTTTTAAAACGATTTATTTAATCATACTCCACAGCAAGTATGATGCTAGTTAAAGAAAAAAACATTGGTTGAGAAAATGATTTTATGAATGTTAAATGAATATGACATGTGATATACCGTTGAAAAGAGAAGGAAAAATTCTATTTAATGCCGCCATTTCCTGCCCATTAAAAAAAGAACACCCTAAAGAGTAAATCTCAGAATGCAGCGGTTTTCAAAAAAAATAGATACAACCTCGTTAAAATACTGTTTTGCAAAAAATTAGAATTGCCTTAGAATTTTTGTCGTATCTTTTCAGATATTTTGCTTAGACACATTCCGCATTTTCAATATTTTCCGCTGTAACTTATAAAGTAGACATACTATGAATTTCTAATGTCCTTAGACCATTTTGTAGCTTATAAAAATCGGCACAATTCTCGTAGCAACATTCTTTTTTGCACGACCAATATTAAGCGAGATATTCTCGAGTGCCCTGATAAAATGGATAGCCTGTATATATTGCACGATTGATATTAAGAGAAAGTCCTGGTAAAATAGACAGCCTGTATATAAAAATGTTTTCCCGTAAATAAGTATATTTGTGGGAACAATTTACGTTTCAGAATAAGAATTAAAAACACTTGGTATTACTGTTTCACAATTATTATTCAGATTTTTCTGACATATGTTTCGGCCTTTCGACCATTATCAAAGGGTTATAACAACTCTTGTTATAACTGTTTTTAATCCTTATTCTATTTAGTATGTTTCACCAAGAACCTACCGCAGACTCAGTTCAATTAATTTACGTTTCGTTTACGAAGCGAAAACTGCATCAGAGCTTAGAAGAAATAACATCTTCAATTGTCAGATACCCCTTTTTCACTATTTCTGAGCCTTGAAGTAAACGAAACGTTGGCGAAATAATGAAGTTGGTTTAAAGTCTTGAACCGACGATTCCCCCCCTACGACAATTTATTATAATTTTTGAGACATTTAAGCGTTACGTAAAATAGAAATAAATTCAACAAACACGAATGTCATGTTCTCCATTAATCATGCATTTGAAAGGGGTTAGTAATGTGTTAGTATTACCTCCATCTTTTTTCATACTTTTGTCTGAAATTGTTAAAATTGCATTATTAATTGTTAGTTTTTAAAGCAATGTTTGTTCGTAAGCCATTGAATCTAAATTATAATCAAAAATTCTTTTCATCTGAGACTATTTTTACTCATGCTGAAATGGTAATTAATAATAACAGTAAGTAAAAGTCTTGCTAGAGTTATTAAAATAATTTGACAAAAATAAATTTGAAATTTCACTGATTTTGAGTTATGTTTCATGCCCTCTATGAGCGATTGCAAAAAACTAACAAATTATTTTCATTAATAACGGTTTCTACGAATTTTGAGACTGATTAAAATAGTTTTCATTCTATCGCAAAAACTTTAACGTCCTGTATATTATTAATATTTTACAAAAGCATATTCGGTTCAAATTCCATATTTCACTGTCTAAAATATGTAACATTATTCATAAAACACCCTGTATAACTGATTTTACTAAAAACTGGTTCGATAATCCGCATCTTAAACATCACCACTTATACTTCCAAATTCAATGGATTACGAACAAATATTTATTTTACTATATACAAATCATTTCAGAACTTTTGTACATACACACAATAGTTTTCTACAAGATTTGAAGATTTGCTTTAGCACTTAGTTAAAATTCGTTATGTATAGAATTTTCAATGAATTGTCAATATATGCATAGCTAAAAGCTCTTCTCGGCTCGAGTTTCCGAGTTATTTTCCCGGCGGGGAAACTTGAATTTGCGCTGGAAATTAGTCCAGTAGTTTAAGACCAGTAGCTATGTGTGTCCTACGGTTGAACTTATTAATTTTTTCCCTCGCGCCGTTTTGGGACTATTGACCCGTGACCACTAACCTCAGATTGTTTGGTCATGGTCAGTATACTGGACGTGAGATGAATCTGTTAATCGATTGTAGGTGAGAAGAAAATCAACTCTAAACGAAATTGGAGTTCAGCATTTTGGACGACTCGCGACAGTTTCATTACTTTCCCAACCTGAAAGCAAACAAAACGGCTAAGATAGAATAATTCCACTAAGGCAAAAAATACTCTATTTTACCTTAGTAACCAGGGAGGCAGCAATAAATCATTGTAAAAAGTTTTAAAACTTTAGGATGCTTTAAACATCGAATTTGGTTTACTTATTGTTATGTATTACACCTCCTGGGAAGTGGAGATTGATACGCCTATGCCTAATAGTGACTGGAAACTTGTAGAAAGAGATAGAGTTTTCTAGAGTGTGGTGGGAGAAGATTCTGGATGGATCTAGAGGAAATTTCAGAGTATATAAAGCGCGATTACCGGCGCAGAAGAAGAAGTTTATTAAAGTGAAATTAATAGCGAAAAAGTGAGGTTATGTATCAAGTAAACAAAGTGTAAATGTTATTTTGAAATATTGTATAGTCAGTAAATTATTAAATAAAGTGTTAGTGGTTTACCTCTTGTTAAAATTATTTAGGACCCACGGATTTATATAGGGTGTTTCCTAAAAAGGCGGAAGAACGTAATATTAATATTTTAAATTATTTAAAAAAATAGTCCGAGCAGAGACAATCAGGGAGTAAGCGCGAATAATAGGTAATTCTGGTATTATTAAATAAACGAAAGAGAAAGGTAAAGATGTATAATTGGTAGGTAGTAAAATAAGACTGAGTTTACAAATCATTGCTCTGAGGGTGCCACCAATTTTTATTTAGGTCTTTATCTTCTGTCAAGAAAAATATGAAAAACGCAAGTAAAATACAAGTTAATAAAAGGAGCAAATGAAAAAGAAAACATAGTGAACAACATAAAGAAATATATTACGAAATATCAGTCATAAGTTGCAATAGTCGAGATATAAATAATAAATTCAGTTCCGTTCAAAGGTAAGCATTGTTTTCGCAACGGCACGTTGAACTGAAAAAGAAAGTACTTGCTTTCTTAATACCTTTACAACAATAGGTAATATAATTCCCCTACAATGGAATTTACAGAGTTAATTTTATATACAACGATATATAGCTATCTGAACAGCAATAATTTTCATTTGGTTCACTAAATATAATGTAGCTGACTTACACTAACTAACAGGAATAAATTAATTTCTAATTTATTGAGCGCCTACATGAATCTCCGGATTCTCCGCTGCTTTCTGGAAATGGAGAATGAAAAAGGACCCATTAAAAATAATATATGAACAAGTAATAAAACCAGTGATTCTCTATGGATCGGAGGTATGGGGCAGAAAAGCATATGACTCAAGAATCGCTAAGCAACTAAGAAAAATGGAAAGACCCTACCTTTTGGCAATAACCAAACATATAGAATCAACCCAACCGCAGTCCTATGCGTAGTAGCAGGGTGCAAAACATCTGGAAATCGAGGCAAAGCTAAACCATACTTTTCGCAAGGAATACAGTAGAGAGATACTACATAGCAAAGTAAGACACCCCACGCCACTGGATTTAATGGATAAAATGGATTTAACTGAACACCAGGATTAAAGACATAAACATATACACGGACGCATCGAGAAAACAAGAAGGAGAAGGATATGGCATAACAGTACAGACAGAACAAGGAATGTGGGAAGAGGCAAAAGAATGGCTAGACGATCACATAGACATCAAAAGAGCGGAATAATGGGCGATAGAGCTCTTACAAAGTACAGCACAGAGAAACCACGAGAAAATATCATAAGCAATCAAAAAGGAACTACAATATCCTGAATCAAAACAAGAAAATTACTAACTCTGTATTATGTAACATCAAAAGATATATACAAATAAGGACGGCAGTAGGACTAAGAACCACAGTAATATGAGGGACAACAGAGGGAAACAGAGAAGCTGACAAATTAGAAAATGAAGCCTGCCTACAGATAGAAATAACGAAAGAAAAAGAAGGACTGACAAAAAACAAATAAAAGAAAAAATAGAAGAATCGAAACTGAGAGAGTGGCCGCAAATCCCATGGACAGGAATGTATATGAAATCCCCAACGTAGGCGTGGACCTCGTAAACCTGACATGGAAGACATCGCAACTGATCATGGGACATGGATATAATATTAGATTATTATGGGACATATATAACCTTCGGCCTGTAGACGAACAGTGCAAATTTAGTGATGGACAAAAAACTAGACGACACATTGTCGAGACATGCAATTTAAACTAGAGGGAAAATGCATGAAGACTCATGCAAACTATCTGCTGACAACCAACACTATCGCACGGAATAAATAGTCATAGGATGACGTAAACGCAAAGATGACGTTTCACGTGTATATAATATATAGATTAACGTACAAGTTAGCGTGTACCTAGACATATCGTTTTACGTTTTGTTCGATAATTTAATGTAATACAGTGTAAAGTGAAGCCAAGAGAAATTAGAACTTATAGATCTGTACAACACACTTACATCAAAATCTTCTTAACGGCGAAAAATGTTTTAGATACTTTACCTTTTCTACTTGTACTGTTTTAGACTACTTTCTATTGCGTTCTCTTTCTTCTATTTCCTCTATGAGAAAGCTAAATGAATATTTTAAGGTGATAACATTATTATCCGATTAACTTGGTACGAAACACCTCTTAAACATTTTGTTTTAGGTGGCAAACGTAATCCTATCCGACAATTGATATACTGACAAGCGCACTGTAGCACCAGTTAATGTGACGTCATTAAAATATGCCTTTATAGGACGTGGTAAATTTCGCATTTTTCGTATTTTTTTGTCTGTGAATTCAAGTTGTCAAAAGAAATGATAGTGCTATGTCAATGAGTACTTGCCAATAATGTAATAAAAAAATTAATTGCAATTTCTCAGGCTCAGCAGGATCTAGCTGACCATGAAAATTTTAACTCCATACACGGGCATTTTTCTCGAATTCCTCTAGCAATATGCGACCACCTCAAACGTAGGCCAGACCCATCAAAATTTACTAAGAGAAAAAATTAGAAAGTTTTTAAAGACAATCCCTGATATCTTACGAGGTCAGGTACAGCGAGCCTCTTCAACGGCAAGAAAATCGACTTTTCTACACAAGACAAAAATTTGAAGTCTCTAAAAAAATTCAGATAGAAAAAGTTTAGGTATACGCCTACGAATTATAAATTCATTTGTATAATATATAAGTATAATAAGAGGTGAAAAAGATTAAGTCCGGATCATTTTACAGTAAATGTTAGTAATATATTTTTACTCGCTTTCAAACCTAGTTAAAAGTACGCGTGTGCGTTAGTATGCATAATATATTTATTGTTATTTTATTGTTACTAGACTGGATTTAGTCTCAGAAAAAACAGGAACCCTTCCCACCGTTGTCCCAAAGAATATTTTTTAAAAATTTGACATTTTTTTTACGATTACTATACTTCCAATCCACTAGGTGGATGTGGAAGTAAGTATTATTGCAGAATATCCAGATTCTATTAATATTTATACAGACGATTCCAAAACTCCAAACGGCGTTCCCCATCCGTGGTAATTGTCCATCTCTGCATCAGTATTATACACCGCTGAACTATATGCAATACTCACTGTTATTTCCAAATACCAAAATGTAAATATCTGTACGGATTCGCATAACTTTATCCAAAGCTTAAACAACCTATTTAACGCCGATCCATTGGTATACCTTGCCCACGCTACAATCTACAACTTGGAATTAAATAAATTAGTAGTATTTATCTGGACCCGAAGCCATATTGGAATATTAGGAAATGAAGCAGCCGATCTAGCTGCAAAAGAAGCTAATAGAGTCCCATGTAGATTTCAATTTTGTACGACCCGATGAGGCAATCGCATACATGAAAAGTAAAGTTGTAGACTACTGGCAAGAGCGATGGACACACAATAACTCAAAGCTGAAACCTATTAAACAAAGTGTCAAACCTTGAAAATGTCCATCAAAATTAAGCTAAAGAGAATAAGCGTTGCTGACAAGACTTAGAATAGGTCACAGCAACATTACCTCTTTACATCTCCTATTGAGAAATGAAGCACCCCTGTGTCAGCAGTGTAATACAATACTTACCATCGAACACATTCTGCAAACATGCGCTCAATATAATACAACGATTCCCGCCGATTATATCAAATTACAAATATGTTAAGTGTCACACTGTCTAATATTACCAGATCAATAAACAATGTTTTAGATTTTATAAGGCGTATTGGCTTTTATCACAGGTTACAAGTATTATTGACAAGCGGTAGATGACCTCGGTTGTTAGGGCCGCTTACTTCCAACTCATAGAAAACTATTGTATGTTCAAAATGTGTGTAAATTTACATAATACATTAGTATAGCAATCGATCTATAATGATACAATCCAACCAACAAACAGAAGCTAATCAAAAACTACTTACTGTCCACTAGTCGGATGATGTCGGACGATATGAACAATCCTTCCCGGTGGATATAGGGGTTGATGACTCGTCAGGGCTATGGTACTGTCCGAGGGGTGTGTGCTCATGTGCCTGGCGTTCTCTTTGCTGCGCATGTATTCGCTGACTTCCTGTTCACCTGAAGATAGTTCAACAGCCGATGTAGGTTGAGAACAGCCGCAGCAAAGGACGCTGCAGGATATTGTCTTCCACTGAAAATAAAAACATACTTGAGGAAATGGAAGAAACGAGGTTTTATTCTGGAACTATCCGAATCTGGATCGATTATTTTAGTGGCCGAGGAGCGAGTTGGATAATGTAATGTAGTTAAGTCATGTACTGGAAACTATTCATGACTTGGGATAAATCTGGAGTTAAGCCCTTTTGTATACTATCTCCACCATTTAAGAAATACAGAATAAATTCTTATTCAGAACGCGCAGTTGAATAAGATGACACAACACGGCTAGCAGATGTGTAGGGCGCACAGTGGAAAAAAATGTGCCCTTTTTGAACAAAAATCTGCTGACAGTAGATGTATCAATCAATTTAAATTTTAAAAATGGAAAATACCCTTAAGACATTGTACTTTAGAGTAATGCTGCTGCAAAGTTTAACGAACCATATAGTAGGAGTTGAAGGTTTAAGGTGTCGAAAATTCGAAATTCAAGTGAAATAAAATGTAAGTGATCAATAATTGTCCTTCGGGATTTTTTTATGCTGATCTCATATTTAATCTTACACGAATCATATCGATCCTTCAAAGGAATTGAGAAACAAAGGTTTATCTAAATATTACGATATTACAAATACTCGTCACCAGTTGCGTTTGAATTTGTAAATATGGTTTTACTGACAAGTAAAAATAAGGATAGTTTTTCATCCCCATGATTTTATTCCTATGCATTCAGACTAACCTAATTAACAGCTTTAAGCCTAATATAACTTATAAGTGAAAAATTGTAGGTATTAACTAACAGCCAAACCTAAAAGTTTTAACCCTAACATTATCTGCTAATAAAGGAGTCATGAATGTTATTGAGCCACTTTGCCGCTGCATTACTTTAAAGTACAATGTCTTAAGGGTATTTTCCATTTTTTTTAATGTAAATTGGTTGATATATCTACTATCAGCAGATTTTTGTTCAAAAATGGGCACATTTTGTTCAAAAATGGGCACATTTTTGCCGCTGTGGGGCGTTTCGTAAGGACCATTCTATGCCAAGTCGGCCAGTTGAAATAACATTTTAAAACTTGACCTCATTGATAATTGTTGGTAAAAGATTCGTCCTTCAGTTTAATTTTAAAAAAAGGACACACTGTATAATAATAAAGCAAGTATCTTACAAGGTACTTCAGATCAATGAAGATATTGATATGTTCAGAACAGGAAAGAGTTCAACGTATATATTAGCAATACAAAATAAACTTTCAATGTGTTTGCATCTTAATACTTTTCCTATCGAAGTTCTAGGATATTGTAATAGGTAAATGGATATGGACTAAAGTTCTGAAAATCATCTAGAAACTTCATAGTATGTTAAAGTTTCCGCAGAGAAGGGAAACTCAACTCAAATCAGCCTCGACTTTGGCACACATTAAGCATAAAATCGAGGAAAACAAAATTGTTAAGATAGAGTATACGGCGTCGATAGAAAAGTTATGTAGACACCATCGAATTGATATTATTGAACTAATAATTTGTGAAAAGATAGAATAACTAAAGTGAAGATGTGTGTCCCATAAAAAACAAATATAGTAGAAACGACATCATATTTGATCGACCAGAAAATCTATATTGTCAGGGTCGGAACGGCCCTCTTGGCCTTTGAGTTGTTTTCTCATTAATTCATAACAATTGAATCCCAGTTTTCACACGATTCAGTCAGGTTATCAATAAATAATGTTTTGTAAAAGTAATTACTTTCTTTCTTATTTCTCAAAATTGTCGAGAAGGAAATTCTACACAAAAAATATCATGGAGGCTAAAATTGAAGGGCGCAAATGTGTTTTTACGAAAAATTTCGTACATGCGTCGTTTTCGCGTAAAATAGAAATCAGTAATGGATTGAGAGCCAACGTACGAACGCCAAAATTTGCCTCTTTCCGTTCGCTTTGACACAAAAACTTAAATAACTTTAAAAAAATGGTCAAATAGTAATTAAAAAAAAAAATAATTTAAAGCGGAAAAGCACAACTTGCATTATCATTAATATTTAACCACAACATATACACAAACACATTAAAAACAAATTCAAACCAGTTTTGTAATTTTTTCTTCACTTTCTTGATATCATGGTAGTCGAAAGTGTGCCAACGTTTGGGATAGAAAATGAATTGACTTTACATTTTCTTTTCATTTTCGCGAGTTTTATAGTTTACATAATTCTGATTACAAAATTTTCTTGGATGATGAAAAGTTAATACTGGCACATGAACAAAATGTAAATTAAAGCTAAGGACATCTACTAGTTAGCAATGTCCATTCTTTATTACAAATCACCTTCAACAGGAATTTGCAATAGTGTAGCTGTTCTTTATGGGTTTTTCTTATAAACAATTTTGTCTTTTGACAGTGTATTTTTAGGTAAAAAGGTGAACAGCTCCGGTTCTAGAGGTCCGATCGAGACAAACAAAATTTGGTATTCAATTAGAATTCCAACAAATCTGCGTTGGTTTTGGGTCATTTGAATATCTGCATAACGTACAAATTAGAATAAACAGGCTAAAAAGCTTTTTTTTTCAGTTTAACGCCCAGGGACGTCAAGAGTTTCCATCGGCTTCAAACTCTCAGAGAATATACCTTTTGTTAAAAACAAAACACCCTGAAATTTTGGTGCCCAAGTATTGAACCTCGTGGACACAAATTAATTTGTTACCTGAAATTTGAATTACCCGCCATTTTGCGCCATTAAGTCCAAAATGTATCATTTTCATTTCCAAATGTAGATCTGAACTCCAGCTTTCCGGTGATATTAAAAATAAAATTTAAAATCATTTTGGCCACCTTTTTGGCATTTATTTATAAGCCAAATAACAACAAATGGTTATTTTCGGCTATTTCAGGTAGACGAACATTAACTTTTTTTTAAATAAAGTTCTCGCAATTCTCTTTCTTTTCTGATAAAAACGTTTTCTAAATGGCCGAAAAAATCCATTTGTTGTCATTTGGTTCATAAATAAATGTCAAAAATGTGGCCACAATTACTTTCAAAGAAATTTTTCTTTAATCTCATCGGAAAGCTAGTATCCAGATCTACATTTTGAAATAAAATGACCCATTTTGAACTTAATGGCACAAAATGGCGGGCAATTCAAATTTCACATAACAAATTCAGTTGTGTCCACAATGTGCAAAATTTTTAAGCAACAAAATTGCAACGTGTTTTGTTTTCAGCACAAGGTATATTTTCTGAAAGTTTGAAGCCGATCGGAACTTATGACGTCCCTGGGCGTTAAAATGAAAAAAACCAGTTCCGTGGTGCAAACCAGCTCCGTGGTGCAATGCTAAAGGTGTTTGGCTTGCGACCACGGAGCCCCGGGTTCGAATCCTAGCGAGGGTATGGATGTTTAGTGGCGTTTTTTCATCTGTTACCGAGACGGTAGCAGTGAGCTAGACCGCTGTTGAGTGGCACATGTCTAGTTTCTGTTATCTCTCCTGAGTTCACGTCTCAGCTGCGGTAGACGGCAATATCGCAGGGAATGGTTGTTGTGTTGATGTCTGTGTGTACGTGTTCTGGTTGAGTGGTAGAGCAGCAATAGCTGAACTCCGCCAGGACGTTAATATAAATAAGGCATTAAAAAAAAACGCTTTTCAGCCAGTTGATTCCATTTTGTACGTTATGTACGTACCCAAAGGACCCAAATCCAACGCGGATTTGTTGAGATTTTAATTGCCAAGGTTTTTGGTTTTTTGTTTCTTCCAATCAAACCTCTAGAACCGGGAGATATTCACCTTTTTACCTAAAAAAACACTGTTCAAAAAACAAAATTGGTTATAAAAAAAACGCAATAGCCTTGGAAGTTCAAAACTCAGATATGTATACTCCTGGTGATAAAATTGATATTACGTATTACGTCCCACAGTGGGCTAGAAAATAAAAAAAATGGAAAAAAATAAATATTCAGAGCATTTTTCTGTGTATTTTGATGTTGGAGGTGGCATTTGAAAGGTTACTAAATGTATAATACGAATCGCTCGCCAAGAAAGATGGTAATGGTTGAAATTTTAACCATTGTAATAACCATTTTCTGGTGAAGATGAGCGTCTTTTTATTCCTTACGAGAGTTTACATTACTTTGACTAACAAAACTGTAAATCTAAGGGCGTTTAAATAATGCAAATTTCGTTACTAGGACTTTAATTAAAAGGTTACATAATGGCAAAAGTATTTTCTTCACTCAAAACGTATAAAAATGTTATGAAAAATATTTGTATGCATTCCTCAGTTATTTATGCATTGTATGAAGTAATCTGCTCATATAGTTAGGTTTATTATTTTGGGAAAAAATAATGAACTTTATACGACTAATTCTGTTTCCTTGTCCTTTGAAATAAAGAAGAATTTAGATTTACAATGTTGCTAGTCAAAGTATGGTAAAATCTCGTAAAAAATGAAAAAACGCTCATTTTCGCCAGAAAATGGCTAAAATGGTTAAGATTTTAAACATTGCGATCTTTCTTGGTGAGCGATTCGTATTATACATTTAGTAACCTTTTAAGCGTTTTTTCTCTAGCCCATTGTGCATCTGTGTACTTTTCAGATTAATGTGTGTGTGTGTGCCAGCGGTGCCACATGGTATCATTCGTCTTGACGTATGCTGACAACTTTCCTTTTTTTAGTTATTTTACAGTGAATATTTAAAATGTTTTGCTAAATAATAGTAAAAAAATAGCAATAATAATAATCTTGTTTACAAAGTTTTACTCAATTTTGTTTTCTGTAACCATGGTAGCTCTGAGAACTTTTTTAATACTTTTTTACTATCAAAAACCTACTTTTATACAAATCGGGTCTTCTCAGTTGATGCTTAACTTTTAAACTAAGTTCAAACACTACAACACATTTTGAGCCATTAGGTTTCGTATAAAATTTTTGTTTACTTTTAGAAAAAAAATTTTCATTTGTAGATAATATTTAGTACTTTTACCATTTTAAAGCTGCAAATATATTTTTTATTATATGGTAATGTCATTTCAAAGAGTGACTGAGGACTGAGCTATAGCGCGAAAACACTTTCTAGTCTGAATTTAAAAAACGACAGTCAATCAGCGCCTGTAACAAAGTTTTATAACTCAATTAGACCTTTACCTTAGGGTCGACACTCCTCTTGATTGCATTAATTAAATCAGTCCTTAATGTCTCCATCTGGTGCAGTCCGATCCTCGGCACTACATCCTTCCCCACCACAACGGACACGGTGAATTCCTTCGTGTATTCCACTGCCGGCGCCGACAGCAAGCCCCCAGGAGGCGAATAACAGTAGCATAGCAAAGAGGGATACCTCTGCCTCATCAATATACCCAAAATACTGGCGGTTCCGGCACCTGAAACATTTTTTCCAAGTGGAATCTTATTTTAGGACAATATTTAGCAGGACAAGTCCAGTGTATTTAATGAAACTTCATACAGTTAGGTAATTTTTGCATTTTTGCCTCCATAATGATTGATAAATTTATGATATATAAATTTTTTTTCAAAAGCATGAAACAGTCTTAACAAACACAAAAACGCTTGGACTGTACACTCGGATGCTATATTCTACGCGCGTTTCGCCATCCACGTCGGCATCATCAGGAGATGGCTGGCGAATTGAGCCTCGAATATAGTATTTAAATGTAAAGTTGATGTTTATGGAAAGAAATTACTGTTTGCAAATTAGAATCCTACACATACTTCAGTTGATGTATATACTCTTCTTAGGAACGATTGCATTTCATGTCACAAATGCTCGTCCGTTTAAGTCTAACACATACTGTCGTGTATAGAAATTTGAGAATACGTTCCTGATTCAAAACAAATTAGTGCATTGTTTGACGGTTTTTCGTTCAGAATTCTTTCGGGTAAAACCAATTAATGTGAAATTTGGAAAGTAAGTAGGGAATGTCTCAAAGAACAAAAGTTATATAGTGCCGATGTGCACTTTTACCATGGGTGTGGATGCCACCCCTTTTCGAGTGGAAAGTAACCGCAGAAATCGACAGGGTGATGAATTCTAGGCAAAAAATGTTCTATGAAGTTTTTCGATATATCAAATTTCTCGTCTTATTCGCGATTGATTGTTGATTCTTCATTTAAAAAATGCGAATATTTCATGAATAACTCAAAACCCTTACATTTTATTTTTTTTTAAATCATCAGGAGCAAAAATGAAGCTTATAAAATAACAAATCGACTGTTTTTTCTTATTTCTGTAGATGATACGAGCCGAGGTTATTTATGGCTCGTTGATGGTAACTGTTTGTTCGCTGTAGACTGAATTCTAACATTTCAACGTTAAATAACGGAAGAACGACGAATTTTTGGAGGAAGACTTGTCAAATCTTTTTTAAAATGAGCTCTAGTAAATGTCGTTGGCATAAATACTTACGGAGTTATGATGAAAATAGAAGGTTGTCGTTTTTTCGGAGAAAAAATGAGCAATGAAACAAATGGCTTAATTTTTCAGATGTTTAATCGCTCCAAAAACCATGTTTCAGGAAATTACAAAGACTACAAGGCCTGTAAAGTTGAACTTCTTTGAACCCTTCGTTTTTGAGATGTTTCAGTTTAAATGTCTCGGGGAAGGTCCTCGCACTAAAATGCGAACTTAAAACGGTGATATCTCAATTAATTTTCATTCCAGATAGCCCAATAATTATAAAAATTTCCGTCGCAAAAAATGTTATCTGACTTTCCTTCAGTAGCTATTAGTTGAGGGGTTATACATCACAAAACCACAAAAATCAGTTCTGGGGGTGCCGCGCAACCCCCCAAAAAACCACCTCTTCGGTGAAAATAGCCTTATTTTACTAATAACTCATTAACCATTGAAGATTTAAAAAAATTACTCATCATAAAAAAGAAAGCTTGACTAATTTCCCAAAAAATCCTGTTGTAATTTTCTAGTATTTGGTTTTCGAGAAAATCGATATTGAAGAAAATTACAAAATTTGTGTTTCTAATGCGCACGAATTTTCGTTTATTTTAAATTTTTTGCGCGCGGCCTATAGAAATAAGTAAATTCTTCGGAAACCAAGCAAGTTAGGAAGAAAAATCAAAATAGGTTTTAAAGTAGATATAAAATACTCTCTTGTGTTGCCATTTTGAATGGCTATGGATATTTATTAGTATATAAGAATAACAATATAATATAGTTTTCTCTTGATTTTTGCGCTTTTAACTATTCACAGGCCCATAAAAATAACTGACTTTAATATATAACATAATTTAATATTTAAGTTATAAATGCATTATCTTTTAGCTCAAGGTAGTACTTCAATACAGAAAAAGTTACCAATATTTTTATTGTTTCCTAAGAATAAAAAAGACCAAAACATCTTGAAAATTCAACTCATTTTTTTTTAAATTTATGTATCATATAACTACTGTTTCTAATCATTTAATAGTTAAAAAATTGCATTAAAAAATATCATCAAAAAATTGAATATGCAGCGTTTTTGGATTTTTTTGGCTAACTTTAACATACTGGTAAATTTGTAAATGTCAATATCTTTATTCCTAATTTTTTCTGCATTGGAGTACTACCTTGAACTAAAAGATAATGAATTTCAAACTTATATTAAAGTCAGTTATTTTTTATGGGCCTGTGAATAGTTAGAAGCACAAAAAAACAAGAGATAACTTTATTATATTGTTATTATTATATACTAATAAATATCAGTAGCCATAAAAAATGGCAACACAAGAGAGTATTTTATATCCCTTTTGAAACCCACTTTGATTTTTCTTCCTAGCTTGTTTGGTTTTCGAGAAATTCAACTTTTTCTATAGGCCGCGCGCAAGAAATTTCAAATAAATGAAAATTCGTACGCATTAAAAATACAAATTTTGCAATATTTTTCAATATCGATTTTCTCGAAAAGCATGGCATATTCAAGAAAATTACAAGACGACTTTTTTTAGGAAATTAGTCGAGCTTTCTTTCTTATGATGAGTAATTTTTTATATCTTCAAGGGTTAACGAGTTATAAGTAAAATAAGGCTTCTTTCTCCAAAGAGGTGGTTTCTTGGGGGCTTGCGCGGCACCCCCAGAACTGATTTCTGTGGTTTTGTGATGTATTACCCCTCCACTAACACATACTGAACGAAAATCTCCGATAACATTTTTTGCGAGCTTCTGGTGTATTTTTTACTACCGACTGGACTAAGAGAAGTAAAAAAAACAAAATGTTTTGCAAGAAAAAAACTAAATTTTTGTACTCTTGCATTTTTACGTAGGTATCCTCTTTGTTTTTGAGTTATTTTGAAAAAAGGAAAATCAGAAATTTCGAAAACTATTTCAAAATTGAATTAAACTTTTTTTTAAATCTAGGCATTCCAAACAGTTCAAACTTCTAGAACATATTGTTAGTAGCTAATTAAAGTAAATTGTAAATGGATTACGTTTAATCTCAATTCTTGCGGTTAAGCCATTGGTTTCATTTCTGATTTTTCCTCCGAAAAAACGAGGCAACCATCATAACTCCGTAAGTTTTACGCTATCGACTTTTACTGAAGCTCATTTTAAAGGTCTTAAAAAAGATTTGACAAGTCTTTCTCCAAAGATTCGTCGTCTTTCCTTTATTTAGCGTTGAAAGGTTCGAATTCAGTTTTCGGCGAACAAACAGTCACTTTCAACGAGCCCTAACTCGGTTCGTATTGCATCTACAACGTGATTCTTTGAACTTGTGATACATGTCAGTAGCGTGCGATTTTAAGGTTTGAAAAGTCGATTTTTCAAAAAAAAAAGTATTAGAGATTTTTTTAGCAAAAAACTAGTAAGGTTTTTAGAAACCCGTTTGTACAAGTGGGTTCGTAGTGGGTTCAAAGGTGTTTGAGATAATGGCCGTCAAAAAAAACAATTTTTTTAACAAAAGCTAATTTCTATCTATAAAGCGGATTCTCAATTAAAAAAAAAAATGTTTTTATTTTCTGAGTAATGCGTCGCACACTTGAATTGATTTTACAACAAATAATTATTTATTTAATAAGGCAAAAATTGTAATTCATATACAATACTTACAATTTTTCTAACGAAGAATATTAAATAAAGACCTAAGTATGCCATGAAATTAAAATATATTTCAAGTGTCAATTTATAATTTTTTTTAAATTTTTTATTACTTCTCTTATTTATTTGGTTGTATAATCAATTTAGTCTAGTTATTTAGTACTATGCATTATTATGAACAAAAAATGAAGATTTGAGAATCCGTTTTACAGATAAAAATTAGTTTTGGTTCAAAAAACTGTATTTTTTGTCTCAAACACCTTTGAACCCAGTATGATGCAATCTTGTACAAAGGGGTTTCTAAAGGTGCTGATTTAGTTTTTTCTAAATTGCTAATACATTTTTTTGAAAAACGACTTTTCAAACCCCCTTAAAATTGCACGCTACTCACATGCATCACATATTACTAAGTTCAAAGAATCATCTTATCGATCTTTTCTTATTACCGAAATTTGAAAATAATTGAGCATCAATTAAGGAGTGTACAGCGGTGTTGCGATCTTAAGTGGGTAACACTGTATATTACCCAACTGTCGAAACATAATTTTCATCTGGACACATCGCATAACAGACAACGTTAATTTTTAATTTTTAACACTTTATTTTGTACTGACGAGTGCTTCACCAAGTTGGTACCATAAAAGTAAATGTCTTAAACTAACATTGTTTACAAAAAAACTACGAAGAGTATCCTATGAAATGTGCAGCAATTATATAAAAAGCTTAATAAATCAACAAAGAGTATAATGTTTACTAGAGTTTTATATAGGATTGGTGATGAGAGAGTTCTCTCAAGGTGCGGTTAACCCGCGACTTGAGTTCTTCCTTGTAACAACCTAATTACGCTAGTTTGAAACTTACCTAAAGAATGCCCAACTATCACAATTTCAAAGTCTTTGGTACCGCGGTCGGGCTTATGCGCCAGAGCTCGCTCAACAAGCTGTTCTTCGTCAATTTTTTCTAGAATATACTGAGCGGCCTGCACCATTCCCTTGTGGCCCAACCAATCCTCGCGAGGAGGATGTAGAGGAAGAGTCTCACCTTCTGCGTTAAGATCTGTCAAGATATCCTAGAAAATAAACAAAAACTAATTAAATGTTTGATATAAAATTACACGTACTTTCATAGAGTGACAGAATATTCAATTGTGGGTAAAATTAAAACTTTTCTTTTATTCGCCCGTCATGTTTCTTGTAAGCACGTTGACCTAAGAAAAAAATCCTTTCATTTTGAAATTAGAACCGAAAGTCACCGTTAGGTAGCAATGAAAAATTCAAATTGGATTTTTAATAATTGAATTTTTCACTTGTCTACCCTTTTCCTTTAATAAATGTTGACGTAAATGCCAAGAATTGCCACAGTATACCAAGGTAAAAAGAGATTTTGTCAAAGCAGTGTTTCATAATTTCGGCAGCGTAGTCCAATTAAAGGAGATAATAAAACCGCATTAGTAAAAAACATATAAAAGTACCGCCATACACTGGAATCTAATGTTGACACTCGGTCAGCGTCGAATGCAATAATAACATTTTAATATGAAATAAAATTTACGTTCACACATTTGTGTGTATTTGGCAGTTTTATTCCATTAATCCTTAACTTTGTTATGTATTATTTATTATTATATAAAAATGGTTTATTTTATTGGGAAAAATATTTTATGTTGCTTACAGTTAATTGGGTTTTTATATTTAATTATGAAAATATACAAAATAATCACGCCACACATATTAAACAGATCAGGAATGTATGTGTTTGATTCAAAATTGTTTTTTTATTTGCTAGATATGTATTATAAATTTTTGTAAAAACCATTACCGTCTTTAGGTTAAGACCTAAAATACATTGTAGCTGACAATTAACAAAACAATTCATACATATACTAAAATTATGACGAATCATTCCATTATACTGACAATCACCGGCGTATACAACCTTTTAATTAAAATCGTTTACGAAATGCATTCAAATTAAGAGCTGTACGAATTATTGTCCTCACGGGAGCGAAAAAGGGATATTAGGTCTATTATTAAATTTTTCATCTCCAATTATGACTGCTGGAAGTGAGAATTCCCGTAGAATCCGCATCGGAATAACGAGAAGAGCAACTGTGAAGAGCTATTCAAAACCGAGTGCCCTGAAACTCCACAAATTAATTATTACATAGCTTTGCTTCTTGGCCTTTTGTTTCAACGCCGATGTAACTGATGAATTCCCCATCACCTAGTCATTTAAAATTCATTCACAAGAAAGTTTCCGCATAAAATTTGTGGAATTTTCAGAAATTATATCTCAGGAAATAAATATGCCTCTAATTGTTGTACAGGGTATCTCAACTCAAGTAGCACAGACTGGTTACATAACAGTTTATTAAATGTTGAAGAAACTTTTGTTAAAACTGTAAATTTTACCAAAACTAATAAAAACAAAAGAGATTTGTATCAGCGTCATTTAAACGTTTAAATCAACAAAGAAGTCAATCTGTAACATTTTTATAAAACGTTACAATAGCGTTTTTAACGCCAGTAAGCAGTTAAGAATATTAAACAGTGTTTTATTTAAATCGTCGTAAAAAAGGGGTAAAAAAACTATATGAGGCCTTGGCTTCTACTATACACCAAATTTCAACTTTCAGCTTGCTTTACTCGTTTTATTTACTTCTACTCCCCCCCACCCACCCCTTCAACGGAATCGTCTCAAAATATAATCTAGTTCCAGATGTCGTTATAATACATGCATGTACCAAATTTCAAGCGAATATCTCAAATATATTTTATTAACCCCTTTAATAATGTAGTGGGGGTAGTGGAGGGGTTGAAATACGTTATAAAAAATCTGAGGCCTTGGCTTCTAGTACACATCAAATCTCAAATTTCTGTACTCTTACCAGCTTGCTTTACTTATTTTCCCGTATTTGTCGCTATTTAACCCCAACCCCTTAACGGAATCATCTCAAAATATAATCTAAATACAGATGTCGTTATTACACATATTATGTATCAAATTAGATTTTACCAATCCTTTTAATAATGGAGTGGGGGTGGTGGGAGGAAATAAAAAAATCTGACTTCCAGTATATATGGCAAGCCTCTAGTTTCTGTACTCTTACCAGCTTGCTTTACTTATTTTCCTATATTCACCCCTATTAAACCCCAATGCTTCAACGGAATCATATCTAAATATAATCTAATTCCAGGTGTCGTTATAATATATATCTGTACCAAATTTCAAGTGAATATCTCAATTTTATTTTGTCAACCCCTTTAAAATTGAGACAGGGGGGTAGGGAAGTTGAAAAATGTTATGCAATAACCTGAGACATTGTCTTCTAGTATGCACACTAAATACCAAGTATCTGTGCTCTTACCAGCTTGCTTTACTAATTTTCCAATATTTACCCCTATTTAACCCTTCAACAGAATCATCTCAAATTATAATCAGTTCCAGTTGTCGTTATAATATATACGTGTACCAAATTTCAAGTAAATATCTCAATTTTATTTTATCAACTCCTTTAATAATGGAGTGGGGGTGGTACAGAGGGGGGAGTAGAAATATTATACAAAAATCTGAGGCCCCCACTTTTGGTATGTATACTAAACTTCAAATTTGTGTACTCTTATCAGTTTGCTTTATCTATTTTCTCCTATTTACCCATAGTTACCACTCTCATAATAGTACATACGTATATAAAACTTCAAGTCAAGTCAATATCTTAAACCGCTCCAGAGATATCGTGCGCACAAAAGACAGACAGAATTTTTTTTTCACTCAAATTTAATATCTCGACGTTTCAAGACATTCTAAACCTATTTCAACAAAAAGAACATTTTTTTTTTACGATCACTATACTTCCACTCCAGTATGTGGATGTGGAAGTTAAATTGTCGTTTTTACATTCATAAAATAGAAGCCATATTATGAAAAATGTGGCTTCGAAATGCTGTTAAACTTTAACGTTTTATTAACTTTAAAAATACTAACAATAAAATGTTTATACAATAAAAATGTAGCATTAAGAATTTGAAGTGTTTTTAAAACAATATTCGAACTTTTAAGGCAGCAAATGCATATAAATTTGTACTTTGTAGTGAAATTTCAGTCATCGAACAAACTCATAACGTCCAGTATCCATATCTTATAGTTGTAGAGGGCTAGTAAAACAAATCTACAACTGGCACAGAGTTTTAAAATATTACTGTCTAGAATTAGTTTCATTCATTTGGTAAAGAATTCATTTTGAAAGTGTCATATATTCTTGAGGCCTTACACCAACACATTACATACGTTTTCAGATGTTAAATTTAACAGATAGGACTTGATTTTTATTTATGAAAGCCGCAAAATATTTTCGGAAATTGCTATAACTTTGAACTATGTCAGTCAGAAAAGTTTAGGAATTATAAACTTACGTTATTTTTCTCTGATACAACGACGTATGGAATTTAGTAGAACCGCAAATCGAACTATTAAATAACTTCCACAAGGGATATGGTATTATAAAATTTAATACAAATCCAAGCCAAAATTATATAAGAACTCGCCAATACAATGTTATATTAATTTTAAAAAAGTCCGATCTAAATTCTATCATTAAATTTTATCAAACGACGTTTAACAGTCGTTTATTAAACTTTGGATGGCTGCCTGTCGTTAGCTCTTTACTTTTACAATTTGTACAAACGTATGTCATAGTTATAAACATTTTCTTAAGACTATTATATTTTGGTCCTGGAAAAAGCGGAAATTCAAAATTTCATTGTTAGTGGAAACACTGTTACACAAGAGAAAGGAAAAAGAATCAGTAATAACGTTTTTTTTCAAACAGCCAAATATGATGCCCATTTAATGTAAAATAAAATTAATACCTTCATGGATAAGGTCCCTCGAATACTGATAACAACTTTTTTTCTGTCATAGTCGAGAGCGACGAAGAAAGGCGTTTGGCCCACGTCTACGTGGTAAGTGGCATAAATTATTTCTATATCTCCAAAATCAGTCAGTTTTTGCAATGCGGCGTAGTTACATTGGCAGCAGTTGTCTTCTACTATTTCAGGATCCGCCCCTCCATTGGGTTTTCTACAGGGCAGGCAACAACACCTAAAATACAAATTGATATCATATTGAGCGTAATTTTTCGAGTTGATAGTGAAAGTAGACAAAATTTACTCTAGATGGATACTATAATATACAGATACACTTTAAACCAAGAAATTGGCAATTCTTTAGAAGGACGTGATATTTAAATTTTCGTGATATATTTTCTGAATTTTGGCATCATAGTGTCCCCGCTATGGTGATTTTCCTGCATAGGTGGCACATAGTACGTAGGGTCTGTGATTTTTAAACTCATAGCCTCTAATTTTGTTAGTGTTCTCAAAAAATGATAGCACAAGACATAATATGACAGGATAAATCAATATTTACTGATCGCTAAAGTAACTGGAAAGTAAATAGACTGAATACTAAATAAAAGTAGTTTTCGAGGGATAGCGACATTAAAAAATTGGTGGCGCTTACAGAGTAATTTGCAGTTTCTTCAATTTATTGCTTCTTGTTTCGTTAAGAATAACTCCAGATTAAAATAAAATTCCATTCATTCTAATATGAAAATCCTAGGTTTAGTCTCGTTTCAAGAAAGACCTGTGCAGGGCCCGATGGTAGTAACATATGACTCCCAGCAATTTTCAAAATAAATTTCGAAAAAGCAGGGGGTTGCACTCATAAGAAACACAATTCACCTGTACAGAGCGGGGGGGGGTGTTCCCTACAATTTAATATTTTTCTCAAATCAATTTTTTGATTTACCTCGATTAAGAATATACAATACGAGACTCGTTACTAATCATTTAAAAGTGTACCCGTCTCATTTTAACCAATGCAAATGCTAATCTTCAACTTCTGGTGAAACCCGGGCCCCCTCAAAACCACCGGGCCTCCTCAAACACCACCGGGCCCCCTCAAAAACCGCCGGGCCCGGGGGGAAACAGCCCCGACCCCGCCCCCCTCTCGTCGGGCCTGGACCTATAAGATATCTTCAAAGCTGATATAATTCTTATCTTAAGTGAATTCCTTTAACTGATGTAGATGATTATCCGTTGCAAATGCAAATAATGTGGCAGCATACCATACCTTCAGGAAGAGTTAAATTTTGAAGATATTAAGTCGAAGTGAGAAGTCCACTAAACTCACAGGTAGTCAAGCGAAACTGAAAACAACACAAACATATCTTAAGGCATATGTATATCGTCTTAGAAGCCATCTAAATGAGAATGTAGAACGCTCTTGGTGTGTAATTCTGAAGAACGAGTGTTGGGGTGGTTTCCAGAAAGAGTGAAAGCAAACAAAGCAGTTTTATGTAATTATACCTTTTTGATTCTGTCTGATCAGCACTGAAACATTTAGGATTCCCACTGCCGATTTATTTCCATCTTTTTCCATAAAGATATCAAGCACCTTGGCTATTATCAATTCTGATATATGGTGTCAACAAGCCAATCCCGACAAGTTCCTCTAATGTCTGGTTGTGTTCTTTTTATACTTGCGTTGCTAGTAGTAGTATCAGCAATCGCATCACAGGGCATACGCTGCAACGTTTCCATCTGCGCTTTCTCAATGCCACTTTCAATCTTTGTGACATCTAATAGCATTTTAGATCAAGACATCAAAAGTGAACAACTATCAAGTATTTTTGTTTGTTAGAACTGGGACCATCTCCTCTTCCATATAAACTGTGGGTGATATATTGAAGATAAAGGACTAATTTAATATTCTCTACTATTGCTATCCTTTGCCTTGTGGAGATTTTAGTTTCCTTTCCGTAATTAAAGGTATCCCGTATTTAGAACTTGGTACTAGCTTCAAAAGCATTTTCTTTTTTCGTAAAAGTTTTCATTCAGTTATGGTATCCAGCGGGACACCCCTTAGCCATTCCCCTTCGGTTCTTGTTTTCAACAATTTTACTACTGCTTGCCATATTTGTCCAATAATGTGACAGATCGGCCTCTAAATACTATTTGACTTCATTCAACTTTTAATTAAATTAAGTTCACATAAGGAATAAACATGAAGGGTGTCAGTGGGAAAATTTGATACTAAAATTTAGTGTTTAAAAGTGAATTATTTATTATTTGTTTGCTTATAGTAATGAAACATATTCTTTATAGGATTTTGTAAACAGCGGAAAAAACTATTGAGAACTAAAAGAAAAACCACATGTAAAAATATTAATGAAATCTTTGCATTCTTTCGATAACCTGACTTCTGGTTATGCTAGCAAATCAAAATCCTAAAATAAAGTCCAATTTTTTATTTGACATTTTCATTATAACACTAGCATCCAGCACAGTACGGCTAAGGAGATTAAAATAGTATCTACATGACCCCTACAGTATGAAGATTCAGTTAAAAATGAGAAACGTCATTATGAGTGGCTTTATGCCTTTCTGATGGGCTCAGAATAAGGGCGAAACACGTTTCAAAGGCTAAGTATTTCCAAGAAACTGAATAAAAGATTTTATGAAAATGTAATCCATTAGAATGAAAAAAAAATTGAAGTCAAGGTAGATAAATAAATTCATTTTAGACCTTTGTTCTTATTTTTAACTGAATCTTCATACCGTAGGGGGTCATGTAGATACCAGTTTAATCTGCTTAGCCATAGGTGACTATGTTGGATGCTAGTATTATAATGAGAATGTCAAATAAGAAATTGGACAAATTTATTTTAGGATTTTGATTTGCTAGCCTAACCACAAGTCAGGTTATCGAAAGAATGCAAAGATGTCATTAATATTTTTGCATATAGTTTTTCTTTTAGTTCTCATAGATAGTTTTTCTTCCCGCTGTTTGCAAAATTCTGAAAAGAATATTTCATTAAATTTAACATGTAAACTTCAGTAGCACCCTTATAGTAGATTATGCACACGGTTAGAACTTTTCTTATCATTGATCTATGCTTTCTTCTAATTGGCATCCCATTACTGTATGACGCGTTCGATGACACCTCGCCGTCTGTTACTGTTATCTGCTAGGCGCAAAGTCTAGAACAAGGAACCTACCTACGACCGGTTTTATTTTTATTGATAAATATTATCAAACCAAGTTATTATTTTGTACCCTTGTTAAATTAATATACAAAAGAAATGAAGGCGTGAAGCTTTTATCAAACCTGCTTTACCTGTTGGATTACATTACCTGAGTCCTGTACATAAATGGCACATCCCCATGGAATTTGTTATTACGTAAATGGGCCATCCGTAAGCCCGTACAGCGAAGTGGGCGAAGTGTATTACAGTCTTAAAAAGGTCCAAGTCTGTTCCATCTTCATGCAATGACAAGAATTGTGTACGAGGAGTCACGGCTACACCAGACAGAAATTCGTATGTGTCGTTTTTACGCTAAAAATAAAATATATAAATTGAAAAACCCTAATACTGAAATTTAAATCTACATGCTAAGAACCACATCCTAATCGAATTGTGGACCTTGATGATACTGTGTCATTAGAGCCCACGATTGAATAATAATATGCATACAGTTATTGATGACAACGTTACTGACCTGATCAACGATGGCTTTTTGCTCGATTTTTTGGAATTTTCTTAATAAAACTAATCCAACAATAACGTCAGAGGGTACAACATCCAAATCTCTAAAGAAATCTGATAATAATCTAGCTATATCTGCGAATGAGTTTCTGTTTCTATCGTTTGCCGAAGAACAACAAAATAAAAATCGGCACCTATTGTGCCAGCTATCTTGATAAGCTCGAAGCACTTTCCTGAAACAAGAAATATATGTTTTACTAGTGATCTAGACTAAAAGGACATTGTTTGCTATTTCATTATTGCAGTGCAATACTGGGTGACACTGAAAAAATTGTTCTTTGATTTGAGTACACTAGAACAATTATACCTAAATCAACTTACTTCTAAAAAACTGTGAAAAGTAGCCTACGTAATGTTCATCAATTATAAAAAAAAAACTTCATTTAACAGAATAAGAGTATAATGATTATATTAAGTTATGTTATATATTAGGTAGAGAGCTGGCTGTACAGATTTCCTATGAATAAGATACATGAAAAACTTTATGTGATTAAGTACTACCACAGACCTACAAGGAGAAATTTTTCTTATAAGCACATTTTTCTCGCGTCATAAAATTTTGGTGTCAACTTTTTTATGTTTTCGAATACATGAATAAAACTTACGTGAGGATGTAGGTTTTGAGGTATGCGATGAGATTACAGAGGGATGCCATGCTTAATTTGCCTACAACCCTGATACACCCCCAATTAGAGTTTTTTTTTATTTTTTTAAGTCATCGATTACATGAATAATGAAAGTACAAACCTTCTTGTTATAAAAAATAGGGTGCGTCTTCTTATTCCGCATCCCGGGATGGCATGGCATGGGGATGCTTCGCTCACGCCAAAATTCTATGAAGCGGGCAAAATTTGCTTATATGAAAACTGGCTTCGTGTAGGTCTGTGGTAGTACTTACTCACATAAAGTTTTTTATGTATCTTATTCATAGGAAATCTATATAGCCGGCTCTCTACCTATATCCACATGTTACTACTTAAAAGTCGACTTTTTACAGTGTCACCCACTATTCAGTAAATAAGCGCAAGAGAAGAGTGCAGGTGTTAGTTGATAGTTGGTTCATACTAATAAAATAAATAGATCGCAGGACGTATTGTTATATAAAAGTTTAGATGGTAGAATATACGAAAAATTAAAAAAAATGTATAGGTTTATTTTCATTTTTTAAAATGATTTCTAACTTAACAAATGATACGAATATTTTGTTTATGATGCGGTTTGACACACAATCAAGTGTTCTCTAGGTAGTGCTAGATATGTTGAGGCTTGGTCAAGATGCACGTCGTGATTGACTGGTTAATTTTCGATTTCTGATGTCTTTATTGAATGGCATATAACAAACGAAATGGCTATTCTTCTGAAGCTCAATACCACAACCGGGTAATGCCTGATAACCACAATTTATTGAATAATATCTGGGAAAGATATCAACGAACTACTACAATACTTTTAAAAATACACCGTGTTCCACTTTTCACTTCATATACTTAAGGCACATAAAAAGCGTCGGCGCCTTTGACTTTGCGGTAAAGATCAAATACCCCGAAATTTTTTATTTGCTTTAAATATATGAAGAGAACTATAACATCTACATAGCTCAGTTATTAATGATTGGATTTATTTTAAATTTGGTTAAGTTATACACCTCTTGAAGATAACTAAGAGCACATATATCTATTTAATTTATTCCATAGACGTCCGCGAACTAATTGGGATGAAAATGAGGTAAATTTTAAAACACCATTGTGCCAAATTTTGTTAAAGTATTTCTAGTATTTTTAGAGGTATGAACAGGTACATATGACGTTTTGTCAAGAATTAATGGCCTTTAACTCGGAACGAGGTGAATTTAGAAACAAAGTTATTTCACATTTTTTGCTACAAATTTGAAGTAATAACCAAAAATATCTTCGTACTCGCCAAAAACGCTAAGAAAATTCTGTTTATATCTCTAATACTAGAGAAATTTTAACAAAATTTGGCACAAAGGGGGTTTAAAGGATACCCTATGAGATGGTGGTAATCTTTAAAAAAAATTCCTAATACAATTTACCTGAAAATGTACCACTTTTTCACCCCCTTAGTACGCAGGTCTATGGAATAAATTAAATAGGTATATGCGCTTTTAGTTACCTTCAAGAGGTGTATAACTTAACCAAGTTTAAAATAAATCGATTTATTAATAACTGAGCTACGTAGGTGCTATCGTGAAAAGTGGGACACACTGTATACAGCTACTATTACTTTAATTCTAGTAAATCGACGGTAATGTTCGCGGAGAGTATTAGGACTTTATTATAGAAAATAAAGGACACAGAAAAAGCGATACTAAGCTGAAAATAAAGGCCAGAAATATCAGATGTTATTAAAACCACAAAAAAAATGTACAACTGAATATTTGCAGGAAGGCCTAGATAAATAGTTCCCCGACCTTTCCGTGTTCGCATCATCGTTTTTGTTGCATGTACTGTACACAGTACTGTCTCGCAGCACTTGAGATTTATTGTAAACATCCGGGCACAGCATTTTTTTAGTAACAGATATTTATTACATTAGATTAAATTAGTTTATTGTTGAAATTAAGCATGTTCAACTCAGGAATAGAGAAATTTCCTAGTCAACAGAAACTGAGTATATTCACCTAGGCTACTTTGTAACTAGGGCTGAAATGCTGAGTTGCAAAAGAGTTACGATGCAGGAAAAGAGTGAAAAAGTCAGTTGGGTTTTAGGTTTTGTAAGATCAAGTTCAGCAGGGCACTGCATGTCCCAACTCCTCTCCTGGCGAGTGGCTCCCCAAAAGTGATTAAATGTACGATCTTTATTTATATTTGTGTCTTTGCTAATACACCTGTACCTTGTTTTCTATCATTATGATTTACTTTACAAGTATTCATTCAATAACCAAATTAAATCCTCACATGTGCCAAGCGAGCTGAAGGAACTTTAATCATGGGTATCTACATGACGGTACATTATGGAGAGTCTTAGGTATTGAATTTCCCATAACGGTTTTGGTTTTGAAATGGTTAAAAACGCAATGTTCAGGTATATTTTGAATTTCAGAACATATAAATGTTTATAAATAGAGGAGTTAATGATAATATAGCAACTTTTCCGACAATTATTAGATCATTTTCAACCAAGCAGCTAATTACGCTCTTCATGTACGAGAAAACGGTGATGCGAAGACGGTAACTTGGGGTATTTTAGCAGTTGTTCGGACATTTAACAAAGCCTCCATCACAAATCCTCAGCATACATTTTTTCCGGGTAAAACCCAATATTCCTGTGCTATTAAGTCAAAGAATGTTAGTGTGTCAAGCTTGTATATTCCTTATCGTCCAAAATGCAACACAATGCCTGACTATCAAGGCTGTTTTTACAAAAGTCCACTAGAAATACAAAATACTTATAGAACTATAGGGTTACGCTGCCGTCCAAGTGATTACATGGGTGACGATCTAATTGCACTGGTCTATAAGTAGCGTTGTCAGCCAACATAATTATTGAAAATGACTATCCACATGTGTGTCAGAAAGAGGTTATATATTTGAAAATACACAGACAATATCCATTGTCAGTGTGTTGGACAAACTGGAAGAACCCTCTTCGGGGTATGTCCAGAAGTGGGCTACACTGCCCTGGGATTATCCTTTGTTTAAAGGAGTGCAGATGGTGACAGGACACGGAAATTTTCTGGGATACCTTAAGAGGTTTCGCTGAGAAATGTGGATGGCAAGTGCGAATGTGGAAGAGAAGAGGAAAATAGTGAGCATGTGAGGTTTGTATGTGAAAGAATTAATAGGGATGAAGGAAGAAGGTTTGTGAGAAATGAATGGTGTCATCTTGAGGTACGAACGAGGGAAAATAAGGTAGTAAAAAGGAACAAGTGAGGACATGGAACGAGTGAGCATGTGTGAGGGTTGCCTTCCAGATAGTTGCTTTATAGATATTGTATATGTAAAAATATATTTTAAACATTTTATATGACAATAACTTTGTTACATAGGGATTAAGTTTTGCTCAAAGCCGCAAGGCGGGGGAGCTAATAAAGTAATGTGTCGGGGCTGAGGATAAAACCCAGTACAAAATAGACAATATGACCAGGCATGTTCGCCATACAACACGCTTTAGAACGCTGCCACGCATGAAAAAATCTCACATTTAGCTGGACATAACTAAAATTTCGAATTATTACCAATTAACGGAAAATGCGTTTATAAACGTTCATAGTCAGATCAAGCATTATTTGCGTATAAATAAAATGAACGTCAACTCTGCCGATGTTAGCCTATAACGTGCTTTTTGTGTTTACAATCTGATTTGTGAAGGTGTTTACAGATGGAGTCTATAGCTACAGGTAAAAGCGCTTATATCAACATAGTTCTACAAACCCGTCTTTAAATATATTAACGGTTACGCAACATTTTGATGGTAACCTCAAGAAAATCTTACATTCAGTCCTATAACAAAAGTACCACCTAGTACCGCTTTCTATCTTTGCTAAATTACAAGCCTTATTACTCGGTAATGTTTCAGCAAGAAATTAGCTATCGCTATGAATCAATTTCTGAAATAAAATCTATTGTCTACAGGTAGCCGTTCCGAGTTACGGTGACTTCGAGAAATGAACTAATCTTAATTTTAACAGATTATTATTATTATTATTATTTTTAGTTTCAGTAATTCTAAGTGTATCGAAAGTTTTCTTGAGTACCTTCTAGACAAATATATTTGTACGTAATCTGGCTATAGACTTTAGGATGAACTTAAAAGTTGAATTAAAAAGTTTTGTCTCAATATTGAGTTCGAAGTGGAAAAATTAAACTTTGAGAAATTTCAAGGTGAGCATATTTTTTACTTTTTTGAAGAAATGCAAAAATCACCTCTATTTAAGGGTAGAAAATATCTAAAAACGATATGAATATTTTAAAAATAAAACAACTGTTATTACTCAGATTTTATATTGTATGAATTTTTTACCGATTATATATTATTCTGTAGAGTAAAAGTTTAGGAAATTGTATTGAAACATTCTTTATAGGATTTTGCAAACAGCAGAAAAATTAACTATCTATAAAAGAAAAAATTTATTTTTCTGCTGTTTGCAAAATCCTATAAAGAATGTTTCAATACAATTATAAGCAAACAAATAATAATTCATTTTTAGGAAATTGTCTTACAACCATCCAACGCCTTGTAATAATTAAAATGCAAACCCCAGAAAACAAAAATTAATAAGTCCTACCCACATGATACAATAGTTATAGGGATTTTCACTAGAATTATTGTTATGACTAGTCGAGCCCATATCTACAGGGAAATTGTTGTTTTATTTTTTTAAATATTCATTATATATTGCCTTTTTCAAATATTTCTACCCTTAAACAGGGGTGATTTTTGCATTTTTTTAAAGTAAAATATATGCTCACCCTAAAATTTCTCAAAGTTTAATTCGAGCCCTTTGAGGCCTTTTTTGCGGTCACTATTTACGAAAAGTTTGTGAAAAAGAACTCTCGGTGGCTTGATTCTTCATTATATCTGTCATCTCTAGTGCAGACTACTCCAATTAACTACGATTCGGCCCAAAGTGAGCCAAGAAAAACACGAGGCAAACCTAAGGAACTATTCTCAGAAGGTTGTGAACGAAGTAAGAGACGTGACCGTTAGCTCGTTCGTGTCTGAAATACAACATGAAAAACTAGCTTTTGCAGAAGAGTCTAATCAAGAGCGGGAAATGGAGAGCCGCTGTTGTAGTCAAGCTCAATTGGTTGACCACGGACTTTGAAGAAAATGACAACAGCACGCGAATCAATCCCAACAATCACGACCTACAGCCCAGAAGAAGCTATTGCCCTTATTATTGTAAATATGTACCTACTTATTCCATTTGATTGCCCTTTGGACAATTTTCAAATGTCAGATAAATATATTATGTAAAAAGTAAACTTTTTTTTTCTTTTAAAAAAGTACTTTAAAATCTTCTACTTATTATTCAGAAATCCAATATTTCTGACTAATTATGTACAGAAATGGTGTACGAGATCAAACAACATGCAATATAATGGCTATTGAAACTTGACTATTTTTGTTCAACTAAATGTGAGATTTTTTCCGTGTGTGCGCTGCACTATTGTGTTGGTGTTGCCCTGAGAAAATAAATATGTGTAGGTTGGTATTCTGGGGGACGTGGACGCAAAAATTTAGCCTATTTTTATTCAAGAAATTCTGACTGGGCAAATATACTTAGAACTTTTAAAGAATATGACAAACCCTACGTACGCATATTTAGGTAATAGTAGGTACGTCTTAGATCCATTTAGTCATCTATTTTTCAAAATTATTTCAGAGGCCAGATAGATAATTGAAATTTATACTAAATCAAGCCCCCACATTATTTTAATAAGTCTTGTGTGCTACAATTTGGAGGATAAGCAATACGTATTAAATTTGGTACATAAAATATAAATTAATATTTTACATACAAAATGCATACCCATGTAGACGTCGTGACATTGAGCTGAAAATAAAAAAATAAATGTTTGTCAAGTTTATATGTTTTATATACACACACCGGCAATTTTAGAGGAACGGAGATTAATCGTCATTTCTTACTATATAATTTTGTTTCACCTAACTGATTTGAAAGGAATCTCTTAAAAGGAGAAGTTTACTAAGAGCTAGCTAATTACAGTTTGTTTTGCAAAACTTGGTACCATTTTGAGGCTTATTTGAAAAATAATACAAGAAGTGAAATGAAAAAAATTAATGTTAAACATCTAATCATCAAGCAAAATCACAAGCATTATTTTTTTTTATAACGTGTGTGTCCCCTACAAGCAATTATGACTGCACTCATCCTTTTCCCATAGAGCTGTCGCTTGGTCTGTGTTTTGGACACCAGGAATTTCCCATCTAAGTCATCCGCCTAGCAAGTCTCATACACGTTTAATTATACTCAAACCGGGGAACATGTAGGCCAAATCATTGTCCGTATTTCCACTTGATTTAAAAAGTGGTGTGCGGTCGAGCATAGTCTTGAATTAAGGGGAAATTTCCTCCGTTACGTGGGACGAGGTGTAACAAAAGTCAAGTTAAGGGTAGTCAATACGGCCCTGTCGTGTATAAAACAACCATTATTTTGGCATTTCAAGTCTCGGTAATCTGTTATGGGTCGACACTTTAGTCTATTGAAGTAAACACTAGTCGTAAATAAATATCTAAATTATGTTGTCTAATTTCGGTCGGTTTTGTTAGATTTTCGGAAATATGTCCTTTTGACTGCAAAGTAATTGAGACACTCCGTACTATATCAATGGTAATGTCCAATTTAAGCAGATAACACAGGCACACACAAAAAAAAGTTGTTACCAGGTCTCGAGATAGTAATTCCTATGTATTTCGATGTGCTAAACACGAATCCGATGTCCAGTTAGCTTCAGCACCACCATTTTTTTTGTAAATGGCGAAAATAACAGAATACCTGCATTTTTTAGATTATTTTCGCGATTTACAAAAGAATGGTGGGTGATGGAAATACATAGGGATTACTATGTCGGGTCCCGGTAACAGGGAATTTTTTTGTGTGTGTCTGTGTAATTAAGGAAATATAACTTCAGTTATTACAGATGAATGCCACATGATGTTGCAAAACATCCCTTATATAGATATATAAGGGATGTTCTACTATAGATAGGTATCTCTAGTTAAAATTCCGCCATCAGTCAGCCAACTATGTGTGTGCCCCTAAACATGTGCCACACGAAACCATAAATGATCTATCGTAGAAAAAGAAATTTCACCGACATAGTCGCAGTAAAATTGAATTCTTAATTTTGTTCTCCAGGACATCGACATCCCCTTTCTCTGCCATTTTACGCATCTATACCTTCAAATTTGTTAGAGGGAAAATATTATGTAGAAAGAAATGCCAGTTTGTCTCCGAACATATTTTGTCGGTGTGTGTATATTAGGGGAAAACACCGCCATCGACTAGAATTTTTGCAGTCTTTGTGAATTACTAAGATGAACTTTATAAATTAACACATCATTATAATACCTAGATCAATTAGAAAACCATATCACTGAATTCAAAGGCGCTGTTGGTTAGAATATTTGCATTACAAAAGGACGCTTTTATTCTTCTCGCTCGATGGCTTGAATGTAAATAACAATTAAGAAAATGTTTTAAAAGAAATTTAACTACCTTTCAGAACATTCTCATTAAAAATTATGAAATAAAATTTCACCGTAGTTCGGTTAACTGAAACCTTATTTCCTAATATCGATTTGGAAGTCGTTTCAAAATTCTTTTTTAACTCTTTTGACGTCGACCTATTTCTGCTACTGAGGCCAATCACCAACGCCAGGAGACGAGCTACCTCCAACCCGGAAATTTTACCGAATCTCTTCTCTATCGATGAGTAGGGATTTTTTACTTGCTTAACATATAATAGACAAGGGATCGACTGTTTTACATCCCCTCCGAAGGATGGCATATCAGCTATGTAACCCCCGCCTAAAGTTACATACCTTCTACGTATGCGCTGATATACAAGCCGTTAGAAGGTGGAGCGAGACCGCTGTATATCCCTGGAGAGGGTCACCCATCCAAGTACTAACCAACTAGCCATCGTTGATGCATTTTCGTATCGAAATACGAGTACATGCAGGCGTCTCTACGTTCGCTTCTAAAAATTCGTTCGATTTTGTTATTTGTTAATTTTTACACCGATCTCAAAGTTAGTATTACGTGATAAGGTTCAATTAACCCAACGATGGTAAAATTTTATGTCATCATTTCTAGTGACCGTGTTCTTTTTTAAATTATCACCCCTTTTGGGGAGCCAATTTCATAAAGTCTGCAACAGCAACGCAATTATGGCAGACCTATTGGATTCGCTATTTTTAATCTTTAACTTTTGACGTCAGACCTGCACCTAATTAATACTTTAAACCCAATTGTACCTCCGGTTGCTCTGACACCTTCGGCGCAGCTTACAATCCATTTTTATATTCTTTAGTGAACAAAATTATTTCATTATTAATATCAAAAATAAAATTAACTGCTATATTTTCTATAATACTTCCAAATATCATAAAAAAAACTTCTTTCTTACATTTACTTTTAAGTCATGGGATATACAGAATTCATTTAATTTTGCTAAATCGGAGTTTATTAAATTATTATTAGCAAGCTATGAGTTATTGGGAGAGAACCTATGATAAACTTGTCTGTTGTCGACATATCCTGTATGTGGTGTGGTTTTAATCTAGTTTAAGGATCCAAGGCGCAGATTAGAAAGAGCAAGGGGCCAAGGTTAGATCCATGCGGTCCCCTGAAGTATTATTTATACTTTCTGAGACACTGCTACGCACAATAATTTTTCTGAAAGGTAAGAAAGTAACAGGTTTAAAAAAATATGTTAAAATCATATATTTTTAGTTTCATACATAGTAGGTCATGATTAACTTAATTATCTGTACAAAGGCTTTAGAAAAATTTAATACCACCAACACCCTAACTTTTTTCATCGCATGCTATGATTATATGATCCGTGACATTTAATAAGGCTGAAGTGGTGCTATGGGATTTTTTAAAGCAAGATTGATTTCATTTCATCTTACGAATTCGAAATTTGCAGAACTTGACTACGCTACGCCGCATCTGAGTAAGATATCAACCTATTTCCTTACTTGTTGCATAATATGTTGTTTCTACCGCCGCCGCCGCATAAAAATTACAAAAAAATATATTTAAATACATTTGTTAAGATAACAGTATTGTAGATTATTAGCTAACAAATAATGTAAGTTGCCAGTTTTTTCATTATGTTATCCATATTTCCCTATTTTAGTAACAAATTAGTTTGTTAATTATACCCATGACCAAGAGTATGTACAACATTATTCAAGAGCATGCTGTTTATTACTTATAAAAGAAATTTTTACAGCTCCTATTCTTGCCTACTTTATGTTTTAAATATTGTTTCATAGAAAAAATAAATAAAACATACTAGAAAATTCCACAACAAAAATACTGAAATATTATAAACGATAGAGAATTAAATATAATCTACATAAACGACAGGTACCACCCATTATTTTTTATTGTATTATCGTGGCAGCCAATAACCTCTACTAAAGGTTTCGGAGGAACAACGTTCTAAAAATATTCTTCCCGTCGTTTAAATATCCGAAAATTCAATCTTATTCCCAGGGTACTACCTGTGTGAATATTTCGAGTAATTAACTATTTAAATTAACCAAGATGACAAATAAATCTTTGCAAAAACGTGAAGAACTCGTCAAGCAAGTATTCATTTTATCAAGAATTTCCATAAATTTTCTTCTCAAAATATATTCCTGTGTTTACATTTCTAGACGTACTTAAATTTGATATTCCCGTAACGCGCGAGTTTATGAAGAATTAGAAGCTTTTTTCCGCATTTTACAGCATATTATGTAGACCTTATCTTCGTGATTTGTAATCAACTAATCAGTTATGGGCTAGGTATGGTTGCAAAATGTATAACACATACCTGTAATATCTTTTATTTATGCACAGACTTCATTGAGAAAGATATTTTGCAGACGGCTTTCATACACTCGCTCCATCTAACATTTAATAGGAAAGACAACAAAGCACTTATTCATTATGTATTCTGATAATCTACTTCTTACCATGTAATGTAATGTAGGTAATTTGTTGTTTCTCATATTAAATATTGGGAAGTGTTATGAAAGTTATCTGCAAAATACCCAACACTGTACAGAGCGATATAACTCTGAATGAAGAAACCGAAAATTTAAGAGTAATCTCAAAAGTCATCGAATATACTTTACTGTCAGGTTAAGTAAATAAAGTTGTCTACAGTTTGAAGGACTTTTGCAATTTTCCACAAAAAATGGTCGAATAATATGATCAATATTATTTTTCAACATGTTTAATGCCTCCGAGACGGCCGTAAATCAAATCTATTAGTTTCATTAACCCGGCAATAATAGTTCTTTATATACCAAGGCTTGTAAAGGTATTTTACAGTACCGAAGCCCATAGGGCTGAGGTTTGCAAGTGTTCAAGACCTGCAAAAATACACGATACAAACCTGAGTTCATACGGTGTTTTTCATACTACTAGCAATATTACAGTTTTCAGGAAAATTCATTCTATATTATAAATTTATGTTTCTGGATTTGTCGAACTCATTTATTAGTTGGCTTAGGCCCTAATTGAAGTGTATTTGCCATGAACACTTTCTCGTTGCTATGGTTACTATCAATAAGATAGTCAAATTAATAACTTCATAATAATTTCTGCCGTTCAAGTTATTTACGTGAATTTTTGCAATAAAAAATATGTATTATGGTAAACATCGACATTCAGGAGGCATCCAAAAATGCTTGTGCTTTTTGTTTCTCACAGTGCATATTCTGTATGGTAAACAATTCTAAAAATTCACACAAACTAATATTATAGGAAGAAGATTAAACTCTCCGAATACACAAATTAATCTAAAGTCGATCAAATAAAGTACTAAATAAATAACTTTAAGTTTACAATTAATATGTGTACAATCATATAATGGACTACTGTAGCAGCTGATAAATAGCCTCAATTTTCCAACTAGAAACACTTACCTTTGTCTCCAGTTTCTCGTACTTCCAGATCTTTTGTACTGAAATTTAGACTCTGATTCTCTCATAGATCTTTGATATTGTTTCATTTTCACCCATGATCTGCCAGCGGTGTCGTACGTACACCACACGGTAATCAAAACAGACAAAAGTACACACCAATTAAATACCACCATACCTAATTTAACAGAAAACATGTAGAAACAACAAGTATGTGCATGATTTGTGTAATCTAGTAGGGACATCTTGCTATAGGCCAGTTCACAAAGATTTTAAAATTAGAACTACGTATGTTATTGTATTTTTGGATACCTACATTTGAACATACATTATTCGGATTTCATTTTTAGAATACAGGAAATAAAGTTAAAATTTTGCTGTTGAAACACTCACTAAAACTGTGAGGTAGTATTTATAGTAGACCAGTGTGACTTTAGGCCAAAAAATAAATTAAAAGTGTTGTTGCTCTTAACACGCCGATGTTTTTTGTAAAAATAGTATAAAATTAGCCACATTGCGGGAAAAATTCCTGATGTAATGCACCCGCCGCTAAATTTATTGCAAAATTACCGCAAAATTCATAATTGTTATAAGCCTTGTTCTTTATAACTTCAGTTCTTATCGTCCGATTTGAACTTTCTAAAGCTCATTTTACTCGGGAATACATGTACTTTTAAAGGAAATTGGTTCCATTATGCTTCCATAATAAATACTATTTTTATATAGCAAAAACTGGACAGTTGTTGCAAATTTTGCGTTCCGTATTCAAAGTTGCAAATACATCAATGGTTACCAAATAGACTCTCAGTATCCATTTTATCATAAGTGCAAAATTTTGCAAAATATGACGTTTTGCAAAAAAAAATAATTTGCTGCACTTTCTTATCATGATTTTTATCTGAAATTACATGGTTTGGTTAGTACTAACTATTCTTATTAAAAAACAATAATAATTTAAAAGTACATGTCTTCCCGAGTAAAATGAGCTTGGGAAAGTTCAAATCGGAAGTAGAACGGAAGTTATAAAGAAAAAGGCTTATAAACAATTATGAATTTTGTGGTAATTTTGCAATAACAAATTTAGCGGCGGGTGCATTACATCAGGAATTTTTCCCGCAATGTGGCTAATTTTATATCATTTTTACAAAAAAAATCGGCGTGCTAAGAGCAACAACACTTTTATAAATTAAAGTCTCTAGGTCGTAACCAAAGATCAGGAATTTTATCTCGGTGACGTAAAAGTCAGGGTTGGCTTTGCCGGCGCGGAAAAATTTTATGCAAGTATGATACAATGTATCTTACCTTGTACTTTTTTTTAGGGAATTCCATAATATGTAAAGTTAATATGGTCAGTTTATTATAAACACTCACTCGAAGCGGAGGTAATGGGGGATGTAACATTGAACTAAAACGCACACGTGTATTTTTCATTATCTTAAAGTAACCCATACATATGTAATTTTTCACGATCTATAACGAATACAAAAGTATATTATTAATATTTGTTCTAAATGCTCTGAAATTAACCTTTGCCGCCTGCCATTAAAAATCCATTTATATTGATGAAGAGGCCGCTCAACGTCAACAAATGTCATCGGAGCGTATTTGAAATATGTGTAATTTCTTAAAGTTGCCGTATTGACGCCTGGTGTAGAAAAGTCTACATTACCGTTTAAAAGTTCTGTTACAGATGACATGGTTACAAATCCGAGATTGGTTTTTAAAATTCTTTGGAATTTTGTTTTAGAGGGTCGCGATTTCTGTAGGTAATTGAAAAATATATTGCCGGAGATCGAACACGATGTTTATTACATAAACTGCAGTAAATTTTGATGTTGGCATATGTTGATGGTCCCGTATGGCTAGAGAAATTCGCGAGAAACTGCGTGTATGGTCTTCAGATCTTCTTGTACAGTTGGATCCATAAATGCCTCTTGAGCCTGTGCAATAACAACTGCGTCATCTGGATTCAACTGCAGTACCACTAGTTTGACGTTTTCGCAAAAGGGCAAAAATAGTATGATTCCGCCTCTAGCCAAGTTCCCCACCGTGTTATAATGGGCGCTGGAGGTAATGGTGTATTTGGAAGTTCACGATGTGGTGCTTTCAGGAAAACTGTATTTACACTAGATATTAAGTTATCAACATTAGCGTAGCACCCTCTAATAGTTTCAGCAATTCTATGGAGTCGATGTGCTAGACATGTTACGTACAGCATATTCCGATATGTTTCCTTTATAATTAGCCCTGCAGCTTTCATATAATTCATTCGATCAGTAAGAAATAATAAGACCTTGTCCTTATTTTCTACATATTTGTCACCGAATAAATTTTGTAGACTTGAATTCACTGCCCTCACTATAATGTGACAATTTGTCGTTTCTACAACTGTAGAGGCGATCAAGTGTCCATGCACTGAATTTTCCTCCAATGCACCCACTAAAACATTTGCTACCTTCTCATCACAAGCATTGGTGGTTTCGTCCACACTAATCCAGATGTATTTCTCCTAAGCTCAGAAGAAATTTCTTGTCTAACATTAATCACACTCCGTTGATAAATATTTTCTTCTGAATGTCGTTTCCGACGGTACCTGAACGTTCTTATATTTGCCACTAATACAGTTTTCCAAAAATTGTCTAAAAAGTGGATTATCTAGTTTTGACCACGGTATGTTACATCCCACCATCACTTCCACTAAAGCTAAGTTAAAACTGCGTTGAGTGTCATTATCAGTAGAGCCACTAGCACTAATATTCTTTTATGAGTAAATATGTCCATTAACATTTGTTTTAGATGTCCAAGAAACTATTTTTTTGCAACTACTACAATAAAGATCTGTTCCATCAAACTGCAGTTCTGGGAAATAGCGAATCCACAAATCTATTGCAGCCAGAGAAGCACTAGACATTTTTGTATATCACCGACTCTATATAATTTCACACCAAGTTTTCAGATACATACGTACGTACCTACATATGGCTAGATTTACACTACAGTTTGCAAAACGGCAATCTGGGATGATCTACCCTTTCCTTTCATTAAATGTTGACGTAAATGCGAATTGCCACAGTGTAGGTAAAAAGCGATTTTGAAATGTTTCACAATTTCGGCGGCGTCATATAATTAAAGGAGATAAAGCCGTAAAAAACATAAAAGTACCTCTGTAAACTGTAATTAATTGTTGACACTTGCTCGGGGTCGAATGGCTTTAACACTGAAAATATAAAAAATCAACTATGTTCTTAGGTAATTGTCAGTACATTTCACAAATGTAGTAGATTTTCCATAAAAGTAGGTTATACGTATTAACATAAAATGAAATAAACACGCCACACATTAAACAGAACAGGAAAGTATGCGATTAATTGAAATGTGTCTTTTTACTTGCTAGATATGTTTTGTAAGAACTATTACCGTTTTTATGTTAAATTTATTTCCAAAATTACAATGTAGCTGGCAATAATAAATATTTCACCACTTCGTCGTTTTTCTGATTGTTTCAGTAAATGTCTTGAATATAATATTACGTATATATGACAGCCGTCTCTGGCACCGAGATAAACTTCCCGATCTTTGATTATAACGCAGTGCAATTTGTCCCATTGACCATCCATTTTCTGCTTTAGTAATAACTCCAGCTTTAACTAAATCACTTATATGGGGCATATTAGTTTTGGCATAGTTGCAATGAATTTTGACAACTGACTGATGTCACAAAAACTAAAGTTAGATAGACACAACTAGATTTAGAAAAAATACGTTATAAGAGGTCCGATTTTTTTTGCTCACAACAGTACTACTACTTACAATTAACATATTTTAAAACAAATTCTTGACTCGAGATGCTGACCTATAGCAGAACCAGTTGATAAAACGGTGGCAATTTTGCTTCTTAGTAAAGGGGAATTTTGCAAACATGATTGAAAGAAGATGATGTCATATTATTGCTGCAGTTAAAGTTGCCTTATCAACTGATTCAACTAATGCCTTCATTTTTAATTTTACAGAAATAATTGAGAGATTACCTAACACAGTTTCTTTGGCTTTATCTATAGGGCAGTCTATATAATAATTTACAAGCCAGGCTACTCCGGCTGAGAGCCATCCGGCTTCTATTAACATCACAGCTAGAAAAAGAAAAGAATTAATGTTTTATATACGTTCCTCAACAATACAACGCATGTAATCATTTGGCCTTCTTCATGATATATTAATTAATCCATGGCATTTTGTTTTCAAGATTTCATAGACAACGATTTAATAAAAAAAAAGTCCTATAATAATTCCACTGAAAAAAGATGAAGAAAACGACAAACGTTCGGCATAAATTATAGAACTATAGCCTTATAACTTAGGACATTACAAATGTAAAAGTTTGTCAGTCTTTTCCTTCCAATCATGGTAGAAATAGGATAAAAAACAACCATCTGTCGACAAATATTAATGTGGAACAACCAACAAACCACTAAATAAACATTTCACTATTTTAATCATTATGTGTTGCTTACTTAACAAAATATTTTGTTAATTCAACGCACAGAGCGTAAAGTTATATATAAAATAAAACAATAGAGGAATGCGGATCAAGCATTTTTTCATTTCTTTATTTTTTACTAAATAAGGAACTCAATATATTTAATTCATATTCATACCTTGACTTGGACCCAATGAAACAATGAACAAAAGGACTTACGTTGTATCCGCGGATATCTCGTTTGTATTGCATGCCTTAATAGATCGTTAATAAAGCAGCCACTACTTGAGATAGTTATTGCTAAATAAATTTGCTCAAGTCTGCTACAGCTCACTCTGAAACACTCGTGGCCAAAAGACTGTGTCTGTTTTCTTTGTTATTTTATTTTACATCGAACTTAACGCACTGTGCGTTGAATTAACAAAAGGTTTCGTTAAGTAAACAATTCATTAAATTAGTGGATTGTTTATTCAATAGTTTAATTGTTGTTGCACTCTAATATTCGTCGATAGACGATTTTTGATATCATTTCTTTTTGCTGTCATTGCCATGATCGGAAGGAAAAGAAAGAAGCAAACGGCCGCCTGCCTTGATTTTGTTTTGAAACATGTACAAGCAGTAATTTCTTAAAATATGAATAATTATTATAAATAGCAATTTTTAACGAATTTCTTGACGTTATAAAGTTCAACGGATCCAAATATTTACTTACATTTCTTTATAGTTTATTGATTCGGCCTTTGCTCGATGAAAATTCATGTACAGACGAACACAACAGGAGTTTACTTGATTTTCAACAATTTTAATTTATACTTAAAACATAACAATTGTTTCGCTGATTTCTTCAGATGTTGAGTACAATACATGAACTTATGTTTGTGTTCGTCCGCATTATTTCGTCAGTTTTTGTTTTATTCAATGCTTTTTTTCTGAAGATGTAATACATGTTAATACCGAGACAGCAGCAAATCATGAATTAGTTGTTCTTCTTAATAGCGACCTACTAACTATTCTTAAAGAAACTCACTTAGTCTGAGGTAGAGTATATACTGCATAGAGGACCTTTTTCCTGTGTCGAGTATGCTTCCACGCATGGCCACTACACAAACGCAGATTTCTATGGCCATGGAGAGTATTAAAATGCCCAGGTATCCCACGACGAGGCCCCATAACAGCAGGACGCAGTGGACGCTTCGATCGTACTCGACTAGGTAGAGAACAACACCCAGTATAATGGTCCTGAAACAAAGAAAAGTGAATATAAATCATGGGAATTTTAAATTACCAGATATAATGAAAATCTAGGCGACAAACCTAAAATTAATGACTATAGATATAAACAACTTCTTCGAATTGTGCGCTCTCTGTTCTTCTCGCTCCCATTGGTCTTTGCCGATTTGTCTAATAAAGTATTTATGCGACACATTCTTGAAATTCCACAACAAATTCCCTCATTTCACCCAGTCACCGCTAGAAGCGCTGGCTGATATTTACAGTTACTGGATAAGTTTAACTAATTCACTATTTCAATATTTCAATTGAGAGTATAGGTCTGACGTGGGCAATATGTTAGCATGAGAATACTCTGTATACCATCCTGAAGTATACAGCTGAATAAAAATATGTTGAAGGGTTAAAAGTATAATATCTAATTACTCCGTGATAAATGAATACTTCGCATTTAGGTTGGGTTAGATTACGTTAGGTTAATATGTGTGAGGGCTCTTGTCAGACCCTCCACTGTGACCATCAGGTCTATTGAGGCCCATTCCTAGTTTTAGTTCACCCAAGTGCTTTTTAATAAAATCGATAATCTTGTTGAGTCAGAAACCGTCCAGTTCCTCTGGCTCCAGTCGCCCTTTGGCAAACAGTAAGAACCTTCTTCTTTCTGCAGCAGGACAGGTACACACAATGTGCTCTTCCGTTTCATCATCCTCCAGACACAGCGGCATTCGGCGTTTTCCACCAGTCCAATTCTCTTTAGGTGATAATTTAATCTGCAGTGCCCAGTGTATAGCCCAATTTGAGTTCTTAGATGCAGTCTATTTAACTCTAATCGTTTTTTAGTTCTTGACTTCGAGGGGTATGTAATAAATTCCTTTGAGTGAACTAATTCTGGTAGTTTCGGCCAGTGCTGAATTGTTTTCAATTCAGCTGAGGCTGGGATAGCAGCTTTGGTAGAGTTTGAAGATATACTTCACATGCTTTATATGCCAAAAAAAATGTTTCTATCTAGCAAATAAAACAAAACATATCCTTTTTGAAAGTTTTGGAATGTATTTGGTCTAATTTATCATCTAATTTTGTTTTGTGGAAATTATAACGTCTTTTCATATTATTACTTCCACATCCACGTAGTCGATCTGTCTGCCAGCCTGTCTGTCTGTCTGTCGGTCTGTAACTTCTTTGTCCACACGTTTTCTCCAGAACGGTTTAAGATATTGACTTGAAATTTTGTACACGTATATATTATAACGAAATCTGGAACTGGATTGTCTTTTGAACATATCTGGTGAAGGGTTGGGGGTAAATAGGGGGAAATAAGTAAAGCAAGCAGGTAAGAGTACAGAAACTTGAAATTTGGTGTATGTACTAGAAGCCAAGGCCTCAATTTTTTTTATGATATTGTCCATCCCCCCACCATGTAATGTATTTTTTAGAATAGACTGTATTTTTCAGTTATTACAACATTTGAATTTCGAATTGTAAATAAATATTAAATAGAAATAGAGGAAAAAATTATCATTCCTTTTATTTTGATTAATAATACAAAAAATTTTAAGAGTACCTTTTCGAAGCCCTTTCAGTGCTCTGCAAAAATATTCAAGTATTCCGTAATTTTACAGGGCTATTAAAAAAATGTAGCCAATCAAATATTAATTATTATGGAAAAATAAGAAACAAAAGATAATTGGTTGTTGTCAAGTTTACATTACATAGAGTACTTACAGAGATAAAGCTCCCATCATTTGAAAATTGTATCTTTAATATAACGGAAATTATTTGAAAAAACTTTTTTTTCTGTCTCACTTTAAGAGGATGTACTTCCTCTAAGGTGCATTTTTGGACAAAGGTCAGCTGAGTTATACGAGCCCAATATGAACTCAGGAATCACAGGTTCCCGTGCGGGAACTCAATTCTGTGCCACCCTGTATTTTAATGACATCAGGAAATAGATTATATTTTGGGATTATTCCGTTGAAGGTTGGGGGTTAAATAGGGGAAAATATGGGTAAATAGGGGGAAAAAGGTAAAGTAAACTGGTAAAAGTACAGAAATTTGGGATTTGGCGTATACACTAGAAGCGAAGGCCTCAGGTTTTTTTTTATAACATTTTCCATAACCACACCACCCCCACTACCTTATCAAAAGAGATAAAAATAAATTAAGATTTTCACTTGAAATTTGGTACATGTATTATAACGGCATCTGAAATTGGGTTATATTTTGACATGATTCCGTTGAAGGAATGGGGGGTAAGTAGAGGTAAATAAGGAAAAATAAGTAAATCAAGCTGGTAAGAGTACAGAAACCTTGGATTTGGTGTATATACTAGAAACCAAGGCCTCAGATTTCTTTCTAATATTTTTCAAGAAAGATAAAAATATAATTAAGTATCTGAATTTATTTCCATCACAGTTTGCATGAGGAATTCAATATAAAACAATCCTTTATAATAAAAGCTAGTGATATCCGCCAAGAAAGCTCTGTAAATATAAACATTTTACTGTCTTTTCCTTCCGATCATGGCAATCATAACAAAAAGAAATTATATCATCAAAAAACAACCGTCTATCGACAAATATTAGAGAGCGTAACAGCAACTGAATAAACACCACTGAATAAACAATATTTCTAATTTTTTGTTGAGGTATGATTATTGAATATTCTATAATATACTCTTCGCGGGTTTTTGAAAATTAGGTAATAATTACTGAACTTGTAATTTTAATAATATCCCGATGATGCCATCTTGATTGGCAAAGCGATTGGCAGAATGCCATGCTTTTGTGATTATATATTTTTTCTTAAAATGTGTCATAGCTTTTATGTTTACTCATCGTTTTTCTATTTAAAATTATTATTTAAAATAGAGTTCTTCCTCCAGCTAACATAATGTAACATTCGGAATGCTCGATAGCATCCTTTGTTACACTGTTAATAATTATTAGAAAAATTATAAGTTATCGGAAATATTATTCCCACAAACTTTAGTATTAATAGAGTGCCCTTACTCCCTTATACCATGATGAACGTGCGTCATCTGTCAGAGTTAACGCTAGCGAATGCTAGATGGCGCTCGAGAAATGATATTTCAACTAAATAACGCCGAGTGAAACTCTTTCTTGTTGAACCATTGAACTAATAAGACGTATTTATAATTTCGTTTGACCTGTAAAGGGGATAATAGAATTTGAAAAACCTCGTGATGATCACATGAGGTAAGGTTTTAATTATTTTACCGGCAAATACCGTCCAAAATTTGAAATATTGTTTTAGGTTTTTCTTTTAATTTTCTAGTAGTTATAAATATACGTTTTTTCTTATAATTTTCTCGTAATTATAAATATACGTTTTTTCTTTTAAATTTTCTAGTAGTTATAAATATACGTATTTTCTTATAATTTTCTCATTGATAAGTATTTTCTTATAAAGAATTACTTCTTAATCAAATTTAATTACGTCTAATGCAACAGCGTTATATAACGTCGAAGTATTTCCACGCTATATTATTTGCTTTGAGCAAGATTAATATATTCAAGTTTTAACACTTACTACGTTTTCCACTAAGCGAGCAATTTTCATATGAAGTCAACCTTGCTATACTACATTTTGAATTGGAATATATGAAAACATTCTGGGCGAAGAGATTTTCTTCATTTTGTCTTGGCGACAATCTTCTACGATTTCATAACCTCACAATGGGATTAAGGCAACCACATGTGAATTTTTAAATCCATGGTCATTGGAGAACAGGACCGTATCTAGGAGTTCTCTCCTTCAGGATAACAAAATAAAAGATAAGTACTTTTAATTGTTACCAATAAAAGGGATTATTTTCACATGATCGTTGAGTTATGAGAGTTAAACGTGTCTCAATTTAAAATATTAGATTCAAGCTAAATCTATTATATTTTTGGTTAGATTACATTTTAAATCCGTTGTTATAATTAAATCCATTGTTGTATATTAATTCGTAGTTTCTTATATCTTGAATTCGTTGTCGCAAATACTTCGCCGTAGTATTGTTTCGTAGTTGCTTTTGTCGTGCTTCCTTATGATTAATATCTTATTGTAGTACTATAATGCACGTTTGTTAGTGATATCGTAAGTCGTGGTTCAATTTTTGTTTTAACGAGAGTGTCTAATGTTTATAAATTTTGAGATAAATTTACTTATCTTTTGTAATATAGTTATTTTGTCTCTCGTAAAAGATCTCAAGTTTATTTAACTTTGTGTAATATATGATTTTAGTATTGAGGTGAGAGTTACGAGACGTATCTTTTGTAATATATTTTGGTTCTCGTACACGCCTCAGATTTGCTTTGCCGTTGGGGCACATTGTAATATAGAGTATCTTGTAATATAGTAACTTGTAATATAGTACTTTGTTGTCTTGTAATATATACTTTTGTTTCATAATTGAGACAATTTACGAGTCATCTATCTGTAATATATTTAATTTGGCTCTCGTAAAAGTCTCAAGCTTATCTTGAACTTCGGTTCTTGTAATATAATTTCTTTTGTATATATTTTTGTCTGGTACTTTGCTATACAGTATCGTTGATGCTGTGATAGTACATTTTTTGTAATATAATATTTTTGTAATATAGTACTATTGTATATATGTAACTTCTGTCTTTTGTTTACCTTTATCTTTAATTTTCTTTGATTACCCTTAGTAATCAATGGCGCCCAAGCCTTGAACTCTACCCCCTTTTGCTCTCCGTATCTTTACTGTGCTAGCCAGGTTACACCAGTGACGCTAACCATGTCGCTCGTAGGGTGGCCCACACTTGAACACTTGGGCAATATTTTAACATCGACTAAAACCTTCTTTTCTTAGCCACAATAACTTACTGTCCAAATTATAATACAGTAGGTCTTTTATGACTTGATCAATCGCACTTACAAGAAACGTGACGAACTGACTGACAGATGGACGGAGAAGTTCTTTAAAATTTGACGTCTACTATTGCTGAGAGCACAATAATAATTATACTCATACTAAGGTATTTGAAATATATGTTTATAAGATAATATATAAGATATAATATTTATAAAATATTACTCCTATCTTGACATAAGGAATGCAGAGTACATTTTATTAATTTATCACTGTACCAAATAACTATATTTATTAACCAAAGACAATACTTTCAAATTTCTACTGTTATTGGCCACAAAAATGTTAAGTGCGGCCCTGTGGGATATCCGTTTTCCTAACGAGACAGTGATATCCAGTCGGTTTTTATGACTTTTTTTATGTGCCTTTAATATGCGTAATATGCGTAACCAAGTAATCCATATTTTTCTTAAGTTTTAAATCATCTATAATCCTACGGTTTAGCTTTTATCCAATGAAATTGGGGTATTTTCATGAATTATTAAAAAATATGTTAATCTTGTTATTCAGAACTATTCATCTACACGCCATTCTTCTAGGAGGAAAAACAAACCATTTTTTACAGAAAGATATTACACCAAAATAAACTTAAATCTTAAAGTTTCCCATTCATTTTATGTCAGAATGGAATAAAATTTACATCAAACTCCGGGAAAATATTAATATTTACATTTCCAACTATCAGACTTTTAGATGAAACTTGTTAAAATCCTAAGAGCATCTGAAATAAGCTATTAAGTGAGAAGAATCTCGATGAAATTTTAATAAAATATTGACGTTTCTTGCAAGGGTGTTTCACCCAATAATATATCTAGGAAACCTCCCCTGCAACCACCGTCAAGTGGGAATCTCCCCCAATGCGCTTATATCCCATCAATTTGATACAGATGATACTATTACGGGATGTGCTCTTGTTTCTGTATTGGCATTCCTGTTGCGAAACGTGTCTACATACCCAGGAAATATGTTGTCAATTTATTTTGCCATTTCTCTTGACGTATTCTCATCATTTTTCCCTTTATTAATCGTATTTCTTCTGATGTAAAACATATGTGTTTTCGCGTTTACGAGATTTATACATTTATAAACAGTGATTCGTTTTCGATCAGACGAACGAGTTTAAATGTTTTGATATCATTATGTAATATAAAAAAACTTTTTAAAAACGAGCTTTTATTAAAATGTACTAAAACAAAGAAATTAAATATAACGTTACTTCATTGGGGCAGGGCCGTATCCAATAAGTGTGTCTTTCGCAATTTTAAAAATAGCGTGAGTTTTCATATCAGAAGAAATATAAAGTGATTTAATATTCTTCAGTTCCATAACTGATATTTGTTTTTACTTTTGGTAGCTATCAAAATTTCTGTCAGCTTAACTGCAATGCCATTTATTAATTATTTCAGTGAGTAAGGGTCACAGGCACAATTAAATACATGGTTAACTAATGCTAATTTAACTGAAACAAACAGCCAAGGCTTAAAGTTGATTACGATCTTCGCGGCTTTTAGTGTTCATGTTGTTACTGTTCAGTGTGTTATACGACTTTCTAAATAGTACTGAAATCGGGAAAAAGAAGCGAGGGACTAATTTCATATCGACTGAAATTAGTTTGTTTATGCAAACTTTGAAATAGGACTTTGACTACCGATAATAAAAAAAAACTGATGGTGCCACTTTGACACGATATGTTCGTAAATTATTTATATACCCAGTCCAAATCTTCATCATCATTGGTATCAAATAGTTCAACCAATTCACGTAAATCCATTTTTCAATATATAATTTATGAAGTTCGGTAGAGACCCCACTAATAACTTCCCTTCACAAAAAATATGGTCAGTAATCGTATCTCAATGCCACGATTAAATTTAACTACAGCCACGCCCACATTTAACTACGATCAAGCCCTAACTGAGCTGGAAAGTAACCAAATCAACTGGTAAATATTTAGTCAGCAGTTAAATTAACTTAATCGGGACCGAAAGTAACGGCTCTACTATACAAATATTTTTCTGTTGTAGCATTTGAAAAAGCTACATTAATAATTTCATGTTTGAATATAGTAAATTAACCCTGATTAGTTCATTTGTTTGAGTATAGAGGTATGCAACCCACGATCTAGAATTCGATAGTAAATGGTTGCCTATCTTGATGTGAAATTATGGGTAGTAAGCATGTTTTCTTTAAGTATAATTTTGAGTTAGAGGTGTTAGTCGTATATTCTTGTAGTTGAGATATTACATAATTGTGTAATTCAGTCTTTTAATTGCAAAGTCCTTTGTTGGCGCATTTTCATTGGCTAGAGAAAGTGTTCTCTAGATGCTCAAGTTGGCAACACTGAGAACTGTTAAGGAGATTTCCGGCGGGTAGCTCGTTCTTCGACAGCGACGAGATAGCTGAATGGCGGCGGTCCCGGTTTTGTATTGAAGAATTTGGATTTTGCATCGCTGACACTGAAAAGGGATTTGATTTGATGTACCCAGTGTTACTTTACCGTCCTGCCGAAAGCATTTTGTAAATTCCAGGAAGGAATTCTGTTGGTTGTCGTAATTTGATCGCCACGTGTTTCGTGAGGTTGTGTAATACTCTCTATATGAGGTGAGCTCTTATTTTACTTAGTTTGGTGTTTTATTTAGTTCTTATTTATTGTAATTATTACAGAGTGTTTTGGAGTGACTGGCCATCTGAAAATTAGTTATGTTTTGGAGGGGCATATATTTTTGGAGAGGCTTACAAGTGGGATAAGCATATGTTTGGTGATGTCATCTTGGTTATGTAAGGGGAGCCCAATATTTAGAGGAGTAATAGGAGGAAGTCTATTACTCAGATGTTTGGTTTTATGTGGTCCTGCTGACATTTAGAGAAATTTTGGTTGGAGAGTTGTTCGCAGCAGTCTCCAAGAGATTTAGGCAGAAATTTTGGAGTGACACGGAGTCATAGTCGCAAGCAACGTCGAGAACGTCTAGGAAGTGGTGACAGGTCACGCTGCAGTTGTCACAGAAAATGCCAAGACTCTAATCAGGTTTTATTGTTTCATTTTAGCTACACAATTTTAAAGAAATTATTATAGTTTCATTCAGTGATTTTCTGTTGAAGTGTTAGAGTAAATTATACAACAATTTTGCAACTACAAGTTGATCTCTAAGTTTATACCTAGTATGATGAAATATTTTAAGATTTTTTACTGTGAAGTAGCATATGGTACCACGTGATACTAATTTACCTTCTACTATTTCACATATTAAATAATTTTAATAGAACATAATTATTTTAGATCATTCTTTAACATTCTAGTGCACACAGCGAGCATTACGAAAATTGGCTCACAGAATCTTGTTTGTTACATAATATTTTAGCGATGAGCTGTAATTTTAATCCATTGTGAATCTTTAACTCGCTGTTGTAAATCTAAAACTCATTGTTGGTATCATTGGAGCCGTAGTTGCATTTCTATAAAAAAAAAAGGTCACATCACTAAAACAATGTTAGATGGGGTGATATACATATTCTGAATTTCTTTTGCGTATATATTATGTTTAAGGGACGATTGTGAAACTACTTGTTTTTTATTGTTGTACATCTCACGTGTGTTGTAATAAATGTCTAATGTCTACATGTTCTTATTATTTGCACTGGTACACCTGATATTTGTTTAAATTTTGAAATTTTATAAAGTATAGGCTTTGATATTATAGATATATTTTGAGAATTCCATCCCATGGTTGCTAGTAACTTAATTTTGTTCCTGGCTGGCAAAATTATTTAAATCGTATTACGTAACATACAGCAGGTGGCGCCCTTTGAGTGTCCACACACTCCTAACGCACGGCCCTATGCTCTCCACCAAAAAATCAGCTGCCGTTCGCACGGATGTAACACGTTTTAATATTTAGGTATTAAAAAGCTTACACTGTGGGTATTGAATGTACTGGATACGAAATTAATGATAAAAGTAGTAGACACTAGTAGGGTCGATAAGTCTAGTCAGTAGGGCCAGGGGCGTTCGGATTTACGAATTTCGTAATTTGCACGTACGTAATTCCAAGAAATGAAAGCACTCGGAATGTGTTAATTATGTATGAGCTACCATATGTCATAAATTTTAAACATTATGCTTAAATCTGGCAACATTATCTCCACGTATTAAAGCAGCGCAGCCGCAAATATTTATCCATTGCATTAAAACCGTTACTGTTGTAAATATATATCTGGCGCCACTGAATGTGTAGGATGGGTTCGTGAAGTTCGTTAATGAGTGCTATTCCACAAATTGCACAGTAGTTGAACAAATTATTAGGTATAAAGGCACCACATTCAAACATTTATTCTATTTAGTCGATTGTACCAATAACACATAATGACCTGATCGTGATTTTTAGCTCTGTTAGGCGGATAAAACTTAATATATTTCTCTAAATTATGTGGGATTATATAGTAGAGCGAGGTGCCGCTTAAGTATTACATGACAGCTACTATCCTTTGACCAGAATGCCGCTTTTTACTCCACTGACAACACTTCTTGGCTTATTATAGTGTCAAATTTGCTGAGGAAAATACAAGTGAGATTTCCGAAGTAAAAAAAAAATAATGAGTCCTCTCACGAAAGAAGAGACAAACTACTTTAAAACTTCTTAGTCCCGTAATTGATATTTATTTTCACTTTTAGCAGCTGTCAAAATTTTTTACTAAAACTAAATGAAAATTTCATTTATTAATTATTTTACCAAATCAAAGTACTATTTTTGTAAAGTTTCTGGGGTCTTGGATACGATATTACCATCAATACATGGGAGAATGTTAAGGGGAATTCTAGAGGATCCGCTTCCGAAACCTTAAAATAAAGAAATGTATAATCAGACTCATCTGGAAAACTATATTATACTACTTATTAGCTGCCAAAATTCCTGTCAAATTTAAAATTAATATGCGTCTTTAGTGATTTTGAAAATAACGTAAATTTTATAGCAAGAATTGGAAAACTCCATTCAAATTATTCTACAGGTCTGCACTTGTAAACGTTTTACTTTGACAGAAATTTTGAGGGTTGCCAACATATTTTTTTATACTATTTCGTATTAAGGTGGCCATTCCCTAGAAAGAGACATCCGAGAGGGAAATATTTATTATTTTTGTCCATAACTTTTTTTTCTTAACACACATATTTAAAAAAAACTATTAAGAGTACCTAAGTAGAATCATAACATGACTATTACTATGAATTTTCACTCAATCATTTCAGTGGTTTGCAAAATAGCTTGATTTTAAACTACGGAATAGGAAGATTAACATAATTTTTAAATTTAAATCTAGCTATTTTCCAACCCACTGAAATTATTGAATGGAAATTCATAACAATAGTCTTGTTATGGTTTTACTTAGGTACTCTTAGGAAAAAAAGTTATGGACAAAAATAATATTTCCCTATCGGATGTCAATTTCTAGGGAATGGTCACCTTAAGTAACTCCAAAACCTATAAAGGAACGTATAGTATGGAAACATCAAACAATAAGAAAAACGATTCAAATGGACATTAGCTTTCTCCTGTTTCTCATCGGCACTATATACTATATGAAGGGGTTGGAGCTGAAAGCACCTAAGTAACAAAAAGTTAATTTTGAGATACAAGCCTTTAAAGTTGTTTCAATTTTAAAAATTATTCTGCATTCTTATCTTATATTTGAAAATGTAATGCATTTTGGATTAGTATTAAAAAAATTAGAGAAAAAAAATTAAACAAATATTTTTGTTTTTTATATACTTTTGAACAAAAAAATGGACTTAGGTTGTTTTAGCACTAAACATTTTTATTAATAATAATAATACATAAATACTGTAATAAACATAAAACTGAAAGGTTTATTCATAATCTGATTCTAAGATTATGTCAGAGTCTGATTCCTCCTCATTTGATAGAATTTCCAGTGGTTTAGATTTTGTAACTATTTTTTCTGTTCCTTTTTTTGTCTCGTGCCCTTGTAATGCCTTCTTTGATGTACTAGGTGCAGCCTTCTTTGATGTACTAGGTGCAGCCTGTTTTTCTTTTTTAGGTAATGACTTTGTGTTTTCCTTGTTTTTGTGTGCAATGTTTATATAAAAATTCTGATATATAGGAGGAATAAATTCAAGTAATTGTTGCAGATTTTGCCACTTTAAAAATTTAATTTTGATTCCTTCTGGGTACCTATAGTTCTGTAAAAGTAAAAATATTCTTTGTTGGTCTACCAAGGGAAATTATTTTACAGTTTTCAGACAAAGAAAATAATACAAAATCTTCATTTAAAGTTTTTTTAAACTTGAATGAGTAGCCTAAATCTGCCTGATATAAAAACCACTTAATTTCCCTCCATTTTAGTAAACCCATTTCTGAATCCTGTTTGGGATCCTTTATGATGTTATTTAATGTTGCACTAAAGGATAAAAAGTTTTCTTTCTTCATATGAAGTATCTCAAAATTCTTGGAACACTGTTGGATAAGGTTTCTCCAGTGAGAAGGTAGAAACACTTGGGGATTCATCTTTCTTCGTTTTTCTATAATACCAAAACTTCGGTCACACTCCATGTAGGAATGACCTGGCTCAAAAAATTTATGATGAATTTCTGTAATGTGTGTTGAGCGAACATAATACATAAAAAGTTTAGAAATATTCTTATTTTTGTTTTGCCCACCACATGAATCGCTGTAGGCTATGATTTTGGTTATATTTGGTGGTAAGCTTTTCATAAACTAAAAAAAAAAAATACTATTAAGTAACACAATATTAATTAACCACAGTTTTAAAACTTACTTTAAGTAGACATGATCCTATCTCTTGAGACCCTCGAGAGGCCACACTTTCATCCCAAACAAACATATTAGGAGTTCCTGTTGTTAGGTTAAAAATACAGAGGTTATACGTCCATAATTGTCGAAGATAATAGACTTTGTTTGTTGTGAGCAAAGGTGTGGGAAGGGTCTTTTGTAAATCGAAACAGATTGTAACAGTATCATCAACTTCTTTGCTATGTTTAATATCTTTATCCTTGCTTTCTCCAGCTAGTTTTGCTTTTCGATGATGAAGCTTTAACTCTGACTCGTACTTCTTTTTTACTTCTTCTGTGGCGTTTGATATTAAATTTTTGTATTTGTCGCACTTGTTGCAAGTGTCTGAATGGGGATAATGAAACCGTAAATTAAACTCTGTATTAAAAACTGATCTATAATAAGATTCTTTAACAGGTGTTAATTTTTGCACTTCGCAATCTTCCTTATAAAGAGAGTACATTTTCCGTATGTTCATATCTGGGGACAAGTAGCGTGTATTAGGGTTTTGACTACGCGAATAATGACTCTTATACCGTGGAAATCTTTTTATATGATTAATAACGGAATTTCTTGCTGACTCACTAATCTTGTTTTTAGCTGGAGTATAGCCCCTCCTGTCCCTTTCAACAAAATTGTCAGAATCGGTTTGTTTACAAATAATTTTAAATTTACTGTCGCTAATGTCCAATGTTTTTAAAAAGAACTCTCTACAAACACGACGATTCAGTAAAATTACCGCAGTACTATAAAATTTATTTCCACCTTCTTTCTTTCTTTTTAGAGCAGTTTTGGTTATACAAGAAGACAAAAACTGATTTTGTAGGGCTGCGCTTGATAGCCTGTAAAACTTTGAAAAAACTCGAAGTCTTTCTTCTTGTGTAAATTTTTTACACTCATATCTACAACTGTGGACAATTTCTTTACATTCTTTTTTCCTTCTTAACTTTCCCTTTGTAATATATTCTTCACCTCGTAATCGTTTTTGCTTCAATATATTTTTTTTCCATGCCTCAGGCTTACGAACTCTTTTACGAGCTCTCTTTGGAGTTACATGTTTCCCATCGCTAGTAGACTCATGTTCACTATCAGACAATGTATTATTATTATATGAGGATTCATCACTGTTTTCAGGTACATAATCAGAGTCTTCATCGCTATTAAAAGGATCATTATCCGTATCTAAAAAAGAAATTAAAACCATAACCTTAAAAATTTAAAAGAGGAAAATTTAAAAGAGGAAACTTAATATTTTTATAGTACCTAAAATAATAACTATTACAATAAGCTACTTACCCAAAGAAGAAGACATCGTTCTTATACAACAGTCTTTAATAGTCACTAAAAGAAGCCACGTATTTTTAACTAAAAAAACACAAAAATCGAACGTTCACCTTAAATCTTTAAACACCTCTTGAGTATAAATAACCCTCAAGTGACAATATTTGGTAACATAATACAAAACGTTGAGAGCTAAAATAACCCAAATGCACTTGGGAGATTTTAGAATTAAAGGAATCTCAACTTCTGTCCACAGTGCTTTTTTCTCCAGCTCATAGATGGCACCAAAATTAGTATAATCACTTAGGTTGTTTCACAACTAAACAAACCAAACTTTCTACTATCTGGTAAGATGCTTAGGTTATTTTGACCTAAAAATGTGCTTGGGTTGTTTCAGCTCCAACCCCTTCATATACTTCTATACACGATAAAGTTGACACTTGAGAAACTCGATTGAAGGAGAGTCGCTCGTATATTTAATGAGACGTGTTATATCTCGTGGGTTATCCCCATATTGTGTTGGCCCATATCTCGGAGACCGTCAGGCTGTTGAAAATAGATCTATTGTAAATCTTCATTTTTTTTTGGGAGAAAGACGCGTTTTAGCGAAAAAGTCCAAGAGGTAAAATTTGTTTATTTTTGTGTAAAGAACACACCTGAATTTTTTGGTATTTCGCTCTAAACTAATTAATAAAGGTCTATGACTTATTTTTTTGTAATTTTTTTCCGGAAGAAGGAAGCACTTCGGAGAAAAGTTTCTTATATTTGACCAAAATACGTACCTGAATTTTTTCAAAATTTTTTGGCAACATTTAAGCGGCCCTTCGTTTTTCCCTCTCTCTCTCTCTCTCTCTCTCTCAGAGGGCGAGGTCACGTGACCTACCGTTGGGGAGAAATGGTACTTACAGATGCCTACAACATCTCCACTAAGCAGCGGCAACTGCGGTGCCCGACGCCACTTTTGTGGCTCCCGTACCAACCGTATATCTCTTATTCTATGAAAATTGACACTATTTTCATAATTACAAAAGACACACTTTTCAAATTTTTAAATTTGATGGCCATTTTGATCAACAACAAAAAAAAGAAAATGAAAAATCTACTTTGACTTTTGAGAACTGCTGGAATATTGAGGTAGGTTTAGATCGTGGCGCGTGTCTTTGCCTATGATACTCAATATTTGTGTAGATATAGCTATAAAATGTCGGCGGTCTTTAGCGATGCGGTAAATATGAAAGACGTCGACGTTTTCTGAGTGTTTAGTGGGTCTGATCTGAAGAAAACTATACTCTGACTCTCCCTTGTGCAATATTTTAGTTACTGTGGGTGTTTCGTTATATACACACGTCCAACCCGCCGTTCGTTGTTTTTGTTATTTTTGAATTTCGGGTCGCTGTGTATTTATAGTGAAGATTTATTTTATTGACTTAACCGTTCAAGTCGTTAAATTCTTGATTACGTACAGACACAACTTACTTGTTCGTTCTTTTTGTATTCCGTTTTGGATTTTGGACCAAGTTTTTCTTTTATTTTTCTTTCTTGACAACGTTAGTTGATAGTTTATTGTTTAGTATTGAACGGAGTACGTATATATGTCCTTAATTCGACGTACCGAACTGTGTATTGATGCAGATGCAGAGATTTCGAATAATTTACTTAGGTGGTAAGCTTTTAACCCAGGACACTCATTTATGTTACAAACGTTAATAAATCACATTTAAATATTCTAAATTATAAGCATTAATCCAATATTTTGTTCCAAATTAAAAGACGCACATGTAAAGAAATGCTCTGTTTAAACTTCTATGGCTGTTATTTGCTTGCAGTTGTGCAGGAAAATATAACGAATTATTTACCTATTTATAATTGCCTCAGTTCGGTTGAGGCGGTCCATCAAAGGCGGTCGATGATCCAAGGCCTTTGCACTTTTTTATGACAATTTAAAAGTTGTATAATTGGGGACTACAAGTCCATTGACCAAGAAAAGCAGTGGTTCTCAATTATTTTCTACATTAATATTAAAAAAATATATATTTAAAATGTTGACCTAGGTCATTTTTTTTCAAAGTGCCCCTAGAGGGAAAAGTCATAAAGGTTTTTTCTTTGTCTAGTCGGTCCCCATTACCAGTTTTTTTAATGACATGAAACTGATTACACCCTGTATTTGTGAAGTGAAAATTTAAAATTAAAATCGTGTGATTCTTTATATTATCGTGACTTGGACACTGATTTTTATTGTATTAAACGATATTTCTTAGTAAAAATACAACTTTAGACATAAATTATAAAAATGAAAAATCGGGCTCGAGGGATTGTTTGATTTAAAAACGAACATTTTAGAAAAAAATGCAATAGTATTGCAATTATTGCACCCTTATTGCATTCGACATTCGAAATTTTAGTTTTCAGTTGGACATATATTATAACTGGTAAAATCTCTTAACTTTCTGATATTCCCGTCCATTCAAAGAATTGGTATTTGTGCTAGTACCTTTATATGCCACGCTCCCATTGTGCACTTTATGGCTTGTCTTCTGTACGAAATATAAGTAAAATATGCTCTTACTACTGCAATAAATATACTAATGCACTGGAAAAAGAGGAACTGCAAAATCGATCACAGAATGTGTTATACCATTACGAGATATTTGTGTGCGAAAGAAAATAATAGAAGATACTTTCAAGTTCATAAGTTGAACTTAGACATATAGTCTTACAGGCTATACAATTTAATACCAAATACTTCACCATTCGGTCACAAATAACACCGTTCCGGTAAGAACCGACTTTATTGTCACATACTAAGCCGAAAATCGATGTGGTAGAAGGACGGCCGGCGGCTATATTTAATCAAATGAATCCTGGTGAAAATTTGTCACACAGACCGTTCGAGAGTTCAGAATGGAGCAGCTTAAATAGAAGTTTTGGAACCTTTCACTATAAATCCTACCGGTTCGCGTAATCAGGTTTCAAGCGTAGCTGATATTTCATAAAAATTAGCACGTGAAGTTTTGATACTCAATAAATTGCATCCATACAAAATGCAAGATTATCAACAGCTACTGAACACCAACGGTTTCGTGGACAAAGGAATTAAAATTTAATTAGCATTAATCTTGTAATTAAAGAATTTAATGATTTAGCGAAGGAAGAAGTATTTTACATCCACATCCACATAGTGGAGTGGAAGTATGATAATTGTAAAAAAAAACATTTTTTTTTCTAATTCCGGGACCATGGATACATGTCTATGGGCCAGACATCAGTCAATGTAATCATTACTGTTCACACACTAGGCGTGTGCGAAAATTCTTTGCAGTAGACTATGTGTCAGCCTAACATTGTACAATATCCACGGTTTCAACGTTTTATTTCGTTTCTCGATTGACAATCGTTACATTACATTTGAAATGTGGAGAATTCCACGAACTTTTAAGTTTCTGCAGCTTCATTGTTAAATTTTATGCCTATTTCGCTTTTCGCTAGATGGGTCGCTTTGGAAATACATTTGTCTGTGACATACCTATCTAAATGATGAAATTGAAAAAAAAAATAGTTAGTAAACACAAAAATGTCAATAAAGCATGTAGCATTTGAAAAAGCTACATCAATAATTTCAGTGTGAATACTGTAAATTAACCTTGATTAATTCATTTGTTTGAGTATGCAACCCACGATCTAGAATTCGATAGTAGATGGTTGCCTATCTTGATGAGAAATTATGGGCAGTAAACATGTTTTCTTTAAGCATAATTTTGAGTTAGAGGTGTTAGTCATGTATTCTTGTAGATGAGATATTACAATATTGTCTAAATGTTATTTGTGGCATTATCTTAATTTTTTTTTCCTTCTTCAATTCTTTGGGAATTTCACTGCCACATGTATGTTTTCTTTCTAAGCGGTGCTAGGGGAATCTACAAAATATATCACAATTAACCAGTATGTTACTGGTAAAAAAACCTCTACGCCCGTGACGTTTACGTCAAAGGATCAGTTAAAGGTTGGTTTTGATAACTAAACAACACAAATAAGTATAAAAACTTGAAATTAAATATTTCGCCGACGTTTCGGAAATCTAATCTGTTTCCTTTCTCAAGGCTTTTTTTGAAAAATCTTTTTTGCTGTGTATGACAAATACACAGCTCTAAGAATGTTTGTTATATTCAATAACCATAGATACTTACTATTTACATAGAACTGTTGATATAGTTAACAGTTTTTTAGTTTCTATACAATGTTAAGTTTGTGAAGTTCTTCTTTTAACATTGGCAGCCAAGTTGTACAGACATCTACGGAACAATTCGACACGCAATTATCCTCATTCAATAATATTATCGCGGATTCTTTTATTTTTCTTTTTTTGCTATCTGCCTCTTTTGTTAAAATTTTTGCCGAGTCCCAGTTTATTCTATGTCCGTTCTCCCACGCGTGTTCGCAGATCTTGGACCTCTGAATTTCATTTTTTCTGATATAATTATATCAGAAAAAAATGAAAATGAAATCCAGAGGTCCAAGATCTGCGAACACGCGTCATTTTTTCTGATATAATTATATCAGAAAAAAATGAAAATGAAATTCAGAGGTCCAAGATCTGCGAACACGCGTGGGAGAACGGACATAGAATAAACTGGGACTCGGCAAAAATTTTAACAAAAGAGGCAGATAGCAAAAAAAGAAAAATAAAAGAATCCGCGATAATATTATTGAATGAGGATAATTGCGTGTCGAATTGTTCCGTAGATGTCTGTACAACTTGGCTGCCAATGTTAAAAGAAGAACTTCACAAACTTAACATTGTATAGAAACTAAAAAACTGTTAACTATATCAACAGTTCTATGTAAATAGTAAGTATCTATGGATATTGAATATAACAAACATTATTAGAGCTGTGTATTTGTCATACACAGCAAAAAAGATTTTTCAAAAAAAGCCTTGAGAAAGGAAACAGATTAGATTTCCGAAACGTCGGCGAAATATTTAATTTCAAGTTTTTATACTTATTTGTGTTGTTTAGTTATCAAAACCAACCTTTAACTGATCCTTTGACGTAAACATCACGGGCGTAGAGGTTTTTTTACCAGTAACATACTGGTTAATTGTGATATATTTTGTAGATTCCCCTAGCACCGCTTAGAAAGAAAACATACATGTGGCAGTGAAATTCCCAAAGAATTGAAGAAGGAAAAAAAAAATTGAGATATTACAGTAATTCAGTCTTTTAAATGCAAAGCCTTTTGTTGGCGCATTTTTATTGGCTAGAGAAAGAGTTCTCTAGATGCTCAAGTTGGCAACACTGAGAACTGGAGGAGATTTCCAGCTGGGGTTTCGTTTTTCGACAGCGACGAGAGAGCGAATGGCGGCGGTCCCGGTTTTCTATTGAAGAATTTGGGTTTTACATCGCTTACACTGAAAAGGGATTTGATTTGATGTACCCAGTGTTTCTTTACCGTCCTGCTAGAAGCATTTTGTAAATTCCAGGAAGGAATTCTGTTGCTTGTCGTAATCTGATCGCCACGTGTCTCGTGAGGTTATGTAATACTCTCTACATGAGAGTGTTTGGTATAAGCATATGTTTGGAGGGGCACATATACTTTGGAGAGGTTTAAGTTCTGGATGAATGATGCTGCCATTTATGGTTATGTAAGGGGGCCCAGTATTTAGAGGAGCAATAGGAGGAAGTCTATTACTCGGACATTTGGTTTTATGTGGGTCCTGCTGACGTTTAGAGAAGTTTGGTTGGAGAGTTGTCCGCAGCAGTCTCCAAGAGATTTAGGCAGAGATTTAGGAGTGACGCAGAGTTGTAGTCGTAAGCAACGTCGAGAACATCTTAGTAAGTTGTGACAGATCACGCTGCAGTCGTCAGAGAAAACGCCAAGGCTCTAACCAGGTTTTATTGTTTCATTTTAGTTACATAGTTTTAAAGAAATTTTTATAGTTTCATTCAGTGATTTTTGTTGAAATATTAGAGTAAATTACATATCGATTTTGCAACTACATACTAGCATGATGAAATATCTTAAGATTTTTACTGTAAATAACGCATGGTACCACGTGATACTAATTTACCTTCTACTATGTCACATATGAAGTACTTTTAGTAGAACATAATTATTTTAGATCATTCTTTAATATTCTAGTGCACACAGCGAGCATTGTGAAAATTGGCTCATAGAATCTTGTTACTTACATATTATTTTAGTGAGGAGCGGTAATTTTAATCCATTGTAAACCTTTAACTCGCTGTTGCAGATCTAAAACTCATTGTTGGTATCATTAAAGCCGTAGTTGCATTTCTATAAAAAGAGGTCAAATTACTGAAATAACTTTAGAAGGGGTCATTTACATATTTTGCATTTCTTTTGCATATACAGATTATGTTTGGGGGATAATTGTGAAACTACTTGTTTTTATTATTGTACATCTCATGTGTGTTGTAATAAATGTCTGATGTCTACATGTTCTTATTATTTGCACTTGTACTCCTGATATTTGCTTAAATTTTGAGATTTCATAGAGTGAAGTAAGAGTTTTGATATCACAGATATATTTTGAGAATTCCATCACATGGTTGCTAGTAACTTAATTTTGTTCCATGCTGGCAAAATTATTTAAATCATATTATGTAACATACAGCCGGTGGCGCCCTTTTGAGTGCCCACACACACAATCCTAACCCACGGCCCTATGCTCTCCACCAAAAATCGGCTGCCGTTCGCACCGATGTAACACGTTTTAATATTTAGGTATTAAAATATGTTACAAGCATCTGAAGGCAAGAACTTAAAACCAAAGATATGTTTTTAAAAATGGACTTTTCGGTCTTAAGTTATTGTGTTACAAGAAACTGACGGACAGACAGACGGACGGACGGACAATTTGAAAGTTGTTCAGAATTCGATCACCAACACAGTGATATGGAATTGCTTTTCTCTACGAACGGTATTATCGGTTTTAGAAATGTGCCGATCAAATGCAGTATACTCTTCGTTTTGCATTTGCGAAGAGTATAATAATGGAACTTAATTTTAGTACACAGTTTGTGTGTCAAAAACCCGTTGTAAAAAGTCATGCAAGGAGATGCTAGCAACTAAAGACTGGTTGTCTAAGATATAATCTTAGACAACGGGTTTTTTAGTGCTAACATGTGGGACCGGAAAAAGAGACGCGCTAAATAACAGCACAAAGTCAAAAAGATGTCAACAATACTTTGGCACATCATATCTTTAATGGATCATTAATAAAAAACATTTCCCTTAGAGATTTTTCATCCAACATAAAAACCAAAAACCCACTGAATACTGAATACCTCGCCAATAAAGTTAGGAATTGAGAAAGATTTAAGCATGTTGTAACTTCATACAACATTACAATTATAAGCAAACAAAAAATATCATATATCCCGCTGACAAATATACAAGACAATAATCATGAAGAAGCTGATACTATTCTAATACTTTGTGTGACTCAACGATATGGAAAAGACATACAAATTTCTGTTCACAGTCCGTATACAGATGTGTTTGTGCTTCTGGTTAGTTTTTATGAGCAATTACCAAAGAAAGCCGTAATGGTAACCAGTCGAGCAAAAACTGAAAAAGAAATAGATATAGGAAAAGTAGTCAAATCATTAAGTATCGGACACATGCATCAATAATTTTTTACTTCCACATCCACGTAGTCGATTGGAAGTATAGTAATCGTAAAAAAATGTCAATTTTTTTTTTCTTGAAATAGGTTTAGAATGTCATGAAACGTCGAGATTTTAAATTTGAGCGGAAAAAAAATTCTGTCTGTCTGTCGGTCTGTCTGTAACTTTTTTTTTGTCCGCACGCTTTCTCCGGAACGGTTTAAGATATTGACTTGAAATTTTGTACACGTATATATTATAACAAGATCTGGAACTGGATTGTTTTTTGAAGATATCCGGTGAAGGGTTGGGGAGTAAATATGGGGAAATGCGTAAAGAAAGCTGGTAAGAGTACAGAAACTTGAAATTCAGTATATGTCCTAGAAGCCAAGGCCCCATTTTTTAGTAATATTTTTCAACCCCTCACCACCCTTAATCCATTATTAAAGGGGTTGATAAAATGAAATTGAGATATTCACTTGAAATTTGGGACAAGTATGTATTATAACGACATCTGGAACTAGATTATATTTTGAGGTGATTCCGTTGAAGGGTTAAGGGTTAAATAGGAGTAATTAGGGGAAAATAAGTAAATCACAGAAATGCGGGATTTGGTGTATATACTAGAAACCAAGGCCTCAGACTTCTTTCTATTTCTATTCTATTTTTCAAACACCACCATCTCCGCTGCATTGTTAATGGGTTTGATAACATAAAATTGAGATATTTACCTACTTGAAAATTACTACACGTATGTATTGTAATGACATCTGATTGAGATGATTCCATTGAAGGGGTGAGACGTGGTAGGTTGTGAATAGGTGAAAATAAGTAGGGTAAAGTAAAAACTTAATTTTTGACGTATATGGTAGAAACCAACGCCTCAAACTTTTCCATGACATCTGCTCCAAATATTATTAAAATTCTATGACCAATAATTTCTACATACTAGAGTGCAAATCTAGTCAAGATGTTTCCTTTAAAGGGACTTGGATGAAAAATCTGGATGTCGAAGTAGTGATTCCTTAGGCAGCGGTTTTTTCCATACCTTTGCTGGGACAAATATAACCGGCAGATTCTCATGAATTAGCAAAGAATGTTTGAATCTGTAGGAATCATCAGCAATACTGAAATCGCTTGTATTGTTGGGAACTCTGAACACAACTACCATATAACTTGAAGACAATTTCCAAGAATTAATATGTCTATAAAAATGAATTAAGGTAACTGACTGGTGTTTTTCACCAAAAATAAAGAAGGAGATAACTTACTACCCGCAGTTGATGGCTTTGGAGTTGATTGTTATTTTATTTTAAGGTCCATTATATTGCAACAGTATGAAGAAGTGTGAATGAAAATATCCAAAATTTTCCAGGTGCTAGTCTCTGTCGGTGGAGAAAAAGTCACGAATATTTAGAACCAGTCTCCTTGCTTAACCCACATGCCTCAAGAGGTGTAAAACTAACCTTGTCAAATATAGATGCAAGAAGGGGAACAATGATATGTTCCTGAAACAAAATTGAATAATTTGCACAGAAGCCTGTTAGTGTTCTGCAGGAAACTTCTTTTGTGCAAATACCCCAGATCTAGTAACTCCATCGATCATGGAAGAATATGAAGATAAATCTGTAGTGCGCCATGATTCTTAAATTTGAGAGCACTATTGTTTAACCAATACTCAATAAACTATATATCGTTGCACTCAGTATTCTACACACTTTTTGTTTAAACTGTTTTTTCATATAACTTATTGTTTTTCAAGTAAGAAATATTTTAAAAAAGTTAGAAAACCAAAATTTTACTTTTTTGCAAAATTTTCAGTTAGATATTAAATATTCGTATTTCTTACAGTAAAACATATATTTTTTGAAGCATTTTTTTTTAAATAAAAAATCGGACAACTACGACGGGAGATACGTTTTTTTTTCAAATCGCCTTATCTGCCATATTGATCTGTATATTACTGGAGAAAAATCCATTTTCAGAAATGCCAACATGCCATTCGGTGATCCAGTAGACCTAAGTAATCATAAAATTAAGAATTTTCAAACTTAGCAGGACATCGACGCGAGCGAACCCTATGATACTAGACTAAACCGCCAATTTACACTATTTATAAATTATAATACATACTAGGCAATTACGCTTTCGAAAAAATTTCACCAACTAAATTCTAAGCACTATATAGTAATATTACATACCTTAAACCTTAGCGGATTAGACGATTTAATTTGTTTCTGCTAAAGAATCGGTTATTAATTAAGTTACACTAATGTTTTCATGACTAATTTCTTGTTAAAAAGCACATTCAAAAGGAAATCCAATTAGTCGAATTTTAGCTAATAGCCGTAGATGCTGTTAAGCCCTCATATATATGGAAGGATGAAAGAAGCTGAAGAGGATAAACGTCACCCCAGTAATCCCCCGTTTAAACAAAAAGCCTCTTTATACCTCCTTGAACCGGAAAAATGTAGCTGCAGAAAAATAATCCAGAAAGCAATCATGAAAATTGACGGCGCTGAGCCGCGCTATCAAATTAAATTATTAATACTTTATTAAATAAGGCATTAATAATGAATCATGATGAATTTATTGATTAACCAAGTTACGGTCAAATTGACTTTAATTCCACAATTAAAACTTAATTATGTACAACTCTGAGTAAACAGGTTGATTGGATTTTCATTTGTCGTATTCTAATTTGTGCTTCTAAAAGTTTTTTCTGATGCCATCCGAAGAAACAAGCCTTGATAAAATCAAATGTGTACTCCCCCATTCTGTTTTATCCAGTAAGAGCTATTCGTATAACATTAGTTCATTGGTTATATTTGTGGTTAATTTTTTGTTATCTACAACTTACCAACAGAGTAGTGGCACTATTAGAAATTGAATCATAATAATAAACTTTATAAAGTTCATTCAACAAATAATATATCATATACAGTGAGGTCCATAGGTAAGATTTTCAAAAAGAGTGACAGAAGAAAGTAGGCCGAACGATTTTTTTATAGAAGAGACAAGGATGACAGACCCAGACTGCATCCAAGACACCATAATTGACTCAAATCCAACTAAAATGAATTTGAATCCCCAAAAATTAAATACATATACTCTTTTCCTTCAAAACATACAAAGCTTAAAAATAAAATACTAGAGCTGGAACTATTTATACAAAGCCTCAACCCCACACCCTTATTTATTTGCCTGACAGAACATTGGTATACCGCTTCAGAAGAATATTTAATGCAACTAGAAACCTACACAATGAGGTCGGCATGGTCCCGAAAAAACAAAATGCATGGAGGCTCCTGCATTTTTGTTAAAAATGACTTAGAAGCTGATGAATTGGAAGATATAAGAAACAACAGTATAGAAGGAGTTATTGAATGCACATCAATTGTATGTAGGGTTTTAAAAAACCATCTTTATATGTATTTACAGACCGCCTACAGGTAACTTAGACACATTCTTTGACATGTTAACTGAAACGCTAGAAATATGCCAAAATTGCTATAAAAAAGTTATTCTCTGTGGAGATTTTAGTATAAATTTGGAGCATGGAAACAATATCACCCAAGCATTTCAAACCCTATTAACGTCGTATAACCTAACCCAAACAATTTTTTCTTCTACGAGAATAACAAAAAACTCTAATTCATTATTAGATAATATATTTATTAATTTTGAAAATGATTATAAAGGAGAAGTCATTACTACTGCATTGTCAGATCATGAAGGCCAAATATTAAGAGTAGAAACATCAGACGAAATAGTTAATAATATTAATAAGGTAGGGAAAAAGAGAATCTATTCTGAGGTGAAATTACATCACTATAAATATGAACTCCAGAACAGAAATTGGGATGAAATCTTTTCTTGTGGCTTATGAAAATTGGCTTATGAAAAATTTAATGGAGTTATATCAAATTTACTAGATTTGATATTCCCAGTAAAAGCTGTAAACATGAAAGATAAGCACAGAGTATGGATCACACAAGGAATTAAGATTTCATGTAAATCAAAAAGAAAATTATACTCACAGCTATTTAGAGAAATATCTAGAGGGGAATATAACACATATAAAAATATTTTAAAAAGAGTCGTAACAGAAGCTAAAAAACTATCAAATATCTCCTACATAAATTTCTCAAAAAATAGGAGCAAAGCAATCTGGGATTTGGTCAAACATTACAATGGCACAAAAGGCAAAACAAGAAGTTCTATCAGATACTCAAAACGGCTTTAGAAAAAGAAAATCCACTGAACGTTTGGGCTGGATCGAGATACAAAGAAGAAAATCTCTTTTATTTTTCATTCTACAAGAAAAAATTATTCTTTTAACCTTTTCAAATTTTCTTTTACCTTTAGAGAAAAATCGAAAATAGATAGATTTGGTTGAAAATAAGTTCGCGTTGTCATAGCAATGGCCGTTATTTATTTTTCATCGACTGTCGGTTAGGAAAATCTGCCCTAATCGTTGAAAATGTTGTCAAAAGACCAACGAATTTACCTAATTCAATCAATGGCAAAGGTAATAAAGCGATCCGTCGAGTTGTTGAAGAATTCAATCAAAAGTTTCTGGATATTTACATTTCAAATGTAGGTGCAGAGAAATTGGTCAAAACATTCCTATTAATTGGCTCTATACTAGATTGATTGATTATTGATTGATTTGCCAGCGTAAGGTGGCATTGCTGCCAATTCCGGGCATCCATGGAGGTTCGTTCCAACACGCAGCCTGGTCGTCCGTCGAACATGCCCAACGGACGGTCAAACCTCGTGCCAGAACCAAATCTCGAATGTTTTATATACCGCCGGACCGGCTGCACACGCTGGATTAGAGATTGGACATGCTTGTTGTCAGCAGCGAGAGCCGCATGACGCATGGGGTAGGAATATAGGATGGGAAGTGTAGGGTATTTGTGAGGTGCTTCTTTTAAGTTTCCATGCTTCTTTTTTATTTCCGTCATCATCGGATGGGAAGTTCAGACGTTTGCAAGATGCTTCTTTTTAATTTCCATGCTTCTTTTAAGTTTCCATCTCCGTATTTATTCTTCCTCCAAGTCTTCTATTTCTAAATCCAGCAGCGCGTATCTCCTTCCGCCCGCTTATGTTCACTTCGTTTGTCTGCCCAGACATGCATGCATTCGCTCGCCGTGCGAAGCCTTTTTTTAATTAACCGTTCCACTGGTAAATATCCATTTACAGTGGAGGTGCCCTACCTCGCGATAAATAGCTTTTTATAGCAGGTTGGTTATGAGAAAGAGGCGCGAAAGAATATTCTGCACACCCTGTATATTAGTGTGTTTCCACAGTAATTACTTTCAACTGCTGCTTTCCAATTTCGGGTATTTTCTATTTCATTACCTATAATTAATACATTTTCATTTTTACTTTTAAATTGTTCTCTGTTGTGTAATAAATTGCACTGTGACAAGGATTAATAAACCAATAAATAGAATTTAAAAATAAAACTTATCTTTTCATCCTTTTCTTATGTTACTACTTCCACTCGTTAGAAGCCAGTCTGTTGTCTTTCACTGCTGGTGTATTATGTTGCAGATGTTTACTTTGAAGCACTGACCACATGAGAAAGGGTAGGTCGTCTTGCATATGTGTAGGCACTTCCACTTGCTTTATTTGATATTATTTAGAAAACTATACGCCTAATTATTAATTCCATATGAACTTTGTTTTTCTAGTATGGCGTTCCGCTTCGCGCAGAATTTCTTGATGTATCGATGGCTTAAATTTTTTCGAGTTTAACGTGGTGTTTACCGCTTTTTTAGCACTTTCTTTATTGTAAATAAATTAATAGATCGGAAGCGTCCCACGGCACATCCACCCTAGACGCCAGCCACTCTCGAACTCCCTATCAACTGGCTCTATACTAGATGTAAATACCAAGATAGTACGTGATGCAGATGATGCCGCGACTCTACTTATAAAGGACTCAGTAGTGAACTATCTAAAACTTTCTTTGCAGCGAAGATCACTCCACTTGGGAATTAGTAAATCGCTCATTCAAAAGATTTTGAAACAATAGAAGTTCCATCCCTAAAAGCCCATTTTTAATCACCCATTATGCTCGAATTATTGTAGAATGGTTAAATCAGCAATTTGGACAGAATTGGATCGGTCTTGTGTTAGGGCCAGCAAAAAGTCCTGATTTAACTATGGCTGATTTTTATCTTTGGGGCCGTTTGAAATAAATAGTTTATGCAAATAATCTTCCTTCGTAGAGAATTTAAAGGAGAGGATTAGAGACGCTGTGACGTCTTTGACCCTCGAATAAATTTAAAGAAATTATAGGGAATTGCGTCGAAGACTAGAATTGTGCGTTGAAAAACGCGGTGAATGGATTGAGTAAAATAGCTCTCGGTTATATTCTTTTTGTTTATGTTTATGAAATTAAAATTTAGTAAACAAAAGTCATGTTAACAATAGTAATAATACTATGTTAATGCGAACTTATTTTTTAGGACAACTAAATCTACCTATTTTCGATACCTGTGAAACTAAAAGAAAATTTGAAAGGTTAAAACTGAGTTAGCCGTTTTAGGACATGCAAAAACTATTATCAATACATTTTTCTTGTAAAATGAAAAGTAAAAAAGTTTTTCCTCTTTGCAACTCGATCCGTGGACATACTGTATATTCTTAAATTATCGGACCATATTTCTTTGATAGCACATTACCTTGTGCACGTTACTTGGATTTTTTGCAAAATTTCTTAGTTCCAGACTTAAGAATACTTTTTCCAGATGATGACAACCCTAATGAAATTGATAGAAATATTTGGTATCAGGAGGATAGAGCTACACCACATTTTGCATTGGAAGTAAGAGCCTCTCGCAATCAAATTTTTTCCATTAGGTGCATCGGTAGACGCGGTGAAATTCAGTGGCCTGCCCGTTCTCCCTATTTGACTCCGCTTGACTATTTTTTATGAGGTTACTTAAAATCGAAAATCTATTTCAACAGACAACAGATGTCGATGATTTAAAAGACAAAATAAGGCAAGAAATTAATCAAATCACTCTGGAAACGATACAAAAAGCTTTAGAAGAATTTCAGCAACGCCTCAATTATTGTTAAGAAGCAACTGGCGCCCAGTGTGAACATTTGATTTAAACTGTTTCATGTGCTTTTGTTTATGAAACATATTCTTTATAAGATTTTGCAAACAGCGGAAAAAAACTATCTATGTTATGAGAACTAAAAGAGAAACTGTATGTAAAAAGTATTAATGAAATCTTTGCATTCTTTCGATAACCTGACTTCTGGTTATGCTAGCAAATCAAAATTCTAAAATAAATTTGTACAATTTCTTACTTGACATTCTCATTATAATGCTTAGCATTTCCAAGATACTGAATGAGAGATCTTATGAAAAATGTAATCCATTAGAATGAAAAAAATGTTTAAGACAAGGTAGGTAAATAAATCAATGTTAGGTTTGTTCTCATTTTTAACTGAATCTCCATACCGTAGGGGGTCATGCAGATACTAGTTTAATCTGCTTAGCCGTAGGGGACTATGTTGGATGCTAGTGTTATAATGAGAATGTTAAATAAGAAATTGCACAAATTTATTTTAGAATTTTGATTTGCTAGCATAACCAGAAGAATCCAAAGATTTCATTCATATTTTTTACATGTAGTTTTTCTTTTTGTTCTCGTAGATACTTTTTTCCGCTGTTTGCAAAATCCTATAAAGAATATGTTTCATTACTATAAGCAAACAAATAATAAATAATTCATTCTTTTGTATACTTAGTAACATCAAAAATGTAATATTTTTCAATAAAAAAATTTAGATAAAGTCAAATAATCTAATATTCCTGTAGAGAGAATTAAACGCCCTCTCAAATGAGCTATCACACGCACGCTCATTCCATTTAAAAGTTTTGAAAGAGTAGCTGTGACTCCAAGGGGGTTGAAGGGGAAGGTATAAAATTATGCTAAAAAATATCATCTTAGAATTAAAAATTGATGTGTTTTAGGATTTTACTCATAAATTGCTTTATTCGTTACTTATGGACCTCACTGTATAAGTAACTATCAACGTCGCGTTTCAATATGAAAGCGAGTACAGGTTTTCGTTCAATATCTGCTAATTTTTTAACGTTATCTGCGTCACTTAATCGGCGGGAACATCTCGTATTTTTACATGCGATTTGCACTTGGTATCTAGGTATTTTAAAAGATAAAAAAGTTTCTCGCTTGCTTCTGCAAATTTTTACGTTTACCGACACAGCCTTAGAAAAAAATTTGTTTTCTGCGATTATTAAAATTTTGGCTTCATATTATTAACAGAGTAGAAAATATTATGTGCATAACACGTAGGAAGAGTGTTTTCCGTATGAGGCGCATTTTTAAAATCTCGGCTGTCCCTCGATCAAGAAGACTACGCTTAATACGGAAAATAAACACTTTTCCTCGATTGATAGTTAAATCTAGTACTTATCCTCATATCTTGAATAATGACCATTTAGAACTATTTAGTGTAATATCTTGCTAAAGGGTAGTGTGAGTTTGTACATTCCCACTTCTAAAGAATTAAATGTTAATTAAGTCAATAATTGTAATAATAGAAATATTAAGTTAAATGTTTCCAGTTCTAGGAAAATCTGCGGGGAATTCTTTAAAACATTCAGATAATAATTTCTTACTCAACTTTATCTGTTGTTTATGTAACAAATACGTTTATTAAAACACACACTTAATCAAAAAAGAAACAAGTGACATCGCTATTTTAACTTCGATCATAAATTTTCAGTATAGGGTACTGCGAACGTGTTAACCCATAATGGTAGGGACATTTGGTGGTTACATTTCCACAATTAGACATAAAAAAATCCAATTCCCTAGACCGTTTATCACGAATACAGTTTTAGAGGGCCAGAAGAGGGTGACATCGTGAATTTCAATTCCGACGCATACGTGATCTCCCGTCCTCCGGATGGCATTTAACGTAAAATATTTACATTTTAGTTTGTAGTCCAGTCCACCAACCAAACGAAATTGTGCCTTTTGAGACGATTTTTTTTTAACAAGTTTATAAATAATAATATAATAATAACAATAATACACTTTATTCAGTAATGACGTAAAAGGTCGGAATTCGGCTCAGTACAGCACAGACGCTGTAAAAGCTACTCTTCCACAATACCGAAAAGAGAAGAGACAACCAAATTTAAACAGAAATATACTTAATAACATACATACAATATAGACAAGCACAAAAAATATATATTGTGGTGATATGTACGACCTAGCAATAGAGAACTCTTAAAAGTTCAGTTGATCTCACATTGGAAATGAACACTATAAAATATGCTACTGAATTAATGTTAAGGTTATTTTACTCACTCTGTGTTACATGAAACTCCATAATTACTATGAATAAACTAAACTTGCTCCCATAAGAGAGGGTCAAAGCAATTAAACCCAATCAAATGTATTTTAATAATATTTAAACAATAATTTCATTTATAAAAACATTAAAATACATTACGTTCTGGCGCCCACGTTGGGCCACGTTTAGTCTACAAATGGCTTCTGTAATACAGTTCGAAACAAGCTCTTGAAATCTGAGATCGGTATCAAGTATAAGTCTTAACTTTTTTATATTATTTCTTATAGGTATTGTTACGTTATTAATATTTAAGTTAATATTTGGGGTTAGGTTGATCCTATCAGCCTGGTAGTCAAAAAGCATTACCGCACACTTACTCGGATTTAAATGAGGACAGTAGCGATGTTTCGGATTTTTTTTTTATGTTCACGACTAACTATTTCTCAACTGCTGTAAAAACTACTACCCTTGTGGCACCCCGCACAAAAATTGTACACTATCTGAAACCTCCTCATTTAAGACGATTTTTTGCTTTCTTTCTTATAAGCAGTTCACAATAAAAGTTACTGCAGTTGTATCAAAGCTTACATATTTTAAGATCGCTAACAGAATGTTATGGTTTCTAGCATCGAAAGCTTTAAAATAATCAAACAACACTAACATAGTACACATTCCAGAATCTATGGATCTAAAAACATGGTCCGTAATATTTAAAAGGACAGTTGCAATCTTCTTAAATAAAAAAAAATGAATAGTCGAGGCCGTTACTTTGTGATAATCAATCGTTATGATCTGTTAAAACAGTGTTTACTTTGTATTTTAACACTGAGTTTTTTCTAACCAAAACGTTACTACAGTTCCGGCACTTTACGTACCATTTTCAATGGTTCACAAGTGAATGCGAGCGAACAAGGGTACACAGAGAGAAATCACTTTGGAACATTTTGCACAATGTTGTGGAACAACGTCTTGTTGCATTTTTTAAACAATTGTAAAATTTTAAGGCACAACGTTATATAGTTTTATACATTTTAATTGTGCATAATTCTTGTGCGTTTTATTTATCCAATATAAATATTTAGTTACGATGAATTTATTGGAAACTTCGACCAACAAATTTTATAAACGGTTGTGACAAACTTGTGAAAGTAGGAGTCCCAATATAATTATTTCCGCTGAACAATAATAGTAATCTATGCCGCCCGCACAAATTGCACAAAATAATGACATACTGTTCACAATCAGTTTGGTGATATTGTTTTAAAATTTTGTATAATTGTTTCATTTGTTTCACGTAAATTTTATTGGTTAAAAATTGTACTGACCGCGCCGGCCATGCTATGCATGTACGCGCAGGCAATTACGCATTAGATCCATAGATTGATATTTCGCAAAGTGAAGACGTTCACTTCAGAATTATACAAGTACTTACATTTGTGATGGAATTTGTTGAAAACTTATTAACCGAGTGGGGTTTCCTAGATCTAGTCCCAGCATTTACAGAGGGTAAGTACTTCACACAGAGTTACAGATTTGCATATATGTTCTCTTAAATTAACTTTGTTCATATATAAATATAAAAATGGTTTCTTGTTTATATGCGAAGAATGCATGATACCTATCTTCTAATACTTGATTTCGTTTACAGCTTGAGAATAATTTCGTTTTCTTATGCGAAGCGACAGAAAGCTGTTCCTAAACTACTAAACCCAAAAGGCAAACTTGTAAAAGAACTGCTTCAAAACGAAAATAACACTTCTGATGGTAAGCAATACATTTGATTTTGGTGATGAACTGATAAATGTTATTTTTTTTTTTTAAGAATATGACGTGACTACGACATAAGATTTATTACTACAAACTGCGTTAATAGAAGCTAAAAAGAAGAAGCACTGGGAAGCCTTCCAAATTAGAATTATTAAATGGATTTATTTTAAGCATAAATGTAAGTCACCTACTTCTTTCCAACTAATACTTTATGCATATAAAATTTTCTTGTATTTAAAAAAATAGAAATGTTTTCATTTACCATATGATAATATATAAATGCATGCTCTATTATGTATTGTTGTTCTGTTAAAATAAAATATTTATTCTTTAATTTTTTTTTATTGAAATCCTTTAATTAAAATGAAGTGGATACATATAGTGTGTGAAACAAACGGTGAGCCAAAAAATATATACATAATTTGGAGATTATAGAGTAATAAATTTTGCAAAACTAACCCCAGTTCATACATTAATGAATAACAGCTTCTTTTAATTAAGTGTATATATTGTGCAAAATGAATTATAAAGTTGACAAAATAAACATACAATTTGTGGATTTCTCATGTAGAAATTGTGGAAAACTAAAAACATATTCTCTTAAAAAACTATAAACATTGTGTCATTTAAGAGCACAATTTTTTGTAAATATGTTTTATAGATGAAGAGGTTTAGATGTGAATGTTTGTTTAGGAAACCTTCAGAATATATTTAAACATTTCACACAAATTGTAGAAACCAACTTAATCTGTTCAGAGATTTGTTCCACAAGTGGAATAAAATTTCACACAATGTTAATGCATAAACTGTATAAAATCATTGCCCCAATTATGTATTATTCATTTGCACAAATTGTTCCTGTCACCATTTTAAGACCAATTTGGAGCACAATTTTCTACAATTGTGGTAAAATATCACACACATTTTTCTCTGTGTATGTTACGGCACTTAAAGCAACTTACATAAAAACAGGATTATTTTTAAATTAGGTTAGGGAATCTTGTATTTAGGTAAATTGCTTACCGAATTAATAAAAAAACAAATTAATAAAAGATAGACACGGTTTCCAAAGCTAAATAACATCTTTACATTTAACGCTCCTACGTTATATTGAAATAATCCTTAACGGCGCAGAACGCGAATTGGAACTGGACTAGTATTGGGGTGGATAATTTTACTGCGATCGCTCGAATAGTGATTTCATTTGAATGGATAAGGATATTCAAATACAGAGATCCCTCTGCAAAATCAAGAGAAGGTACTAGCTCAATGAATTGAACAAAGATGAATACTGATTTATTACTACCTACTGTGGGGGATCATTATAAATCTTAAGTCACGGGTATTTGTAACAGGCATTTAAATAATGAGTATTTTTGATTCCTTGAATGAAGTTTATTTCAATAATTAATTGGTATTTCATTTATAGTGCTGTAAATATTGTTTACTTTTCATATATTTTGGTTACCTTGGTTTATGTGATTCATGCGTAGATTGTTTTGTTAACGTTTCTATGATTATTTGTATAATTACTATACTTATACATTTAAATTTTGTAAACAGTCTCTTAAATATACAATATCCTTACTGTAATTATTATTATCAGGACACAGCTTCGAACTGGTTTTTCTAGAATGTCATTTCTTTTAATTAAAGTTCCTCAGAAAAGTTATTAAAAATGTTTGAGGAAAAGACTCCTATCACGTCAAATTGCAAGTTTGCCGACCTTGCCGTTTGAATTCGCTGAATCTCACACTCGCAGATTCTGGTGTTGTCCATAAGAGTCCAAGGTAAATCGTCTTGTTTACTATCTCGCAATTAGGTAACTTTCCTTAATGTGTCTGGGTGGTTGTCATTTGCTCGGCCTACAATCTACAATCTTGGTAAAGTGCAGACTAGTCAACAGTCGGTCAGTTCCTGTATTTGGATGTGTATTTTTAGAGATATGCTTCGTATCGTTTTTATTTAACGAAATGAGCATTTTTTTTAATGCCTTATTTATATCAACGTCCTGGCGGAGTTCAGCTATTGCTGCTCTACCACTCAACCAGGACACGTACACATACACATCAACACAACAACCATTCCCTGCGATATTGCCATCTACCGCAGCTGAGACTCGAACTCAGGAGAGATAACAGCGACTAGACATGTTGTGCCACCCAACAGTGGTCTAGGTCACTGCTACCGTCTCGGTAACACAGTGCCTACTGTAGAATACTTGGATTATAAGCTACCGTTGTTGCTCTCCTGAGTTGTAATATTAGTGTTAGCTCCGACGCTGCCCAAGTGGAAGCATTCGAGTACTGTTTGCGGTGGAAATGTTGGTATCAACTCCACTTCTTTTTATAGTTGTATTTATACATCTAAATATTGCTTGTACAGATGCAGCTTTATGGTCCCTTATGTGTAATGAAAGATTTAATATAAGTTAATGTGGAAAATGAGAGTATTGAAATAATAAAATATGTATATAGTAAGACAGTAATAACAAACGAAATGTTTAATTAGGAGTACTGTAAATCATATTATATGCATGTATAATGTGATTTACTACACGCTGTCGTGGCGGATGCATATAGTAATTTAGCCCATTGCGCAACCGGCACCGTAGCCATGGGCGAACGAACTTAGTCATACTGTCTATCGTTTACTGGGTTCGATACCCAGCACCGACACCGGCAATGTCGGTGGATAATGGATGTTGTCTATGTTTTTTCAAATGTGTAACTCCGTTCGGACAACCTTGGCTTTGGATTTGGGGGTGGCCTAGTATGTATTTATGTTTCTGTCCTAACACCAAAAAGGTATCTTATAATAGGTTTCATAATTTTTGTACATAAAACAGTTGTACGTATTCTATATATAAACTTTTTCTTTCGGAAACAAATCATAAATGTTTTCCATACTTCTTATTAGTGTTCCATAGGAACCCTCGTAATTTCGGTGTACCCATCCATCTGTCTGTAAATCAGAGCCCTCCCGTTCTCTCATTTGTATATCTATTGAGACGAAATTTAGTAATGCAGAGATTTTTGAGGAAAAAATATTTTGGACTCCCTCCCATGAAGTGAAAAGTAAACAAACAAAAATACACATGCTCCATCTAGTGGGGTGTCGTTAAAGAAGTTTTCTAAAATGCAACAAAGAAGGTCTTGGGACCTTATAATTTTAATCCTTTAGTCACGAGATATTCGCCAAAGGCGTTATCAACTCGCCCCCCCCCCACACTCTAATTTCTGAAATATAGATCCAAGAGAACTGAAAAATTACGAAACGTAGCTTTTAATTAGAGTACTTTCAATGTAAATTATAACGGACGCTATAGCAAACGTACTTTCTGAAAAAAATTCAAATCAGTGTTTTTAGAGAACGAGCAGTCAAGCTACAGATAATTCGAACTTCGAACACACTACAATAGAATGGCAGACTAGTGATATGGCAGATAGCGCGCCACAGGTCGCTGTGGTAACTTCCGGCACTAACATTATGTTGCTAGTATGGCGTTCGTTACTAACATTTTGTAACTAGTAAAACTATGTCCTAATTTTACTAATGTTCTTAATAGCAAAATTTAAACATTTTAAAACGCATGAAGAAAAACACGTTTTAAGTAGAAGTTTTATAATGATTTTACGTAATTGATAAACTACACCAAACCTCTTCTAACAGTTTTTCGTACACTCACAACCGGCACTGTTCACACAGAAAAGCGTAATAAATACGTACAGTACATAAGGCAAAGGTATATAATCTGTTTTTTGTCTTTTCTTTCAACTTTGTACGCTGTTGACAGTTTACAAGCAACCATAGGGTGTTATATTAAGAACGAACCAGAAAATATGTATAATGTTAACTCGTCATATTTTTACCTACTCCACACGTAATTGTTCGATGTCCGCTTACCTACGAAACATTATGTAAGATTTAGAAGTGGTCGACATTGGCTTCCAGTATATACATCAAATATCAAGTTTATGTTCTCCTACCAGCTCGCTTCACTTGTTTTCCCCTATTTACCTCTACTCCCCCCCCCCCCCCCCCCCACTGCTTCAACGGAATTAACTCAAGATATAATCTAGTTTCAGATGTTATAATATATACGTGTACCAGATTTCAAGTGAATATCTCAATTTTATTTTGTCACCCCTTTTAATAATGGAGTGAGGGTGGTGCTTGAGTTGAAAAATATTATTAAAAAAACTGAAGCCTTAGCTTCTAGTGTATACACCAAATCCCAAGTTTCTGTACTTTTACCAGCTTGCTTTACTTATTTCCCCCTATTTACCTCTATGTAACCTGCACTCCTTCAGCGAAATAATCTCAAAATATAATCTAATTCCAAATGTCGTTATAATACATACGTGTACCAAATTTCAAGTGTACATATTTTTGTATTCTTACTAGCTTGATTTACTTATTTTTCTCTGTTTCCCCCCAACCCTATACCGAATAAGTTCCTGATACAATTCCACTTCGAGATCTCGTTATAATAATAATAATTACTTTATGGTCGTAAGACCGCATAAACGATATTGATTGTCAATTAACTAATTGCAGTTATACATATAGGAAATAAAATAAAAAACAATGGTGAGTCACACAAGGAATTTGAAGACAAAATATGTGTAAATGGTATATAGTTAAAATTAATTGAAAATAAATACAGCAGTAATATTCTTAGAAAGAGTAAAAGCAGTTTTCCAGAAGGTAGTGCCTTGATGTGGTGTTTGAACTTGCTTATTGGATTGATATCTTTAAAAGAATTGGGCAAACGTTTAAAAATATAACTGCAAAAACAGTAAGGACTCGTTCTAGACATTGACAAGGTAAAGTTTGAGATGTGAATTTTGGTGTTAGACCTGATCATGTGCATGCACTGAATTATTTTGTGGGCATTTTCGTTAATTTGTTTTAACGAAAATTAGTGCTACATAAATGACTACACAGGGAAATGGTAGAATATGATACTTTTTAAAGATGGGCCCACAGGACTCCATTGGTTTAACAATATTATTCTTTTCTGTATAACGAAAATGCGGTTAAGCTCAGTTGATTGACTCCAGTAAATCGACAAATAATTTAAATGCGAATATCCTAAAGCATAATAGACCTTCATGAAGTTCTTGGTATCAAGAATATTTTTCAGATTTCCGATTGCAAAATATGTTGAGTTTAACTTACTGGTCACAACGCCAACATGTGCATCTCACGTTAGCTAGTGGCCAATATAAAGACCTAGAAACGTCTAATCTTTCCAACGCGGTGTCGTTAAGTTTTAATTGAAATTCTTGAAATTTACGTCTTTTAAAAAAATTATGTAGTGAGTTTTAGAGCAATTAAGAACAAGTTTATTACTACTACACCACCTTAAAATTCAGAGAGCAATGTTTGTACGTTGGAGTATAGCTTATATTCTGAGAAAGCAAATAGGCCGATTGTGGTATCATCTCCGTACGAAATTAATTGTACATTATTAATACTGTTCCCGATGTATTTTTCGACATCGTTGATGAAAAGTGTAAATAAAAGTGGCGATAGAACATTGCCTTGGGGTACGCCATATTTCAGATATTCAAAGTCTGATAACTCTTGGCCAATTTTAACTCTGATTTTTCGTTTATAAAATCATTCATGCAGCCCCTAATGCTCACCATGCGCAATTTGTTTATTAAAAAATTACTATCCACACAACAAAAGCACACGTGAGATCAAAAAATAAAGCTATGTATAGTTGTTTCTGTCTAGTGATTTATAGATAAATTCTACGAGTTGGAATGCTGCAGTGTATGTTGAGTTATGTTTTCTGGACCCATGTTGGCTTACTGGCAGTAGTTTGTATTTATTTAGAAATGATTCAAGTCGGTTGATAACTATTTTTTCAAGAATTTTAGAAAAATTCATTAGTCCAGGTATAGATCTATAGTTTTAGTTCTGGGTCTCCTTTTTATAAACTGGAGTGACCTCACCAGCTTCTAGATAAGTTGGAAAAATTCCTGTATTTAGGGACATATTAAAGAGAAAGGAAATTGGATCATGTCCGAGATAAATTCTAGAGCAAAAATCGGTACATCATCTAGACTATACATACGTGTACAAAGTTTCAAATCAATGTCTTAAACCAGTCCAGACAACACGTGCCCACAAATAAGTCGCAGAATTTTTTTTCGGTCAAATTTAAAATCTCGACGTTTAATGAAATTCTAAACTCGTCAACAAATTAATCTTGAAATTTTTCTACGATTACTGTACTTCTAACCCACCACGTGGATGTGGAAGTAAAATGAAATACACATTCACATACAGGTAACACATTTCAGAAACACTGTATTTATTTTTAACGAGAAAAACGAGATCGCGCCCGACGGGCCTTTGTTTTTGACACAGTTTCGTGTAGTTGATAGGTCTGCTCCATATTCTCACGACGGTATACCCATCGCATGGCTCATAATGTCCTTCTATCACATTTCCAAGCCTATTCCTGCTACCGAAAGCATAATCAATATTCCCCGTCCTCTTCGTTGTGTAGTAAGAAGCGGCGAGTCGCCTCTACCCCCGAAGAATCGCCCTCTCACACCCACGCCGTACCCCAGTTGCCAGGATGGCGGGGTGCGTGATTTGTACGTGACTACTTTAAGAAATATCTCGATAGAGAGCTTCGAATGACTTTTCACGGATTATTGCTCTCTTTATTAACATATCTGAAGTGTGTGCTAATCGTTAATTTGCGAGCATTCGTTAATTTCAGAGTTGGTATTCCAGTTTCTGTGAAGCGAAATTTTGAAGATGTGAGAGATGTCAAACACGTGCAAAGCTTTTATATTAATAGCTATTAATATTGACGACAGGCAAGCGCCGTCAAGATACACAAAGACTGTCGAGAGTATAAATAAGACGACCTATTGGTAAATCGCTTTTTTATGTAAAGCAGGACGTTCTTTCTTAATTTCGAATCATTTTCTCAATAATTGTGCAGGTATATAAATAGTGTAAACTATAAAAATAGGTAGAATATAACTGGCGCCCTCTATGGACAACGTTAAAATTAGTAAAATATTATTTGAACAAAAAAAACGTAAATTGCTAATTTTCGAGTTACATCATACTGTCGCACATTCACTCAAAACACCGAATAATTAATAAGTAATTTCACTGTTATTATAGTATTAATTATCAAATAGCACAGGAACCAGAAATACTATGATTCAGAAAATCGACCTCTTATACTTCAGCGTTCGGATAGGCTAACTACAAAAACTGTAAAATCAACTATGCCACCGGCTTATGGAGTACATATTATATATTGTATTCCTCACCATCTTCCTTGCCTCCACCAAGTCATTTTTTAATTTTTTTCCAGGGCTCGTCTTTTAGAAGAAAACTCCGAGGGCACTGCAGCCTCCTGGGCTTATTGTGCTCTCCCTACCATGCTTCACTCCGCCCACTCCAGTACTTTTGTACCCCTAATCAGATGATACAGGTCTATGGTCGGGCGGGTGTTGATGAGTTCCGGGTCTGTTCGAGCCAGTGCCTCGCAGTTAAATATGAGGTGGTCAACCTTTTCCGGATCCATCCTGCTAGTCTGCAGTCTAAGTTGCAGTCAAAATTGCCGGTTGTATTCAGGTACTTCTTTACAGGAAAGTGTCCAGTCGGAAGTCTTGTTATTAGTCTTACTGCGTCCTGTTCGTTGTGAGCAGTTATTCAGTTTGTTTTGAACGTGGACCTTTAATGAGTGTTTTTCCATGTCGATTTCCTGGAATGTTCCTCCAGTGGTTCTTATGTTTACTCTCGACCAAGTCCTTAATCGCCCTTCTGGCTGAGTTTTTAGAAATGCGCAGCGCGGATTCTGGGCCATAGAATATGTTAGCTGCCCCTTGTTTAGCAAGTTCATCAGCTTTTTCATTGCCGTCAACTCTGGAGTGTCCTGGCACCCAGAGTAGTTTGACTCTGTTCTGCTCACCCAGAATTTTCAGCTCTTCGTGGCAGTCCCATGCCAGTCGGGGTGACACTTTGTTAGAGGCTAGTGCTCTAAGTGCCGCCTGACTGTCTGATGCAATGGAGATCTGCTGGTTAACATATTGTCGGTTTGCATTCTCGCGTATACTTTCAAGTATGCCAGAATTTCTGACTGGAATACAGTGGTATGTTGCCCAAGGGAAAGACTTATACTTGTCCTGGGTCCTTCACCATGTATTCCAGCTCTAGCTCCTGTGTTTGTCCTGGACCCGTCAGTACATCAGATTAGGCCCTTACGTAGAATGTCAGGAGCTTCTGTTGACCAGTCTTTCCTATCTTCAATGGTGATATTGAAGGGCTTGTAAAAGTGATTTTTGGTATTATGTTGTTTGGACCTTACATTTTACAGTATTTTTTATCCTCAAATGTCCTCCCGATCTTGCTCCATGGAGATTCGAGGTATTTTGCAGCCTATATACCCCCATTCTGACCTCTCTCGCCAAGTCCCTAGTTTTATTATTTTTTTCTGCGTCCATATTTTGCAACAGTAGTATTTCAGGCGTCCTGCTCCTTACGGGTAGTAAGTAGTAAAAGGGAAAATCCGTTGAATTCTTCCTGATTGAAGTACTCAACTAATTTCACCACCAAGTCTCTGGCTACTGCATTCAGTCTTTTGCCGGGCATTTTAAGATTGGTTTCTTTACAAGCAGTAACACTGCAGCACTCACAAACAATTTATACAACAATATACAGGAAACTTAAAACACCACAGTAAAAACTTATATAAATAACGAGAGGAAATAGAATGGAAAATCACTAAATTCGACAAATGCGCCAACCGCACGCTACTAAACTAACAGAATGCTGAACGTTAGTTGCGGCTGCAACATGCGGTTGTATTAATCTCTAACAGCCAGTTTTTCAATGTCGAGTTAACTCTTGTACTGGAGTTAACTCTGGATTAAGCGCACTGTTGCGTATTTCAAATGCGAGTCAACTTGAAACCTCGAGTTAAATCGAGGTTAAGATAACTCTAGACGAGGTATGAGTTATATACAAATTTCGGCTTAAAACTAACCTAAAATTATTTTATGGTGTAAATAAATTATGATATTTTTCAAACACATCATGGATTATGATTTTAATGTAAATGCTTACACCAGTGATGAAAAAGCTAGAAGACCCAAGGTAATCAGATATAGGCCAAACCACATGGAAGAATGGGATCGACACGATTTTTTTTGCGCGATTTCATTTGCCTCCAAGAACTGTAGATAATATATTAAAAGAAGTGCAATATATTATTTCGTATTCTACGAATATGTATTTGTTATCTTGTGTTGTATAAATATTAACATGCAATGTTTATTTTACATGAGGGAACTGGTTTCCTCTCATCGCATGCTATGTTGTGGAGAATTGTTGTAGCCGCAACTGTCTGTATGGTATCCATTTTAAAGCGCAGCCTTAGTGCTAATGCTCCTCTCCACTGTGTTTCTCGTTCTGATGTGGGATTAATTAAATAAATTCTCAACATTATTTCTGATCCACACAAGAGGCGTCATAAGGTAGAGTTTCACAGGATGGCCACTATTGCTGATCAACAGACCATCATTAAAGTGACCTCTTTAAATTAAATTGTATAAACAAATATTACATTTTACAAATAACATCACAGAAAACAACTTAATGGCGGAATATTCCAATCATCTGCATATATTCACTGATGGATCGAAAATTGAGGATAACACGGGGTGTGCCATTTATATTCCGTCAAAAAATTTTGAAGAGAAAATTAAATTGGACAGCATTACAACTGTATTTACCAGTGAGGCCATAGCAATCTTGAAAGCCTTAGAGTATGTTAAGTGTTACGGAGTTAAGCAAGCCGTTATTTTCTCGGACTCTCTAAGCGTTTTACAAAATTTAAAAACTGCTAATATAAATAATTATCTTAACATAAACAGTTATGCTCTTCGAATATTACTCCTTCTTTGTAGCCTATATAAAGAACATGTTATAATTGATTTTGTTTGGGTAAAAGCTCATGTAGGCATACAATATAATGAACATGTGGATAAACTTGCCAAGGAAGGAGCTGAATCTGGCGAAAATATTCATCTAAAAATGAGTTTGTTGGATTGCATGAATTTTTCTAAAAAGCGTATTTCTATTAAGTGGAGGGAATATTACAATCAGTTCAAAAATGACAACCAAAATAATAGATATACCCTGATTGAAAACGATTTAAATAGAAACCCGTGGTTCCATCACTTGGAAGAAAGTAGAAAACTAATCACTACTGTTACCAGATTGAGATTTGGTCATGCTTGCTTTCCACAACACCTGAAGAGGATTGGAGTTATTGACTCAGACATATGTACGTCATGTGGAGTCATTAGCGATTTAGATCACATCTTTTTTGCCTGTTCAAATCATAGTAGAGCCACAAATGATTTTATTGATAGTCTTCTAAAACTGAAAATATGTCTTCCAATTAATCTCCTCCATCTATTATCCCTGAAGAATATACATATATATAAAGAAATAGTACGTTTCCTGAGTAAGGTAAACCAGCTATTATAGGGCACTATAGGTTTAGATTTGTTCATTTATGTGTTTAGCCCTGTGTTTATTTTACCTACTATCCGTGGTCTTAATCCTGTGTGTCTTTATAAATGCCCTGATGGACCCCTGGGCGAGAAGAGGGTGTCCCTGTTTACGTCCTTGTTGTTAGTCTTCAATTAATCCACTACGTTGTTTAGGTTAGCTTTCAATATATGCAACTGGCTAATGGATTAGGTCCAATGCCATAAAAATATATATATATATATATATATATACACGTTCAACCGACGTTACCAAGCCACCTATATCTTACAGGCCACCACAGACCATCGTGATATCTTTATTTTTCCAGTGTATATATAGCCATTTATTGTATATATTAACAAAATAAACTGTAACAGTACTAGAGGGGTAGAAGAATATGAAAAATTATATTTTTATATATTTCACTGTTGTTATCGAGCCACTTATAAAGAACCGCCTATTTGTACCAGGTGTATATATTTTTGTTATTTTACTAACGTACACATTCCTTACGATGTTGCCGAATTTATTAATTATGGAAAGTATTTTCGTACTGCTACAAGCAGACAGTACCCTCGTTCAATAAAGCAACAACGAATATTTACCATTTTTCAAAAGTAGTTCGTATGTGTAGCATTGAGAACATGTCAACTCGAGGTAAAAAAAATATTGAATCTACTAGAAAAAACAAAGGAATGAATGCTAACTAGGAGTAAAAAAATAGTGTAATTAGAGGAACGATCAAAAACACGTTTTTGAATGTGAAAAACTGTTGAAAACTCGGAAAGTACGCACGTTACTAAAAAATTACAAGTAACACACATTTTAAAGAATATATTAACCGATACGTCTGAATTTTTCCAAATTTTTTAATTTCATAGTTTACGAGATTTTCCATTTCCGATGAGGGTCTTTTATGCGTGCTTTTCCGGAAAAACTTGGACAAAGTACACTTTTGGAAAAAGTCATAAAGGAAAAAAAAGTCTTCTATTTTAATTAAGTATACATTCACCATAATTTTTTTGGATTATTTATATTTACTTTTTGTTACCCCCTCCACCCCTTTTTAGAAGAACTCAAACAGCTATATCTCGAATAATACTCGAAAATTTTACAAGAGTGAAAAATTGTGAAGAGTCTGTAGAGAAGTCAAAAACTCTACGACCAGACTGATTTTATAATTTTGAAGCTAGACCTGCGGATTCTTCTGCCAATACTGCAGAAGCTGGCTTTAGTAAAAAAAATAAAAAATGTATCTAATGGTTCATAGGACAAAGGGAACTCGGCTAAGAAGACAGGTCGTATGAGGTGGTTACCAAAGCAGAAGAAACTTGCAACTACATTTTTTTTTAAATAATATTGAAAACAGCCTTGCATCAAAGAAAAATAAATGTTTAAACATCATACAAAAATATTCGGATCTTTTTAAAGAAAGCGATTGGGTTCGGATTGAAACTTTAGTGTTCAACAACTATCCTCACACAGCACATGACATCCCTAGGATATCCTCATTTGGTCCCGTATATCCCAATCGAGGACAACATTCCTCAGGATATCCTTAGGATATCCCAATAAAATATATATAACCTGAGAATATCCCAAATGGGGATATCCTAGACAAATCCTGGCAGGATGTCCTAGTAATATCCTGCAGAGATATTAAAAGCCTAGGAAAATATCCACTGTGGGAATATCCTGAGCAAGCCCTTGAGTCGTATAGGTATTATTATTTAGGAGATTTTAACAACAAAAATAATGAAAAGTATATATATTATTTTGAGGCTATTTATTTATAGTGTCTCTTATTTGTTTGTAAAATTAGCTTCTAAAAACTTATTTGTTTGTTCTGTTTGATAGTCCCCTCCAGTACAAATAATTCGTTAAAAATATATTAAAAATGTATATCTTATTTAAATAGCAGTTATTTATAATTTGGTTTTAATACATTTACTGTGTTTTGAATTAGCCGCCTTTTTGTGACAAGTCGAGAGCTCTAAGAAATCCGCCTGGCATCGATGTCTTTTCCGCGTTCATTTTAAAGTTCGTTCGACAAATAAGATTACGTTAATTTTTTCATAAATATAATGCTGCTATGTTATATCTTTGTATTTATTATAATATCTAAAATGGGAAAATGTGATTGGTTATTGTCCATAGATGTTATTGTCAGATACGTACCTTTATATTTTTCTGAGTGAATAGATTTTTTTTATTCATTATAACTTTTCAGCACGTTATGATTTTTTAAAGTTGTACATATCATCTCTTATAACTTCTAACCACACTAAACTCAGTTGATTTTAATAATACCAAAAAAGGGGAAGAGATCATTTTTATGTAATATTTCATGCTTTTACAATTTTTATTTGAAACTTTTTTACTGTCTTTTACACATTTTGAGTAATTTTGAAAAAACGCTTCGTTATATTTTTTTTCACCCCTTTTCAGAGTTTAAAAAGAATTATTTCATTAATCGTGTTCAAATACTTCAAAGTAACATATCAAAAATTCAAATATTTACTTTAAAATTTTAATTTGTCGACCTGTTTCATTGGACTATATAATATAACCTCTATTAGCTTGGTAGATTTACTTTTAAAGTGATATGAGCCAATTGATAGATACAAATATGTGTATGGAGTTGAACATATACCTATGTACCACATTTTTATTAGTCATTTTACCTCTGCCATTATATAAACTTGTATTCCTTTGTCTTAGCTTATTGGCTCAGTTTAAAAGTAATGATCTTATAAAATAATAGTTATTTTTTGTTGTCTTTAGTAATATCCAATAAACCCTAAAAGAACTGGGGATGTCCTATATAAAGTGCAATCAATGTCCTCAGGTTGTTCATAGTAAAGCCCAGGCATAACCCATATAAGAGCTGATGATGTCCTGTACACACCCGTACTGATGTCTTGAGGACGTCATCAGCAAAGCCCGAACTGTCTCATTTGGATATCCTATGGACATCCTAAGGCGATAATGGGATCTTCCCAGGATATCCCATATGTCCTGAAAAGTTGTCCCCGGTATGTTCTGAGGATGTCCTTGTGCTGTATGGGTCGCAATAAGTGAAATATTGTTTGTTCTTTTACTTTTGTTTTAATAATGCAAATTTATTTTTAAACAAAGTCTTCACTAACTAAAATAAATAAGTTCCTACAAAAAAAAAAATCTTTCTGTGCTATACAGTATATCTCACTATTCATGACTGCCATATCACAGCATTCCTATTAATGCGATTTTTTTAAAATTTGGGTGGAAGGTGCATACCCATCAGGAGATTGTGTCACGGTAATATATTTCAAAATTCAACAGTGGCGTCCGTCCTTATTAAGAAAAATATACCTAATTTTCCAAAAAAATATATTAGGCAAAATTTTATCTGTAAAGCAACCTCATAATTTTATTCATTGTTATCGAGAACTCACTATAACCGTATTTCAATAAGATAGTGTACTTGGTGATCACGTAATAGAAAAATAAAACTTCTGTTTTTAGGGTACCAACTATTACAGTCATGACTTTATTTTCGGACTTAGGAGTTAATTAAGCTGGAGGAAAACAGATTTTCCATTTAGATTTAATCACGTGACGTCAGTCAGTTTACTTAACAGTCAAAGTCAAAGAATCATTAACTTGGAAATTTAAAAAAAATCAATTTTAGACAAATTTCATTCATGAACGATTTCAATATATAATAAAATTTACATAGATAATTAAATCACAGTGTGTTCAACATATGACATGATTAATTCTAAATGGAACGACTCTCTTCTGCTTAATTACGTCCGAAGATAAAGTTACGCCTAATAATTGGTACTTTAAAGAAGAACATTTTATTTTTTTATTGAAATCCGTTAATGTTAATGATTTTTTAATAACAACGAATAAGGTTTTGAGATTGTTTTACAGTTAAAACATTGCCTAACATCTTTCTTTGAAATATTAGGTACATTTTTCTTCATAACGACGGACGCCGCTGGTGATTTTTTAAATATTTTACCGTTACACAATCTTCTGATGGGTAAGTATCTTCCACCCAAATTTTAAAAAAATCACATTGCTAATACCCATACAGCACAAGGACATCCTCAGAACATACTGGGGACAACTTTTCAGGACATATGGGATATCCTGGGAAAATCCCATTATCACCTTAGGATGTCCGTGTAGGATATCCAAATGGGACAGTTCGGGCTTTGCTGATGACGTCCTCAGGACATCAGTACGGGTGTGTACAGGACATCATCAGCTCTTATATGGGTTATGCCTGGGTTTTACTATGAACAACCTGAGGACATTGATAGGACATCTATAGTTCTTTTAGGGTTTATTGAATGACAGCAAAAAATACATATTATTTTATAAGATCATTACTTTTAAACTGCGCCAATAAGCGAAGACAAAGGAATACAAGTTTATATAATGGCAAAGGTAAAATGACTAATAAAAATGTGATACATATATGTACAACTCCATATACATATTTGTATCTATCAATTGGCTTATATCGCTTTAAAAGTAAATCTACCAAACTAGTAGAGGTTATATATAGTCTAATGAAATAGGTCGACATATCAACATTTTGATATGTTACTTTGAAATATTTGAACACGATTAATGAAAGAAATTTTTTTTTCAACCCCGAGAAGGGGTGAAAAAGAATATAACAAAGTGATTTTTCAAAATTACTCAAAATGTGTAAAAGATAGTAAAAAAGTTTCAAATAAAAATTGTAAAAGCATGAAATATTACACAAAAATGATCTCTTGCCGTTTTTTGGTATTATTAAAATCAACAGAGTTTAGGGCGGTTAGAAGTTATAAGGGATGATATATACAACTTTAAAAAATCATAGCGTGCTGAAAAGTTTGTAATGAATTTAAAAAAAATTATTCAGAAAAATATAAAGGATTGTCCGCAGATGTTATTGTTAGATACGTAATCTAACAATAACATCTGCGGACAATAACCAATCACATTTTCCCCTTTTAGATAATATAATAAATACAAAGATATAACATAGCAGCATTATATTTATGAAATTTTTTTGCGTAATCTTATTTGTCGAAAGAACTTTAAAATGAACGAGGAAAAGACATCGACGCCATTCGACGCCTGGCGGATTTCTTAGAACTTTCGACTTGGCAGAAAATGGCGGCCAATTCACACAGTAAATGTATTAAAACCAAATTATAAATAACTACTATTTAAATAAGATATACATTTTTAATGAATTATTTGTACTGGAGGGGATTATCAAATAGAACAAACAAATAAGTTTTTGAAGCAAATTTTACAAACCAATAAAAGACAGTATAAACAAATAGCCTTAAAATAATATATATACTTTTCATTATTTTTGTTGTTGAAATCTCCTAAATAATAATACCTATAATAAGACGACTCTAGGACTTGCCCAGGATATTCCCACAAGGAATATTTTGTTAGGCTTTTAATATCTTTGCAGGATATTACTAGGACATCCTGCCAGGATTTGTCTAGGATATCCCCATCTGGGATATTCTCAGGTTGTATATATTTTATTGGGATATCCTAAGGATGTCCTGAGGAATGTTGTCCTCGATTGGGATATACGGGACCAAATGAGGATATCCTAGGGATGTCGTGCTGTGTGGGTAAAGGAGCTGTGATATGGGGGGTCACGAAAAATGAGACATACTGTATACTAAACCGATAATATTTCATTTGGCTATTTTAGGTAATATCTCATTTTCAAATTAAATCTCTCTAGACCCCTTAGAAATAATAATAATAATAATACTAATAATAATAATAATAAATTATTAGTGTTGATGTATAGGAGTACTTACGCAAGTCAACAGGTCAGGTAAACTTACATTGTACAAATTATAAAAAAATATGAACAAAAATTAAACATATGTAAACGAACGTAAAAACACAGTATACCTATAACAGATTTTTACAAACGAATACTGATACTAAGTACATTCAATATCTAAAAAATCGTAGTAAAAAAAAACATGTAGTGATAGAATGCCTTGAGAAATTTTTAATTATCATTCGAATTTTTTTTAGGTTATCAATGTTTTTTATGTTGGATGGTAGTTTATTAAACATTTGAATTGCTAAATAATTTGGTCCATTCTGTGACTTCTTTAATCTATAATATGGAGTAATGATATTATTTTTAGTTCTGGTATTATAACCGTGTTGGTTCACATAGGTAGGGTAGCCATTTGAATTTGATTTAATATATGTTAAACATTCCAAATCATACAGAGAAGGTAATGTTACTATACCAAATTTAATATAAGCATGTTTGCAATCTTCAGTATATCCTAAGCATGCTATAATTCTAATTAATTTTCTCTGTATAGCAAACACTTGATTAAAATCTGCAGCATCTCCCCACACTATTATAGCATAACACATTATTGAATGACGATGCAAAATAAGCTGATCTCAACGTATCTGTAGACACGGTACCCGAAAGGTTACGAATAACGAAAACTCTACTACTCAATTTTCGACAAATGTTGTAAATGTGTATATTCCACCTCAAATGTAGATCCAAATAAACACTTAAAAATTGTACAGTAGATATTACATCAGTAGAAATGTCGAAATTGCGTAACGTGAACATCATATCTTGTGATATTGTTTTATTACAAATTAGATTATTAGATGCAAACCATTGTTCAACTTTTGACTGAATTTCGCTTTATTCACTTCAACATTATTTAAATTATCTGATTTAATGGAGATTGTAGTGTCATCTGCGTACAGAATATACGTGAGACATTTTTTTGCCAAGGACATCATTAATGTAAATCAAAAACAGTAAGGGTCCTAATATGGAGTCCTGAGGTGCACCGGTCTTTAATATTTCTTTACTTGATGTTATGTTGTTAAATTTAACGCTCTGACTACTATAATATAAATAATATTCCAATATTTTTATACTATTAACGTAAATTTTATATTTTTGTCATTTTTCAATTAAAATGTCATGTGAAACACAGTCAAAACCCTTACCAAGGTCTAAGAAAATTGCATCATTGAATTCATGATTTTCATATGCGTCGAGGACATTATTAAGGCCAATATTGCGCTAGTAGTGTTGCGGTTCTTTCGGTAGCCATGTGGACATTCAAGAAAGAGATTATTTGATTAAAAATATGTAATTAATCGAGTGTACAAGCATTTTTTCAATATTTTTGAGAATACCGGAAGAATTGATATTGGCCGATAGTTATTGGTAAGGCAATCCATATCGCCATTCTTAAAAATGGGTGTAACTATTGCCACTTTTAATATGTTTGGGAATGTGCCCTCCAAGAGACATTCGTTTATCAATTTTGTAAGGGGATATATTATTAGATTTTTTATAGCTTTTATGGTTTTCACAGTCAAATGATATACATCTGTATTAGATTTACTTTTAAGATTCATAATAAATACAGGAACCTCTTTTTTATTTTAGTGAAAACTAGTGAGAATGTATGCTATATATTATTTTTGTTAATACCTACTTTCAAAAAAATAAAAATTTATAAATAAACTCTAAGATTCTACACCGCATTTGATTTCATTTCTAAGGTTTAAATATCTATTTACAAACATAATATTTGGAGGTTGCCACATCTATGGTCTGGGAAGATCAGTAAAACATAATGGTCATATGAACGATTATACAATATACAGAAATGAGACGCGAGCGCCAAAGCTTAGAAATCCTGAACTAAATTTATATATAATTATATATTTTACTGTCTAACCAGGCCCACTTCAAATTTCGTCCTCTGCACCCTCCAGTCACCTATTTATGAAAAATATGGTAAAACGATTTCAAGCCAAGAAACTGGTCTGACTTCGTCACTTTTGGTCTGTGTACGTAAGTGAAATATCCAAAATTGGTCTGTATAAACGGTTAAACAAATGTATATATATATATATATATATATATATATATATATATATATATATATATATATATATATATATGTTATATTAAAAATTAACACTACGTAACAGAGTTACAAAGTACATTTCTTAACGATATCAGATTACATAAACTGATAACGACTTCCTTTGCTTATGCTTAGCTCACGTATCAAGTTACATAAATTATTTATATTTCTATTCTCATAGTTAATGCCAAATTGCAACTTTGCTTTTCCTTTGTTTAACGTCTAGCTGACAATGCTTTTGTTATGTTATAAATATGACCAGCAGACGCTTTTACATACAGTTCTTATACTCAACTCATTACAAAATGTAGTATTATACTCACATTCACATTAAACTTTTAAACTTACAATTGTACAATTTATTCAGAGTCATCGATGACTCCAAATTAATCAAATAAATATTTTTTAAAAAGTCAAATCTAAAGTATCAAATATAACAGTGGCGCAGTCGTACCGGATCTAGAAAAACGCACAAGTTCGGGAGCCTAACTTCTGGTAAAGTGTCCAAGGGAACAAGGAGAACATCTGGAGAAAAAGGTGCCTAACCAGTGGAAAACAACCAGAAGAACAAGGAGACCTTCCTAGCTGTGACGGTGGATCCCAATCCTTCAACTAGAGAAAGAACCTACCAATGGAAATATTAATGTTTATCCTGCTGTTCGGATCAGCACTCGCACAATATAAAATAATACCAATAAATAACACTGTTGGTGTATTTTACCACAAAGACACGGACATCGTAGTGACAAACGAAAAATGGACATTACTGGTACATAAAAACATATCATCCCTTAAACTAGCCTTCGATAAGAACCAACGAATTTTAGATACGATTCTCAACACTCTTGACGGTGCTCATCAAAAAAATGATCACTTTCAGAAGCGAAGTCAAAACAGATCTTAACCTTCTAACACAAATTTCCAAAACTATAGAGTCTAAATTTGATGAAGTATTTCTAGACACGAAGAGATATAAACGCGGAATATTAAACGGTATCGGCACAATTTTCAAATCAATAACTGGAAATCTAGACGCCGAAGATGGCGAATATTACGCTAATTGCATTAATAAATTAAATAACGACGAACATCAGTTAGAAAATTTAATAAAAAACCAAATTTCAGTCACAACATCGGTAATCAAAAATTTCAATTCAACCATTCAAAAATTGCAAATTGACGAAGAAACATTTAATAAAGACATGCAAGAAATCGATCGCACAATCGAAACCATGACGCGAAACATCGAAGCTGTAGAAACAAAATTAATATTCCTACACATTTGTGAACAATTAATGGCAAGCTATTTGTATATTGAAGATAACTTGAATGATATTCTAAATTCAATAACATTTGCTCGATTGGGAATCATTCATTCATCAATCATAACTCCCGATCATTTAGTAACGGCATTACAAGAAATTTCACAGAGTTTGCGAAGAAACAATTTGCCTCTTCCAATCAAATTATCGGCAGTTGCTCAATATTTAGATATTATTGAACTAAAAGCATTTCAAGTAGATTCCAATTTAATATTTGTTTTAAAGATACCACTTGTTGAACCTCAAAACTATAATACCTACCGTTTATACCCTATCCCAATATTTGATAACAGAACTGGTCTTCATCATATTTTATCTATTTCTCAAAAATTTATCGCGAGAGATGATGATTCTTTAATGTACATACCGATAACAAATCTAAAAGAATGCAAACCCCTCTACTTTGGAACCAAACTTTGCTCAAACCTGTTTGCATATCCTATTGACCAGAATGCCATATGTGAAGCTAGGATTCTGAAACAACCAATTAAACTTCCTGAAAATTGCCAAACCTCCTTCATTATTAGTCAAGGGTACAATGTTCAAGAACTCGAAGAGAACACGTGGCTCATAATAAATTCCGAACCTCTACACATCGCAATTAGTTGCCCGAAGAGAGAAACAACAACGGAGCTAATCAATTAAAATTCAATTGTTAAACTACAACCTGGATGTTACGCCTTCGCAGGTATAACCAGAATACAAGCCAGTGCCAAGGACCTCTCCGAAATTAAGGACAGTTCCCATCCTGTGCAAATTCCGTTTGAATGTTGTAACCAGATGCCCGACAAAATTCAACTACCCAAATTAAAACCATTAAAACTAAAAACCTAAACATCAAAGATTTGGACATTTCCAAAAACAAGTTGGACCAATATTCCAAAGATCTGGACGATCTTATCAATGAACCTTTCGTGACCAAACATATGTCATGGTTCACCTATTTTACAATCACATTTATCATTTCTATAATTCTACTTTACGTGTTTTGTAAATGTAGAAGGAAGAGACGTCTACTGAACCCTCTACAGACGATTCTCCTTCATCTCCTCCAGGACGAAGCAAGAAGTTCATGGAACTCCCCAGTTTAATCCCTCCAAGAAAGCGACCCGGTATCAAACCTCAAGAAGAAGATATCGAGTTATCATAGACTTTCCAGTGAACCACTAATTTTTGTTTATTGACTTAAACTTTTATTCTTTCTATTTTTTTTTTTTGCTTATTATTTTATTCACTCAATATTTTATTATTATCTTTGCATTATATTCATTTTGTTTTATTATTACTTTTATATTGTATTCAATAATCATTCTATTCAAAAGTTGTTGTATAACAATCAACTTTTTTATTAAGGGGGAAGTTGTTATATTAAAAATTAACACTACGTAACAGAGTTACAAAGTACATTTCTTAACGATATCAGATTACATAAACTGATAACGACTTCCTTTGCTTATGCTTAGCTCACGTATCAAGTTACATAAATTATTTATATTTCTATTCTCATAGTTAATGCCAAATTGCAACTTTGCTTTTCCTTTGTTTAACGTCTAGCTGACAATGCTTTTGTTATGTTATAAATATGACCAGCAGACGCTTTTACATACAGTTCTTATACTCAACTCATTACAAAATGTAGTATTATACTCACATTCACATTAAACTTTTAAACTTACAATTGTACAATTTATTCAGAGTCATCGATGACTCCAAATTAATCAAATAAATATTTTTTAAAAAGTCAAATCTAAAGTATCAAATATAACATATATATATATATATCACAGAAAGTTAGGTTAATGTAACATTTTTAACACCACAGAACTATAGAAGACATTAGAATACTTGTGTAAAATTCCGAAAATATGGTTAAAATTCATACTTCTCATGTCAACATAACAAAATATTTCACACAACTGGAGTTAACTAACTCGAATGAGAAATAGTAATGAAAAACAGTTGTAACGTTAACTCGAATTTAGCCTCGAGTTAAGGTGCGAGTAAGAGTTATCTAACTCGAACTTTAACTCAACATTGAAAAACTGGCTGTAAAACGCATCATTACGCTTGGAACTTCTCTCGTAGCACCAACAGAGGTGACTTTCTATTATTTGCATTGTAATGCTTTAGTATTTAAGCTGATAGAACAATCTCAGGTCTTTGATTGATAACGTGAACGACAACATTCGTGATTTTGACTGTACTAATTGTTGGACATTTGTTCGTGGCGACTCCGCCAAAATCTCGAAAATGTATATTTTGTTTTTGCTCACCTTATACTGGACGCATAGCTGAATAAAACTAATATGGGACCACTAGGCTATTTGAATATGTCCAAAATTGTGTAGAAAGGAATAATTGCGTTAAAGGGTTTTTATTGTTTAATATGTCAGTTTGACACCTAAAGATAACAAAATAATAAAAGTAACTACTAAATTACGTGGTGCGTTTTTGAGAGCCATCCGAAGAAGCCCAGTTTTTAGTGTTTAACTCAAAAACAATGAAAATTTGGTGATTTTTACACGAATACTTTTTTGTCGAAAATTAGGTTTCCCATCCACATGCGTTGTTAATTTTTTTGCCTATTTTCAGTATTAAAAATAATTAAAAAACAAAGTTAAAAATTGACGAAAATTCTCTTTTTTTTCTTTACAGTAATTCGTCCATAACTGTTTTTACGGCATCCTAGGTATATATAAATGTTCAGAGAACAGAAAGTTATTGAAAATACAAAGAAATTCCTTTTTCTTTTTTGCTCCGTGCCACCACCGGTGACCGAAATATCGCCATTCAATGTTGACCATTATTTGCCATATTTTACCGCATTTGCTGTCATACATTTTTTCTTTTATGTTTAAAAAGTAATATTACAAACAATTAATGTTTGTGGTTGAGCTTTGTAATATTAAAATTAAATTTCATACATTATTTAAAATAAGCTGCTTTTTAAATAAATAATTATTATGGGAAAACATTATGATTCCTCAATATTAATTCTTCCGATGGCAATATCAACTTCGTTGTCGATTGTCGACCTCACACACACACAATTTCCATGACAGCCTTTTAAACGACCACATGATATTTTTTTGGATTGGAGATTGCGGTGCAGGAGACAAAGTCATGGCAACTAGCCTCAATCCATTTGTTTGTTTTCTTCCAACCCCATTGGAGGGGATTTAACACGTTTCACTTCCATTGTTGGATCTGTAAATATGTTCGCAGTCCATGTAATCCAGCAGCATCAGCTGTTGGAGGTAAATGTGATAGTGTAAACGTCGCATTCTTCGATATTCGTTTAAATAATTGTAAGCGACATTTAGCTAGGCACTTATGGTTCGCTTTTGAATCATATAGTAAAGCTGAGATGGATTCAATTGCAGCACCGATTTTTTCCTCTTTTGCATTATCTGTTAAAAAAACTGTCGCATAATTTTCTATAAAAAGACGAATTTTCCAACTTTAAAAAATGAAGATGTAGTATCACAACCACTAAATGCGTGTATGAAGTCGATGAAATTCTGATACTGTGCATATTGAAAGCTGCTCTGGCTGTACAATTTTGCATGCACATTTAAAATACTCAGTTTCAATAAAAATACATTGTTGTATTTATCGGGTAATGATGATAATATAATCAGAAGATCCACAAATACTTATACTCGTACATTTTCGAGTACGGGTACATTTAAACAGTACTTGAGTACATTTAGTAAGAGTATGTTAATCCAAAAGTACAAGAATTTTTAGAAAAATATTTTGTTAAATCTGAATTACACAGGGATTGTCTTATAAAGGTAGCAAAATTGTTGTAAAATTATGTTTACATTATTCTTTAAGGAGATACTGTTATAATAATCTAAAAGCTGAAAATATAGTAAACAACTTATTTATATAATTAAAAAAGCAAAATTAATTAGTCTACCCACATAATAAATGTTAACCTAAATTTCAAATTGGTCCATAAATGCGTAAACTTTTACTAAGGGTTCTTAGAAGCGAGTTTTATTACCATAATAATAATGAGTAATCAATTAAAGACGTAGAAGTTTCGAATGGTGAGGCGAAGAACGCCGAGCTTCTTCTCGTTTTGTTAACGGGATATAATGAAGAGGACTTAAAACTTAGTCTGCAGTAGAAATGTAACATTTATCGTGATTTTAATTTTTCTGAATTTTCGCCAACTCTACCTGAATTATGCCCTGTTAATTAAACTTTATTACCAAATGTTGATATTGAGAGTCGGTGTAAAAATGCACAATTAACAGAGTAAGATTCAATTAACGATGACATTTTATTTCATGACTTTTAATAACAGTATTTTTAAAGGCTGATTAATTATTTTCAATTTCCTAAAACCTGCCGACTACAAAATAAACAATAGTATATCCGTAAGAGGTTGCTACGGTTGCCTTAACAGTGAAATTGTTACACAAAAAGTGGTAATTAGGCCATGCACACTATTTCTTATATTGCGAAAATATTTATGCTGGTTGTAAATTTCCGAAACATTACTATAAAAGAGAAACGATATCGCTTTTTGCGTATCTACCGCTATTAAATTGATAAATAAAATTTAATTTTATACGAAAACACTTACGTCTTACACCTCCAGCAATTCTGGCGTGGGTTAATGAAAATGGCTTTGGCTTTCACAAGAGTTTGCGCTCACGAAGAATTTGCAAATGCAAATTTTCAGGAAGTAATTGCTTTTGAAGTTGGCGTCAAAATTAAGTAAAAATCTAATTATACGAAATTTATACAGTAAATGTTGGATTAGCAGGCATTATTTCGATACATTAACTACATTATCTCTCTATTTCATGTTCCTAAATTAGTATCGACTCCAAAATCTCACACAGACGGCTGTTGTCTTCCTTCTCTTCTATTATTAAAATTATGTATTTAGAAGATTCGTATTAATGTGCCTATTGTGCCTGTGTAATTTGAATTTAATTATTTTCTGTGCATCTAACGAGAAAAACGCGAGACCGTTTTCTTGTATAATTGACCAGGCTAATCAGAAGAAATATTCACATGGAAGCGTATCAGTGATGTACCACTTTTTTAGCAAAGAATATCAGAGGACATGTTTGCAGGGACGCCACTGGTGGAGCGATAAAATAACTTTTCTAAAATATGTAGTTTTATATCCTACTGACACATACCAAAATTGGAAATAATATCTAAAGTACCTTCTGAATTATTAAAAAATATCGATTAAAGACAAAAAAATTCAACACCCTGTAGCAAAAAATTTAAGCCGTTGCAGACATATGTTCCTATGAACTTTTCTTCACAAAATGACCTAAGGAATCACATCCTGAAATATTAGCACGTCATTAAGGAACACCCTGTATGTCTAAACGTGACGTTTATTATATTATTATACTCTTCGCAAATACAACACGAAGATTGTATTGCACTCGATCGGTACATTTCTAAAATTGGTAATATTGCTCGTAGAGAAAAAAATCGGTAAAGGTATTTACACAGAACTTCCCTCGTTATTTGTGCATGTCAGTCACTCTAAAAAATTAATTATTACGAAATGACATTGAGAATAACAATCGGAATAGAGTTATTGCTATTATTACAAAGAAAACTTGATAAGTTTTGGTCAAAAAAATATACAGATTGCTCATCCAACAGCAAAAGTTCAATACTAAATAGCAGGTGCCACATATGGCAGGCTTGCGCAAATACCTTTACAAATGTCCACCATGACTGAATTATTTCTTGGGACGACCACCCTGTACATTTTTCAATAAAAGTATAATAGGTGCATATGCCAGATATTATTGCCATCTGTCACATTTTCAATCCAACATTCACGTAATGGAGTGGAAGTATACTGGTGGTTAAAAAAATTTTTTAAAAATTTTTCAAAAGATGTTGGTAAAATAATTTTCAAAATTTTTTCGTCTGAAATAGGTTTAAAATGTCAAACGTAGAAATTTTAAATTTGAGCAAAAAGGAAAGTTTCCTTCTATTCTATAGTAGTGCTAAAAAAAGTTTAAAAATTAAAAATTATGTATTTTTTAAAATAGGTTTAGAATGCTATGAAACGTGAAAATTTTAAATTTGAGCAAATAAAAAAAAATTCGATCTATTTTAGTGGTAAAAACTTTTTGAAAAATGTTGGTGAAAAAAATTTTCAATTTTTTTTTTCTGAAATACCTACGTTTAGAATGTCATTTAAATTTGAGCATTCTAGTGTTAAATTTTTTTCCAAACTGGTAACAAAATGTTGAAAATTTTTTTCCGAAATTGGTTTGGAATATCATGAAACGTGGAAATTTTAAATTTGAGCAAAAAAAATGTTTTCGTCTGTTCTATAGTAGTGATACATAAATGGATTAAAAATGTTTTCAAACTTTTTTTTTTTTAATTCTTCAAAAACATTTTTAAATTTGTTTGAATAGTTTTAGAATGTCATGGAAACGTGGATAGTTAAAATCTGAACAAAGAAAAAAACATTCTATCTTGGTGGTAAAATTTTTTAAAAATAGTAAGAAAAATTTCTAATTTTCTTTTAAATAGATTTAGAATACTATGAAACGTGGAAATTTGAAATTTGAAGAAATAAAAAAAAATTCCATCTATTTTAGTGGTAAATAAATTTTCAAAAATGGTAAAAAAAAATTCAATTTTTACTTCCCTCGCATACCGAAGGGAACTATTGTATTCGAGAAAAAATCACCCTCCGAGATTTTTACGGATTCTGACGTTTCAGATCACGGAGATTACGAAAATATAGGTTTTTCAATTCCGTCAGTCTGTCTGTCTGTCTGTCTGTCTGTCTGTCTGTTGGTGCATTTACTAAAAAACTACTTGACGGAGAGCAGTCAAATTTGGTAGGTAGTTGACGCTACTGTCAGCGCAGAAATGGTAGAAATTTCACTGGAAAATATACAGGGTGGACCGTCTAAACGGAATAAATAGTGAAAAAAATTGTTTTCGCTCAAATTTAAAATTTCCACGTTTCATGACGCACTAATCCTATTTCGGGAAAAAAAATGTTTGAAAATTTGTTTCACCATTTTTGAAAAAAAATTTACCAAGATGAAAAAAATTTTTTTTGCTCAAATTTAAAATTTCCACGTTTCATGACACGCTAAACCTATTTCTGAAAAAAAAAAAATGAAATTTTTTTTCACCATTATTGAAAAAAATTTTACCACAAAAAAAATTTTTTTTCTTTGTTCAAATTTAAAATTTCCGCGCTTCATGGCATTCTAAACCTATTTAAAAGAAAAAAAAAATTGAAAATTTTTTACCAACATTTTTGAAAAAATTTTTACCACTAAAATAGATGGAATTTTTTTTCTTAAAATTTTAAATTTCCACGTTTCATAGCGCTCTAAATCTATTTAAAAAAAAAATTTAAATTTTTTTAAAAATTTCGAAAAAAAATTACCACTTAAATAGATGGATTTTTTTTTCTTTGTTCAGATTTAAAATTTCCACGTTTCCATGGCATTCTAAAATTATTCAAACAAATTTTAAAATGTTTTTGAAAAATTTTCAAAAAAATTTGAAAACATGTTTAGGTAATCTATTTTTATCACTACTATAGAATAGACGAATTTTTTTTTTTTAATTTAAAATTTCCACGTTTCATGACATTTAAAACCTATTTCGGAGAAAAATATTTGCCACATCCTTTCACCATTTTGGAAAAAAATTTAACACTGGAATAGAGCGAAAAATTTTTTTTGCTCAAATTTAAAATTTTCGCGTTTCGTGACATTCTAAACCTATTCAAAAAATTTTTTTATATTTTTTAACCACCACTATACTTCCACTCCATTACGTGAATGTGGAATTGAAAATGTGACAGATGGCAATAATATGTGGCATATGCACCTATTATATACTTTTATTGAATAATGGCATCCCACGAAATAATTCAGTCATGGTGGACATTTGTAAAGGTATTTGCGCAAGCCTTCCATATTTGGCACCTGTTATTTAGTATTGAACTTTTGCTGTTGGATGAGCACTTTGTATATTTTTTTGACCAAAAGTTATCAGGTTTTTTTTGTAATAATAGGAATAACTATATTCCGATCTGTATTCTCAATGTCATTTCGTAATTGATAATTTTTTAGAATGACCGCCTTGCACAAATAACAAGGGAAGTTCTGTGTAAATAACTTTACCGATTTTTTTTTTAAATCAGGCTTAGAATGCGGAACGTGGAAATTTTAAATTTGAAGAAAGAAAAAAAATATTTCATTTTAGTAGTAAAAATTTTTTTTTAAATATTGGTGAAAACAAATTTTAAAATTTTTTTCCTGAAATAGGTTAAGCGTGTCATGAAACGTAGAAATTTTAAATTTGAGCAAAAAAAAAATTTTTTTTTACTATTTATTCCGTTTAGACGGTCCACCCTGTACATTTTCCAGTGACCATTTCTTCGCTGACAGTAGCGTCAACTACCTACCAAATTTGACTGCTCTCCGTCAAGTAGTTTTTTAGTAAATGCACCAACAGACAGACAGACAGACAGACAGACGGAATTGAAAAACCTATATTTTCGTAATCTACGTGTTCTGAAACGTCAGAATCCGAAAAAATCTCGGAGGGTGATTTTTTCTCGAATACAAGACTTCTCTTCGGTATGCGAGGGAAGTAAAAAGTCGGTAAAGGTATTTACACAGAACTTCTTTATTTATACCGGGCGGTCACTCTAAGGAATTATTAATTACGAAACCACGTATGAGAATCATAATCGGAAGGTATTATTACAAAGAAAACCTGATAACTTTTGGTCAAAAAATATACAGAGTGGTCATCCGATATCAAAAATTCAATATTAAATAAAAGGTGCCAAATATGGAAGGCTTGCGTATATACTTTTACAAATTTCCTACCTACATGGTTGAATTATTTTTTAGGATGACCACCCTGTATATTTTTCAATAAAACTATGATAGGCGTCTTCCTTGTCAAGTGCCATAACTATATGTCAAATATTATTGCTATCTGTCATATGTTCAGATCCATATCCACGTAGTGGGGTGTGAGTATAGCAGTGGTTAAGGAAATTTCAATTTTTTTCTTTTTTTTGAAATAGGCTTAGAATGTCATGAAACGTGAAGACTTGAATTTTGGAAGAAAAAAAACTTTTTTCATCATCTAGTGGTGGTCCAAAATTTTTTAAAAAACTTTAAAAATTTTCAAAAGAATTTTTTTCTGATGTAGGTTTAGAATGTTATGAAACGTGGAAATTTAAAGTTGAGGAGCAAAAAAATTTTTTGCCACCATCTATTCTAGGTATAGTAGTAAAAAAAAGTTCAAAAAATGTTTCCCTTTGAAATTATTTTTTCTGAAATGGGTTTAGAATGTCATGAAACGTGGAAATTTTAAATTTGAGCAAAAAGAAATGTTTCCATCATATATTCTATAGTACCTAGTAAAAAAATAAAAAAATAAAAATCTGACAAAATCTTCAAATTTTTCTATATGAATTTTTTTTATAAAATAGATTTAGATTGAAACATATTCTTTATAGGATTTTGCAAACAGTGGAAAGAAAAGCTATCTATGAGAACTAGAGGAAAAACTATAGTTCTCATAGATAGCTTTTCTTTCCACTGTTTGCAAAATCCTATAAAGAATATGTTTCATTACTATAAGCAAACAAATAACAAATAATTCACTTTTAAACAGATTTAGAATATCATGAAAGGTGGAAATTTTAAATTTGAGCAAAAAAATGTCACTTCTACTGGTAAAATAAATTTCAAATTTTTTTGAAATAGATTTAGAATGTCATGAAATGTGGACATTTTAAATTTGAGCAAAAAAAAATTTTCCATCATATATTCATAGTAAGGAAATAAAAAAAAAATTTTCTTTGTATGGAAATTTTAAATTTGAGCAAAAACAAATTTTTTCATCATATGTTCTACAGTAGGTACCTAGTAAAAAAATTTTTTTTAAATTCTGACAAAATTTTCAAGTTTTTCTATTTCATTTTTTTTTTTTTTATAGATTTAGAATATCATGAAAGGTGGAAATTTTAAATTTGAGCAAAAAATATCCCTTCTACTGGTAAAAAAATGTTCAAAAAGTTTTGAAATTTTTTTTTTCTGAAATAGGTTTAGAATGTCATGAAACGTGGACATTTTAAATTTGAACAAAAAAAAAAATTCCATCATATATTCATAGTAAGAAATTTTTTTTTAAAAATTTGGTATTGACAAAATTTTCGATTTTTTTTTTTTATTTTTTTTTTTTATAAAATAGATTTAGAATGTCATCAATGGTGGAAATTTTAAATTTGAGCAAAAAAAGTTCCCATCTTTCTACTGGTACAAAAATTTTCAAAAGTTTTGAATTTTTTTTTCTGAAATAGGTTTAGAATACACTGAACTGAACTTGTGGTAGGTACCTTGTGAAACATCTTGAAAATAATTGTTAATAAATTAAACACTGCTTTTAGATGAATCAATCAATATATTATAAATACTCTACATATGTTTCGGCTTATTAGGCCTTTATCAAGAGTATTACATAGTGAATACTGAAGTATTCACTATACTCTTGATAAAGGCCTAATAAGCCGAAACATATGTAGAGTATTTATAATATATTGATTGATTCATCTAAAAGCAGTGTTTAATTTATTAACAATTATAGGTTTAGAATGTCTTGAAACGTGGACATTTTAAATTTGAGTAAAAAAATTTTTTATTTCATCTATTCTAGTATTTCTAATGGTAAATTTTTTTCAAAAATCAAAAAATATATTTTTTTGTGAAATAGATTTAGAGTGTCATGAAACGTGGAAATTTGAGCAAAAAAAAGTTTTTTCATTATTTATTCCCTTTAGACGGTCCACCCTGTATATTTTGCAGTGAAAGTTTAACCATTTCTTCGCTGACAGTAGCGTCAACTACCTACCAAATTTGACTGCTCTCCGTCAAGTGGTTTTTTTAGTTAATGCACCAACAGACAGACAGACAAACAGACAGACTGACGGAATTGAAAAACCTATATTTTCGTAATCTTCGTGATCTGAAACGTGAAAATCCGAAAAAATCTCGGAGGGTGATTTTTTCTTGAATACAATACTTCCCTTCGGTATGCGAGGGAAGTAAAAATTCATATCACTGTATTGGTGATCGAATTCTGAGCAACTTTCAAAATGTCTGTCCGTCTGTTCGTCCGTCCATCACGATTCTTGTAATCACGAAGAGTCCGATTGTATTGAAATTCGGACAGTAAGTTAGTGTTAGCTGGAGCTAATGAACCCTGTGGTTTTTTAACAATATCGATCAATAAATAATACTTAAATTTAAAAACATAAAAATTGTTCTGTAATTAAAGAAAATATTTCTGAAACTAATATTATTTACAAAAGACACTGCGAAAAGTATCCTATAGAATGTGCAACAATTATATAAAAAGTGCAGTAAATCGGCGAAGAGTACAAATAATGGTTAGCTTGTTTATATATGGCATTATATTGATTCATATTATATTGTAGGATGTTTGAAATTTCAATAATGTATCTTCAAAAGAAAGGAGATCTTGTTAGATCCTGTTATATACACATAAAAAATTTGCAAGTTTCATATTTTTTTATGATCGAAAAGATCATTTCCAAAACACATTTACGACAAATGTGGTTTGATCCATATTACCCCATTATCATAACGATTTTCAGGCCGAAGTCGGTACTTTACCCCTGCAAACTTTTTTATTCATTACATATACTAGTTGAAAACAAAAACAATTTATTACTAAATTCATTTCAGTTTTGACAAATTTTATCCTTTGGAAAATATACTAATTACATTTCTACTAAATTAAATCCTTACATAAATTCACTGAGGAACAATAGAAATAGAAAATCGCTATTGGAAATTAAAACTAAATGGGCACGGCTAGATAGCATGCATAAATGATGGCGTCCTAATTTGATGAAAGCTGCCATTGTAAATTGTCCTTCCTGTCTAAAATATATCCTTCATTTATTCCCATATTATCCTATCTCTCCACATATTCGAGCGCTGACCTAATTTGAACTACGGCAATATCAAATTTCGCAAGCTTTAGTTTCGGCTGTGGAATGAGTTGGTTCAGGTTTGAGTGTGCCGAATCAGAGCCGGCTCCAGAACCCGATAAGTTATTTATACCGTCTGAATATGCAAAGGATAAACCTGGGTAAATCCTAAATCCTTCTGCCTACATTAACTTCACGTCACGTTTTGTCTTCATCACGAGTGTCTTGCATTTTTAATGGGAGAGCAGAGTTTATACTTTTCCAGTGTTTTGTAATGACATAGATGGTTTATACGTTGTAATGTTCTATATCGTAGATTTTGAAAATGTATGAGGAACGTGAAATTAAAAAAGGAAATCACAATAACAATTTTATCGAGTAAAAGTTACAGTGGAACAAAACTGTAGTGTTCCACCCAAATCAACTTATAGATCGTAAAATTATAGTTATTAATTATACAGGGTGTAACATAATGGAATGTCATAAATTAAGGAGCGTATTCCTCGTACAAATTTAAGAATATTTTGTCATATAAACAATTGTCATTAGAGCCTTCGTTTACAAGATTCAGGGCATTGTCTAAATGTTATTTGTGGCATTACCTTAATTTTTTTCCTTCTTCAATTCTTTGGGACTTCCTGCCACATGTACGTTTTCTTTCTAAGCGGTGCTAGGGGAATCTACAAAATATATCACAATTAACCAGTATGTTACTGGTAAAAAAACCTCTACGCCTGTGACGTTTACGTCAAAGGATCAGTTAAAGGTTAGTTTTTATAAATAAACAACACAAATAAGTATAAAAACTTGAAATTAAATATTTCGCCGACGTTTCGGAAATCTAATCTGTTTCCTTTTTCACACAGCAAAAAAGATTTTTTTAAAAAAGCCTTGAAAAAGGAAACAGATTAGATTTCCGAAACGTCGGCGAAATATTTAATTTCAAGTTTTTATACTTATTTGTGTTGTTTATTTATAAAAACTAACCTTTAACTGATCCTTTGACGTAAACGTCACAGGCGTAGAGGTTTTTTACCAGTAACATACTGGTTAATTGTGATATATTTTGTAGATTCCCCTAGCACCGCTTAGAAAGAAAACGTACATGTGGCAGGAAGTCCCAAAGAATTGAAGAAGGAAAAAAATTAAGATTCAGGGCGTTGTAGTTTTCAAAAATATAATTATTTCCCTATATATCTTTTGAACAAATGTAGATATTTACCTGAAATTTTGTGTGTAGAATACATGATTAGTATTGTATTTAAATTTAAAAAATGATGCCCCAGCTTTAACCAGTGACGCAGATTTGAAGTATGTAGGGTACCTTTTTTCATGAAGTTATGGCACGCCACTGGGCCAAATTCTTTTGGTGCTTTTTTGTATTTCAAATTTAATTTTGAAAAACAATGTTCTCTTGACATTTTTGCGCATATTTTACAGTTTTAAAGTTATTAAAGATTAACCGTAGTGATGTATTGTTAGATAAAATAATGCGCCTGCATCTGTCAAACAGTTTTTAGATGATTAGCGTCCAGTCAAATTTATTGATCTGAATTGTCGATTTAAATTTAAAAAATGGTATACTCTTTTGTAGAATTGACAGATATGCATTTCTGTTATGGGCTTTCTAATGGTAATAATGTAGATGCAGTTGCACGTTATGCGGACCGCTTTCCCAACCGACGTCATCCAGATCGAAGAATGTTTATGAATATTCATATGCGCCTACGGCAATCGGGAAATTTGAAAGCTAATCATGGTGGTGGAAGAAGGGATACGGTAACAACGATTCGACGGGTGGAAAGAATACTAGAAACAGTTGAGGATAATCCATCGAAACTAATGCAGTTACATACTGTTTCTAAAATAATTGAACATCATAAGCTTTTTTTAAATCACTGCAGTTTTTTTAAATTTCCTGTTGTGTGAGGGGTAGTTTTCACCCACTCATGGGGGTGATTTTCAATGGAAAGTAATGTTAACTCTGTATTTATGCGTTATATATACTTGAATGTTTATATTTAATTCGATTTATTGAGATTTAAGACTATTCGTGGAGCGTTAAGTCATTTTGACCCGGGAGTGTTTTTTAGCACTAGGGGTTGATTTTGGGGGGTGTACGATTTTTTTGACCTCGGATTCGGATTCAGAGTCTAATATTATATAGGAATACAGTTGTCTCGATAGCAGTTCCAAAAAAATTTATTTTTGTGGGGCTGTGTTATTATTATTCAGGTTTTTATTTTTAGAATTAATAGTTTTTTATTTTTGCTAGGTGACTGAATGCCAATAAATTTAAAAACTGCCCTTAAAAGGGAGTGAAAGTGGGTATAATGCATTTTTATTCATAATTGGTAATGGCTCATTTTTTTTCAAATATTTCTTGAGAAATCAAAATCAATTTCAAGAATAAAATTTCTATTCACACATATTAAATGGCCCTATGGTTTCACAACGTTATCAAGCGTTAATATTTCACAGATATTGAAATTTACTAGCAACACTGGCAACGAGATATTTCCACGTTGTTGGAGGCGCTCAAGTAAATCCTTTAACCATAAATAGTAATAGATGTTTTGAATTGAGCTGAGAAAAAATGAAAAATCCTTTTACAGATATTTTCTAATGCTAGAACCGTCCCTGGTAATATTCAACTGTAACAGGACAATTATGTTTACTATACTCGTAATTCAACGCTGTCACTTGTCGAGTCCCATTCAACGATACTTTGGTGCACGAATCAATGAATATAAATGGAAAATTACTGACTAATTCTTCTCGCCGTCATTGGTGATATAGACAAACCTTTATACTTACCTAAAATCAGTATTTCATTGTATATTTACCCCATACAAAATATGTTCAATTGATGTAGTACAGAGCAAAATCAATTGATGACAAACTCAAAATCACCTAATAATTTGTAAACATTTTCCTTTGCCTGAAATTATATTTCTTCGAAGTGAAATTACATCCCTGACATGAAATAATCCTATGTGATATTTTACATAAGAGTAAGTTTCTGGGCCATGGTTACAATATAGAACAAAATGGCATCGAACACTCACAAAATGGTTTCTTGGAAATGGCTTTCAAAATACAGAAAATTCAGAATTCAGAATTTTTGCAGTGAAAATTGAAAAATTTTACACAAAAGAAGTCCTTACAAAAGATGTTGTTGCAACCATTGAAATAACTAAAAAACTTAGTGCTAAGGATAATTCTCTTGGGCATCAGCTGGGGAGTGGCAGTAGTCTGTTGAGGTCGGTGACAATGTCATTGGTGAGATCTAGATATTTTGAGTCGCTGAATTAAAATCCGTGGGTTATTTCTATCAACATATAAGCAGTTTTAGTTATTAACCATGTTTGCACATTTTAACTAATCTTGCCAGTCAGACATTCACTATTCAGAGATCTTTATTTAGCGGAAAATTGAAAAAATAAGTACTCATTTAAATTATATTCAATACTACGTAGTTACTCTTTATAATTAAGGTAAAATTAGAACATTTGAATTTGTGAAAATAGTTTACAAAGAACTGTTATTTACCAAAGTAATTTAAGTACGAATTGTAAAATTACTAAAGAGCACAGTAAAGTTACCCAAACATGTCAAAACAAAAGAATATACTATGACGCCGCTAGCGCGCACACACACTAACAATATGCGCACAAGCATGACGCTGCATGTGCTACCTCGGTGCTTGGAAAAACTGCTCCGAGCTCGAATTTTTAATACTTTCACTATTTAGAGACGAACGATCAATTTCTGTAACTTATTTTTCCTACATTTTTTCTATCATTATCGATATAATACATCAAAAACCAAGAAATATCAAACAAAGTTTTATGCTCTCATTGAAGCGTGCCGGAATCACATTTGTGTTATTTAGAGCTGTTATCTGAAACTTGTTTGACCCATGAGTTCAAATCGAGTTTCGGTAAACTTTAGGCAGATCGTCCTGTGTAAAGTTATCATTATGCATTAATAATGAGGTTGAAATTAATTTGATGTTTACATAATGGTTCTAAAAGCAATTACTCCATCATTATTATTGTAATAAATAAAAATCAGGGCATATCTCACCAATGCAGAACTTCTAATCACTTGGTTATAACACTTGTTTTCTATTGCTCTAGAGGATGATGAAAAAGAAAACGGTCGGTGGAAAAATGTTCTTCTAATTACACTAGCCGACATCCTACGTGTATCGGGAGTAAAAATAGCAAATTCTTATTAACTTCGTCATGCTAAATAACAATATAAAAAGCAAAAGTTTAAGTTGGCTCTGGTTTTCCCAATACATATAATAAAATGTAACGCAGGTATAAACCCTAGTTTATATGGGCGGTCCTATCACAAATAACAGGTAGAATTAGAATTCTACGAACAATAGACATACTATACTGACCGTGCTAATTACTTACCTCTCTATTTGTCACTAAAACTAATATTCAATTTGAGGTAGTCGTATTTGTACCTTGTGCATGAAGCCGTTCATTTTCGAAAGTAAATAGTGCTATTTTGAAAATATGCCACGAGATTGTGTAAATACACCTAACAACTTTTGTTATATTTGTGGTGTAGTGACTTTTGCGCATCAAAAACGTAATTTTACTCCCAAAATTAAGAAGGCGTACCAGTTGTATTTTGGTTGTACAATTGGAGATGAAGACAAAAAATGGACACGTCATATATGTTGCAGCAATTGTGCGAACAATTTTTGCAGTTGGCTAAGTGGAAGAGGACGTTCAATGGCTTTTGCTGTGCCCATGATTTGGCGAGAACCTAAAGATCATGTTACCGATTTTTATTTTTGCGTGATACCCCAATTTACCATCTGCCATTCGCCCGGTTCCCCATAGTGATGAACTACCTATTTCTATTCCACCTCAAGAATACAGTCTTAATTCTGACGAACAATCGGATGACAATGTACAGGGTGGGCAACTAAGAATGGAGGTCGGCCATATCTCAGAAACCAAGCATCGCATAAATTTAGGAAAAAAATTACCTTAAGTAAAGTGGCCACGAAAAATCGCTGGAAAATATTTTCGAGTTTCTAAAATGGCCGCTAGGGGGCGTAACAGCCACAGCAGAATAGAAAATCAGGTTTTTCTCAGTATTTTGCTCAATTAAGTGGTATTGAAAATACATGCATCGTAATCCTAGGACAATTTTGAATCTTTTTAGTTTTCCATTTTTTTTGTATCTTCAAGAATAAAGTGGTGGGGAGATGCCAAAAATACATTTTTTCAAATGTCGATTACTCCGATTAGTCTTAACGGAATTTAACAAACTTAGTCTCATTGGAAAGTGCTTTTCTTGGTCTATCGAGTGCATGTTGTGCTATTTCCATTTGATTATTACTGTCGCCGCTAGAGGCCGTTATTTGACATGACAACAAATATCGCGCTTCTTCTTAAAAAATTTAAATGGAATGGTATATTTATTTTTACATGGTAAAATAGAGAATTAAAAGCCTCAGATATCAGTGAAAACCGCAACTAGATAGCTTTTCTCTAACGGAAGATATTAGCAAACAAAGTTGAAATTATGAATTATTATCAGATCTTGCCGATGGGATTTGCAAAGTAGCTGTTGAAGACAAGTAAGCTGTGAAAATGACACAATGAAGAAACAACATATTATGTCAAAATATTTAACTTGTCATTGTTATTTTGTGCAGTATTTAGTTTTTTATTTGAATTTGTTTTCGTTTTGGAATTAATTTTTCAAATTATAATGATTCTTACAAATGAAGCATTTGACATGTTAGCGATTTAGTTCGAATTCATGAGACATGCAACTCTTGCTGCCAGAGTCTATGCAGTGCAATATCCTGAAAGACGTCATCCAAGTGAAAAAGTTTTTATTCGACTGGCACATGGTTTTCGTACGAAGGAAGTGTACCGTGTATCGAAGACATCGTTACGAAATTTTAAATGTATTTTTGAAGTTACGAAACGTCCCAATTTTCATAACTGTCAGTTTCATTACATAACTAGTGATGTAATGAATTTTAATTAAACTGTTATTATTAAACCCATCATTTAGAGAAAAGACATTAAGGCACAAAAAAGACTTTATTAATAAAATGCAAATAGAAACATTCCGTCATCTGCATTTTTAACAAAACATTTAAAGTTTTCTTCTGTTAAAATAATAAATTTCTTAGCGTGGTAACCTGAAGATCTTCTCTTCAAAAATGGTATTAATATGGTATATTTTTTGTCAATGTTTCTTTTGGCATTTAATTCTTTAATATTGATTCCTACTCAATATTCATATCGTGACGCTTTATAATTTTTCATCGTTTCGAAATACGCTAAGAGAATCTTTTCACATACATCTTTTTATTCACTTTTGTTGACACCAGTTTTCAAATTTCGTATATTATACTTCCTCATATATGCTTTTTGATTTACCAGGTAAGTATTATTGAATTTACTGCTACTCTTTTATATCAGATGGAATATCCACATCTAAATCAACAATTTCTGACTTAATTTGCTTAAAAAAATTCAGCAGATTGACAACTGAACTTTGTTAATACAAATGTCAACCTATACCTACTAATGCTCAGGTACAGCGATAAACACAAAATTCATTTGTACCACTGTAGGTGTAACAATGTTTGAAACCGCAAAATAAAATTCAATATAAATTGCAATTTCTTTTCTATTTTAGAGCAGGATTAGATAAAAACGTTATGAAACAGTAATTTTACTTGACTCGCGTAATTTGCAAATATTTCATTCGTCAAGTAAAATTAGTCTTTTCATAACTGTCTACATAAATATATTGTTATTATTATTATTAGAATTGTTGTCTGTTATTAATTACTAATTTTTATATTATGTAATATATTCTACTCGATATGTTTGATATATGTTGTTTCTTCATTGTGTCATTTTCACAGCTTACTTGTTTTCAACAGCTACTTTGCAAATCCCGTCGGCAAGATCTGATAATAATTCATAATTTCAACTTTGTTTGCTAATATCTTCCGTTAGAGAAAAGCTATCTAGTTGCGGTTTTCACTGATATCTGAGGCTTTTAATTCTCTATTTTACCGTGTAAAAATAAATATACCATTCCATTTAAATTTTTTAAGAAAAAGCGCGATATTTGTTGTCATGTCGAATAACGGCCTCTAGCGGCGACAGTAATAATCAAATGGAAATAGCACAACATGCACTCGATAGACCAAGAAAAGCACTTTCCAATGAGACCAAGTTTGTTAAATTCCGTTAAGGCTAATCGGAGTAATCGACATTTGAAAAAATATATTTTTGGCATCTCCCCACCACTTTATTCTTGAATATACAAAAAAAATGGAAAACTAAAAAGATTCAAAATTGTCCTAGGATTACGATGCATGTGTTTTCAATACCACTTAATTGAGCAAAATACTGAGAAAAACCTGATTTTCTATTCTGCTGTGGCTGTTACGCCCCCTAGCGGCCATTTTAGAAACTCGAAAATATTTTCCAGCGATTTTTCATGACCACTTTACTTAAGGTAATTTTTTCCCTAAACTTGTGCGATGCTTGGTTTCTGAGATATGGCCGACCTCCATTCTTAGTTGCCCACCCTGTAGATGACGACTTAGTCCAGCCATCAACATCACAAGATCCCGATTTCTCTGTCAAAGTGTCCGGTGATGAACAACACAAAATTAAACAACGCGAATTAAGTGATCTTATAAGAGACCTTGATCTGTCCAAGGCGAAAGCGGAGCTTTTGGCATCTCCAATACAGCAATGGGATTTACTACAAGAAAATGTTAAAGTTTCCATGTATCGAAGTCGTCAAACAGATTTTATACCTTTTTTCGAAATTGAAAATGACTTGGTTGCCTGCAAGGACGTTGACGGTTCAATGAGTGCTTTACACATTTGGCGAAGATCAGTCAAGAGGCTATTGAGTTATTGCAAAAAAACGAAAAAATAATTTGAAATTTGACACCCCGTATCTTTTTCCACAGCAACATTTTACTAAAGCATATTTGGTTATATCCTCATATTTTGGTCCAAAGAATCTACCCCTGCACTATGGCCTATTACTAATGGTCCACCCTGTGTAGAAAAATCATTGGAAAATAATTCACTTCACTCCCAACATACCGCAACGTCTTGCAAAGAAGTCACTGCCACAGGTGTCGCAGCAACACTAACTAAGTTTGATTATGGTATTTGAATTTCCAACTGTTCTAATTGTACCATCCACATTAATACTAATTAAATCGAAATGTAATCGATTTTGAAAATAAAGCTTTTAACACTAGTGTTAAAAGTAAATAATTTTTAATACTGCTATTATAACATGACATTTTTAACATAGCAATCGTTAAAAGTCTACTTTAATAGTGTTTATAGAAAAAAATATTTTTAGGAATCTGACGATATTTTGCTTTATATTACACCGTAACCTTTTTTTATACTTCTATACAAAATTTCACAGAAAGAAGTTTGTTACTTTTTAGAACATGCAATTCTGTTTAAGAAAAATTGTATAATTTCAATAATATCTTGCCAAGTATCTCCTCTTTCGGAAACCGCCCCACCCTGTAAATGACTGTATTTCATCAAAGCTTTCCGAGCTCTGTTCCATTGATCGTTTTCGGATCCCAGATTTTACGCCGCCGACAAATGTTCATACACCGAAAGCCAGGTTCGTTTATGTGACTCGTTCTAGCCCATCCTTCGTAAATAATTGACCGTATAGAGCAAGATACGACAGTGTGATCAACTTTAGGAAATAAAATGAAGCACTAATCCCAGAAGAGGGTGCGCCCTGATTGGTTGAGGAAGATATAAGTTATTGGAATTGACGATAGTTAAGCAGTTTTGCGATATATTTCCCGTGGAATTTCATAAAATATTAACGGCTATATCTCCTCTCAATTATTGCTGTTTGAAGGAATTATCATTGCGGTAATTAAAAAAATAATGTATATATAAATCAAATAGGAAAATCTGTTATTATATGTGTAGGCACATAAAGCTACATATAAAAGCAAGTTAAACATTTCGCTCTAGGAAGATATAAGCTAAAATGTACTTATGGTAATCCATGGAAGTAACAGCACATTAATAATTTGGAAAATGAAAATTGTACAATAGTAGCACGTATTTAACCTTTTAAAGAGTACTATCTGCTTAATTAAATCACCTTAACCCAATTTTTATAAACTTCTTAAATAGAAAATATTAAATAATTACATTTACCAAAACCGCTGCCTAAGGAATCACTACTTCCACATCCAGATTACTCGTCCAAGTCACTTTAAAGGAAACATCTTGACTATATTTGCACTCTAGTATGTGGAAATTATTGGTCATAGAATTTTAATAATATTTGGGGTAGATGTCATAGAAAAGTTTGAGGAGGTGGTTTCTACCATATACGTTAAAAATGAAGTTTCTAATTTACCGTACTTATTTTCCACTATTTATAACCTACCACCTCAATGGAGTCATCTCAAGCAGATGTCACTACAATACATACGTGTACTAACTTTCAAGTGAGTATCTCAATTTGATGTTATCAATCCCATTAATAATGAAGCGGAGGTGGTAGAGTTTGAAAAATATTAGAAAGAAATCTGAGGCCTTGGTTTCTAGTATATACACCGAATCCCAAATTTTTGTAGTCTTACCAGCTTGCTTTACTTATTTTCCCCTATTTGCCCCTATTTAACCCCCAACCCTTCAACGGCATCATCTCAAATTATAATCTAGTTTCAGACGTCGTTATAATACATACGTGTACTAAATTTCAAATGAATATCTCAATTTTATTTTATCAACCCTTTTCATATTAGAGTAGGGGTGGTTGGGTTAAAAAATATTATAAGAAAATCTGACGCTGTGGCTTCTAGTACATACACCGAATTTCAAGTTTCTGTAGTCTTACCAACGTTTTACTTATATTCCTCTATTTACCCCAAATTAACCCCCAACCCTTCAACGGAATCACCTCAAAATATAAACTAATTCCAGACGTCGTTATAATACATACGTGTACGAAATTTCAAATGAATATCTCAACTTTATTTTGTCAACCCCATTAATGGGGTAGGGGTGGTAGGGGGGTTGAAAAATATTATAAAAAAATCTGAGGCCTTAACTTCTTGTACATACACCGAATTTCAAGTTTCTGTACTCATACCAGCTTGCTTTACTTATTTCCCCCTATTGAACCCTAAATAACCCCCAACCCTTCAACGGAATCATCTCAAAGTGTAATCTAGTTCCAGATGTCGTTATAATTCATACGTGTACAAAATTTCAGGTCAATATCTTAAACCGTTCCGGAGAAAGCGTGCGGACAAAAAAAAGTTACAGACAGACAGACCGACAGACAGACAGAAAAAATTTTTTCGCTCAAATTTAAAATCTCGACGTTTCATGACATTCTAAACCTATTTCACGAATAAAAAATTTTGAAAATTTTTTTGCGATTACTATACTTCCAATCCACTACGTGGATGTGGAAGTAAAAAGTGAAGAGTATCCTATAAAAGTGTAATAATTACATAAAAATTTCAATAAATCGGCTATGAATATAAGCTTATTCTAGTTGTTATTCTCTTGGTCTATTATCAGGTTAGATCCCTACTGAAGCTATTGTCAGCCTTGTAGTTTAATTGTTATAAGCAATTATTTAATAAAATTTGCAGTCAGCTGACGTACGTCCATACAGTAAACTAATTTCTCTGCCAATATTTTTCAAGCAGTTAATATATCATCATTATCAGATTATCATCAATCATTAAAGAAATCGTAAATGAATAATAATAATAGAAATTATTGTCATTGCATTTTATTATTAACAATTGTTGATGAGTATTTTTAAATTTGTTTTTTCAATATAAAATTTTTTTAAATAGGAAATAAAAGGAACACATTTTTTTATGCATTTTTTTTCTGAACTGTGGCGCACTAAGGATTTTTTGTAAGGGGTATGCCCTTTTGGAATTACTGACGATTTTAATATGCATGCTTTTTCTTTAAGCTAGTGAATTTTTGCACTATAACCCAACAATGTTTTTTTGGTTTCAGGTGATACAATTCCTGAGAAAATGGTAAGTACCAGATTTTTGTACTACTGTATGTTAATTTACAATATAGACCACAACTGTTGTGTTTAAAAAAGTGATTACGATAGCCAGAGTGGTCTAAGTAGTGTTTTAATAGAAATTCTTTTGGATTATATTTCTTTCAACCTATGTATAAAGACCCTTTCAAGAAACCAGCAGCTGCTTAATCTTAATAATTATACAGGGCGGACACTTCTTAGCAATTCAACGTTTCATTCTTGAAAACGACGACAGAGAATAATTCTTTCAATTTTATTTATTACAAGACGTGGTTAAAGGTGCCATCAAAAAATATACTACCTGGATTTTAAGAAATGAGAGGAAAACAATGACCTTATTTTTGCTGTATTCTGTGCCATACAGAAACGTCGTAAATTATTCTTTTTGCGTAAATAAACACAGACCCGTGGCTAGCCTAGCTCCTTTGGCGCCCTTGTAATATATTTTGCCCTCCATTTGTATATTAGTAATATGATATTATCTTGATATTATTCATCATGGAACTATCTTTTTTTTATGTATATTGATACATTAATTTTTAAATATTGAACAGATTGGGCCGTTACTTGATGAAAATCCATGATAATAATTGGGAAGAAAACTATATTAGTTTTTGATTTTCACTTTATTTCTTGTCAACATGACAATTGTTTCGCCACACAGTGGCTTCTTCAGATATTGAGTACTGGTATACTAATTTTACAATGCACAAACTATATGGTTTTATACAATTTTGATGTAATCCTAATCTTAATTGCTAAGCGGAAAAGTACAATATAATTTTAATTACTAAATGGAAAGGTACATATAGTTCTAGGAAATTTATTGAATCTAATTTTAATAAGTAAATAAATTTAGTAAGGGAGATGAGTTTGTTTCAATTTGGTCATTTAATAAAATATCAGACGACTTTAGTTTATTTATTTCTAGAGATTCTAGTAAATCGAGTTTTAACCCTTTTTTCTCGGTGTGTAAAATTTTAAACTCTTCGTTGAACACGTGACCTACTTCTATTAGGTGGTTAGCATAAGTTGAGTCTGTTTTATTACTGATGTAACTTCTTTTATGTTCTGACAACCGTTTACCAAAATTTCTTCCTGTTTGTCCAATATATACCTTAGGACAAGCACCACAAGTCAACTTATAGACGCCTGATTTATTTTCTGATGAAATTTTGTCTTTTGCATTTTTATATATATAGGAAAACATTTAAAAAATGCAAAAGACAAAATTTCATCAGAAAATAAATCAGGCGTCTATAAGTTGACTTGTGGTGCTTGTCCTAAGGTATATATTGGACAAACAGGAAGAAATTTTGGTAAACGGTTGTCAGAACATAAAAGAAGTTACATCAGTAATAAAACAGACTCAACTTATGCTAACCACCTAATAGAAGTAGGTCACGTGTTCAACGAAGAGTTTAAAATTTTACACACCGAGAAAAAAGGGTTAAAACTCGATTTACTAGAATCTCTAGAAATAAATAAACTAAAGTCGTCTGATATTTTATTAAATGACCAAATTGAAACAAACTCATCTCCCTTACTAAATTTATTTACTTATTAAAATTAGATTCAATAAATTTCCTAGAACTATATGTACCTTTCCATTTAGTAATTAAAATTATATTGTACTTTTCCGCTTAGCAATTAAGATTAGGATTACATCAAAATTGTATAAAACCATATAGTTTGTGCATTGTAAAATTAGTATACCAGTACTCAATATCTGAAGAAGCCACTGTGTGGCGAAACAATTGTCATGTTGACAAGAAATAAAGTGAAAATCAAAAACTAATATAGTTTTCTTCCCAATTATTATCATGGATTTTCATCAAGTAACGGCCCAATCTGTTCAATATTTAAAAGAAGCTAGTACGAGTTTCCTGGCCTTATGGTACTTTAAACTACTTTTACGATGCAAAACAGTAACACAAAATATATGGTTTTTCAACGAGTGTTTAAAAAATGATGTCTTCCCAAGATACATCAAGCTTAAAACTAACAACCGAAGCGAAGCAGCTAGACAAGGATGCAAAGCAGGCATGAAAAAATGGTTAGTGCAAGAAAAAAGAACACAATACAGAAAAAGGGACATCTACAATATATATCTTAAGGTAATGCATTCAGAGTTAACTTATAGGCTACATTCCATTATTTTTGATACTTTAGATTTTCAAGTCAGAACACAAGTCAATAGCTTAATCTATAAAAAATACAAAAAACAAAAACAAAAAATTAAATCATTGTTAAATAAGAAATCAAATTCAGACACAGAAACAAAAATATTTTCAGAACATAAGTTTCACAAGAGATTTGTAAATTTATCAAACACTAGGTTTAACAATAACGAAATTAAAACTTTAGAAAAAGGATTCAAACATAACATTACACAAAATATCAATAGAAATAATTTAGAATACTTAGGAGTAGAAACAGACATAGCTTTATCAAACTCTTCCAATAACATAATAGACAAATATTCAGCCGCTAAAATGATTAAAAATGATCTTAATAAATCAAATAAAAATTTTCATAACAAAGATCGCGATGCTATTAAAACAATAAAAAACAAAACAATAACTAATGATATAATTTTTATAAAAGCTGATAAAGGGAATACAGTTATTGCTATAAACAAAACAGACTATGTAGATAAAACTAACAGTTTTTTAGATACAGCACAGTATAAAATACTCGATAAAGATCCTACAAATCGATACCAAAAAGAAATACAATCAGCAATTAAAAACTCAGACAGTGTTATTACTGCGTCTGATAAATATAAATTAAAGACAATGAATCCTCAAATACCAAAAATGTATTCTCTAGTCAAATTACATAAAGATAATCTCCCGATAAGACCTGTAGTTTCGTTTTTAACAGCACCATCATTTAATATTTCACACAAATTAATAGATGTAATAAAAGAAAACACTAAATTCACCCCAAAATATAGTATCAAAAATTCTTACGACTTAATAGACAAACTAAAGAATATGACACTACCGGACAATGCAAAATTAATTTCCTTTGACGTACAGAACTTATTCCCTAGTATACCACCAAAAGAGACAATAACCTTAGTAGAAAATCTTTTAGATAAAAATAATACAAACATTGTTAAAAAACAGGAGATTATAAATCTTTTAACCATTTGCCTAGAACAAAATTATTTTCAATTTAATAATAAGATTTATACGAGCGACGAGGGTCTAATTATGGGTAATCCTCTCAGCCCACTTTTATCCGAAATATTTATGGACTTTTTAGAAAACCAAATACATAAAAACCCAGAAAGCAATAAATTTCTTTATTGGTATAGATATGTAGATGATATTTTAACTTGTTTCACAGGAACTAAACGACAACTCAACAATTTCCTAAATTTCATAAACTCACTCCACCCTAAAATTAAATTTACTCTCGAAACTGAAACCGAAAACGCTATTAACTTTCTAGATTTGACTATTACAAGACTCAATAAAAAACATAATTTCTCAATTTTTCATAAACCATCCCACACTGACATAACAATACACAACACCTCAGCACATCCTCGCCAACACAAAATAGCAGCATACAACAGCATGATACACAGGCTTTTGACTGTCCCCTTATCAGAAGAAAATTATATCAAAGAACTACAAATAATAAAACAAATTGCATTCAACAATGGTTACAACCCAGAAGTAATAGACAATATCATTGTGGAAAAATCTTTCAATAAAGCCATTAAAGAAGTATATCCAACAATAAAAGATCAAAATAATAGTTTCAAAGTTCTCACTTACATTGGCTACCCAACAGAAAAAACTTCCTCTTTTTTAAAAAAACGTAATATTAATGTAGCTTTCAAAACTAATAACACAATAGGAAAACATTTAAAAAATGCAAAAGACAAAATTTCATCAGAAAATAAATCAGGCGTCTATAAGTTGACTTGTGGTGCTTGTCCTAAGGTATATATTGGACAAACAGGAAGAAATTTTGGTAAACGGTTGTCAGAACATAAAAGAAGTTACATCAGTAATAAAACAGACTCAACTTATGCTAACCACCTAATAGAAGTAGGTCACGTGTTCAGCGAAGAGTTTAAAATTTTACACACCGAGAAAAAAAAAAAAAAGGTTAAAACTCGATTTACTAGAATTTCTAGAAATAAATAAACTAAAGTCGTCTGATATTTTATTAAATGACCAAATTGAAACAAACTCATCTCCCTTACTAAATTTATTTACTTATTAAAATTAGATTCAATAAATTTCCTAGAACTATATGTACCTTTCCATTTAGTAATTAAAATTATATTGTACTTTTCCGCTTAGCAATTAAGATTAGGATTACATCAAAATTGTATAAAACCATATAGTTTGTGCATTGTAAAATTAGTATACCAGTACTCAATATCTGAAGAAGCCACTGTGTGGCGAAACAATTGTCATGTTGACAAGAAATAAAGTGAAAATCAAAAACTAATATAGTTTTCTTCCCAATTACATTAATTTTTATTTTTATACTTTACATGTACTAACCAGGTACATCAAAAACACTACCAGAATGTCGGTAAAACTACAAGAAATTAAGTTTTAAAAACAAATATGTTTTCACGTGCACCTTTTTAATTTCCGCGCATCGGGCAACCAATAAAGTCGCCTATACAACTCTAATTTTTATAGTGGATGGCGTAACAGTATCAAAATATATAATTTACGAGAAGTAATTCGGTTCCCTCGTCATAAAAAGTAGTAAGAGAAGTAAATAACAAATAACTAAGTATCTAAATAAAAGCAATATAATAGATTCCTTCTTGTTTTTAACCGACTTTACGAATTTTTGAAAAGGAAGAGGTTCTCAATTCAAACCTAATAATGTTTTTAACTTCCCCATAAAATGGGGTATTTTCCCATATTTTTTTAATTTGAAAATTGAAAACTAGAAATAAAAATAAGGAATACGTGTTTTTTCTTTCTTTTCTATTTTTTTATTTAAGCCGGAAAAAAATTAGTTAAACTTTCATGACGTCATTAAACGATAATTCAAATAGACCGCCAAATGTACTTATTTCTAGGGAGTTTCAAGTTGGTGATTTGTGATTTGACATTTCATGTAACTATAACCTTATTTTTTGTTTGTTTCATAAACAGATGTTCAGTTTTGTGTAGCACCTAATATCGACCTGTGAATGAGTGTAAAATTTCATTAAAAACGACGTTTGATCTACCTTCTACGTAATTAGTTTCCATATTTGTATGCTTGTATAGAATGTTTTCAAACAAATATTGAAAATTAATGAGTTACACCACTGTCACCAGATTAACAGTGTGGTGTCAGTGTTGCCAATAGTTTTTTGGTGATTTACCTAGTTTTCGCTTAGTGACGTCATTATGAAAAATTGAAACTTCTAATTAAAATTATAATTTTATAGTTTTATATAACATATTTTTTTCTGTGCCAAAAATATTTAAAAAATATGCATTATTCAAATATAAGCATTTAAAGTTTCATCTCAGATTAATGAAAATACCCTATTGTGGAAGGTTACTATAATTGGTCCAAAATCGAAACCGTGAAACCCGTCACGTCACGTGATTTCCTATTTAACAACTATACTAGAGTCTAGCGGGTACACGGCTACACCGCAGTAGGAGGCGTATTGATGCAAGGTTATTTTTTAGTAAGTGCACTGTTACCTCAATAATTAAAATAGGTGTTAAAGGTTTAGGGGAAAAAAAAATTCCCATCGCGCGGTTCAAACCCGTGTTCCTTGGTTGAAAGTTCGAGCTTCTAGCCGGTACGCCACCGTGGTTACTGACTGTATGCCATTTAAAAGTAGTTTTGAGCAGTGGAACGTTTTGTTGGCAAAAATTTGAGGTAGAGAACAACTATACAGCTTCACTCTCGCATTTAATTTCAAATGTTTGGGTGGGGAGGTTCCAGCCGCTTCCAGTAGCTGCTGATTTTTTTTTACTGTAGAACGTGACTCGACGGTGCTCCAGATTTTTTTATCAAGCTATGTCTAGCATAAGGTGAGCAAAAATAGGAAAGAAATATTGCAGAATATTTGAAATTATGGTGAAGGTGCCGGTACTCTCCATTAGCAAACATTCGCGGTTGTGGCGGAGGAGCCTTGCAGTAAATAGTCTGGTATTTAGGCTGCTATAAACGCAGCTTTTGTATTTACATGAAATTGTGCTATTAAAATGGGTGAAAAAATAATTGAACCGCCTTTAAAATAGATACATCGACTTTTTTTGCCGTCGGAATTTGAAGTCGCTTGACCGAAAGCGTTAACGTGGACAGCTGAGGGCGGGACTCGAAGACTCATTCAGACTGTGGTGTACTAAAATTAACATTACGTCCCTTAAAACAAAACATAATACGTGACAGCTTACTAAATTATAAAATTCAAGTCTTCAACTAGTTACTGTGTAAATTTCAAATATTTATGTTAATAAATAAACATATGGTGTAATTAACAACTAAAAAAATTATCTCTGCTTATAAACATCTTACAAAAATCTTTTTTTTTTTAATTCATGTAAAAATACCAGTTACCAGAATATGAAAGTTTTATGTCGATATATTAATTTGTTAAGATATTCGCAAAAAACGCTGTCGAAAAAAGTCGTACTTTTTCAAACGCCATTATGAAAATATTAAAAAATCGTTATGCTAACAATGTATTCGTAAACTAGACTTCACAACGAAAAAAGTGAGCTCCGGATGAGTCATTTTCGATGACGAGAACTGGGTCAGATTGAATTAGACATTTGAGACCTTTTTTATAAACAAATGCATTTTCTCGAAAAGCTATAAATATTTTTTGATCAAAATTTTTAGGTAGCTTCAGGGTTACGCGAGACATGTTTTTACCAAGTTTTAAGGATTTAGGGAAATTTTTCACCGAATTAAAAATTATTGAAATTGTCGATTTTTTCGAGAGTTTGTTTCGATTATTTAAAAAAAATTATTAACCGATTTAAATGATTCGGGCGGCAAATTAACTGCCTTTATACCACCTACGAAACCTATGACATCAAATATGGCTATTGTCAATCGGCTTAGAGTTACGCTTAAGAAACCCGATTTTTCGTGATTTTTTCGCAAAAAGGGGTTAGTTAAAAAATGTTCCCCTACTCTAAAATGGGAGGAGATTCACAGGTATGTTCCTTATCAATAAATACATCGACTATACCATGTGGTTACCTGTGTGGAATTTCATCCAGCGGTTTTTCTAATTCTACTGGACTATTACGGAACCGGTCCCAAGTAGCACCTTAGTCTGAATTACGTAATGTAGACCTAGTTTTGGTGTCATTTTCCCATTTAACCTAACCTAATTGACTTAACATATACTTAAAATATAAGTAAATGGGGAATGAGACGACGTCGGTAATACGTCTTAAATAAGGCCACTCAGTTATAATGACCTATAAGTTACAGAACATATTTCCTTGAACAGGTAATTTAACGTAAACATTATGTTTGATTGTGGCCGTTATTACGTAATATCTACCAAACCACTTATCCTTGTTCAACTGCAGTCTTTCTTTCTTAAACTAATAAGGTTTTATCTACAGCAATGATAATTTACTTATAAGGCATCAGTAGCATAAGATATAATAGAAACCAGACATCTATTATAATGATGGAGTAGGAGTATATCATATAATGTCGGACATAGTTGTGAAATAATGTGTCCACCTTTCTCCTCTCTGGGGTTTTTGCTACCAATCAATTTTCATCGTAAATATATCAATTCTACCTCGGAATATTAAAAGCGCCTCAAGTATTTTACGTTCTTAAAGAAAAAAAATGTTTCCCAGCTTCAATGTGTTTTAAAAATATTTGTAAAAGCCTATACTTTCGTGGAGCATTAAATATGCTAATATTGTACTTGATATCTGTTAAATAACCCCTATATTAATGATTTTTTTCAATTAATCACTCATCAAAATTTCATTATAAAATGGTCTCTTACAGCTGGTTGAAAAATATGGCGAATATGGTACCGCGCGACTTCAAAGTATTCTTTCCCAATATTTTAGACCTCACTAACATTTTTCCTACAGTCGAAGTCGTTAAAACTTATATTATTGACTTTAAAGTTAAATGGGACCAATATAGGTTAAAATAATTTTGTAGTCTTCAAAATTGTAAAGTCTTTGAAGTTCATTTAGAACTAAATTGGTCATACTTCCCAGTCCAGGTTTGCCATCAAGTTCAAGGAAAATAGAACAACAATCATTGTTTATTCGTCAAAAAAAGCAAAAAGAGTATTAAAACATGGCCGTCTCTAGAGACAGCCGTGGTTAAAACCTCAGATAAATATGTCTTTTATATATTTATTATATTATGTCACGTGGGCTTAGTTCATAGTGTCATTCATGCGTAAAATTATAAAAATATACTTAAACCAATTAGTGAAAAAAGCTGGTTTTAGTCGGATTTTCTCCCTTCCAAGTTATCCAACAAAAAATAATGACACGTTTTTATTTCCAGAAAAAATGAATAACTAGGTTCGAGATTTTAATATGAGGAAACATCAGGAAGTAAAATTTTCCTAATCTGAGTGTAGGTGGCGTGTCGATCTCTTGCCTTCCGACGCGCGATATTTCGAAACATTAAATATTAAAACTTGTTTATGTGGTCAACAACTGTCAACATAACCTCTGAAAATTTATTACATCGAAAATGTGACACTACCCCATGACTCCAAGCACTAAAGTAAAAGTAAAGAAGTAACTTTTGACAGTTGACACTACTGGGAGGGGCATCAACACAATACAGTCGTTTTAGTCCTTTGAAGTAATTTAGACAATGAAAACGTAATTTTGCATTCCAGGGAAGAGACCTAATTTAATTTTTAAGTAAAAATAACTTCTAGGACATTATATGAAGTAATATTTACCTTTAGGTTAAACACATATGCTAGGTAAGTGGGGAAGTAAAATTAACGTAAATTTTACCTAAAATTGGAACTATTTGTGATCGTGAGGTTAAAGTTTTAACTAAAATCTGACTACAAGGACAAGACAAAACATAGGTTACATTTATGTTAAAAATTGGTAAAATTTCTCTGTTTCTATCCAGATAAAAGTCAGCGACGCCAAAGTTAATAACTTGGTCTAAAATTACATAATATTTTCTTATACATTGACCTCAATATGCACTTTAACTTTATACTTAATAAAAAGGAACAATTAGGTTAATATTTCTTGAAAATTACACTAAAGTCAATGTGACTTTATCAGGCATATTTTAAGAAAATATTACCTAAATATTGCTTAATTAATTACTATTAAGTCCATATGTCTTTAAAGTTGAAAGTAATGGTTGCAATTACGTTATATCAACTATCTTAGGTCATTGTGGCATTAAACTGGTAAAATAAACTAATTGTGCTGCTTGGGGTCCTTAATTATCAAATTTATGTTTCGCAATTTCATCAGTAAAAACATATTTAACACCGCTGCCTAAGGAATCACTATTTTGGAAATAGCTATAATATATTTGCGATTGCTGGTTTATTGAACTTTTTATATAATTGTTACAGGATACTCTTCGCAGTTTTTCTGTACATACCTGATGGTAGTGTTAGACATTTCTAATTTATTATATTTGTTCAATTACAAAACAAAAAAATTTATTTTAAAAGAAAAATTTAATAATATTTTTTTTATTTACCGATCAATGTTGTTAAAAAAACATTGGGGTTCTTCCACTAGCCAACAATAATTTACTGTCTAAGTTTAAACATAACCTGACTTTTTTTAAATTATCGTACTTACAAACACGTGACGGACGGATAGACAGATGGACAGGCAGACAAGCTGATAAATATTTTGAAAGTTGTTCAGAATTCGATTACTAACATAATGATATGAAATTTTTTTTTTCTCTTTGACTAATATTTACTGTTTAAGAAATGTGACAATCAAATGCAATGTATTCTGCGTTATCGTAATTGTTAAGAGTATAATTAGAGAGGAAGTTGAAACTTAAATTCATAAAAATTCAGTGATTCAATGTATAGTACTAGAGAAACCACGATGTTTTAATTCATCTTAAGTGCAATATGCTGTAGATGTTTGATGTTAAAGCAACATTACATAATTATTAACCGAGAATTGTACTTTATGTACTTTTTTTATGTTTTGTTAAACTTTTAGTAAAGCCACTACTCCACCCAACGCCTACAACTTGATTCAGTACATTATACGAGTTATAAGTTGTTTATTATGTAACTTCATGTTACATCAAGTATAAAAAGTCTGTTGAAATCACAAATTATAATTATAAGTTTCTAATAAACAATGAATAATTAAATACTTATTCCACTTGCTTCAAACTTTGTTAACAATTGAATCACTGGCAAACTCTGTATTAAATTTTATAATATCCTGCTTAAAATAATGGACTAGCAGATTCTGCTCCAGTTATTACTAAATTGCGTATTTAGACAAACAATCTTGCGAAAAATAAAAGAAAGTAGGGCTTCAATTTCCGGCTGCACCGAAACTGAAAACTTGCCGGTATTCAATCTTAAACAAACATGTTTGTCTCCACTGCCTGGAGTATCGGGGACTATGAGACATATCGGACTTTAGAAAGCTAGGAGAAACAATAGAGTATTTGCATTGAAAAAAATATATTTTTTTTCGATTATTTTACTCAGTTTTGTCGCTGTAAATCACGTTATAGCCACTGACATATGCCATATTTTATTTCGTGAAATATTTTCCGCCAAGTGTCACTTGTGCTTTTAAATCTTATTTATATATTTTATCTCCAGCTTATTGCCCAGCGTTATTCGTATTTAAAATCCATAGTGTTACCTAGGCTTTTACAATGTAAGGAAAAAAATCTTCAGGCACAAATGAAACGTACAGGTTTTAATATACCTCCAGGCAGACAAATCACTTATTACATGTAAGAACACAAATGGCATACAACTACATAAACACATACACTCTGAAAAAATGTAAAATACAAATGTGCCTGCTTACGGTAGTCCATAAAAAAGTAACAACACATCAATTCGGGAAATTCATTCAGTCTTTCACAAAGTTTTCTCGCCTTAACTAAATAACCTTAATCTGTAAACTTTTCAAGTTAAAAATAAAGATAGGTAAACAGGTAAACATATATTATTCAACGTTTAATCATTGCATCACTCACGGAAAAATCTCGTATTTAATTGGACAAAAATACTCACGTTTCAATAATCATTACATTACATGTTATTTGATCTTGTGTATCATTTCTGTATATAATTAGTTAGAAATGTTGGATTTCTGAATAAGTAGTTTTTTTATTAAAAAAACCAATTTGTTTATTTTTTTTACATAATATGTTTATCTCACATTTGAAAATCATCGAAAGGTAATCAAATATTTGGAATATTTACAATAATAAGGGTAATAGCTTCTTCTGGGCTATAAGTAGTGATTTGTGGGATAGATTTGTGTGTTGTTTTCATTTTCTTCAAAGTCCGTGGACTTAATTGTGTCGCAAGCTTGACTACATCAGCAGCTGTGTCCGTTTCTGGCTCTTGATTAGATTCTTCTGCATGATAAAAGCTAGTTTTTCATGTTCAGACACGAAAGAGCTGACGTTACGTCACGTCTTTTACTTCTTCACAACCTTCTGAAAATAGTTTCTTCGGTATGCCTCGTTTTTTCTTGGCTCACTTTGGGCTGAACGATAGTTGATTGGAGTAATCGGCACCAAAAATGACACATATAATGAATTGTCAAGCCACTTAGAGTATTTTTTCACAAACTTTTCGTAAAGGCGACTGTCTTTCCACTTCGGAATCAATTTTGAGACAATACATTTTAAACTTTAACTATAACTTCTAAACTCGTCCTAGAGTATGGCTATAGAGCCAGATTACGTAAACTATATTTGTGTAGAAGATAGTCAAGAAGTCTTTCAATATATTTAGAACTACTCAAACTAAAAAAAAAATAATCTCTTAAAATGAAGAATAGTTCATTGTAACTCCTTCGGAACGGCTACCTGTAAACAATATATTTTATTCTAGTGATTCACAGTGATAGCTAATTTTTGCTGAAACATTACCGAGTAATAAGGTTTGTATATTAATAAAGAAAGAGAGCAGTACCAAGTGGTACTTTTGTTATGGGACTAAATGTAAGGTTTTCTTTAGATTACAATCAGTATTATGCGTAACCGTTAATATATTTAATTAGTTTCGACAAAAACTTTATGTATTTTAGTTGAATAAAGGTATTTGCATGTAAAAAAAAACGAACCCCCAATATAGTATTTTTTAGAAATCTCAATAATACAAATTTTTTCCATATGTAGCCAACTATACGACGCACACTGTACGTATATAGGTTCGGGCACGAATAACGAAAATAAATTATTTTTCTTTTAGCGGTAATAAATAAAAATTCTGGTTGACAAAATAAATATAAAAAAAATAACGATAATTTTAAAGCAAATAAATTAAAACAATTCTCAAAGTACAACGCATTGACACGTTTTCATAAACACTAAAACACTACACTTGAACAATTTATCTACTAGACGCACGTTTCACCATTCGTGTATTAATATATAACGTAAGAAAGTAGATTTTATTAGAGATAAACACGCGCTAGTAGCAATAAAAGACAATTTTTTGGGGAAAACAAAGTTTTTACAAAACTCGCGGCGCAGTTTAATAAAATAAAAATTTTGGAAGGAAAATTATTAACTTTTAATAATTAATCAAATAAAGAAAAAGTAGAAGGAAGTGCTTGGGGATCGGTCTCGCAACAACCCAATTTATATTTATTGCTGTTCGAGTGTCTTACCGATTGAGCTACGTGATCCTGTTTGTTCTACTCTAAAACGTGTAATATCTACGTACTAGAAAATTGTAAGACTTAGTGGTTTGACATTGTTCGTTTGACGGATGAATATCCACTATTTACCACTAAAGATAACTTAAATATTTCACATAAAGACGTTTTTCATATTTAGAGTGGTATTAGTTCTCGGAAATAAATAGTATTCGTCGTCAAATCACACACAGTTTGAGAATCGCTGAGCTTATGATTATGTTTCTCACTCCTCAGTGTACATTTCATATTCAAACAGAGTTTGAACAGCTTTTAAACAGGTTTGTACAGCTTTTAAACAGGTTTGTATAGATTTTAAACAGACCCTGTTTAAAAGCTGTTCAAACTCTGTTTTAAAGCTGTTTAAAAGCTGTACAAACCTGTTTAAAAGCTGTTCAAACTCTGTTTTAAAGCGTACAGATCGACCAATAATATCTCCTAGACCAGTAGGACCTTCCCCGAAGGCGGAGCCTAAAAAGTGGTGGGGGAAAATTGGTCAAAAATGAGCAGAATGAACCTCCATAAGAAATAACATGGAATTTTGGCGCCGAATCCCTACAGCTATACTACCGGCGTGAATTGCCAAATTTCGTTTAGTTTATCAATTTTAGGGAAAGTTTTCTCTAAATACCTCCTATATAACCTAAGGAGAATAATAGTGTTATTGAAAGTGAATAAAAAGTTGTACAAGTTGCACACCTGTCCATTTATTGCTCGATCATAAATATTTACATTTGCGTAAGTGTAATTTATATTTTATTATAAGCAAGCAAATGGATAATATAATTATTAATAATTAATTAATTGTTATGTATGTATATGATACATCCTTCAGTTCTGTATTAAGTTTACAAACAGAACTATCAGTCACCCGGATTCTATAATATTATTATGAATAATAATAATAATCTACACAATTATAACAATTAACCGTTTCTCAATAATTAACTAAACTGTTCATGAATCATGACGTTTCTAATAATAACATAAGTGGTTAATCTAAAGACGCGCCCGTCTCGACATTGATTTTGATTCAATTAAGATCGTTTATCTAATTAAAACATAGCTATCCTTTAGGGAACCTATTTTAATGGTAAAGATAAGCTAATTATCAGAAATTAAATTAATACGAATAATACATGTGTTTCATTATCGTCTTGGAATGTAAGATAATGTGTAAATATCTCCGAATATTTTTTGTGACTATCTGAAACCATAATTTCGTAAAATTAAATTCGAGTTATAGTTTAATCTTTAATTCCAGCAGTTCTTGTGTTATTTTTTAAATAACGAGTGGTATCGAACATACTATTATGCTCTTTAGAGCCCAATTTAAAAAGTTAAAAAATATATGGTGCCATTCTGATGCATTTTTCGCACTGATTTCATACATACTTTGAGCTTTTATCTTAAACCTAATCCACAGAATGCATATTCTACGGCGCCATAGTGAAAACATATTTCATTTAAAAGAAATATTTACTGATATCTTCTAAAAAGTTTACTGTACTGAATGAGCGAATAAATCGAAACAGTATAGTAATGTAGATATTTTTGAAACTAGACTAATCTTTAACACTTTGTATTACATGTTGAAATATTTGAAACTATCAACCTGAAGACTCTGACACTGACATCAATCAAGTATGTACAGTATACCGTAGCCTACGTAGATGAAATATCACAATATTCAATTCGTCACAGGACTTGAACAATCCTTTTTTAACGAAATATGAATGCAAAAGAATAAAGTGTAATATACTATTGAAATAAGAACATCTACTTTCGAAAAGTGTAATAAAAATGCATCCCAGAGAGAAAAATGAAAGTTTATATATTGAAAAGGCACTAGATGTCATCAGACCTACATCAGAACCATACATATACACATACATACACACACAGACATTTTATAAAAAGCAGTTTTTAATAACCTTCCTATTTTTTCAATGGTTTTCTTTAGCTCGAAATGTATATATTATGTATGTATGCTTAAATCTGGTGATCGAATTTTTCACCACTTCCCGATATCCAATCATGTTGAAATTATGTACACAACTTTGGTTGTGTATACAGGGTGTCCCATAAGTAATTGTACACAGAGCAATGGCAGATTGCTTACGTCAAAATATTACGATTTAACCAAACTTACCTTAGTCCAAAAGTTGATAATAACAGAGATACAGTGTATCAAAGTTTTTTGTTTGTTTTTTTTTAATAATTTCTTTAAAAAGATAAATATTTTTACAAAATTTAGGGTTTTTTTTAGGAGATGGATTCAAATCTGTTGATAGTTTTGCTGTTGTTTGCAGATGGCGCCACCTATGGTAGTTTGCATGTCGTTTATGCGTCATATTTTTTTGGCGATCTGTTTTCCTGTCATTTTTACGTAAAAATGGCAACTAAAATTTCATCCTGCTGATCGGCAGTAATTCTTTTTGGACGCCCTATGTGGCTCTTGGGACGAAACTCGCCACTTTCTCCTAATCTGTCATAGATATTTTTAAATGTTTGATGATTTGGTAGGGCCCTGTTGGGATATAATTGTAGATATGTACGGCGGGCACGTCTGCCACAATAATTTTCTTGTTAGACGTATACCACATCTCGCATTTCACTGTTTGAAAAGTTGTTGAGGCATGATTAATCCAAACAAATTTAAAAAATTCAGTAATTATCTAAATCCAGCCAACACAATACAATAATACCTAATTGACACAAGTCGCTTAGATTTATGTACAACAATCGTTAAATTGCATTCATTAGCAAAACCAAAAAGAAATCGACGGAATTGAAAAACCTATATTTTCGTAATCTACATGATCCGAAACGTGATAACCCGAAGAAATCTTGGACGATGATTTTTTCTCGAATACAATACTTCCTTTCGGTATCTGAGGGATGTAAAAACGAGCATAATTAAACTAAAAAACGAGCATTTTCTTTATGAAATCCCTCTTTTCGGCAACGTTGTCAATAATTTCGTCGACATTCAGATTTTGCAGGATAACTTTTTCGCTAGCCATTCGCATAAGTACTTCTAAGGGCCGGTTTATCAAGGCTGGGTTAAGCTAAGTTATGCGATGGATAGGGCCTATCTAGAGGTTAGGGTTTATCAATCCTAAAGTTGTAGTTAAAGTGCAGGAAAAAGATGACTAATTGACTAATGCTTGAAACGGTACAAATTTTAACTACCACTTTATCTGTAGGATAACTTTAGCCATAGAGTTACTTTAACCTCGCATTGATAAACCGGCCTTAAGTATTCTTGCGAAATTTAACCTTGTAGACGATTTTTGATAAATTTATCTGCTTGCCATTGAACTGAACAAAAATCACAGTGATATTAATAAAAAAAGGGAAGTTTGGCGGCCAGAAAATATGCAATATGTATAGAATATTTCACGAAAAGAGCCATTTAGAATTATTTTTGTATTAAACATAGTACATAATTTTAGTATATAATACATTTATTATTTTTTGTGAATAACGGTATGGTCATCCTAATGGTTATTAGACCGGCCCAGATTGGACCAGCCCACCGGGAATTCTCCCGGTACTACCTATGGCCAAGCCGAGCCTATCAGCCGCCCCTGGATTTCACTTACTACTTTACTTAGTACCTCAAGTTACGATGCAATTATGACGTTCATAACTTCCCTAATAATTGAAAATATTAATCAGAACCCTTCCGGCAACACCATTTGCAGTATATCTACTCGTCTGACTAAGCACATTTAAATAATGACGTTTACCCTTACCCTTTTTGCGGTGCATGGTTGCGCCATAAATAATTTCCTTTATCATATTCTTAGTTATCTTCTTTACGCGTCTAGAACAAACATACAATAGCTGATGCAAATGCGCTACCACGCCGACGTTTTGTACTGGCGCAGATAAAAGCGATTCGTAGTAAAATGCAACCGATACAAAGACTGCATCTGCGGCATTCCCTTGCAATTCATGACGTGCGGGGGTGTGATAGCCGACTGCTCTAATTTATGCAGAAGGAACGGTACAAGGCAAAAGGCTATTAGTTTGCTAATAATAACTGTGAAAACGTTTACAGCATGACACAAAGGCTATAACGAATATTACGCAGCATCTGACGTCACACATCAGACTCATCTGATGACCATTAACCTAATTTGAACAATTTCTAATACGAATAAATAAGATATAAATAAAATGAATGAATAAAAAAACACTGCGTCAAGAACATTTTAGATCATATAGGTTACAAAAAACGAATTCATCATTCGCGAACCACTGCCTCGAAAACAGTCATAGTTTTCCGGAATTAGGCCGACACGGAAATTATACAATTCTCAACGAAATTAAAAATTCTAGAATCTCTAAAAATTCACAAACACAATAATAAAGTCGGTAGATATGACTTTCATTTCGATCCGACGTTTTATTCGGGTTTCGATGGTCCACCGGAAAAATGCAAATCCTATACTACATTTTTTTTCAAAATGTAGTAACAAGCTAAAAAAACTATATTTTGATATGCTTTTTATCCCTGTTGGGATGATTTAGTATATTTTCAGCACAATACATTTTGACGTGTAAGGCTAACCACATTTTGAAACACAGAAAGGGCATGGGTTCTATTTTCATTTAGTAAATGAAAATCGGTCAACTATTTATAGAGATAGAATTTTCTCTGGCATGATCTTCATTTTTTTTTTTTTGTTTGAACATCTACAGACAGTTTCGTGTATAACCAGAATGGCGACTTTTTCGAACAGGTACGATATCAAAATCTGTTTCATAATAAAACCTGTTTTGTTTTTGCATTCGTATGTTTCTTTTACAATGGGTACAATGCAGGAACTGTAATTTATTTTTTCCTGATTAAACTTATTTAAAATATCAAAATTTTACAAAGATACAAATTTATCATAATCAGTTTTTCTACATTATGAAATTGGAGTTATTTTAGCTACAATAATTGAAGCTTCACTCCAAAAATTTAACACCATTACTTAACCACATACGGAAATAAATGATGACATTTTAAATATAACATTCCATTATTTTTTTGCACCTATATCGCACGGAGAATGTATCAATTTGTAATGTTTTTTAAATAATTCTGTGGAAGGCATCTTCGTAAATAACTTGTTAATTTTTAATTTTTCGAAAAAACTCTATTTCAGATCTTTTGTCCAAAAAGGTCCGTGCCTTATACTGGTTATACAGATTGAACTACGGAATAATTAATTTTCGATTTTTATTAGGAATCTGTTCGATATTCGTAGAATTTATTTAAAAAAATCAAGTTTTCCAGGATTTGTAGATTCGCTTTTGAAAATCAAAATCGGACCTTCGGTTCGGGAATTATTAATTTCTTTGGAAAATCATACTCGGCCCTGCGGTCAACGAATTCGGGCCGCCAGTAATAGGCTTCATTTGTGACCGTGTATTTTTGATCCCACCAAGTCTCATCGAAATCGATCAATATCCTTGGCAGTTATCGTGCTTCTTAGCCCGATTTCGAGAAAACCAGTTTATTGCAAAAAAATTAAATTTTCATTTGTTTTTCGACATAGTCTCTGGTATACCTATTTGTAAAGCGTTGCCAGCGGCACCATTTCTTTTTTGAAATATCTCGATCCGACTGCCCGTTACTGAGTTATTCAATTTTTCTCGAAGAACTCGAAACGTCTATATTGGGTACTTCCGGAGCCGAGTTTCCGGCATTAGGGTTTTCTAAAGGCCCCCATCAACCACCCAAGTTTCATCGAAATCCGAAAACGGATTAGGGGGGCTGGGCGTGACAGACGGACCGATAGATCGGCAGACCGACTGACCGACGGACTGAATTTTCTAAATTCGCTCTCGAATCGATAGATATGATTTTCAAATCGATCCGACGTTTTTTTCGGGTTTCGATGGTCCACCGGAAAAATGTTAAACGTATACTACATTTTTTTTCAAAATGTAGTAACAAGGATGATAATTTGTTAAATATTCATTTACATCTTATATATTCATTCATCTTTATTTACAGCCGAAAGACCCATGACTGAATATTCATAGATCTGTTTAATATTATCGTCTACCTGCCTAAGCCTTTATATACCTAGTACATACAAATCCACCCAAAATTGGTTATATATAACATTTCTGTACACTGCTTGACAATGACTTTGTAAGTCGAAACTGCAGTCCCAATTTTTATGAATACATAGTGAAAGAAGACATAGTGTATTTTATTTATTTATTTATTTGTGCAGTGATAATCTTGATAAACGGTACCAACTTTAACTACCACCTTATCTGCCGGATGGTAGTTTTGTATTTGTATAAGACACAATATCTACTGTTTGCTCCTGCTTTAAATGCAAAAAAGATAGTATAGACTCCACAGCAATATGTGAAATATGTGAAAATGTATTCTGTATAATCTGTACAAATATGGCAGCAACTGAAGCAAGAGTGTTTTCACTGAAAATTAGTGAGTTTTACTATTTTTATGCTCTGAATGCAAACCTATAATAAACTAGAAAGTAAATTTAGCAAAGCAAATTATCCTGTACAAAAAGTTAATTCAAGATAAACAAATTATGACAGGGGACAAATAAAAAATTATTGATATCCTTGAGGACAAGAATAAAAATAAAGTTGAAAATAAGAACAGTAAAACCACTAACAAATCAGATCATGCAAATAATGAAATACCCAGTGATCCTAAAACAAACCCTGTAAATAACACAGACATATACGAAGTGGAGCAAAAAATAATGAAAAATATTATAGATCTGGTTGGTCCAAATCAGAATGACCTTCCCACCTCTCTAAAAAATCAAAGTAAGATCCAACTTAAAGAAACCGAAACTAGCAGTAATGCCCAAAATGTTGCCAATAATGATTAAAAAAACTCAAGAAGCTGGAACAGCTCGGTTAAAGTGAAGATGAAAGCGGCAAAAATGGTGGTATCACATCTAAAGTGTGGATGTACATATATAGGGTAAACGGAGAGGTAACAAAACATGACAACCGACAGACAGCAAACAATAAACCTAACGAACCCAATTACTTGCCATCAGAGGATAACAACGGGCATTCACCTCAATATACAATGTATTTCTAACAAAATTGCTCAACTTGAAGTTCTACTAGATAAAGAGAAACCTCAGTTCTTATTACTCAGTGAACACTGGATGTCTCCCGAGGAAGTAACAGTTAATGGTTACAATCTTCTAGCCCATTTTTACAGAATTTCGTTCGTTCATGGAGGAGTAGCTATCTATTATTATTATTATCCTTCACCATCAGATAACTTTCACTTTTATCCACGCATTGACAAACCTGCCCTAAGATCTCTTTGATAATATTGTTGGATTTATTTGCCATTGATCATGACAAGTACTTATGCATTTTGTACTTCCTGATCAAATCATTAATGACCTACACCACCATCTGAGGTTAATGTTGTGTGGCCTAGAAAATTTTGAAATTTTAGCAAGTTTTGATAACAGTGTCTTTTAAAATAGCACCGATTCACATGTAACTTTATGGTAGTTAAAAATTGTTTTAGTTAAATTTCGCTCGCTTTGGACTGCTTAAAATATATTATCATACCTGTAGATAACAAACTCAGGATCAAGAACCTAATAAATAACATTATACTATCGGCAATTAATCTCTTGATAACATCGTAAATCAGCAACAGATCACAAATAATCATATAACGAAAGCATTTTGCTGTATTTAGATAAAAAAATAAATCCGTATGTTGTAAAGTACAAGTTGCACAAACCGTTAATGTTTATTGTCATTACGGCTTCGCAAGCCTGAGTTTTACACCACCAAACGATTTTTAGCGTGAGTCATGCAAGAAGGTAGTTACTTACACTTCTTGCAAAAGGGGACGCCTGGTAACTCTTATTTATTACCTTAAGGGCTTAAATGTCATGATAAATGCCCATTTGAATTATTAAACAGCTCTAAGGACTACCCGATCTGCCTTCAATTACAAGGTACAGCGAAATTTATTTCCTTGTGGGGGACACTTCCGCATAAACGTAATGCTTGTATCGATGTAAAATGCCACATTGCACTTCAATTTGCATGTTTAGTTGGATCACATAAATTTTACATTTTGTGCACTGTACTTTGTTTTGAGATTTAATAATGGTTGTATTATTGTTACAGATACATCACCTGATGGTATCAATTCTGCATGTAGTTTCATATGAAAACGTACTACATTTTATATTAATAGCAATAAAAATATTGGCCTTCTTAAGGCCCTATCGAGATTTACATTTTAACATTGGAAATGTTTATGTTCGTATATGGGGTTCCAGTTATCAGGTTTCGTTCAAGGTCAAAAGACAGGGGTGTTGCGGTCGAGTGAGACTGTCGTATATGCAACGGCTGATATATGCAATTGTAATATGGGTTGCATGTATCACAGGGGGTCAAGTTACCAGTGAATTTTGAAGTTTTTGAATTCTCTTTTTTGCTGTCGCTGACAATAATTTCCCATATACAACATCACCACAGTCAGTTATAGATGGTATAAGAGAGTCAGAAAATTTTTACTTACACTCGCTGGACACATCTTTCGCAAAACTGTTTAATTTGTTCAATCAACTATATGCTAATTTCAGCATGGATAAAATATGTTTTTCAAAATTTAATGTTGATTCTAACCAAAGCCCTAAATTGTTTGCCTCATTCACAATAGGAAGGATGTTATTATTTATAATCAGCATTACTTGTAACTTCTGGGTTTAGTTTTATATTATGCTTAGATGAGTACTCAAAAATTGCGCTCGCCCCGATATTTCCTAAAATATTTGGAATAGAAAATTGAAATTTGGAGGCCTTATTACACGACTAACATGCCATCTTTTCAATAAAAAATCAAGTTTGGTGCACATCCGGTTTGACCGGAAATGCCCACAACTTTCGAATTTTAAATGGAACACCCTATATATTTTTACATTTTTGGAATCTAGAGGAAATTTTGAATACAATAAATCCATTTTGGTCACTTTTTGATAAACATTAAAAATTTTATTAAAAAATCTATTTCTGAATGCAGAGTGCTGTGGTGCCCAAAATATATTTTAGTTTGTGTGCTACGTTACTATAAAAATAAAAAGAGCAATATGATTGCTTTACTTAATTCTCTAGAGACGTTTAAAATTTTTAAATGTGATTTTTACCCAGTAACTCGGTTTTTTTAAATGATTTTTCCAATGTTATTAGGTTACCAGATTTACACAGAAATGTGCCATTTTAGTTTCCAAAGCCCACTAATCTATTATCTATTAGCCGCATGTTTCTAAAAGCTTGGTTGCATTGTATTTTGGCTGAAATCTCAAATATTTCTGAGCGGATTTTCAAAATTTTGGTATCATTAGATTCGTACGAAAATGAGGTATTTAAAAATGTTGGTGAACGATTAAATTCCCATTTAAAAAAACCGAGTTAGTGGGCAAAAATCACATTTAAAAATTTTAAACGCCTCTAGAGAATTAAGTAATGCAATCATACTGCTCTTTTTATTTTTATAGTAACGTAGCACACAAACTAAAATATATTTTGGGCACCACAGCACTCTGGATTCAGAAATAGATTTTTTAATAAAATTTTTAATGTTTATCAAAAAGTGACCAAAATGGATGTATTGTATTCAAAATTTCCTCTAGATTCCAAAAATGTAAAAATATATAGGGTGTTCCATTTAAAAATCGAAAGTTGTGGGCATTTCCGGTCAAACCGGAAGTGCACTAAACTTGATTTTTTATTGAAAAGATGGCATTTTAGTCGTGTAATAAGGCCTCCAAATTTCAATTTTCTATTCCAAATATTTTAGGAAATATCGGGGCGAGCGCAATTCGTGACTCACCCGGTATACTGGTAAACTAATTCTGATCACGTTAACATACTAATAAAACTAATAGAGGACATCACTGTGAGAATATAATTCATGTAACGTGACAGTATTTTCTCCAGTTGAAATTGAGAATTTACTGGAGGTTACATGGCTGTCACAGCGGTAATGAAAACAAAAGACTGTTATTACTTTGTTGTGGTCTGTTAGGATGATTTGTAATTGTCAAATCTGACAGTAACAAATTTTAAAGTTTCGAACGGTTCAAATTTTTAAATAAAATGAGTGTTATTCTTTGGATAAGAATGAAACTATCGACAGTAGTAACATTACCATCTCAGCTTAAACATTGCAGTCCATAATTGATTTGGTTGATGCAGAAGAAAACCCAATCTAGTCACAAAATTTTTACAACAATTGTGTTTTTAATGTTCAAAATTTCTATTGTAATAAACATTTTTCATGTCTTTTGAATTTTGAAATGATTAAGAATATTATTTGCCAAATCTGACAGTTGTAAATTTCAAATTTTCCATTTCTATTTAATTTCTTCTGGGTGTTTTTACTCATACTCGACGGTATTTTTCGTGAACCCTTAGCAGCACTTTCAACTCGTCCCTCGGGCTCGTTGAATCTGCAGCTCGTTTTCACTCATAATAGTCCTTGTAGAAATCTGCAGAAAAGGGCAAAACCCTGAAAGTTCTATGATCGGAATGCAAGACATTTCCCCCGCTCCATTTCTGAAGGCGGGGAACATGATGGTTAATTAATCCTTTATTCCTTCACCAACCACCCCTAAATCGAAAAACCACCCCTTTTAACGACGTCTCGATATTAGGCATGCGGGGCCTGGCGGATCAGTTTTTTAATGAATTTTAATAAATTGAATAAAAATGTACCAGGGGAAACTCACGGGGGTTGAAACTATCCCGTCCCGTAATACTGAAATATCACGAAAATACGACGAATGGGAAGAGAAATGTTTACCCCCCGTTTTCGAGAGCGGAGATCACAATGCTACACGAATATTTTCAAAGCCTTTGACAGACTTAATCACGGTATTATTGTTCGTGTTCATGAGGTATTCGGTACTCGGACTTGTTACCTTCCCCCACTCTCCTCTTTTTAACTGGAAGAAATCAAATCGTAGAATACCTTTACATCTTCAGTTCTTTGCTACATCTGGAGTGCCACAGGGGTAAATACTGGGGCCTCTATTATTGGTCTTATTTATCAATGATATAGTCACATATGTTAGTGTCTACTATCTGCTATATGCTGATGATATAAATGTGTTTTATACTATTGATATCGACGAGGACCGTGTGCTACTTCAAGTGTGCTTCTGTGAGAGACTGGCGTCTCCGAACTAATCTGCCCTTAAACCTTAAACGTCACCGAATGTAACATTTTGTTTTTCAGCAGAAGGAATCATAAATTTATTTAGTTGTCAGTTGTATGGTACTATATTGAATAGATCAGATGAGTTTAATGACTTGGCTGTTTCTCTTTCATTCAATATAAAATTTTAACAGATCTATAGAAAATACTGTTGTGTCTGCTTATAAAAATTTGGATTACCTGCTTTGAAATTCGAGTAGTTTTGACGACATTGGATTATTGATTCTGCTTTATGCTTCATTTGTAAAATTCAGACTTGACTATGCCTCACATATTAGGAATCCTGGTTATAATAAATGTTATAATTGTATAGAGAATCTTCAACGTCATTACCATTTCGTATAAAATGATAACGTATACCCTGTTATTGGCTTCAAATATAGACAATTGCTAAATAGTTTCGGTTTTATTAGCTCACACGACCGCTGTTCTTCTTTGTTCCTGCACAAGTTAAATCATAATCTTGTTGAATGCCCAGATATCTTGAATATGTTAAATTCTCATGCCCCTTCACTTGAAACACGTAATTATAAAACCTTTTATCTTTCCACCCCACGAACAAACGTTCTGAAGTTCTCGCCCTTGTACTTTGTGGATAACACTTATACGTCTATTGAGCATCTGCTTGATATATTTCACTCAGATATTGCAAATATTAAGTGTATCTTTTAAAATCAATTTCTACAAAATGTTTAATGTTTTCTTTTTTCTTTTTCTTTTTCTTTTTTCAGCTAATTGGTTTATCATGTTTTTTTTCTAGGTTGTATGTTTACTCATGTTTACACGTTTTTACCTCTTCTCATATTTAATATGTATAAACACATTCACTGTATTTTTCTCACCCGTAATTGGTTTTTACTGAGGACTGATGTAGATTAGTTTAGATAGGATGAGCTGGCCGATTGGCCTTGACCACCGTGACCTCTGTGGATCTACTGTGGCACTCTTGCTTCCTTAGAGCTCCTTATCCAGCTTTGTCTTTTGTATTAGACTTTATAGCCTTGATAAAGGCCCCTTGGTGTGTAGCTGTTAGCCTTTGGCTTTTCATCGCCAAGTAATTGGAATCTGTCTAGTTAGGCCTTCACAAGGACTCAGTGTATATACTGTCATTCCGACGAGATACTTGGTCACCTATCCAAGCGCCGCACAGTGGGGCCGAAAGCAACATTTTTTGGAATAAATTCAGAAAATTCTGAAGCCGGCTCAAAATAGCCTCGCCAGTACAGGAAAATTAATTAAAAAAATAAGACTGATAAGGTGGGGTGGTTTTCAGTGGGTAGAAGTCGAGATAACTCAGTAAAATTCTGAAACTTCAGGATTTTATAGAATTCTACCTCCGAATTAACGAAAAAATAGTGACAAATATCTCTTTTATAAGGGAATGTAGTTTTTGGGGTGGAAATCGAAATAAATGTAAAAATCCGGAAATTTCGGATTTCGGTCCAAATGGAATAAATAGTGAAAAAAAATTGTTTTTGCTCAAATTTGAAATTTCCACGTTTCGTGACACGCTATCTATTTCAGAAAAAAAAAATTTTTTAAATGTTTTTTACCAACACTTGTAACCATTTTTTACCACTAAAATGGATGAAAAAAAATTTTTTTTTTTTTTTTTTTCAAATTTAAAATTTGCACGTTTCATGGCATTCTAAACCTATTAAAAAAAAAAAAAATTGAAAATTTTTTTTTAACCAACATTTTTGAAAAAAAAAATTCACTAAAACAGACAAAAATTTTTTTTCTTTCATCAAGTTAAACATTTCCACATTTCATAACGTTCTAAATCTATTTTTAAAAAAATTAGAATTTTTTTTTACCATTTTTGAAAAAATTTTACCACTAAAATAGATGGAATTTTTTTTTCTTTGTTCAGATTTAAAATTTCCACGTTTCCATGGCATTCTAAAACTATTCAAACAAATTTAAAAATGTTTTTGAAAAATTAAAAAAAAAATGTTACCATTTTTGAAAAAAATTTACCACTAAAATAGATGGAATTTTTTTCTTTGTTGAATAAACATAGTGTAAAAATCACGTTTCCACGATTATTATATTGTGAAATGTGTTAAAAGAGTGAAATATATCAATAAACAAGCTAGCCATTATACTCTTCGCCGATATACTGCACTTTTTAGTAGTTTTAGACATTTTTTGTTTAGTTTCAAAACATAAATTTTATTATTATTTTTTTTAAATTTAAATATAATTTTTATTTCTTTACATATATTTAAGGCACATAAAAAACCGCAAAGCTTTGCCGCTTACGTATGGATGGAAGAGCGGGGCATGCTATATATTCGTAGAAAATAACACTAACTCACTGTCCAAATTTCAATACCATCGGACTGTTCGTTCTTAAGTTATCGTGCTTACAAGAAAAATTACGGACGGACAGGCGGGCAGACAGATAGGCGGACAGACAGACAGACGGACGGACATTTTGAAAGTTGTTCCGAATTCGATCACCGACGCGGTGATATGAATTTTTTTTCTCTACGAGCAATAATACCGGTTTTAGAAATGTGCCGATCGAATGCAATATACTCTACGTCTTTTATTTGCGAAGAGTATAATAATGATATAAAATAACATTTCACAAGAGTTCTATATTTATTTTTTACAAAATTTAAATATAAAGACATTTTTTTTGAATTCAAATTGTTACTAATTTTTGTATTTACTGATGGATTTTGTTCAAAATCAACAATAATTTTCTTCTAGCTAACACTGATTTACTGTCCATATTTCAATACAATGGGAGATTTTAAAAACTTGTTTAAAATTCAATCACTAACACCACTATATGAATTTTCTTTCTCTACAAACGATATACAGATTCAGAAAGTGTTCGTTTTGGCATGGTAATATTTGGCAATAAGAGCAAGCGAGAGCGAAGCAACTAGGTTATTCTTTTCTATCGTATAGGGCAAAACGAGAACTGACGTGTGTAAGGCGGAAACAAATTTAAACTCTAGGGATGTCCACACACACATGTGGTGGAGATAGCAGGTGGGCGCTTTGTACGATGTGTTATACATACGATAGAAAAGAATAGCCTAGTTGCTTCGCTCTCGCTTCCACTTATTGCCAATTATTGCCATACCAAAACGAATACTTTCTGAATCTGTATACGGTTTACATGCAATGTATTCTTCATTTTCATATTAGCGAAAAGTATAATAATTATGTACAATATCTGCACACATATGGGGCTATCGACCAATTTTACCGTCATCACTAAAATGATCCATTGTTTCTTCTTTTTCCCACAGAAAATTTAAAAGACACTTAAACACAACAACCGCATAGGCATCATCAGGAGACAATTAATCGTCTTCATCCTTAATCATATCCCGATGATGCCACTGTGATTAGCGAAACACGTATCTAGTGTTGGTATTCGACTGATGTCTTGATGTGTTTTGGTATTTGTAGAAACTTTTTTAGAGGTAGACCGACGATTTCAGCTCCCTCCAGGATAAAAATAAAATATCGTCTTGCGGATTAAAGTGTAACACTGCAACAAACTGTAAATTGCGAGTTTTAGATTTTCTCGATATGATTCATGAAGCAGCATTGTGTTTGGCTCAAAAATGAAAATTACATTTTGCATTTCAGTAACGCAGACTCCATAAATAAACTAACAAAGTACATGATGAAAAAACTTTAATCGCTGACGTTTCTGAGAAATGGGATTAAGAACTACAATTTTCCCGAATGAGAAAATGCATTTACGCCATATCGAGCGGCGACTGCAACAGTCGCAGTCGGCCTCCGGAACGGAAAAGGTTGGAGGTCAGGTCGTGCTAAAATGGCACTATAAATTCAGATGCGGTCTGGGAAAATGGAAAATTTGTTTTTAGTTGAATTTGCGATGTACATTGCCGCTCTAAATTAAAATTTAATCAAGTTTGTTTTCCGTTGAAAATAATTTGAGAAATGGGCGTGCGGTTGTCAATCATCGTGATTTATTTCCCTGCCCATCATGGCGAGGATGGAACGATACGAGAGTGAAGAGAAGTTTTTCAACGTTTTTACACTCGAAGCGATCTTTATCAAGGTTATTTTACTTGTAATAACAGAAAATTATATTTGTATGAGATAATATTAATTTATTTAGCCTGTATCATTCACATGGTAGAGGATATATCAAAATAGTAGTAAAGTCGGGTACAATTTAAGCTGACTTGTGTCATGGCCGCTAAAGCGTTTGAACTAAGATTTTATTTGATGCATAAGAAATGCCAGTAGTTCTCAAACAGTTCTTTCCTGTAACAGCGATGATGTCGCTAAATAATTATAAAAAAATAAGAAAGATGTTGTCATAAAATGTTAAGATTATTAATTTAGTAATGCACCTTTTTGTATCATGTTTTTACGGGAACTTACATGGTTTGGTTAGTACTACCTATTCTTATTCGAACAAACATTTCTTCAATAAATTAACATTATTTATTTATGAAAAATAAAATTTGCAAGTAACCAAAATTGTTCAACAACGCATGTTCACCAATGCGTACGAGCAGTCGTAGTTGTTCTTTTTTTTCAGTTTAATACGTACGAAAAAATATAAAAAATATAACATCAGATAGTAAAGAGTCTGACATATGGCCTCCATTTCGAATTTTTCGAAAATGTTAATTACAGAAGTCTCAACACTGCCAAAACTAAAATCGTTGACATCTCGGCTTAAAATTCTTCAAAAAGAGCCCACAAAAGGTGAAATCGACGTATTTCTTTCCGACAAATCTAATGCCGTTTGAATCTCATTAAAATTTGCATAATTAAGAACGTTATTGCAATTTTTGTTATTTGCAAAGGGTGTAGCAGAATAAGCATGGTAAAATGGCTCCAGAAGCGTCAGTAGATCGACAATAGGAAAATAAATGTTTTCCTCGAGTTGTAGCCCCCTGTCGCCACTGGTAACCCCTGGACCCTAATAAATATAGTCTTTCGTTTTAATTTTCTCAGCAAGTTGTGCGTTAATTATTATAAAAAAAATTGACGATGTACATGTGATTTAAATGTATCTTAGAAAAAAAATCAGCTGATTTGGCTGCTTCCTTCGAATAATAAAAAAATATTGAAAAATTTAAATATTTATTTTTTCATGAAAATATTGATTCGCGTACACAAAAGTTTTACATTATTATGAGTAGTTTATTGTAGATTTTTTTCAAATTTTTAGAAGCGGTGCGCCATATTTAAAAAAATAAAAAATATAGTGATGCGTTATACTAGTTTGATCTATGCGACTAGTGGCGCTTAGTCACTGAAACGTCTAAAACTATCTATCAATACGGTGCTGTCTTCCACTGTAAATTATTATTCACTGCACTGACCTTCATTGCAATGCATATTTCGCTCAGGGTTAAGTAGTATTAACGTCGCCGGAATTTTGACAGGTCTACGATTAAGCCATACCAAACTAATCCTACATTTATAATAGTCTCTGAGCTGGTTTTAAGTTGTTTTTTTTTTTAATTCAAATATTTATTTACAATTAATTATTACCGGATATTCTGAGAATCCTGAAATTCGGGAGCTTTTATTTATTAAATAAGGATAAACCTGTTAGGATTCTTATTATAGTAGCTACAAGGTATATTAGGATTTTTATTATAGTTGCTATATCGCCGAATCCGCCAATGGTGCTTACAAACATGCCCGTTACCCTCCTCCGTGTGTATTTTTTCCAGTAGCATAATTCTGATTGGGTTTTAAACAACCAATCATTTTGTTATTATTTTCGCATAGTTAGAGATTTTAGAAGGGAAAAATTTGGATAGAATCATTTAACATTTGTCTAGTTGCATAGTTGTGTATCATATCAGTGTCCACCATTGCTTGAACTTTCTTGATTTCGTTAAAGTGTATATAAATATATTTTATCACAGTTGATATAAGGAGTAGCATCAGAATTTTAGTGATAGTTTCTAAACATTTTAAAATACATCATGAAGATGAAATATTATTAGTGTTACTCTATACCATTATTCAAATATTTTCATTAAACTAGCACGCCAACAATTTTTGTGTTTAATTTATATATGTCTTCATTAAGATTAGTGCAGTGCATATGACATGTAAAATAACAATAATCTAATTAGTTACTTTGAGAATCCATATGTTAGGGAAAAATTATTAAAATGTTATACATTTGTTTAATTTTCTATTTATTTCTACAGATATTTTGTATCACTATAAATAACATAATATGCCGCTTGTAGTCAAAGTGATTGTTTTTAAAAAATTTCTTGATAATGAGGTAGTGATATTTATATTACGATTACTGAACTAACTTTTTGAAGATATTTATACTCTTCCCCAGTGGCAATATCTGAACGAATTAAAATTATTTTTTTAAACTGTGGCGCACCGCTTCTAAAAATTTGAAAATCTACAATAAACTACTCATTAGTGTATTTTTGGTAAAAGTTTTGGGTACCTACGCGAATCATTATTTTCACGAAAAAATAAATATTTTCATGTTTTAATTTTTTTTTTTTATTGGTACCCCATTTTGCTTATTTAAAGTACGCCTCAGAGTATTTAAATCCAACTTTAAAAAACGAGCATATTTTAAAGTTACCATGGCAACATCAATAACCCGACAAACGTGAAGTCAAAATGTCAACTTTTTAATTATTGATCTGACAGGAATTATTGCTGGATTAACCGCGAATCTGCTTTTCTATTTAAGTAATCAATGTTAGAACTCATTTTAAAGCCATAAATACAATCAGTAACAACTGTAGTGATAATAATTAATCCTATATGACAGATTGAAAATAAATTTTTGTATTCCTCATTTGACAGTGACAGGTATCCTGATGTCACATCACGAAATCAACCATTTTACATTCTTAATTCTTATTTCCATTTTTTGTAGTAATAATACCAGTATTTATGATTTCAAAGTGTACCAATAAAAAAAATTGCGTAAAGTATTCGTGGATAACTTGTATTTAAACAGGGTTCGGACTCATATGGAAAACCTGGAGAACCTAGAAAACTCAGGGAATTTAAAACTCTTTAAAAACAACCTGGAAATATCAGGGAATTTTATAAATTGTTTAAAAAATCAGAGAATTCTGCGTCTCGATATGAAAAACTATAGATTTATTAAGAATTTTCACTGATTCAATTCACTCCGGCTGCGCCGTCATGCTTGAAAAATCGCGCGTGTTTTAAAGACCTTAATATCCACTTATACTTTAATATACTATTTTTCTATTCGAAGGAGGCAGCCAAATAAGCCGATTTTTTTTTCTAAGATGCATTTAAATCACATGTACATCGTCAATTTTCTTCATAATAATTATCGCACAACTTGCAAAGATAAAAAATGAAAACGAAAAATTATATTTATTAGGGTACAGGGGTTACCAGTGGCGACAGGGGGCTACAACTCGAGGAAAACATTTCTTTTCATATTATCGATCTACTGACATTGAATTAGGTCGAAACGCTTCTGGGGTCATTTTATCATGCTTATTCTGCTACACTCTTTTATTTTTCATAAATAAATAAATAATGTTAATTTATTGAAACAAAATATTTTTGAATAAGAATGGGTAGTACTAACCAAACCAGGTAATTTCCTGCAAAAATCATGATAAGAAAATGCCTTGGTCCAAAGTTATAAGCAAATTAAAATTTTTTTACAAAACGTCATATTTTGCGAAATTTTGCACTTATGATAAAGCGGACACGGGTATATTTAACCATTGAAGTATATGCAAAATAATTTTGAGCATTTTCACTGAAGAATTTGTATAGCTATGCAACTTTGAATACGGAAGTCAAAATTGGCAAAAATTCACCATTTCTTGCTATGTAAAAGTAGTAGTTACTATTCAAGCATAATCTTTTCGAAATTTAAAGTTTGCAACTTAAGTGTTTTCGAAATTTTCGTCGTTGGTATTTACATTATTTCATTAAATATAAAAAAACATATTACAAAGTATGAAGCGAAGCCTTGCAGCTGATTTACGTATTTTGTATGTAAATTTTAAATACAAACTAGGAATTAATATTACCATACATAGTGTACATTATAATTTCGTTATTTTCAGTTCACATTAATACACAAAATGACTGACTTGAATGCATAATCGAATCATGGATTTTTTCATTCTACATACAAAATGAGGGGGCTAATCAAATTAACATATTAAAAAGGTTAACGCTGTATCAGAGTTTCTATGTTTTCGGTTTATATAGTAAAATGCAGAAATACGCTGGTATTCCACATTTTATTTAAAGAAAAACTAGTCGGGATAATATTAACAATTTTGTATTTTATTTGTGTTGTAAAATTATGATGAGTTTCCGTTTATATACGACAATGCAGTTTTTCTCTTACTAACAGCCGGTTTTACAATCGCAAGTTAACTTCCATGTTAGTTAGAGGTTATAAATTGCCAGTAAACTGACAACTTCTAGTTAACCCACACTTTATCTGCTAGTAAAGTTATCTACTAGATAACTACAACATTGAAAATGACCAGCTATTGTAAAACTCAACTTCTACAAACCCGAAAGTTAACTCTGACTGGAAGTTAACCAGCAATTGTAAAACCGGCTGTAAGAAGGTAGTAAGGGATAGTAGGAGTAGAATTAATCAACCCTTGGTAACCTCGACATCTACTGTCGTAGACAATAAATAATAGGACAAGTCTTATAACGTATTTTTAATAAAATTTAGTTGTATACGTCCAACTTTAATATTTGTGACATTGTCATTTATTTGTCAAAATATGCAAGTAATGTGTCCCATATAAGTGCATTGCACAAATTGATTTCATGACAACAACGTTAATGTTCTTAACTGACCCAGTCATAGTCCAGACCTCAACCCTGTGGAAGAGTCACTGGAGTTAGGAAATAATATATGATAAAATATTACTAATGATTATTACATGCATTTATTGAATTATATGCCAAACAGAGTGATAGAAGTTATAAGTTGAAATGGTGCTATAACCAAATATTAATAGTCACTTTTCTTTAAATTTTTGTATAATATTTCTTATGAATTGGTTAAACTGTTTATTCTCCACTCTTTCTGTACTTATAACATTATTTTCTATTAACAGTCGATATATTAAGGAAAACCTCATTTTTTCTCTTTTACGGAGATTCATCTGACTTCATTCCTTATATTTATTTCCTCCCAATATACTTGGTATCTCTGTAGGAAGATGACGAAGTTTCCTGCTTGCTCTCTGTAAATTTTAGCATTTTATCAAAATAATTAAATCTTACAGATCATCAGAAAATTCAACCGAGTTTCATTATGAGAGAAGACGAGGTGATTCAAAAAATTAAAACAAATTCGTTAAGGATTGCGGCCTATAGAATGGTTTCGTACGTACTGATGGACATACGGAGACGTATCGCTATTTTCAATAACATTTTAGAACTTCAAGTTTAAGTCAATTTTAAAGTAGTACCATTTTTTAGTAGAGTAGAATCTTCGAAACGGATAAAAACGGGTTAGAGTGTTAAGGGTTTAGAAGTTAGTGATCATTGAGAATTTTGATTAAGAAACCCTGAACTACAACATATCCAAAAATGGAACAATTTAGTGATTTCCAGATTTCCTTGTGGATGTGCTTAAAAATTACCCCTGTATAGTGTATAATTTTCCGTTTTTAAACGTACACGACTTAATAATTAAACGTTTTATTTTACACTTTTAATCTAAACGGTCAATTACAAATTCTAAACAATGTTATCGTTAAAAGCATTATAAGTAATTCCATAACTTAACCTTAAGTTGATATTGAGTTGAATTGAACTACATACGTCAACTAATATATCATATACCTATTTAAAATTACATTTACCATAGAGAAATATTTATTGAAAAGAAGCATAAAACAATAGCACAGTCATACATGTACTAGGAAAAAGTAACCTAAGTGTGATAGCAAAATCAATTTACATCTCATTGGTTAATGACCATGTGGGAGGGTGTGTCTTAGTTGACACAGTACGTGAATAGCCGTGCGCTTCTGCTTCTGGTATTCTCGCTCGTTATTTTTAGACAGTATCGCAAAGGCTATTGCTGCGTTTATCCGAACATCCTTGGAAGATTATATTTTTTAATTTAATAGTGGACTGAAAAAGCAGCAAAAATGTTTCAAAAATTTTTTTTAAGGTACAACCACATGTGGTCTTTACAAAATGATAGATTAGGTCCCTGGCCATCTGAAATCGGCAATTACAACATTTTTTAATAGGGACAACATTTTTTATTGCGAAATTTGTCAAAAATTTGTCAAAACTATGTTTTATTACTTTTCACACATACCTCGCGATATCTCCGGAACCAATTTAGATATATTTTTTTTTTTTTGTAATCGATAAAGGAAGTGTGGGCGAAGATAACTGCGGTATTGTCGTTAGTATGAAAAATTTAGTTTTTTTGTGAAACTAGGAGAAACTTTGATATTTACTTTTTTGCAGTACTATTTTCAGTAAGCGAGAAACTTTTTTGTTTTAAGAAATGTTGCTATACTATCTGCAAGGCCAAAGCTTCAAAAATGTTTTTAAAAAAAGAATCACTATTCTATGTCTTATAGTTTTCGAGTTATGGTTAGTTAAAGTTGAAAGTTCCCGCGCCGCCGTTTAAGCATGTAGTACTAACTGCAGGCCGGTGTGGTTTAGCCGGCCGGGCCGTGCGGCTAGTTGTAAATACTGTTGGTACAGCGATATTGTGGGAGCGTCAACTTGATTACACCTGTAAATAAAACTTCCTAAACATTTTAAAAATATATTATTATAGCTATTACTTCAGTTTAGATTAACAATCTTCGCCATCTGATGAAGTTTCGTTGATTAAGCTGTTACTGCAGTTTGCATATTTGCAGTCACTGCAGAATTTTAGCCCTTGTAAAACACAGGTACACCTATTATTGTTACAAGTTTTGTCGGAACATCGTATCGACAAAGTTTTTCTTATATCATCGGGTACTGGTTCTTGAGAAGAAAAATTGGCCAAGTATTTTCTTCTAATGTCCATCCGTATAGAGTCGGATCTCCTACTGGCATCTCTTGAATGTGGCTACTGTACCAAATTTTTAATTGATACAGACACCTAAAACAATAATAGATGTATGTAGATATTTTCTATTAAGCATGAACGACTTAGAAAAATAATTATTACCTTTTTACATGTTGTCTAATGATCAGTAGGAGGCAACTCAGAAGCTGGGCGATTCCGTTGTTAGGTACCATCGTAATTGATTCAAGGAAACAATATTTTTGTTTTTGTTTCTATGCAAGTAAAGTATATATTTAGTACTAACTTCCAATGCTTTATCTTCTGATAAAAAGGGAAGATTTTCTAAATCTTTTAAATAATCAATATTTTTGGATAACATATCAAATGCTGTTTTCTTGCCTATCTTCATTTGGGTTTATTTTAGAAGAGACATTTGAGTCTGAGCTAGTTGACTCTGATTCTGATAAAATACTTTGATCTCTCAATGGTTGGGAAGTTGTGGTAGCATCAAAATTATTTTGACAAGCTTTGATGTTTCGCTTACCAATGTACTGACAATAACAGCTCTTGTGATATTTAGCATCATAGGCAAAGAGGTCCTCATAACCAGCCAATTTAGAAACAATGTCAATATCTTGTCGATTTTGGGCAGCTTTGATTATCTTAGAGTACGCATTTTTTCCGGTCCCTAAATAGAAAAAAAAACAACAGATAACAGCATTTTACTTGACAGCTAACGGATTGTGAGAAAAAAAATCTAATACCTACGAGGAAAAAAGTTTTTTGCCTAAATGTGATCAAGCATTTTTGAGTTTAATAAATAAATACCCCTTAAAAATTTGTAAAAATTCATATAGTGAAGCAAGATTTTTTAAAGCAGACGTAATTTGGCTTTTATATTTCTAAGAATTATATTTTCACAAAATTTCCCAAAAAAAATTATTAACCTACCTGTCTGCACAGATGTTAAGCGCTCTTGAACTTTCTTTCCAGATCTGTTACATATTAAACACATTTTCCGAATATTAAATGCGTCTTTATGGTATCTTGCCCGAGACGATGACGCATTTTCGTTTTCACTCCTTTGGGAAACATATCCAATATTTTGCGAACTAATAAATGTTTGTCTGCAAGTTAAATGAAATCTTACTTTAACCTTTCCTCCTAGAATGTCTTCCTTTTGTTGTAAAATCTTTTGAGCAGAAATGTCTTTCCTTTTTTCTGCAGCACTTATAATTGTTTTTAATCCTTGCAATCTCGGATTTTGTGTCACATGTTTGTCATTTTCTTGTAGAGCCTGCTCACAAAATAAACACTCCATTGTTAACAAAAAAAAATATGGGTAGACACACACCTCCAAATATACACAATAATATATAATCGCAGTAATATTAACACGCAAAGACAGTTTGTAACTTATCAGCAAAGTGAATCAAGACTGTATAAGTAGCATGCGGATGCGCATATGTCTGCTCGCCGGCCGGCGCGGTGCGTTCTTTAGAAGGCGATGCACAATAATTAAAGGCGGCTGCGGAAACTTTCAACTTTAACTGACTATAACTCGAAAACTATAAGACATAGAATAGTGATTCTTTTTTTAAAAACTTTTTTGAAGCTTTGGCCTTGTTTGGTACACAGATAGTATAGCAAAATTTCTTAAAACAAAAAAGTTTCTCGCTTACTGAAAATAGTGCTGCAAAAAAGTAAATATCAAAGTTTTTCCTAGTTTCACAAAAAAACTGAATTTTTCATACTAACGACAATACCGCAGTTATCTTCGCCCACACTTCCTTTATCGATTACAAAAAAAAATAATAATAATATCTAAATTGGTTCCGGAGATATCGCGAGGTATGTGTGAAAAGTAATAAAACATAGTTTTGACAAATTTTTGGCAAATTTCGCAATAAAAAATGTTGTCCCTACTAAAAAATGTTGTAATTGCCGATTTCAGATGGCCAGGGACCCAATCTATCATTTTGTAAAGATCCCATGTGGTTGTACCCTAAAAAAAAAAAAGTCGAGAAGGAAGCGACTTTTTCCCCGTTTTTCAGTCCACTATAATTAATTACCAGGCAAACTTTGAACAAGGGAGTGTCTTGACGGAATGATAATATTGGTCATTAACGAACATCAGTGTGATCTATCTAAACTATTGTAGACCAACTTACAGTTTAAATGGTGTATTGTCATTAGTTCTAATTTTGCAAAGGACAAATATGGAACATTTTTCTACTGTAGGACAGGCCATTTATCTAGCCAATGTAGTAATCCATGTGTTTCTGTTAAGTTATACAAATCTACAGGTCATACGTGTTTTCAACATCATTAAAAATAGCTAATTCTGTTGTTATGACTGGCTTGGGAGCAAATATCATTATTAAATTTCGCAAACACGCAAAATTAATGCAAGCCGGCACCAGGTACCTCCAGGATATGGTTAGATGATATAAAAGTAAAACTGCTGGCGTGCAAAATATACTTCTGCAGAAAGAGGATATTATTATACAATTCTAACCCTACACGACAGTGTCAGATTTAGTAAAAGTACGTCTAACTTGTATAGCAACTCGAAGTTCTAATTGCCGCGCATAACTTACCATCTTACCAACTTATCATCTTAATATTCCCTGAAAACTTTTAAGAAGTGGTTGTCTACGGAATTACTACTTCCACATCTAGATCTCTCATCGAAACACATTAAAGAAACACATCTTGACTATATTTGCACTCTAGTACGTAGAAATAATTCGTCACAGAATTTTAACAATGAAATATTTGAGCCAGATGTCATAAAAAATTTGAAGCGTTGGCTTCTAACATGTACATCAAGTACCAAGTTTCTGCACTTTTACCAGCTTGATTTTACTTCTTTTCCCCGATCTACCCCTATTTAACCCCCAGTCCTTCAACGGAATCATCTCAAAATATAATTTAGTTCCAGATGTAGTTATAATACATACGTATACCAAATTTCATGTGAATATCTCAATTTTATATTATCGACCCCTTTAATAATCGAGTGGGGTTGTAAAATATATTTTTTTTAAGTCTGAGGCCTGGCTTCTAGTATATACACAAAATCCCAAATTTCTGTACTCTTACCAGCTTGCTCTACCTATTTTTCCCCATTTGCCCCTATTTAACCCCCGACCCTTCATCGTCCAAAATGTAATCCAGTTTCAGATCTTGCCATGGTACATATGTGTACCAAATTTCAAGTCAATATCTTAAACCGTTCCTAAGAAAACGTGCGCACAAATAATTTACAGACCGACAGACAGACATAAATTCCTTTTTCGCTCACATTTCTCACCTTCTAAGCCTATGTTTGAAATATTTTTACGATACTTCCACTCCACCACGTGGATTTGAAGGTAATTAGAGTTTCTAGTCCCAGGATTTGGGACAGGGACTATTCCGGGATTCTACCGGAAGATCCCGGAGCCTTAAAATGTTCCAAAATTGACCCATATTTTCTATAATACTATATTATACATTGCGCTACACTTTTCATGATTTATCTCTGAAGTTAAAAAAAACGGATTCATTTCAAATTTGGCTAAGCTGCACGCTTCTTCAAGGTAACATAGAGCGCATATATATAATATTTAATTTATTCCATAGACAGATGGATCAGGGGGGTGAAAATGGCGCCAATTTTTAAGTAGATCGTATTAGGGATTTTTTATAAGAAGAATATTACCTTAATCTTATAAGATATCTGTTTGATTGTCGATAAAATTCGTGCTGTTCTGAAAAGTCTGAACTACTTATAATTTATAGAGAATGTGGTTAGTACACGATAGTGCACATCCCATTTTAAAGTAGTTATTCGAGAGCATTCAACTGCAGCCTATCCCCATAAATGGATTGGTAGAGGCGAACCAGTAGCTTGGCCATCACGGTCCCCCGACTTAAAACCTCTCTACTATTTTATCTGAGGATATATCAAAAGTCTTGTGCTTAATACCTGTGATTACTGAAAAGTATTATATAATTACATGAACTGGTAATAATCAGCTTCCTAGCCAGCAGGAACGTGTCAAGAATTTGTTAACGGTCTTAGCTTCAATGAATGAATTGGCGAAGAAATCAAACTTTATTCTTTATTGATATCAGGTCACGTGCACCAACTCGTCTGTAGCGGAAAGAGTCCCTGGAATACTGCGCTAATTTTCTGTAATTTTATGTTTTTCCAAAATAACACCCTACCTGATTTGGGTCGTTCTTTCACATAATACAAGTTAGAAAGTGACGAAATACGAAGGCACGAGCTCAAGCGGAACTGTAAAAAGAAACACTATGAAGCTGAACACTGATTACTTAATATATATTAGGAAAATTGTATTTTTTGAGACTAGGTGTAGGATTCTTGATCGAGGTGAGAGCTCAGATAAAAAATACGCCGTATAGAAAATAGACACTTTTTCTTCTTGTTTCTTACATGATTTTTTCTATCTACTGTACTAGTAAACAGCTATTTTGTTCTAATAACATTGATTGCCAAATGTATTCGCACTTGTTACGAAATGTTTTTTTTTTCTGCTCAACTCTGTTTGAAATATAACTTTTCCAAGCACTAATAGAAAAAATATACATATATGCAGGTGTAGGTATATATAATGCATTTATAAACACTTGATAACAATCACGTAATAAATTTTAATTCATTATTTAGTAGAATTTGCAATCTTATGTAACTCTTCATATCAACGATAAACAAATATCGGCATAGCAATTCACATAAAGGACAAATACATTTCTTTCAATGGAATATCTGCATATTTTCTGTTTATTCTTAACACCTTGCCTTTTGGAGGACAATTTCAACTCGTTTAGCACCAGATATAAAATTGTGACCTACGCAAGTTTCGTGGGCACGGTTTCTTTAAATAATTTTAGCAAAGAATCCGTCACCTATCAGGGTTGGCAGTTTTAAAACAAAATGTTTTAAACAAATGTTTTTCAGGTGTTTAAAACACAGTAACCTGTTTTAAACATGATTTTTTTCAATGCGTTTTTCAGTGTGTTTGATGGACAATTTTCAACTAGTTATAATAATATGGTAGTATAAGTACAACGAACGAAACATATTACTATTATATAGAAGATATACTGTTATTATTTATTTTCTTAAGTGTTAATTTTAAAGCGATTAATAGCAAAAAAAAAAGTCGAGTGGGGGAAGGTAGAGCTATGTATTCCCATGCATTTTGACCTGCTGAACACGAATCCGATGTCCGTTTTACCCGATTGACTGTTGTATTTTTCCTAATCTCAAAAAAAACACCGTAAGAATGCCCGAGAAAATGAGAGTGTAGCTAAAAATTTGAAAAATTTCAGAGGTACGTAGAATGGCGAGAGAAATCCAATGGCGCAAACTAGAATTCTACAGCTTTTTTGTTTCCGATATAGAGCCTCGAGAATTGCGAACAAAACAATTTTTTTCCTTCCGGTGACTTTGAGCTGCTCTATCTCGAAAACGAAGGACCGAAGGGATGTCTGGTTTGCGCCATTCGATTTCTATTGCCATCCTATTAACTGATCCTTTGACGTAAACGTCACGGGCGTAGAGGTTTTTTACCAGTAACATACTGGTTAATTGTGATATATTTTGTAGATTCCCCTAGCACCGCTTAGAAAGAAAACATACATGTGGCAGTGAAATTCCCAAAGAATTGAAGAAGAAAAAAAAAAAAAAGAAAAAAAAAAGGAAGAAAAAAAAAATTAAGATAATGCCACAAATAACATTTAGACAATATCCTATGTACTCCTGATTTTTTTCAGATTTTCATTCTTTCGGGCATTCTTACGGTGTTTTTTGAAGTGAGGAAGAATGCAAGAGCCAATCGGGCAAAACGGACATCGGATTCGTGTTCAGCAGGTCAGAAATCATGGGAATACTTAGGTCTGCCTTCTCCAACTCGACTTTTTTTTATGTGCCTGTGTAGTCAATAACCAATCACCAAAAAAATTATTGCACTATTGACAACTTGACATATTTATTACACCGAATTGGCCGAGCCGAGCCGTTGTCAAGTATCGTCCTCGTCTTATTATGATGCAATATGGGCATGGCTTATAGAATAAACAATGTATTGGGTCGACGCGCCCATATAAATTTAAGTTTAAAAACATATTTTTTATTGTTTAAAACATGTTTTTTTTTTCAACAATTAAAAATCCATGTCTAAAACACATTGAATTGTTTTAAATTTAAAAAAACTTGTTTTTTTTATTAAAATAAAAAAAACACAATTTTTGCCAACCCTGTCACCTATTATTAATAGATTATTCTTAATGTCACCTTATTCTTGATTAAGACTAAGGTGACATTATTTGCTACCTAATCGTTATTTAAGAATCTGTGATTAATATAGTCAGGCATTGTTCCCAAAGAGGATATTATGCGGAGCACTAATTGCATTTTAATAGGTTGTCGAAACCCGAATAGATAAGTAGGAACATAAGAAACCGCTCAGAATTTCCAAGTGGATATGGTTAACCTTAACTACTTCAAATCCGCTTTTTATTACGTAATAATGTTAGCAATAATATCTTCTATTACTGTTTTTATAATTGTTGAAAAATTTTAGTTTGGGTATTTAGCAGATAATTTTCATTTATTCAATGTCTAATATTTTACATGAAAAAAACAAGAAATACCTATTTTTTTATTAGTACTATGGATCTAATTTTCATCTCACTAGCATATTAATAAAATTAATCAATGACATCACTCGGATGGTTTCCCAGATATTAATTTTCTTTTGTTATTTTCAAGAATTCAGATTTTCAGCTGTCAAAACTCAATTTTTATGGTTCTAACAGATAAAAATAATTGTTATCTGTATTGCGTCTTTATTCCAATGAAGTAGATAATTAACGATGATGAAGGAAAAATAAATTAAGAGCTAACAAAGTCTCGACAACGGGTAGAAATTTTTTTAACATAAAAATTTGCATTGTATTCAAGAAATAAAATAAAAGCTATCAAGATATTTAAATGCTTTTAAAATCTTCTCTAGTTTATGTCCGTTGTAACATTCCATATAAAGTTTTATATAACTTGAGAAAATCGGTCATACTTGAGGAACGCTAACAATTTCAACTGGTTTGTGGGATAAATATGCAGTGAGTATACAAAAATAATTTGTTATAATGAGTTAAACAGCTGAATTTTGAAAAATTTTCAATAATGACAATAAAAAGTATTATTTCGAGGTCATTGGGACTAAATATGCTCCAAATTGCCTCACCTATCCACCCTTACCATTTGGCCAACCATTCGCCAAACACCCTGTATATGAATATTAGGGTGGCTCTCAGCTATAGGTGTGGAATTTTTTTTAAGGCGGTTCCCCTCACCCACTCATTATGTTCTAATATAAGAGAGAAATCACACAAAATTATGAGTGGTTAGCTCAACCCCTTCCCGTGTCACAAAAGAGGTGAATTTTCCCATGTATTTATTATGGATAAAAGACACGTTTTCGTAAATTTGTGATAGCATTGTCAAAATGTTGTGTAGTACAAATCGCACATACGTCTCCTCTTCAGAATTGTCCAGAGAAAATGAATTAATTTTTTTTTATTAAAGCCTCATAAGACTCTTTTATAGGGCCCCAAAGAGGGCCTTAATTTAAAAAAAATCGTATTCTCTGGACAATTCTGTACAGGAGACCTGTGTGCGATTTTTACTACACAGCATTTTGCCGATTCTATCGCAAATTTGCGAAAAAGTGTCTTTTACCCATAAGAAATACATGGGAAAATTCATCCCTTTGTTGAATTTTTTTTTCTCTTATATTATAATAATTTGAGGGGTGAGACGATCAAATTTTAAAAGTTGAAAAATAAGGGCCACTCTAATGAATATATAAGATCGTCTGGAAAAGATTATCAAGAGAATTCCCCCCTAAAAGTAGTCACTAATGATCTCAAAAATAGTAGTATTCTAGCTCTACCTACAGGTTATTTTAATAATAATTTCATAAGCTTTAAAACAGTATAATTAACATCTTCCGCAATAATCAATACTATCGGAGACATCAGTTAGTAAAATATTTATTCTTCAGTTAAAAATGTAAGTTTATAAAATAAATGTAGTTAATTTTTATTTTGAAAAATAAAAAAAAATAGATAAATTAATTGAAAAAGTAGTTTTTACATTTTTTGCGAAATGGTAGTTCCCCCCTATATTTTCAACCCCCTACGTCGCACAGTGGGAATTTTTCAAGTTTTAGCCGGACAAAATTCTAAAAATTTGCAAATGAATAGAAAATATTCGTTAGAAAAGCGGTAAAATATTGAAAAAATTTTAGACACTAAATGGGTGGTTTTTAAGGAGGGTTTAAAACAATTGCTTAGTTTTAAAATTGTGAAACTTTGTAGATACGATAATTCTGTATCCGTGAATGCACCAAAATGATAAAAAAATTCTAAAGAGCAAGGAGATGGTTTTAAGGGTGTTGAAAATTAAATGTTATTTTAAAATTACGTAACTTTTTGAATAAGATTTGTGACTACGAAAAAAAAAATGTAATGTAAATGTGATGAAGAAAATGCCTCTTATGGCATGGTTTTTGAAGGGGTGCAGCGGATTTCTAGGAAGATGAAATTATTTCAATTATCTCTTTTCTGTTTTTGGTGCAAAAAAGGAGGTTAAGGCGTTACAGTCCCAACCAAAAGTAAGTCGAATTCTAAATCGGAACATTTCCATAATAAATTATTAGGGTTATAAGTCGATGATACCAATAATTATTAAATATTGTCTAAATGTTATTTGTGGCATTATGTTAATTTTTTTCCTTCTTCAATTCTTTGGGACTTCCTGCCACATGTATGTTTTCTTTCTAAGCGGTGCTATGAATCTACAAAATATATCACAATTAACCAGTATGTTACTGGTAAAAAAAACCTCTACGCCTGTGACGTTTACGTCAAAGGATCAGTTAAAGGTTGGTTTCTTTATAAATAAACAACACAAATAAGTATAAAAACTTGAAATTAAATATTTCGCCGACGAAACATCAAAATTACATCAGAAAAAATGAAATTCAGAGGTCCAAGATCTGCGAACACGCGTGGGAGAACGGACATAGAATAAACTGGGACTCGGCAAAAATATTAACAAAAGAGGCAGATAGCAAAAAAAGAAAAATTAAAGAATCCGCGATAATATTATTGAATGAGGATAATTGCGTGTCGAATTGTTCCGTAGATGTCTGTACAACTTGGCTGCCAATGTTAAAAGAAGAACTTCACAAACTTAACATTGTATAGAAACTGAAAAACTGTTAACTATATCAACAGTTCTATGTAAATAGTATCTATGGATATTGAATATAACAAACATTGTTAGAGCTGTGTATTTGTCATACACAGCAAAAAAGATTTTTCAAAAAAGCCTTGAAAAAGGAAACAGATTAGATTTCCGAAACGTCGGCGAAATATTTAATTTCAAGTTTTTATACTTATTTGTGTTGTTTATTTATAAAAAACCAACCTTTAACTGATCCTTTGACGTAAACGTCACAGGCGTAGAGGTTTTTTTACCAGTAACATACTGGTTAATTGTGATATATTTTATAGATTCATAGCACCGCTTAGAAAGAAAACATGCATGTGGCAGGAAGTCCCAAAGATTTGAAGAAGGAAAAAAAACAATAATTATTGTCATAAAGGCATAAATAAATTTTTTATTATTAACTAATTATTTAAGTAGATTCAATTATTTTACTTAATGAACTAACTTTTGGATGTTTTATCCAAACCTATTAAAAAATGTATAAATTTATGTAAATATCTGTGTATTTTGCAAATTTGTTTCAGTAAATAATTTTTTTAAAAATGAGAAGCTGTAAAAATTCAAATTAAATCATTAAATAATTGAAAAATCAGTTAAAAATCATTAACGAAAAGAGCAATTTGACCGTTTACAAACATTTACTATTTTTTTTTATTTATTAAAGGTCTCCTAATTAAATTGGAAACAATAATAAAATGTGCGTAAGACATCAATGCTTTACATAGTTAGTTTTCGGAACTGCTGACATTATTTGGTTATTTGCTATAAATTAAAATGTACCGTTTGCATGCTGGGTCGACATATTTTCCATAAGACTACATGAAAAAGTTTTTTAAATTTTTAACTTTATGAGTTTCCTAATGACTTTGGATTTTTTACAGAAAATTGTGTCATATAAAAATCTGTTAAAAAACTATGTCAGATTTTTTCATTATTTACGTCTAACGCCTCTTAACTTGCATTTAAAATCAATTGCTCTAGGTAGATAAATGTAAAAGTAGAGAATTGTAATTTTCTGAATATCTACAAATTCTTGCAGCTGTATAGTTTTATACATCTTGATTTCAGTTTTGTCGTTTTAAGAACTACAAGCCAAAGATTTGCAAATTATCTCGCTCCAAAATGTTACAGCTTGTTACCTATTTCTATAAGATTGATTAAAAATTTTAAAAAATTTAAGCTTACATGTAAAAACTACATAATAGATCATTACGATGAATTCATGTTAATTCTCAAATCGTAGCTTTAATCCAATGTTCTACAATTCTTCTCGTCTCTTTCATAAGAAAATATAAAAACTAACGTTTACTTAAAGTTTGAGAGTTCTTATCTATTCCTTAAAACAAATCAAATCTATTAGTGCAATTGTTGAGGTCATAGTGCAATATGTATAATTTAGTGTTCGCTAATTATTTTGTAGTGTATTTGCTCATATGAATTGTGAAATTTATTAAGTTAGCTATAGTTAAATTCGTTTTAGTATATGTACATTGTACAGCACAAAATGTTAACTCATTGAGGTACAAAGAAAAAAGCAGAGAAAACAAAACATACTTGCAATCTATTTAAATAGTATTTAATAAATAATAATTTAATTTAATAATTTATAATTACCTATTATTACTTGATCATTTTATGAAAAAAAGCTCTACTACTTTATTCGTATTACTATTTAGTTACTTATGCTACACCACGGAGAGGCCTCTTTGGGGTATGATCAATGAAATCTGACAAAGAAAAAAATAATAGGATGTACTTGCGTGTCCTTAATCTCTCCGCCTTTTAGCTCTTTCACTAAGTTTATCAAATAATTTCCTTGGCCGACCAGTGGTTTTGGAAGTTGATGATTGATTAGGCGTGACCTCTATCAACTTTTTCAATTTACTAAAATTAATTTCCCCATCCAACAAGGAATCATTAGTTTTTGAAAATTTGACCTTAATCTTACAACTTTTTCGCCACCTTTCAGAAATTGATATCCAATTTTTTAAATTTTGTGCATTATTGCCTGTTCTAAAGTTCTTCTACAATGTTATACGCCAAAACGGACATGCAAGTACATCCTATTATGTTTTCCTCTTTGTCAGATTCCATTAACCATATCTCAAAGAGACTTCTCCATGGTATAGCATAAGTAACTAAAAAGTTAAATCATAATTAAAGTAGCAGGTGGTAGCAGCTTTTTTTCATAAAATGAAAAAGTAATAATAGGTAATTATAGTTCTTAAAACGACAAAAGATAAATGAAGATGAATAAAACTATACAGCTGCAAGAACTTGTAGATATTCGGAAAATTACAATTCTCTACTTTTACATCTATTTGAGCAATTGATTTTAAATACAAGTTATATTATTATTATTATTACTATTTCAAGAACAACCTAAAATTATAAAGTAAACCATTTTGCACCAAAAACGGAAAAACCATCCCTTAAGAGCTTACATTTATTTCACTACATTTACTTTACATTTTTTTCGTAGATTCACAAATCTTATTTAAAAAGTTACGTAATTTTAGATAGACATTTAAATACCCTTTCAAATGAGCTATCACATGCACCCTCTTTCTATTTAAAAATTTTAAAGGAATAATTTCATTTTAGAATTAGAAATTGACGTGTTTTAGAATTTTACTCATAAATTGAAATTGATAAAGAATTTCACCTTTACATATGGACCTCACTTAATAAGTTCAATCCCCATCTCCAACACTGGCAAAGTTAGTAAGCAATGAATGCGAGTCTGCATATACCCATTTCCGGAAAGCCTTGAATTTCGAGGTTGTATGGTGCTTTTATATGTTAAACACGTATTATTTTTTTGGCATTACTTCTAGCCAACCACATAAATAATTGGTACTACTATTAACTAAAACACAGTAAACAATGTTAATAGCATGTGGCAACAAATTGACAAAGAAATCTCGCGAATAAATTGACTTGATTTTTTAGCGGCGACAAACTAAATTGTTATTACAACATTTTATATATTTCGTGCAAATATTGTTTTGCAATAAATAAAGTGACAAAAAAATCTCAAGAGCAAATTAAATTGTTTATCGTAGTTATTACACCTATATTGTTATTGTTATATTTTGTTTGAACGTTTTTATTACACTTGTTATCTCTTCTCCATTCAATCTAGATAAATCTATTTTAGTTAATAATATTATGAATGAGTACCCCAATAGTTTTCTATTAGCCTGCTTTAGTTCATAGCTAAAGGTCACATTTATATGTGTGTTCTGGATATAATGGCATCGATTATATATCTAAATAAATTAACATATGAATAAGAGTTAGAGTAGCGACTTTACTCTTGAAAGTTCTTGGAATCTGAAGTTTGAGGTTGAGATTTAACTACTGTATGTCGACTTATAAGGAGTAGTTCAAGATGTTTAATTTTTAATTCTTTTTAAGATATTTGAGATTTAAATATATCTCGACTTATAAATGATCGAGCGCCATCATTAAACTAGTATAATATTAGAACAATTCAACGTACTTACAACATAACGAGAAAAATCAAGTAATTATTTGTCATTTTATAGCCTTCTGTATTGTGCTATACATCTTTCTCGTTATATGTAGATATAGTAAACGAAATACATACCTACCGGGTGGCCACGAGTCAATGTACGCCCCCAATATTTTGGTTGTTTTAGTATTTAAAAATTTGGTTTGTGGTACAAATAAGACAATAATAGACTACTTTTAGACTAACAGGAATGAAAATATCACTTCCGGTTGAACCGGAAGTGACATCAACTTTTTTTCTTAAATGAAATGACTATATTTTTTTGATGGTTTCTCATTAAGCATAAATTTCTTGGTGCAACAGTTTTTTCAGATGTAAAAAATTCCAAAAAATAAGTGAGATACAAACAATTTTTTAATTTTTTCAAAATGGCCTCGTCAGATGAATGCGATGTAAGAAAATTACTAAGTAGGCTATGGAAATTATCAGTAAGGTTGTAGACTTGTATGTAAAGCAGAAAATAGTTGTTTGAGTTACTGATAGGTACCAGTATTTTTAGTTTTTTTTTTTTTTCAAAAAAACGGAATTTCATTTTTATTTCCGTAGGGGTCCTATGGATTGTTTTTTTAATGGAACTGTGCTATTTCTTTTATTAATCAGAAATAAGGATTCATAAACTATAATTGTTTTGCCCTTAATCATTTCTTAACGATATCCTTCGTAATAATAGAAGTATTTTTAAAAAGTAAACACAAATTAAACAAGAAATAATAGGTATAACGTTACAACCATAAATAAATTACCAAGAATAACAAAACTATTTAAAACCTAAATTATAATAAACCATTATAAAAATTGTTCAAACCGTTCACCGTTATGATTAATACACAGAGTAGCGCGACTTATCATTGCACGTCTAACTTTCTGTAATTGTTGAGATGTTATTTGTGCAATTCGTGTCGAACTCTTTCTTCCAGATCTTGCCTTGTGGTTGGAGCAGTCATATAGATTCTATTTTTCAAATGCACCCAAATAAAAAAATCGAGTGGGGTTAAGTCAGGCGACCTTGCAGGCCACCTGACTGGAGCATGGGATCCATGCTCCAACGATCTGGAAATAATTGATTTAAGTAATCCCTAACGATAATAGCATTGTGTGGTCCAGTCCCGTCTTGTTGGAAGTAAACCTCGTCAATATTGGTATTGGGAATTTGATTAATCTGTCGAACTATTATATTTTTTAAATTCTAGATATCTTGGTCCAGTCAGAGTTTCGTTAAAAATTATTGGACCTATGATATGGTCGCCCAGTACGCCTAACCAAACATTGAAGCCAAATCGCTTCTAAAACCGCCCCTGTCTCATAATGTGAGGATTATCAATTGCCCAATATCGAGTATTGTTTCGATTAAATAACCCAAGGTTTGTAAATCTCGATTCATCCGTGAACAAAATGTTTTTGATAAAATTCTCATTTCTTAATTGGCGTAACTGTAACCAATTACTAAAGGGTATTCTTTGTTGATAATCATTCTCATACAAAAATTGATGCAATTGATATTTATAAGAACGATAGCCACGTTTTCTGGCTGATTTTTTGGAAACTGGTAATTCATGTTCAATTTGTCTTATCGAAATGGTTGGGTCAACATGCACTAAAGCTAATACATTAATTTCCGTTTCTTCATCCACAATAAATCTTTCTTCAATTTCTGCATTAGGTTCAGTTCTAAATTGTTGCTCCAACCGGGCGAAATAGTTTCTCGGAGGTTGTCTTCTTTCTGGATATCTCCGTCCATACAGATTTTGTGCTCTAGTTGCATTATGTCTTTCCATAAATAATGATCATGTCAACTTTTTCATCTCTTGAATAATTTTCAGCCATTTTATATTAATTTTTTTGTTTATAACAACTTTAATACACTTGCTTCAGAAAATTAGTGAGTAAGTCAAGACTAATTCAATTGGTGCGAATGTCCGTCATTTTCATGGCTATCTGCAATTTTTGATTTAAATGTAGATAGGTACCTTATTAAAATGATTTGTTGGCGTTCACTTTTTAAAAATACTTCTGTTATTACGAAGGGTATCTTTAAGAAATGATTAATGGCGAAAAAATTATAGTTTATGAATCATTATTTCTGATTAATAAAAGAAATAGCACAGTTCCATTAAAAAAAAATTCCGTAGGATCCCCACGGAAATGAAAATGAAATTCCATTTTTTTGAAAAAAAAAAAACTAAAAATACTGGTACCTATCACTAATTCAAACAACTGTTTTCTTCTTTACAGACAAGTCTACAACCTTACTAATAATTTCCATAGCCTACTTAGTAATTTTCTTACATTGCATTGATCTGACGCGGCCATTTTGAAAAAATTAAAAAATTGTTCGTATCAGTCTTATTTTTTGGAATTTTTTACATCTGAAAAAACTGCTGCACTTAGAAATTTATGGTTAATGAGAAAGCGTCCAAAAAATATAGTCATTCCATTTAAGAAAAAAAAATGTCACTTCCGGTTCAACCGGAAATTTTTAAATACAAAAACAACCCAAATATTGGGGGCGTACATTGTCTCTTGGCCGCCCGGTATAGCGACACGAAGTGCAAAAAGAGCGGCGGTGTCCTTTGTCGGTCGCTTTGTCGGCTTCAACTGCCTTATCGGCATGCTTTTCGATGGCCTCACTATATCTCTTACGTCTACTACAAATTTTTTTTAATTATTTACGAAAAACATTCTCAAAGTAAGTACTACTTTTTCAGTGGTAATATCGCAATTTTCTAATCGTTATAACTTAGGAAATGTCCATTTTCATGAGAAATTGTATACTTTTTTCTTATAATTTAATTATATATGAGATCCATTAGGTTTTTTTGTCCACCCCTCTAAAAGGATTGGGAACCACCAAATAAGAAGTCGACATTGGGAGTTCTTTAACATTTATTTTAGTCTAAAAACAAAACATTACAGAAGAACTCATGAAATGTTATCAACCAATGACATCTAAATAAAATTTCAAAGTGTCAAAATTTAACATTTTAATTTTCTAGTTTTATTACAGAATATCAAAAAATCCTGTAAGAAATACGTTGAGATAATATTTTTTTCACTCATAATTCTCCAATTCACTACAGTCGCTCGATAATGTTTACGATTCCTGAAAAAAACACAAACGTTTTGCAACCTATTGCATATAACAGTGGCTCCTTTTTCGTTTTTCGCATGAGCAAACATTTTTTGACATAAGTGTCATTAGCTTCCAATAGCCCTTGCCATAAAAATATTCTGTATGAACATATTTTACAGAAAATGTGTGTTCGCTTTAATTATCTCCATTCCTAAGAGCCAAAGTAAGGAGGAAGCATCGACTTCAGTTAATTTGACATGTTTTAAAAGAAAAATAGGTGACTTACCATATTAAATGCATCGTGAAAAGGAATGCCCCGGGTACAACCAAATCGTCTGATCCTACGCTCCATCTCCTCCTGAACACTATTAATCCTGGCATTCTAGACGTTATAATTCTTCTTTTGTTCTAAAAAGAGCACGCTTAATCACTTTATTTAGACACATTTTACTAACTTGGACTATGCAAATCATTTTTTAACATTTTCAACACGTATTTTCTAACAGTCATTGTTTTTTTTTAATAAGTGTCAGTTTTAGCTTTGGGGTTCGGACGCAAGCTTAAGTACGTAAGCATTTTTGTCCCTGGTGATATTTAGGTTTACCTCCTTTTTATGTCCCTCCCTGAAACAAAAAAAACATTTGTTAATTGAATAGTATAACACAATTATACATTAATAAAAATACTGTTACACATTTACGAATATTAGAGCATTTCATACAGGGTCGGATTTACATAAGTGCACTTGGGGCACGTACCCAGGCCCCCCACGTAATTGGGGCTCCTAAATGTATAAAAATGGTGAAAAAATTTGAGGAATAAAAAATTACAAATTAAAAGACGCAGACGAAAACGCAAGAAGAAGTGAATTAAACAATCAAAAAAATTAAACAGTGCCATCGAAATATCAGAAATTTCTTAAAGATTACTTCATTTTTACAAAAATGATCTGGATAATTTAAAAATGAAATTGTTCCAATTCCAAAAATGTTGTGATGAGTTATTAATATTTGATACTAAAGAAAATATTAGTCGAGAATAAGCAATGTTCTCATTAATAATGGGAAAATATGTTAGAGAGTCTTTTCTAAATGCAGAAATGGTTTTGCGAATATATTTGACTTTGATCATTACAAATTGCACTGTGGAAAGATAATTTTCGAAGTTAGAAGATATAAAAAGTTTCTTTAGGAACTAGTATGTCTCAAGATCGTTTAAATTATTTAAGTATTATGAGCATTAACCATGATATCATTCGGTAAATAAGGATGAAATCATAAACCGTTTTATCGAAAAAAAAAAGCTATAGAAGTTTTTATGTAGATAGACTGTTCTTTTTGGAAAAAGGTAGTTTTTGAAAAACACGTGATTCAAAGAAACCGAAAACTAAAGATGTAAAGTCAAAATAGAGTAAGCGGAGAAAGAGTGAGATAAAATAATTATGATACAGAAAGGTTAGTAAAAAGTAAATGCTAAAAGTTATATATCAATGTTGATTTTGTTGCAATATGGTTTAATTCATATAGTTTAACGTAAGTTGCGAATTTTATAATTTGCAATTAAATATCTATGAATAAATAATTATCTAGTAAAAGAAAAATAATAAAAAACAAAGAATAGATATTAGAAATAACCAATGTAATGTCAAAGACAGGAAATTTGAAGCATTTGCTTCGCACTCCGAGTGTCATGCCTTATACCAAAAAAGACTTCTAAATTATAAAAAGATAATTTTGTTGATGATGTAAAATTATAACAAAATTAACATTTTCAAAAACTTATTAAAGATTTTTTAATTCGTTACATATTTACAGCCTACACATGACCCCTAAACATAAAGGGTCAAAGCTTGATTGGGTTTAATGTTTACACATTGATATTTTAATTCTGTTAAAATAGGCCGTTTTACAAGGGGCTCCCACATGAAAGTGCAGGGGCCCCTCAAATGTAAATCCGACCCTGATTTCATACATGAATAATACAGTACAATATTCTTCAAACATCGCTACCAGCTGTTTGAATATCCCTCATTCAGAGGATTTGAAAATTTATATAGGGATATACTGTACTCAGGATTGCATTTTTTCCCAGGAAAACAATTAATTACATTTGTAGGTTCATAAATTTTAAATGTATTGCTTGATGAACAGGTTAGGTATATAAGAGCACCATTTCACAATTTATGAGGAGCGTACTCGGACGCATTTGTGAGAATGCTTGCCCTTTAATAAGCGTAACCAAACCTTATAATCCAGTCAGTAAAGACAAAAAAAAGTGCAAAACCTCGGAAGATCGATTTTCATGAAGTAAACGGCATTCCATTCGTAATTGATAGTATTACAAAGTCTACGTGGGCAGAAGGTGTGCTGTTGATTTTAAGCAACAAATAGTCCAAATTAGTCAAGAAATCGCTGTTTTATTGAAAACTTCCCACAGCTACGAGTCCTCTAAAAGTGAAGCATTTGGGTTGTCTAAACATGATTTTCCTTCCCCGCAGTTTTAAAAAAGGGTGAAAACCTAAAAAAAGGCGCAAAAATCTATATACGTATACATCTCTTTCGCGCCCTATGGCGGCGAATTTGTAGGAAATTTTATGGTGTACAACATTGCTCTCCTGATATTTTCCACCAAAATACATAGTCTTTCCTCATAATAAAAATAAGGCGAAAAAGCGCTATAATTCATATATCTGTATATATTTCTCAAAAACCGCTCTTTTTATACCTCCGGGGGGAGAATATTATGTTTAGACAACCCACATGCTTCACTTTTTACAAATCTCATAGCTGTGGCAAAATTTCTTTAATTTTTCCTGTTAAAGGGACTAAAACTAGCAACGAATCAGCAACAAAAGTGAATGAGATACAATTTTGAGAAATGGCTTTTAGGGGGTCTTGGAAGTCGGATATTTGATATATAAAGTTGAAAATTCATAAAAAATTGTTATAAGAAATTTAGCAACAAATCAGCAACAATTTAATTACAAATTAACAACAAGAATGGACACATTTTTACCTGGAGAAGAAAAAAGTGTATCAAATAACTGAGCAACAAAAATAACTTAAGATTTGTATTTTATTTTAAAAAATATATAAGTTTGAGGTCCCGGGTTCAATTTCTGCACACACCGAACTTTTTTTTAATATTCTGTAACGACTGTATTAGCGTCGAAGACAAAGAATGGTGGGCGGGGGGGTGTTCAATTTCATGCGGGATTATTTGTTGCGGATTGGGGACTTTAGTGCTGATCGGCTGCTGCTGACCTTTGTACATTGTACTTTTACCGATGTTTATTATGTAAATTTTATTATTTAAATGATTTAAAGATCGGTTATTTAACAATTTAAGAATGTCAAGTTATGACGATCAAGTGCGTTATAAAGGGTTAGCACAAAAGAACCAAATGCTAAAGTGTGTTAAGGATTATAGCTGAAAATAAAAACGGATTACTCTCAGTACCTATTTACTATTGAATTGGAGTTTGCTCGAGTTTGAATCGAGTCGAGAAGGAGCTTCTCATAACGTAGAAAAGATGCAAAATCATCTTAGCAGACATTTAAATAAAAAAAAATGCTGATTACAGCATAACATAATAAGTAAATAATAAAGTATTCTTACTTTTCAGTTCAATAAAAGAAATGTATTCATTCATCAAAATATATTATACTATATTCATTTACTATTCTACATATTAATACTCAGGTATTTATATTATTTTTGACAAATTTAAAAAAATATTGAGACGTACCCCCCCTACGCCTATTGTTTTGTTGTTAAATTCTGGTTTGATTAATTACCAGTTAACCTCCCCTCTCCCCTGAATGTCTAATTATTAAATCAATTAAACTAATTTGGCTGTGTGATCGTCTAGTTTAGTGGTAGGACTCAAATTTACGTTTGTGGTTTGTAGTTTATTGTTACCATAGTTCTTTTTCTAGGTTTGATATTACTGTTTCTATTTATTTATTGATTTGATAATTAACTATTTATTATGACATTTAATGATTCGTTCTTTACTCTAAATATTGCTATTAATTTATTTGGCAAAGTTCTAATTATAGTTCTTTATTTAATTGTTCAAATTAAGTACTGAATATTGTTTTGGCACTTGCTTATTTAATTGATAAAATAATTAAGTATTTTTTTATAATACCCTGTATAAAGTTCAAACTCAAAATTATTCTTTTTATTTAATTTACTGAATTATTTATTTTATCCTTTATGTTAACTTTTGTTTAAGTTTATCATATTTTAGTTCTCATTTTTATTCACTATTGTAATGCTCAAGTAAACCTTATGTTTACTTATTTTATTTTAAATATTCGTTTAATTTAAGCCCAAGTAAATCTTATATTTACTTGGCTAGTTTTTCTGGTAATAATGCACTTTATTTTCTATTTCTAGTAAAAGGTAAAGTAATTAAAAACAAGGAACGTTTTTATACGTATAATCAGACAATTGTCAGATAACATCAATTACAAAAATATTGTGGTGGCAATGGCCAGAAAATAGTTGCTTACATATAAATCCAAAATGTGAACAATCACAAATTTATATTACAGCAACAGATTTCGTTGGGACAAACAGTCACGTATAAGTTTAACGAATGGTCAATCAAACAACTCCAATAATCACTAAAAATAATAATGATTATAACGAGAATACTCGTTCAAAACTGAAGTGAAAGAATGTTGAATTCGGAACATGTAAAGTTCATACTTGGGTGGCGAAAGCTCGCAATAGTTTATTTAATTGAATGCACGGTAAGTTGAAATCTCAAGTAATTGCCTATTCAAACATAGTTTGACGTTGCGAAGCGTAGAATGATGGGATCTGATCAATAAACTTGATTCAGAACCAGCCAATTGGCTACCAATAGGTCTTTGTGTTGCGAAGATTGTAATTGTTCAAACAATTGAATGAACAAGCAATTTGTATCAATTTCAACTCGCCCATGACATAAATATGTCATCGTGAATGAATACAAGGCAAAACACCCAGTACAAAGTTTAACATGTAATAATATTTAACATGATTATTATGTCAAACTAGCAGGGGGCAAATCACAGGCCTTATCAGTGGATGGCCCACAAAAGTCCAGTGACCTCATCCCTACAAGTAGGACATAAATAAACCGGCAGGTCCGAACAGCTGTAAAACCCTTCGGAGAATCAAATATTGCAGAAGTTCATTGACCACACGACAAAACAGAACGCAACAGAAATTGTTTACCAACAAAAATCTGCCGCTGTTGGGAAGTAAATATTTTAAAAGTTATTGTTTTAAATAAGACATAATTTAACATAGCCTGAAATTCAACAAACTGCTAATTATGCTACAAATAAAATTTAATATTATAGAAAATTTCTAAATAATAAAATTCTAACTAGTCAAAGTGCCACAGTAAAAAGACCCCCTCGCGATTCCGAGTATCCGAAATATAGAATCAGTTAGTCAATTGTTTAAAGCTAAAATGAATCAAAATAGTACCGGCTTGATATTATTAAGTTCACGTAACTACATGTAAATACCGAAAAACCGAAATAATCATATTGATTTACCTGGTAATTGATAGACCGCTAAATGACCAGTGTCATTAGGGATGTTATCACGCGGCTCGCTCATGTCCAGCGAGTCGTAGCTGGACGGCGGTATGTTATTAGCTCTGGACATCGTCCCCTTGAGTCGTACTAATCTGATAACTGACTCCAGCAATACAATAATAGTACGGCTTTGTAGCAAGTTGCTTGACCAGCGGTCAGCAGCGGTCAATTCGTAGTGCGAGGATTAATTATCCCACTCAGACTCAAAGAGACTGAGGATTAATTATCACTCTGCTTATTGAAGTTTGCTGTTAAAGTAAGGACAATGCTTCGGAATCGGCTTGACCAGTGGATGGCGGTCAACTAGAGTAATGATAATTATCAGACTCGAATTCGAGGATTAATTATCATTCAGAATAGTGGTCTATCTCCCAAAGAAGTGACCCGTGTACGTCGGTGGTCAGCTAGTATATTGATAATTATCAGACTCGTATTCGAGGATTAATTATCATTCGTAGTAGCGGTCTCAAAGGAGTGACCCCTGTACAAACTTCTCGCGAGCATTTATACCCGAAAGAGCGATGACGTTACACACAAAACTGCGTAATTTTGGTACTATTCTCACGGGAATCTAGCCCAGCTGTGCGTATGCCTTATCTTAGTTTATTTTAACATCTTAAAATTTTAAGTGATATGCGCCTCTTCGAACTGGCCTTTACACTAAGTTTTGTACGTTTTAGGAAGACTTAAAGAATTTTAAAAACTATACAAATCGGACAAATTCTAAAACATTTATGTTCTAGCATGAAAATTGGGGTTAAATTTGGATTAATAGAAGCGGAAATAAAATTTTAAATTAATACACAGGGTGTGGTTTTCTTCAATATAATACCTCTTTTAATAAATTAATGGAAAAATATATTATACATATATTAAATAAAATCGGAATGAAAATTTGTAAATCTTCTACTTTCTTTTATGATACTGCATTTAAAATAAACTCAAAGTATTTTCAAATATCCACGAAAAGTATTAGAAATAGTGCGACATTGCCACGTCTACTACTCATGTCCTCATTCAATAATTTCAATAATTTTCGGGTAGCAGCCATTACGATATTAGACGGTGAATCATCTCGATATTTATACACGTGCTTCGTCAGGAGTTAATTTAAGTTTGCCTCGTTTTTGAGATCGTTCTTAAATAAGGATTAGTCGTAAAAGGGAAAATAGTGTCACATCGATTTATTTCACATGGCGTCCATAAACGCAATGTTAAATGTCAAAAACTGCGAATTTTGAGCTAATGAATCTCGGAAACGGTACGGTAAATGGAGTTCATATTTTACCAGAATGTTTATTGATATGTGAATTAACTTTGCTGAAAAGTTTCACGACTTTCTTAAATAACGTAAATTGCGATATAACTACCTTAATCAGTTTTATCCGAAAGAATTCTGAGCGAGAAACCGTGAAACAGTGGACTATTAGCAATTGTAAATAATCACTCGGTTGCTCCATGTGTTGCTGACTAGAGATGGGCCGTTGCTTCCGTACTCTTATTTTATACGTGTACGTACCGTCGAGCTACTCAATACTAAAATAACTGGTTGTTCATAACCAACGATGAAGAAGGTTGGCCGCTTAGGTTTAGTGAAAATGATTCCGTGGAATGAACTGAACAATCCGTTTTTTAGGAATTTAATGCAAAATTGCGTGCTTGGGAAATATGAAAACATTAGCTCTCCTGCGGAATCGACAACAAGGACAAACTATTTATCGTGGTTGCATACAATGGTGTATTGGACATTTACAAGAACTCTAACTGATTAGCCAATATCATTTTTCCACCATGAAAGTATAGTTTAGGTACCCTAAGTCTTGTATTGTGTATATTCCGCCTAGTTCTAGCATCATCACGTTGACAAGATGTAATTTTATCATTTTTACACATAAGATATGTAAATTCAAAGCAAAAACATTCTTATAAACCAATCTGAGTCCGCTCCTCATAACTTGTAAAATTGCGCTCTGATATGCGAACCCTAATGATGCACTAAAATTATAAATAAACGATTTTTTTTTAGATCAGACTCAAATAATAATTTGAAGTAGCAAATAAGTGGTTTATTATATATCTGATCTATGTATGTCTTAGTCTGTAAGTTATTCGAATATTCGTGTATAGGTACTGCTAAGAACAAGGCGCCTAATATGGTAACGCAAGTGTTTTTATAATCTACATAAATTTTATAAAAATTGAGATATATAAAAATTGAATAGCGAGCAAGCAAATGTTGCCCATTTCTATACAAATGTTTTCTTAATATTTAAGTCATATGTTTCCTGTCATGGATAGCAAATAAAGTAATTCTAAAATGAATTGATCAAAAAACTCTTAGGCCCACTGTCCATGTATCGTCGCATCATCGTCGCGTACTCGGCAAAAATACGATTGGTGTACGCTTGCGTGTCGCAGGCAATGTATAAGCATTGGTATCTGTCCATGAAGCGGCATCGGCGCGTTTTCGTTGAAGCACGTTATCGTCTCGTCTCCTTGCGTACTCATTTGCAGTCGTTATAAGCGTATGCTGCATAGTTGATATTATGTCTGCATCAGAGTTTGAGCAAGAAGTGGAAAAGCACCCGTGTTTGTTTAATCATAAATTGAATGTGTGACCCTACAATTTTTATTAGGTTTTGATAGATATTTTTACTCATTCTGTACAACATGTGAAATACATAATCATCTTCAGATAATACTCTGGCAGTGATCAAAAGCCGACAGTTAATATTCCTTTCAATATATGCGTGTAACCAATATTTTTTTCTTCTTCGTAGGTTTCTAATATAGTTATACAAAACATATACATCCTCTTCGTCGCTTGACATCTTGTTAACCGAATATAAACGCATCGCAATCCTTACGATTCTTAGACAGATCTCAAGCGTAAGCGTATCGTCACTTCATGTACGCTACGCTGATGCATCTATGCCGCGACGACTCGTGGACAGTGTGCCTTACTATTCGCCTATGGTCTTCTCCAACAAAGAAGCAAAGCAGACTACACTTGTTTGTCACAAAATCCAACTTAGCACTGCTAGTAAAACTGGTATTTAAATATTCTGTTTAATTCCATTCTAGGAACTACAGAACCAAAAATTTTATTTACGTCTCCATCCACTAACAAAACGCAACCGCAAACCACGGTCATTTATCAGGAATCAAAACTTTTTGCCGTAATCTTATAATCAACTAAAGTTTATTTTATTTTAATATACTCGGAAAATGTAAAGAATCTTATATAAGCATATTTTTTTAAGCATTTGATTGACTGATTGATTAATTAGCCAGCGTACGGTAGGCATTGCTGCCACTTCCGGATATCCAATATTGATATTTTTATATACCGCTGAACCAGGTAGGTATGCCGAATTGGATATGGGACATGCTTGTTGCCAGCAGCGAAAGCCACATGACGCATGGTTTTGGAATATAGGATGGGAAGTGTGGGTGTTTGTGGGATGCTTTTCTTAAGTTTCCATCTATCATCATCTCGATATTGTCTATAATTGTTTATTTGTGGCATATTCAGATTTTCTTACTTTTTATTGGGTATTTTGCCACTGAAAAATATTTAAAAATTTTAATGAAAAAACCTCTGCGCCAAACGGATCAGACAGAGGTTGGTTCTTGAGTACTTGACTGTTTCAAAAAGTCTCACACCTAAAAATATATAAACTAGAACAATGTTATAAACTAAAAACTGAAAATCAAAGCTATAGGTAGTTAACGTTTCGGAAGAGAATCTACTTCCGTTCTCAAAACTTTTTTGGCTGTCAACCATGACAGTTCTTTGTTTATGTATTTCCATAGTCACGTGAGACATTAAATTATATTTATCTTATTTTTACTTACTTCGTCTCTAAGGATGGGCAACCAACTAGTACAAAAATCTATTGAATAATTAGAAACGCATCTATCCTCGTTTAATAAAATAATCTTCTAAAAAAATCTTCGCCGAGTCCCATTTAATTCTATGATTATTATCCCACGCGTGTTCACAAATTTTGGATTTTTCAAATTCTCCCCTTCTAGCGTCATTTCTATGTTCACCAAGCCTTACGTTGAAAGGTCTAGATGATTCACCTACGTAATGTTTTCCGCACTCACACGGAACACTATAAATACAATTTTTTGAACTTTGAACAATATTTGAAGGTTTGGTTCTTGATATATGCTATGCGGCCTTATAGTAAAGAATGTTTAAGTATTTTTTTGAATCAGATTAACGAAAAAGAACCTTCAATTAAATTTACAATAGAAATAGAGAATAATAATGAATTACCTATTTTAATTAAAAAATTAGATAACACATACCAAACCAGTGTGTATAGAAAACAAACACACTCAAACAGATACTTAAATTTCAATTCAAATCAACATATTAGTGTTAAGAAAGGTGTTGTTAAGTGTTTGTACGACAGGGCCAAAATATTTCTTCAAATGATGTAGTATTAAGGAACGAAAAACAATTTATAAAAATTGTCTTATTAAATAATCAATATCCTGAGAGTTTTGTTGATAGTCAGTTATTGAACATTGGTAGTAGAGAGAATATACTATCACAACCTGAGGTATTTAGGTCAATGGCAGTAATTCCATATATACATGGTTTATCGGATAAATTACGAAAAATTGGGAACAGGTTTTCCGTACGAACGGTTTTTCAAACGGGCTCCACGCTAAGATCGGTTTTATCAAGAACCAAACCTCCAAATATTGTTCAAAGTTCAAAAAATTGTATTTATAGTGTTCCGTGTGAGTGCGGAAAACATTACGTAGGTGAATCATCTAGACCTTTCAACGTAAGGCTTGGTGAACATAGAAATTACGCTAGAAGGGGAGAATTTGAAAAATCCAAAATTTGTGAACACGCGTGGGATAATAATCATAGAATTAAATGGGACTCGGCGAAGATTTTGGAAAAAGAGAGCAACGGAACTAAAAGAAAACTTAAAGAATCCGCGATTATTTTATTAAACGAGGATAGATGCGTTTCTAATTATTCAATAGATTTTTGTACTAGTTGGTTGCCCATCCTTAGAGACGAAGTAAGTAAAAATAGGATAAATAAAATTTAATGTCTCACGTGACTATGGAAATACATAAACAAAGAACTGTCATGGTTGACGGCCAAAAAAGTTTTGAGAACGGAAGTAGATTCTCTTCCGAAACGTTAACTACCTATAGCTTTGATTTTCAGTTTTTAGTTTATAACATTGTTCTAGTTTATATATTTTTAGGTGTGAGACTTTTTGAAACAGTCAAGTACTCAAGAACCAACCTCTGTCTGATCCGTTTGGCGCAGAGGTTTTTTCATTAAAATTTTTTAATATTTTTCAGTGGCAAAATACCCAATAAAAAGTAAGAATATCATCATCTCCTTGTTTCTTTTTCTTTTTCTGAGTCTTCTGTTTCTGAATCTAACAATGTGTATCCTGGATATTTTTACATTGTATCCCTTCTTTTGAGTTCTTTGTTCTGTTGTAGGGAGATATTTCAGATGTCATTATTTGCTGTTTTTTTTTTTCGTCATTTAGCGAGCTTCCATTTTCATCTGACCGTGTGTGGGGTAAGATGTTTTCCTTGAAGTTCTTATCCTTATATACTTGGTATATGTTGTTATTTTTCTGCGGTCTTCATCTACTTTAGTTGTTTGCATTTATTGTGTGTTCGTGGGTGATTTCTTCCGCATCGGCGTTTTCCTCGTCTCTATTTTTATTTCTACTCATTGGTAACCAGTTAAGTTCTCCGCTGTTAATTGTTTTCCATTTCCTCCAGTATTTCTTTCTATAGTAGGAAAATGTTCCAAGTGTTATTTGGTGTTGTGTTGTATCCTTTACGTACTTCCAATTTCTTTGTCTCTAGTTTTCCATGCAGTATTTTTTGTGCAGGCGTACGTGAAATGAGAAATTCAATTTCACAGCCGTTATCCTTAGTAACGACCGAAAAACTAAATGTCACTTTCATAATTGACATTTCTCAAATATGACAAAAAAAAATTGTTATTATTTATTAAACAGAATTAGGAATGAGTAAGTCGCTGTAACAGTTTTCGTACTGCCATGCTGTTTAGATTTTTCAGGTATTAAATCAGTGCCGAATTTACAATACTTTTTAGCTCTGGTAGTCCAGTCATAAAGTAAAAAATACGCGAGGATTAAACATCACAAAACCACAAAAATCAGTTCTGCGGGTGCCGCGCAACCCCCGAAAAAAGACACCCCTTCGGTGAAAAAAGCCTTATTTTACTGATAACTCGTTAACCGTTGAAAATATAAAAAATTGCATCACAAAAAGAAAGCTTGTAATTTTCTTGTCTATGTCATGGTTTTCGAAAAAATCGATATTGACAAAAATTTCAAATTTTGTATTTTTAATGCACGCGAATTTTCGTTTATTTGAAACTTTTTGCGCGCGGCCTATAGAAAAAATTGAATTGCTCGAAAACCAAACAAGCTAGGGAAAAAAATCAAAATGGGTTTTAATGGGGATATAAAATACTCTCGTGTTGCCATTTGAGGGCTATTGATATTTATTATTATATAAAAATAACAATATAATATTTATTACCTCTTGATTTTTTGTGCATATAACTATTCACAGGCCCATAAACAATAACTGACTATAATATAAATTATCAATGCAGTACCTTTTAGTCCAAGGTAGTACCTACTTCAGTGCAGAAAAAGTTAAAAATAAGAATATTCACATTTACAAATTTAGCAACATGTTAAAGTAAGCCAAAAGAAAATCCAAAAAGGCTGAATATTAAATTTTTTGTTGATATTTTTTTAATACAATTTTTTAACTATCAAATGATTAGAAACAATAGTTATATGACACATAAACTCAAAAAAAAATTGAGCTAAATTTTCAAGATGTTTGGGTCTTTTTTTTGTTTTTAGGAAACAATAAAAAATTGGCTAGAATTTGTCTAACTTCAATATTATATTTGAAAATTTGTAAATGTGAATATTTTTATTCCTAACTTTTTCTGCACCTTAAACTAAAAGATAATGCATTTACCTATAACTTATATTAATGTCAGTTATTTTATTGGGCCTGTGAATGGTTAAAAGTGCAAAAAATCAAGAGTTAACTAAATTATATTGTTATTTTTATATACTAATAGATATCAACAGCCATCAAAAATGGAAACACAAAAGAGTATTTTACATCCCCTTTAAAACCCATTTTGATTTTTCTTCCTAGCATGGTTGGTTTTCGATTCAATTCAATTTTTTTCTATAGGTCACGCGCCAAAAATTTCAAATAAACGGAAATTCGTGCGGATTGAAAATATAAATTTTGTAATTTTTTTCAATATCGATGTTCTCGAAAACCGTGTCATACACAACAAAATTACAAGAGGACTATTTTTAAGCAATTAGCCAAGCTTTCCGTTTTATGTTGAGTATTTTTTTTATATCTTCAACGGTTAACGAGTTATCAGTAAAATAAGGCAATTCATCAATACGTAATTTCAAAATTTTTAAGAGATGATCAAATTGCATTATCTAAATTCGATGCCATTTTTGGACAAAAAAACCCAAGACATTCTTGTCAATCATTTTTTATTATTTTCACCAAAATTATCTCGACGATTTACTAATATTGAGCACTGAACTTCAGTTAAACGAAAACGTCATACCTTTTAAACATCAAAATTTTACTACTCTATTGTACATTGTAACAGTTGAATTTGACTCACCATTTAAAATCTGCTAATTTTTTTCTTTAGGCAGTTGAACTAAGATTTACGACACTTGTAAACAAAAACCTACGCCTTTCTGCTGATCCAAATATTTACATAAGTCAATACATGCGTATTTACTTTCCGTTTGCAAAGTAGACTTAGAAGTGTTAATGATATTTTTAAATAGCTCTGAGATAATGCAGTTGAAATTAAAACGTGCTTCCTACTCGCACAACGTCAAAGGAATGAATCACATCAGAGATGCCAATGTTTGGCGGTTCCGCGATTCCACATGTCGGCATAATGATGTTTTTACATAAATACAAGTTTGGTTTATTGACCTTTGGACCATAATATGATTATAAATTTATAAGATTGCGAATACTCATGTGATTAATATTTCGCTCGGATAGATGATCATATCATATCTGCTTCCATTTTAAATAAATACTAACATTTGATGAGCATGTTATCAAAATATGTGAAAATTCATATTTTTCGCTAAAAATGAGGGACACATTGTCCTCTCTTAAAACTGTCTGTGACTGCTCAAAAAATCCGGGTCTTATTACATCATATAACATGCTTAAGAAAAATATAAACAGAAAATTTTGTCTACTAAGAAAACTCAATATGATGAATTTGTTGCACAATCTGATAATAAGGTTCGTGGCAGCTGGCGTTTGTTTAATTTTGAAAGAAATAAACCACAATCTAATACAGTTGACCATGGAACTGAAGCCATCGACTTTAATGATTTTTTTACTATCGCCGAAAAAATTATTACTAGTAATACCACTACCAGTAATACTTCTAATACTTCTCAAAGCAGGGAAGTTGAGTATATGGACGGTGTGATACTCCGAGTTTAACCTTTTTTATTCATCCAATTACAGAGAGCAGTCATTTAGGCTCTAGAAAAATTGAAAAACTCGCGCTGTACATACATCTATGGCATATATAGTAAAATTATCAAAGGAACTGCAGATATAATTATTCATCCTTTAACATTTCGATAATAGAGAACTACTGCCACATATCCATCATCCCCATCTGGATCCCCATTATCTCCAAGATTTTTGAAATTATATTAAAAATGCGGCTTGTGCATTTTTTCGAATCTAATAACGTACTAAACTGTTGCCAGTTTGGATTCAGAAGTAAATGTAGCACATCCCAAGCAATTTTCAAGGTAGCGAGCGACATAGTGGTTTTGAGAGTGGCGAACTAGTATCAATTACATTATCTGACCTTTCAAGGGCTTTTGACTGTGTTTCGCACGATATTTTGTTAAACAAGTTATACTGTGATGGAGTTAGGGGTTTATCTCAAACATTCTACAGATCATATTTATCGAATAGAAAACAAACCGTATGTACAAAAAATATTTTTCTGATTTTAGGCCAGTCATACACGGAGTACCCCAAGGTTCAGTTTTGGGATCACAGTTGTTTATTATATATCTCAATGACTTATTCTATAACATGTTCCCTAATACCTGTGTTGCATTTACTGATGATACAACCATAATAAATTCAAGTCCAGACATGAATGATCTCATGCTAAAAAGTGCTATCACATTTTTTATTACTACTCTTAGAAGACATGTAACTTCTTAATCAAGATCAATTAGAACCCATTTCCATATACCTAACAGTTTCCATCCTTCCATCGTCGTCAGCTTGATCACTCTACTATACGTACCTCTTACTATCACTGGATAGTAAGTAGTAGGTACTATTTATAATTAGATAAATAGACATATTTTACCCAGTACTGTCACTGATAGTACGTGTGAATATTAATTTGGCATATTAAAACACCCCAGGGGCGGAAGACAACCCCCAAACAAAAGATATTCGTTAAAGTCAAAATTTCATTTAAGGTCACCCAATTATCTACCGGTTGTGTCCCTGACAACGACAATAATTGTACAATTCAGAAATTTTAACTAAGGAAGGTTTAAAGTAAGTAAGTTCTAAATTTTTATCTGTTCTCTACATTAAAATTGTTTTTTCAATACTCTACTTAACTAAAATCCAATCAAATTGGCTTATCATATTTATTTTATTTATTTATTTATTTATTTTTACATACGCTATCCAATAGGTCGAGAGACCCAATTACTGGATAGGACAAAAAAGATTACAAAAAAAAAAAAAGGGAAAAGAGTAATATACAATTAGAAACAAAGATGTGCATAAATGTACAAGCAGATCGATTAAGTAGGTAAAATATTAAAATAATTATAAGAACATTTCAGGAACATAAAGTACAATTGTTACAGTAATGAACAATAATGAGTTAATTATTATTAAAGATGCATAATTTTAGAGAGGCAACGTTGCAGTTGAAAATATCTACGCGGCCGTGTATATCATTGTACGCAGTACACATACCTTGAAGTGGTGAAAATTTTTTTATGTTTGTCCTGGGCGTGTTTAGTTTAAACAAATCTGTTTGACGTGAAGCAATTCTGTGAGCATGAAAAGGAAGCATATTAAGTATATAAGTGCTGTCGGTGATATTATGTATCAATCTATAAAGAAAAATTAGATAAGAGACTTTACGGCGATCTTCTAATGATACTAATGAGAACCTCGATAATAATTCAGATTGGGGAGTACCAATAGGCGGGTATGTTCCATCAACTTTAAATGTGGAATACTTCAAAAACCTGCGTTGAATATTTTCTAAGTTATCTATATGTGTCTTATAATATGGTGACCAAATAAATGACGCATATTCCAAATTAGATCTCACAATAGAAAAATACAATAGTTTGAGACCGGAGGCGTTATTGAAGTTAAAAGTATTCCTAATAAGAAATCCAAGAGATTTATAGGATTTTTTGACAACTTGATTAATATGATGGGTAAATGACAGCTTTTCATCAAACACTACACCTAAATCAGTAAATGTTTCAGGTCTAGAGAGTACGTTATTTTCTAGCGCATAATCATATTTTATGATATTCTGTTTAGTTGTTACTGATAGAACATTACATTTTGACGAGTTGAGGAATAATTTGTTTCTTATACACCACTCATTAATTTTGTCTACATTGTGTTGCAAAATCAAACAGTCGTCGATGCTCGAAATTCTACAGAATAATTTCAGATCATCAGCATATAGAAGACAGTTCAGGGTGATATCAGTAACAATGTCGTTAATAAACATAATGAACAAAAGTGGACCTAAATTAGATCCCTGTGGGACGCCTGAGGTTGGTAAAACCTCGGCAGATCTATGGCCACAGAATAAGACAAATTGGGTTCTATTGTTTAGGTAAGATGAAAAATAGTTAATGAGGTCATTTGAGAATCCGAAAACGTGTAATTTTTGCAAAAGAATACTATGGTTAAGTCTGTCAAAAGCTTTAGAAAAATCTGTATAGATTATGTCAACTTGACTACCATCATCAATTGCATCAGATAAATACTCAGTTAAACAGAATAAGTTGGTAACTGTAGATCGGCCTTTAAAGAAGCCGTGCTGGAATTCAGATATTTGATGTTTAACATGGCAAAATATATGTTCATACAATAATATTTCGAGGACTTTAGCAAAGTTATTCAAAATTACGATGGGCCGGTAATTAGTTATTAAAGTTCTATCACCTTTCTTAAAGACGGGTATGATTTTGGACTGTTTCCAACATTGTGGAAATGTTGAAGTATGAAGAGATAGATTGAAAAGTATACATAATGGTTTGGCAAATACTGCTGCACAGTCACGAACTACGAAAGATGGAATATTATCAGGACCACTGGTTAGTTTTGGCTTTAACATCTTTAGTGCCTTGAAAACCTCATCTTCTGTAAGATTACGAATATTTAGGCATGAGTTATTAAGAAGGTCATTATGTTCGTTATCGACATTGCATTGTTCTACAGTAGAATAAGATTGTTGAAAATATTCAGCAAATGAGTTACTAATTATATTAGGATCGGAAATGATATCATCGTTATACTTGAAATTTTTTGGCAGATTTGACGTATTTCTTTTGAAATTAATATATCGCCAGAATTCAGAAGGATTCTGTGCAATATTTTCTTGTACATATTCGCTGTAATTTTTGTGTGCAGTCTCCATATCGGATTTTATTTTACGCCCTAAATGTTTAAACTTTCGGAGATGTTCTTCATTATCGCTAGATTTATATAACCGCCATACTTTGTGCTTTTCTTTTATATTCTTTATAATTTCACTGTTAAACCAAGGAGGGTAACTACGTTTAGGTATATGTTTCATGGGAACACAGATGCTTAATATGGGTTTTAATATTTCATAGAATTTCTCACAAGCTGAGTGAACATCGGAGAATTCGGTTAATAGGTTCCAATCAACATCAGAGAACATTTGATATAACATGGGAAAATTTGCTTTTCTGAAGTTGTAAGTATAAGATATATAGTTTTTGTAGCGATTATTTCCAATACTACGAACATTATAATAAATAAGAAGAGCGGGATGATGAAGGTCCTCTCCAAGAAGAATATCAGGGGCTTGTACTACCTTACAGCTCCTGTTAGATAAAACAAGATCAAGTAACTTGCAAGCAATCGGCGTTTATCTGTCACAATTGTTATGTAATACTTGCAAGCTCCTAGTATCTGATATATACTATTATATTAATAGTGAAAAGCAGTAAATAATTGAAATGTGGGTGAATTATTGTGTTGTATATAGTTAAATTTGATCATTGTGTTAAGGTGGCCATTCCCTAGAAAGAGACTTCCGATAGGGAAATATTTATTATTTTTGCTCATAACTTTTTTTTCTTAGTACGTATATTTAAAAAAAATATAAGAGTACCTAAGTAGAACTATAACATGACTATAACTATGAATTTTCACTCAATAATTTCAATGGTTTGCAAAATAGCTCGATTTAAAACTGCGAAATAGGAAGATTAACACTATTTTCAAATTTAAATCGAGCTATTTTGCAAACCACTAAAATTATTGAGCGAAAATTCATAGTAATAGTCTTTTTATGGTTCTACTTAGGTACTCTTATAGTTTTTTTAAATATACGTACTAAGAACAAAAAGTTATAGCTAAAAATAGTAAATATTTCCCTATCGGATGTCTCTTTCTAGGGAATGGCCACCTTAAATCAGATATTCTTTGACAGATCTTGTCGTCAGTTTTCTTACATAAATAAACGACATGTCTTGAAATTTTTAAATCCCAATGGGATACTCTTAGCAGTTTTTTGTAAATAATATTAGTTTTAGACATTTTTTTGTTTACTTAATTACAAAATATTAAAAAAAATTTAATAACTTTTTTATTTTATTCGAAAACAATAGGGTTCTTCCTCTAGCTAACCCTAACTTACTGTCCAAACTTCAGTACAATCGGACTTTTCGTTCGTAAGTTACAACAAACGTGTCGGGCGGGCAGGCGGACGGATAGACAGACGGACGGATTTTTTAAAATTGTTCCGAATTCGATCACAAACACAGTGATATGATTTTTTTTTCTATGAGCAATACTACCGGTTTCAGAAATGTGCCGATCGAATGCAATATACTCTTCGTTCTGTGTACAATAATTCCCAAGAACTTGGGTTCGCTTACAAAATCAACTTTTGTTCTCTTACTCTACAGACAATTTGAACTATTTGCATATTTTTGGCAATTGGCTTTAATTTCAAGAACTATACTTTTACTTTTTACATTATTAAGTTTTAATGTATTTGCACATCACCATCTATATCACCATCTATATATAAACATAAGTTACATAAAACATATGTCATACCAAGGATGTTCATGATATCTGTGGTTCCAACATTATTTTTCCTAGACACAGAGATGTATCATCCGGCAAACAAGTTTAATAAATTTTAATTCTTCCGTACATAATTTATATCATTCACATATATATGAAAAAGTGCGGCCCCAGCACACAACCCTGTGGTACCCCATATTAACGAACCTATTGTTTTTAGCAGATATCTTATTGTTTATTCAAGTTTTACACCACGCGTTTCCTAAATAATGTTCAGTCCATGCAAACTATTTTTGTCAGTTCATAGTCACCTAACTTCTTAACAGGCCTTCTTCGATATGTCTGTCAAGTAAGGAAATAAACCGAATTTCGTTTCAGGTACAAACTAGAGATACTTAATTTATCTTACGACGGAAACGATTATACATGTTTACTTCTTTCTTTGCTTGTTACGGAACTGATACAGTATTAATACCAGCTGTAATAACTTTAGTACTGGGCTATAATATATTATTTTATTTTTATCACCACCATAACTTTAGATTATTTTTAATAGTGTACCAAATTGGTCTTAAAACAGAGCAATATATTTAAAATGATAACGTTTAAAAAGTATCTATCTTTTAGATGTAATAAAAGTACATGTACATATTTAATCTAAAAACTATATTTAGTTTTGCTTATAAAACTTGTATGGTTCACGACATATTACCATTAAACGGACTGAAAGTTTATTATAAACCATATAAATGACAATGTAAGGAGAGTCAAGTATTCCCTTATACCTTCTCTTGTTGCTCGAACTAAACCGTTAAGATAAAGCAGAGAAGCAGCAATAGGCCACATAGGCAGTTTTATGTTGCATTTTCAACAGTAAGTTTCCCGAAGTAACTTTTATTAGTCATTTCGTATTTAATCACACGGAAACGTAGAGAAGTCTTAATACTAGCTTATACCAAATAAACGCCATATTACTGTTTTATGAAATCCATGACGTCACCACCAATCATAACGCGTTTTGCATATCCGTTCAATTATACTTTATGTTGTTTATTTGTTGAAATATTGATACCTAGGCGATAGGTTGTTTAAATAATGAGAGTTGCTTTAACATAACAAGTTCTTCATTTTAATCATATCAAAAAAGTAAATTTACATATAGGTACTGGGTACGTTACAGATCACAGAGAAATGATCATAATCATTACAATTCTCGAATTCAATGTCTATAGAATTTCAGCGCTTCTACAAGAATGATGGGATAGAGAATTAACATGCAGGTCTCGAGAAAGCTTAATCTGCGTGGAAAAAGGTCAAAGAATATACATTCTTCTTTCAACTGTGTCCAATAGAATAGAATAGTTTTAATTTTGTTTAGAAATTGTTTCACCTAGGTACCATTGAACAAAAAATACACATCACAGATGATATTTACGATACTTATCACGAAAAAATATACATAGGTACACACTGCTTATCTTTCAATACAAATATTTTGATGCAGATGTTGCAGTCAGGTGTGGTAGTATAAAATAAACTATAGTTTTTATAAGCCCAAACAGAATTTAATTTTGTCTTATAAAGATTGCATATCTAATCTTGTAAATTTTATCGCTTTGGAGTGCAGCCTGCCTCACACAATGAAGTCTATCTATGGTGTGATAAGCAGCTTGTGCCCAACCTTCTGAATCTTATGAATTCCTGTTACCAAAAAATATACGGTACAAATATTTCTTGTTATTAATTAATCCTGTTCGTCTCCTTCACGTACCCACATGTGGAGATATGTAAAATTTTCACACATTTACGCATTTACCGAATCTTATAATCCCCATACCATATTGTTGAAATAATTGTTCATATTTTAAAGATTTGGCTGGCCACATTGCACTTATGTGCCAACTTTTCTATAACTAATATTTTTCACAAAAATATCGCGTACCTGGTGAGTTACATTTTATCTATTGAAACATTTTAAAACGCCCAAGAAAATTTTGGTTGAATGATCTGCATATTTTTTTCGTATTTTTCAAGATGCTTGCAAAAATTTGAATGTATGGCAAAGTCACTCAATTGTTCTCAAAAGCAGTGATTTTCAAACACGTGTAGCAAAAATCTAAACGGTAGAATATGTGACCTTTTGGCTGTAATAGTATACTTAAAGAAACTTGTTAACATTGGAATGTTAATGTTCGCGTATAGGACAAAAATTACGAGTTTTTCCAAGGCCGTCGACATAAAAGTATCAAGGTTAGATGATGTAATACTGAGCGAGCGCCTGTTACTATGTGGGAAGCAATGCGATGTAGTCGGTCAGCGCCGATCGATATTGTACCGCCTGTTCAACTAATTCTTCCGTGCTATAGCGCTGTTTGTCAACTCCTAGGCACGCGGAATTTTTATTTTGTAACGATTAATTAAATTTTTCACAAATACAGGTTTGATTCGACGGCAGAAATAACGTTTTCTTCCTTTCTGTGAATTTTTTTCACACTTTAGAAATGATGTTCTTTTTTGACATTAACATTTTCTTTTTTTTTCCATAATTTTTACCAAATGCAAGTCGTTGTAATTAAGTTTCTTTTGTCAGAGCTCAATTTAAAGGAAGAATTTACAATTTTGATTTTCATAAGAAAGTACTTTGCTTGGCCAATTTTTACCGCAGAAGGTTGTACTAGGAACCTAATTTTAGGAAATTGGAATTATCTTTCAACCATGCAACGAACTATTCTTTTAGACTCTTAGTTTTGGGCGAATCCCCCCAAAACGCGGTTTGAAATTTTAGAAAGTGATGAAAATAACACTAACCTTAAAAAATCATATCTGACTTTCCAGGTAGTTTCATAAGTTTCAAGTTCAAATTATATTACATTGAATACTCTAAATATTAGATCACACTGATGATTTTAACAGTAACATTTTCCTCAAGTCTGTGGTTACGCAATCTGGTTTATGATAATGTTTATTTTAGGATATTATTATCAACCTTCCTTCCTACAAATCGCAGTTGTAACCAACATTTTTTAGTACCTTCTTATGACCAATTTTCTTAATCAGTGTGTATCATTCTTTAATGAGTCATTAGTTAGTGTTAAATTCGCTTTTAGATACACAAGGAGAGAAATCATTTTTTTAAATTTTATGTTGCTGCATTTTGTTAAACAATCGAACGTATTAGTATATGAATGTTTTCATATACACACTTGATTGTGCAGTAAAACAAAATTGACTAATTCTAGAATACTACTATAACTATAGAAGATACACAGGGAATTACACCAATTACTTTATTGAAAATAATAATCATTCGCTTAATATACATATAATAAAACAATATGAGAAAGATTTGCAAGAAACGCCAGGCAAAACGGTATAGCAGTACTTGACAGACTTCTTTTTTTCGTTTTCTTTGCCTTGTTCTAATATTAACTTGAATGAGTATTTTTTATAAAAATTTGATTATGTATAAATAGTGGAGTAAAACTAAAATTTCTAGCGAATTGTCTTACTATAGTAATTTTTTTGCTGTTTCTTCGCAGTTTTTCTTAAATATCTCATATCGCAAAAAAAAGAGACAAGAATTATTCAAAATGAAATTGCGAAGAAAACTAGATTTGTCCGAAACTTTTTGATCAATATGCCAAGTCGTAAAACATAAAGACATATTACGGAAGCCATTTTGTAACAATTGATGACAACTTGAACAATAATGTACATATTCTGATCAAACTTTAGAACAGTATACTCCTTGTGGTGATAAACCATCAAGCCAAGTTTCAAGTTAAAATGTTTACAATAACTTCTATAAAACAATTGCACAGTCGAAAATCGAATCGTCGATTGTTTGCGGGCATCAAGTCGTATTTCAATTTTTTTTATTTCAGATTATAGTTATTTCTATGTTCTTTATGGTGGCATAAACACAAATATATTTTAAATGTTTTAAGACCAATTTTATTTTCAATACCTTTATTTTCCTTTTTTAAAGAAATGAGATTTACTCAAGAATATTTTACTCAAAAATAAAAATTATTGGCATATCTTAAAAGTACATAAAAAACGAGCTATTAAAAAAAGTTGTTTTATCTCCGGCAATTGGTACCCTAGATATGACATTTAATTACATTACGACCATTTATAAGCAAGCAATTTAAAATTTATTTTCGTTTATACCATCACAAAGTACATAGGAACAACTAGAATCTGAAATACAAATTTTTGAAATACGACTTGATGGCCACAAACAGTCAACGATTCGTTTTTCGACTTTGCAATTGTTTTTTTGGAGTTGTTGCAAACATTTTAACTTGAAACTTGGCTTGATGGTCCACAAGGGGCATACTGTTCTAACGTTTCGTTAGAATATGTGCGTTATTGTTCAAGTTATCATCAATTCTTTCAAAGTGGCCTCCCTAAAATGTCTTCATGTTTTAGGACTTGGCATATTGAATAAGTTTCGTGTAAAAAATATTAATGAAATCTTTGTATTCTTTCGATAACTTGAATTCTGGTTATGCTAGCAAATTAAAATCCTAAAATGAATTTGTATAATTTTTTATTTGAATATTCTGTTTAATGAGAATTTTCAAATAAGAAATTATACAAATTCATTTTAGTATTTAAAGAATTCAGGTTATCGAAAGAATGCAAAGATTTCATTAATATTTTTACACATAGCTTTTCATTTAGTTCCCATAGACAGTTGATTATGTATGATTGTCCGATCCATATATTTTTTTTTATTTTTGTTTCGGATGCACGTGTTTAATAACGGACGGATGCGAATTAAATGCTCTTGGCAATAGAAAATAACTACTGCGCTGTCCTATGGTTTTGAACATTTTCGGGGCAGGCAAGATGTCGAAGTTTCTTAGTTGGTAATTACAATTATTATTAGAGCAAGAGTGTAAAAATATATCTGTTGAATATTCATAACCTCGGCTTCCTTATATAACTCGTCACTAGGGTAAGTTGGTTCCTTTTTAAAAAAACAGTTTTAATACTTATCCATTTTTGGACAATTTCCAAGTCTGTTATAGAGCTTTCCCAAGCTACAACGCCATATTGTAATTGAGATTCCATAAATGTGTAGTATACCATTTTTAGTTGTTTAACGCTTAATACAGGGTGTCCCAGAATTGAGTTTCCGGACGAGAACCTGTGATTTCTGAGTGCATATTGGGCCCATATAACCCAAATTACCTTAATCCAAAAATGTATCCCTGAGGATGTGCATCCTCTTAAAGTCAGGCAGAAAAAAAAATCAATAATTTTAGTTATATCGAAGATGAAATTTTCGAATTTTGATGGGAACTGTATCTCTATAAATACTCTGTAAACTTGATAATAACCAGATATCTTTTGTTTCTCAAACGCGACAGGTTTCCTGTTTCACAAGCACCTATGACCTACAGAGAAAAACGGTAATTCTTGATTTTTGGACGATATCACACAAAATTTTAGAAGTATTAATTTGGGTACTGAAACAGGTGGACATCATGTGGAGCATTTGTTATTAATGTATTTTTTTAAATAAACTACTTTTTTGTTACCACATCATTTTGTTCCAGAATTATAAATTAAATGTTAAATACAGATAGAGGAAAAAATGATAATTTCTTGTATTTTGCTTGATATTACAAACATTTTTAAGAGTACCTTTCTTGCACCCCTTTCAATGATCTGTAAGAATGTTTAAGTATTCCGTAATTTTACAGGGTGATTAAAAAATTAATACCAATTGTGAAAAATAATTGAGAAACAAAAATATTTGGTTCTTACCAAGTTCACATAGACTACTTATAGAGGTACAGCTCCAATCAAATTTTGAAAATTTTAACTTCAATATAACGGACACTATTGGAAAATTTTTTTTTTCTATCTCACTTTAAGAGAACGTACTTCCTCGGGGATGCATTTTTGGACTAAGGTTAGTTGAGTTATGTGCCTAATATGAACTCAGGAATCACAGGTTGCCGTCCGGGAACTCAATTATGGGACACCCTGTATGTTTAGAAAATATTAAAAATAATAAATTATAGACCTCAATTTTTTTACCAGCTGTTTTATATGCGCGCCCCATCGTAAATGCTGATCGATCAGTATTTCCAGATATTTTATGTTGGGTGCTGACTTTTTTACTAGGTTATTTTCTATTTCAATCTGCGTTTAAGATGGGTTTCCAGATTTATTGGAAGAGAAGGCTAAGGAAACGGTTTTACTCACATTTAACGTTAAAAGGTGACGGTCCAACCCTGATTTTGGTTTTTTGAAATCATTTTCCGCGCGAGTTTTTATTCTTTTCTAATTACCATCTTCGTACAAAATACTAGTATTGTCTGCAAATCCGATTATTTAGTAATGTTTATACTGAAGAAATTATTGATATGCAAGATAAAGAGCAGCGGCCCTAGTACGGTTCCTCAACCCCAAAGGTAACCAATCTAGGTTGGCTCAATATATCGTCTAATTTTACATATTGATAGCTGCCTGAATCAATGTTAGAGTCACATCTCTGATTTCTATGTCCTCTAGTATTTTTAGTAGCATATCGTGGCAGTCAATATCAAAGGCTTTCGCTAAGTCTAAAAATATACATAGCGAAGGCTTTCCTTTATCCGTAGTTTTATATATGCATTCTGGCAGTGTGTCAATTGCATCACTTGTTGATTTGCCAGGCTGGAAACCATACTGTTTTTATGTTGTGTTTTTTATAAATCCGTCTATCTTTTTGAGGAGCATCTCGAAGATTTTTGAAAAGTTTGATATCGCCCTATAGTTTAGTGGTTCTAGTTTATCACCTCTCTTGTAAATGGGAACAATAATTGATTCTCAACATGCTTGCTGTCTATTTCGAATAATAAAAAAGTTTGCCGCTTGCTGCACTTACCCCTGCGAATTCTCACGTTTTATCGACATAGGCATTCATATTCTGTACACTTATTAAAAGACTTCCATATTATCACATTTAGTAACAAATATGTAGTGATAACATAATAAATATTTAAAGCTAATTCAAAGCTCCGTTTTTGAAGTCCGCTAGAGCAAGTTAAAAGAAAAATTGGTTTCTTATTTTTATTGCAATACTACCATTTATTATTTATCCGACAGGTAGGTGTCGAAAACGAAAGAGATGGTTTGCGAAAACGATGTTAAATTCGAATCAATCTAAAAATGGTACCATTTTTAAGAGTAGAATCTTCCCTTTTCAAAAAGCTATAATTGATATCGATTCCTTGCAGAATTAAACCGCTAAAAAATACTTTTAGAGTGGAGCACAGTTTAAGCTGACTTGTGCCATGGCCGCTAAAACGTCTGAACTAAGATTTTATTTGATGTAAAAGAAATGCCAGTAGTTCTCAAACAGTTCTCTCCTCTAACAACAATGATGTCGCTAAATAATTATCAAAAGTTCCATCCATTTTTAAATGTTTATCATAATATCGTTTTGTATTAGCCCAAATTAACTCTATAGCTAAATTGACAGTAGTAAGGTGGCAAATGAATAACTTCATGTCCATTCTCGCGCAGATGTTCGTCAACAAAGTACATTGGTACCTTCTTATTGTTCCGAGCAAGATTTAACAAGTCCACTTTCAAAGCTTTGGATGGAAAAGGAATATTAATTTCAGTTAACCATTCTGCAATTTTATGCTTTTTCCATTGACGAGTAGCTTATTTATTTAATTGTTGGGTGTGATATGAAGCATTATCCATTACAATTAAACTTGGTTCTTCAAGATTTGGTAGTAATTGACGTTGTATCCATTATTCAAAATTGTCACAATTCACGTTATGATAATCCATACTTTTATTGGTAGTAGAAAAAAATTAAGCTTGCTCCCGGAATAAAGCCATCTGATGTTTCAGCGTGCAAAATAATAAACCGTTTTCCTACAGTTATTTTTTTTTTGTTTGACGCTTATTATTATTTTATATCTAAATCCACAAACTTTTAATAGTTTTAAAAGACTTGCTTTACTTAAGTTTATATTTATGATTTATTCTTCAGTGTTTCCTTCGACGTAACTAGTGTAAAATGGGTTTTCGATTCATAAAAATTACAAATTACACCCATTAACCTCATTTTAACACCTTAACACCTTCACATACAACCAAGTTTTTGGTTTCTTTCTAATTCGTTTTTTTGCCAAGGATACATTATTCATTTTTTGTGCTTAATTCTGCCAACTGTACTCAGTCTTATGTTTAAAGCTGCAGCAACTCTTTTTTATTGGTTAAAATATAGATAAACCACATCCATATCATCAGGTGATAAGAACGAGACGTTAAAAATGCTCCAGAAGCCCAGCCCGGCTTTCTTTGGCATACCGCGTCACCACAGAATTGTGGGTTCAATTAGGTATTTATTTAACAAGAAATAAATACAAAATTTCTATTCTATATAATGTATAATAAATAAAAAATAATGGCCGTAGATATTCGTGTGACAATCGAATAAATAATCAAGCCGCACTAAACGTAAGAAAGACGATTTTATTAGAGATAAACACGCGCTAGTAGTAATAAAAGACACATTTTTGGGGAAAATAAAGTTTTAACAAAACTCGCGAGTTTAATAAAATAAAAATTTTTGAAGGAAAATTGTTAACTTTTAATGGAATTTTAATCAAATAAAAAAGTAATAGTGAGGATCGAACTCGCAACCACCTCATTTAAATTTATTACTGCTCGAGTATCTTGCCAATTGAGCTACGCGATCCCTATGTTCAATCTATTCTAACACGTGTAATATGTACGTACTAGAAAATTGTAAGACTTAGTGGTTTGACATTGTTCGCTTGACGAATGAATATCTACTATTTATCACTAAAAATAGCTTAAATATTTCATATTTAGAGTGGTGTTAGTTTACGGAAATAAATGATATTCGTCGTCAAATCACATAGTTTGAAAATCACTGAGCTTATGACTATGTTTCTCACTCCTCAGTGCTCATTTCATATTTCTGTCTCAAAGTAAGTGGGAAAGAATTTTGATAGACATACATTGATAATGTCTTTAGGCTATTGCTTTAAGTTTGTTTGCAAGAGATAGTGAAAACGTATGCACAATATTAATTCATACATCGGTCATTTTAAACTAGACCCGACTCTATGAGCAAGAACTGATGTGCTGAGCGAGAATAAAGCAGACACCCTGCGGGTTGTGCAATATGTGAAACTGGCCGGATCCAAAAGTACGCATGGTGTTTAGGTAATGGGAGAAGGCTTTTCATTTCGTGAGTCAAAAAATTTCATTGGCATCGTCGTTTTTTTACCCACAGTCTGAGTGAAAAATTAGTTTTCTTAAAATACTGGAAAATCTATCGATCATAGAGGAAAGTGAAGAATGAGTGATTTGTGTGCAATTACATTATTAAATTCGCTCCAGCGGTAAAAAAGTTATTGCACAAACCTACAATCTACCAGTCATTTTAATTATTAACATAACTTTTTAATTTGTTGCTAAAATTTTATAAAACTTTCTTAAATAAGCGTGTTTACACTGCTTTATAAATGTGCAAAAGATGGGTGCTGTCGGTGCAATAGTTTTTGCATAATCCTATTTGTTTATCCCAGCGAAGGAAAAAATGGACAACTTTGACCTCCCTCGAAGCTCCCAATATTCAACTAAAATTGATTCACAAAACATTTTTGTAATATTCAAGATCTACCTAACAAGTATAAAAACAAGTAAAACATATTCCTGGAAAATTTTAAAGTGTTATTGAATAGAATATTTTTCCTTTTAACCTATAATCTGAAAATCTTGTTCTATTCAAGCTACAGAACGAGATGATTAGTGATGTGTGTATATCGTTAAAAATAACTCATAACAAGTGAGATCTAGTGGGCTTAGGCAAGGAAATGTTTTTTTAATGAAACTGTTGCTTTCTTATCCTATCACGCTGTTCGACATCTCAATTTCCATTATTTTATAAGAAAGTAAGAGTTTTGAAAGATGACGATACCAAACATAATGAGCCTTAAGAAGATTTGTTTTTTTATACATAATGTAAGTAAAAATTATTTGTCGTCGAGTCTTCTTTGCGACACACTATGGATTTCTTGGCCAAAATTCAATTTTCCAATTTTCAGAAATAACCTCTTTGTACCCTAATGTCGATAGTGAACACCCCACTAGACGAGGTTTCAGTTATCGAGCGTAAGCCGTTGTATAAATGACAAGTGGAAAAAAGTGTGTTATTGCCGTGTTTGTCAATATTTTTGTGTGTCGTATTTTTTTATTTTCCTTCAGATATGTAGTATTTATAAATTTAATAGAAAATTCCCAAGTCTTTCATTAGCGATTATAGTTTATGAATTTTATTATCGTGAAATTTAAATACAAAGATTTGAATTGACTTATAAAAAATTGGCGGCGTTTGGCCGTGGTAAATTTTACGCCAATGTAATCAGTCCTTATCAGTGTTTATTGTTCCGTATAGTTTACCCGCAACTATTTGCAACTTTTGATAAATTACTATATTTTGTAGAAGTATGCATCGTTTCAAGAACGAAGACTTGTAGAAATATGGTTACAAGGAAGTGGCAAAGATGAAAAATTCTCGGCAATTTGGGACTATGTAAAAAATACGATAGGAGACAATATTGATTCATCTAATGAGCAGAGACTACGGGAAAAATTACGTCGTTTGTGTCGGAATATCGATGAACGGTGGACTCAAGCTTCTCGGCGCAAAGATTATTTTAAAAACAAAAATGCTACTTAGCTAAAAGGACATTTCGTTTTTGAAATAGACGAGCCAACGCCATCATCTTCTTCTGGTCGGCCGAGTCTATCATTCTCCGAAAAATCATCCAGATCACAAAGAAGGGAAGCTGCGCAATTATCACATGAAAAGAAAGACGAAACATCTTCAATTGTACAAGCTGCGAGTATGGCTGCACGTCAACAAGGAAAACACGATATAGCAGCAGTTTTGAAAGAAGTAAACAAAAGTCCAACCCGACTAGCTAAAATTAGAAAAATCCTTTTTTCTCCAGAAAACAGTTTTGAATTACTGAGCCGAAGAAGCAAGCGTTGGAACGGATTTTAGATTCCAATTTAAGTAAGCAACAGTATTTATATATTCGACGTGGAGCTATTTCAAGAAATTGTAAACTGTACCCCGACTACAGTTTGGAAGGCTGAACAAAAATGTAGGACAACTGGGATCAAGATTTCCGATATTGTGGCAGATGTACCGTTAAGCAATTTACTGGAATATACGACAAAAAGAATAGTACTTTTGCAAGAAAAGCCAATTATACAGTACATGGAATCATTACAGCTTACTGAAATTAATGCGGCATCGGTGGAAGTTCAGGTCATTCAACATATAAACAAAGATTCACCATTCTGGTACCCATTTTGATGCATCTTTGTTTGCAACTACAGTAATGCCTCTTCGCTTGCAGTCACACGAAACTATTTTGTGGAATAATCGAACTCCGCAATCTGTGAGATTTTGCAGGCCTGTTAAATTGGAGTACGTCAAAGAGTCAGAGGAGAATATATTAAAAGAAAAGCAAACTATCGATCTGCAAATTGAGAATCTTAAGGAACTGAAAATTTCTTTACTAAATGACAGAGCAATTAATATAAAGTTTAATATTTTCATGACCTTAATTGACGGCAAAGTATTGAATACTCTGACCGGAACAAAGTTCCGATATGTGGTGCCACACCCCGTGATTTTTTGCGAATTGAGAATTTCAAAACGACAAACTTATTTGATCCAAAACCAAATACTTTGCAGTTTGGAATAAGTCCATTACATTGTTGGATTCGATTTTTTTAGTGTATCTCCTCCACATCTATCGATATGATATACGTGAATGGCAAGTCCGAGGCCAGAAAAATAAAGAAATGTTTGCCAAAAGTAAAAAAATTATACAAGAACGATTTTTAGAAAAATTTCATTTACATGTGGACAAATCAAAAGCCGGGTTTGATAGTACAAACGACAGTAATACTGCTCGTCGAACATTTAATGACGCTAAAAAATTTTCTGAAATTACCCATGTTGATGAAGACCTCATTACAAAATTTGAAGTCATTTTAATTTGCCTGTCCTGTAACCACCAAATCGATGCACCAAAATGTGAAGAATATTACTACGCAACAGCCAGACTATACATGACGAAATATTCCTGGTACCCAATGCCTGCAACTGTGCATAAAGTTCTAGCACACAGTAAACATATTGAAAATACTGTATTGCCAGTAGGGTCTTTAGAAGAAGAAGGATCTGAAGTTAGAAATAAATTGTACAAACATGACCAACCATTTCACGCTAGGAAAACTAGTAGGCAAAATAACATGGGAAACATTTTCAACAGAGCTATGGATACATCAGATTCTATCACTTCAAGTATTAGTTTACAAAAACGCATAAACCGGCAACGTAGACTACAACTTCCTTTTGAAGTAGTTAGTATGCTGCTGGAACCGAAATTTGAAACTTTACAATCTGTAGAGAGCAGCGAGGTCGATGATGTCGAGGATGATGTAGAGAACGCCCTAGAAGATATATTGCCTATTGACCAATTAGATTTATTAGAATTGTAAAACGATATATAATATATAATTTTTTTGTTACGTAAATCATTAAGTCTTTGCTAAACAAGCGTTTGTTATTAAAATTTTTACGTTAAATACCCCTTAATTTATGTCTTTTTGTTATTAACTATCACAGGAAATAGTTAAGCCACTTATTTTTTCGATAATATAATTTAGTTAATTTTGACCAGATAATTTGGGCTCAGACATTAAGAAAAACATGTTTTGGATACTTTACAGGCAACTTTCGTACATTTCATCTAATAATTAATATAAGAAACCACAAAATTACTTATTCATTATGTATACTGTTGATCTAATTCTGGCCAAGCTATTATGCTCATAACGTCAAACAGTGACATCACTCTGAAATTATAGTAATACATTTTTATTTGAAAGACAGCATTGAGGGACTTGCCCCTTACGACTGCCCTTCTGCGAGTCTTAAATAGCCCTACACAGAGAACACTTCATTCCTAACTTTCAAAACGAAGGAATATTTTGTTTATGATGTGGTGTGGCCACACAATCAAGTGTTCTCTATATGCCACTATTTAAGTTACGGGGACGTCGACGTAAAAAATTATTTTTACAATTTCAGTGTAATGTCATTGTTTGAATTTATGAGTATACTATATATACATAGATCAACAGAATAGGTGCGTAATGAATAAGCAAATTGTCTCGTATTAAATATTAGATGGAGTATATGAAAGTTGTCTACAAAATTCCGAAAGGTTGTTTCTATCAATAAAGTTTGCACAGGAATAAAGGATGTTACAGTTATACATCTCGCGTACATATTCAACTGGGTTGCAATCAAGACACAAGAGGTAGCGGTAAATTTTGAGGTGTACTTAGGACGAGCCAGTCCCTATTAATCCAAGCAGTATTGTATATTATATTATTATGTTAGACCCATGGTCCATAGCGCCATGAAAATTGACCACAATGTTATCCATATTGGCATTCTGGTACAAATATGCGTTAAAGTTCCCCTTGTAAATGTACAAATCAGATATGCCTCCGTAACAAATTCCCCTCAACCTTTAACTGAGTCGCTGCTGAAGGGAAGAATCTCTTGAATACATCGGCAATTGCTAAATAGTTTAGGCATTGTCCAGAAACTATAATTCTAGTAAATACACGAGTTAGAAAAGCGTTTACAGTCCCTAAACAACACCTAAAAAAGCGTTCTTTTTCATGTATCTTTAACATAAAAATGTGTAAAGGTTTTACACGTATCAGATAACAGAAATATAAATGTTTAATATTGATAAATGTGAAACGATCAGTTTTAGTTATTGATGTGCTCAAATTTTTTACTATGAAGTAACGTTCGATTAAGGTTTTCAGTTAACGTAAAGTAAATCTGGAAAAAAAAGGTATAAGAAACGTATTTTTCCTACGTTTCTTTGGGGTCTTTTCAACTCACAGTTTTAACGTTTAAAAAAGGGTTTAACATACGTATTTCCAGTGTTTATTTTGGGTCTTTTTGTGTTCCACCTTCAGCATTGGATATTCGGTTAGGTTAGGTTAGCTTTGGAGTAACGTTTGATTAAGGTTTTTAGTTAACGTAAACTAAATCTGGAAAAAAAGGTATAAGAAACATATTTTTCCTACGTTTCTTTGGGGTCTTTTCAACTCACAATTTTAACGTTTAAAAAAGGGTTTAAAATACGTGTTTCCAGTGTTTATTTTGGGTCTTTTTGTGTTCCACCTTCAGCATTGGAAATTCGGTTACTACTGACAATGCAATAATGACCTGAATCGCGAAAATTTTAAAGTGTTGCCATTCCGAATCTCTTCAAAAATAATGCGCTCTTTAGTTTTTGAGAAATTGTAAAGAAAACATTTTTTCCCTTTGTTTTTGGCCTGCATTTTATTATTATTCCTAGATTTATGTGAGTGACATCATAGCTAGGAAGCAGTATACTTCTTCGCTGATATACTGAGCGTTATATATAATTGTTGCACATTTTATGGAATACTCTTCGCAATTTTATCGTAAACAATTTTAGTTTTAGAAATGTTAATTACAAAATTAACTAAATAAATTGGATTTTTCTAAAAAATAATAATATTTTTCCTCCCACTAGCTAACGCTAATCTACTGTCAGTAGAATCGAAGTTTTTTTTCTTAAGTTATCGTACTTACAAAACGTGATGGACGGACGGATAGACAGACGGACAGACATTTTGAAAATTGTTCAGAATATGAAAATGTTTCTCTACGGGCGATATTACCGGCTTTGGAAATGTTCCGATCAAATGCAATATACTCTTTGTTTTGTATTTACGGAGAGTTTAAAAAGAAAACCAAAATTTAGAGTCTGTTAGATAACAAAAGAAGATTTTTGTGGATGTGGAAGTGCTGATAACTGAGAATTGTCACGAACCGCTTTTTAGGGATAATCTTATAATTAATATTGTTTCACAGCAATGTTTACAAGCTAAAAGAGGTATCTACTTCGTACCGTCTATTCCGTGTCTATTTTTATTTTCTCGGTACCAAGTTAACACTTAATTTATTTTATTACTTAGAATTCAGTAGACCAGTTCAGATGTGTTTCTTGTCGTCTGTTTTCTTTTTAATTATGTATGTTCAATGTCCAATATTTAATCACTGCAATGATTCAATAAAAATTTTACAACTAAGTATTCAATAAATTGCTAGTTGTTTTCTAATAATAATTGAATTAGTTTATTAATAGTTAATTATAATATATTTACAAGTTACCAAAGTCTTTTATCTCCATTTTCAAAACCGAACATTTCACAATTACTATCTTTTTCTTACCAAAATCGTACCGAAAATGAGCTTTAGGTGACCGAAACCAATCCTAAACACGTTGATGTCAGTCTCTGTTTCTAAGCTGTCCGACTAGCTGTCTGTAAGTTGATAGGTCGGTATTTGAAGCGCAAGTCGTTAATAAACTCTTTTGTTTAGCTATTTCCAGTTTTCCAATGTATAACCGAATGCATAGTATTAATAAAGAGGAAGAGTGTTAAAAGAGACAACACTTTGAATACCGCTTTTGATCTCACCATCACGGATTTGTTGACCTTGAATAACTGTCCCTTTAACTGAGTATACAACTTTACGTGCGAAGTTCGAAATTCTTTATAAACATGTGCAAAATTATGAGAGTAGTTCTCCTTAGGCACCATAATACCAGACGATATGAAAGATACTTTAAATATTTCCTGGAAAGATAAAACTGCAGTTGAAAACATTGCTGTCATCGGAAAACTTTAAAATGTACATATTGCAGTGCAAAAATGTCGTAATAAGTCGCAATTCAAGAAGACGAAAAACTTCTTAATTTTTTAATAATATTTTTGGATGCTCATTTTTATTTTTATTAGAAAAGTTCCCATTTTTTTACATCATTCGTCATTCATCCAAGATTTTTGATAATTAAAACGTTACTTTTCTAAACTGATTATTATCTCATATACGAAAATACAGTAAGGCCACCAAACTTTTTCAGATGTTTCAAACGTCTAAATAGGACATTTCGAGTTCCAAGTAGGAAAAATGTCATTTCAGTTAATAACTATCCAAGCAGCACAATTAATAGGTACTTTGGACATCAAAACAATAGATTCTATCATGAGAAGTTCAGGTTTTATAAATAAAATGAATAAATGCTCCTAGCCGAATGGAACATTTGTTATGATGTCCTTATTATCGCTTTGTTGTTATTATAACACAGCCCCACAAAAAAGTTTTTGATCCGGATGACTGACCATGATATTCCTATGTATTTTTCGACACCGAATCCGAATCCGAGGTTAAAATATTTGTATACCCCTTAAATTTTCATGTAGACCCAAAAACAGCCCTTCAATAAACTAAAATTATGAATATACAACCTCTGCACCCCTTCTATACCCCTCTGGATGTAGAACTAAGTCATGAAAGCTTCTAGCTTACAAGCTCTTGAGAATACAAAGGAAATATGGAAGACAAACGGGAATCCATTTCTGTAGATTTTTTTTTCACTTCAGCGCGCACTATTATTGTAAGTGGAAAGGAAATTTAGAGAAACATGTTTGATTGAAGATAAAATGGGGTTTAGGTATGAAAGAGACATGAAATACAGGTGATACCATGAGGAATGTAGACTGTAGAGACGCATTTAATGTTGGAGTGAAAAAGAAATCTACAGAGATGGATTCCCGTTTGTCTTCCCTCCCAGAATTAAAAACCCCAAGGTGCATATTTCTGGTTCTAAAACTTTCCCGAACCCTTTTTTGGATTTGGGGGTAATTTTCGCCCCTTGCACAGTGTGGTGAAGGCAACTGAAGGAGATATTCGTTAATGCATTCTGCAGTAAAAACAAGGAACATTTGCTCTCGTAGATCTCCCTCCACTCCTGTAGTCCTCATCCAGCAGGGGGTAGTTTATACCCTTCTGGAGGCTCGGAGCGGCGTTCACCCTCTACCATATTTCTCTAAAGTTTTAGAAGCTACAAATTCTCACACTATAGCGGATGCAGTTAATTCAAGTTGAAGACTGTTGAGATGACAAATATACAGAAAATAAGGACAAGTTCTTATTATTTCTTACCGCGCCTCCAGGGGGCCCATAAATACGGGCCCAAAAATTACTATTGCCCCCTGGAGGTGTGTGGGAGGGGCAGAAAGGTGCAACTTTTATGTATGTCTTTTCTTATGATATCCCGAAGGCCTATGCCAATTTTTTGCGTTTTCCGTCGAGAACTTTCCATTTTATAGGTGCTTTGTGAAATTTTCAATTTTTGCTTAATTCTGAGTCTAAAATGGCCTTGTAACTTTTTTTTGGATCATGGGAAAATTGTAACTTTTTGTACATGGTCTCAAATACTTATAACAAACGCTTTGCCGCAAAGTAGAAGTGGTATCCATTCAGTTGGATCATGGCCAATTTTTAAATTTGCCGCTCTTTTTCATGTACTTGCAAAAAATTGTAACTTTTTTATATCAACTCAGAATTGTACAGACTATCGTATACCGCAGTTGTTAGCAGGTACCTATTCATTCGGTGCAAAAATATTTATTATTCCATGGCCCCGGGCCCAAAATCAAACTACTTTGGGGACTTGTGACCCCCGACCTACGGTGACTAGTATAATATATTCCTCAGTATACCACAATTGTTAGCAGCTATTCAAAATAGTCGATTCTGCACACTGGCTCTTAAACTATTAATGTTTCTTATATAAGGTTATACCTACAAGTTTTAATTATTCTTTTAAAATAAACTTAATAACGACCCCCCAAATCTTATAAAAATTATATAAGCATTAATTATAATAATAATAATAAATAATATACCATTTTAAACTTTACAAATTTGAATTTATACCTACTTATAAACACGTTGTTAATAAATATTTGAAGAGTTGATTTATCAGATTTTATAAATAAAAATATCAAAACCACTAAAACCATCTTATAAAATGTAATCAAACTGTTCCTTGTTTTTCTTCATTGAACATACTCAACATGACATTATGATTCCCTAAAAAACTTCCTTAACCTAATATACCTAATTTATATTTGGTAAGATAAATATACCATATGAAAGCTTATAAATCATAATTCATAAAAAGTGTATCATTATAAATTTGAAATAGGATATTTTGACGGAATTTTGTCGGTATATAATTATTTAACTATATAGGTACGTAAATATCTTCATCAAGAGACATGCATTTTTTCATTTCCAGCATAAATTTAACCGGTCAAATCCAAATAGTAAACGCACCTCAATATTTTTCATTATAATTACCAATTAAGGTAAGTGAAAACACATATCTATACGACAGTGCCATAAGCGAAACAAAGCGTGTGATAAAAGTTTACATGCAAATCACCTTTTAATTAACCCCAAACTTCCAACGACGAAATTATCTACATAGCCAAGAATAGCCCACTAAAAGAACATAAGGTACGAGATCCGCAGGTGATTAGCCTTCGTCCCTGTCACAACACAATGAATTCAAACAGAACACAAAAAATCCCCAGAAGTTTCATTTATAAAAACACAAAAAACCGACTGACATAAGTTGAAATATAATATTTCTATGGTGTAACGAGCATCGACTGTAACACTAACCACGACCATAGCCCACTGAGTGAGTTCCACAGAATATCGCAAGCCTTGGAGAAACGTCATCATGACTTTATCTCGCAACGTGTCAGATAAAGACGGCGATAATATACGGCGTTGAACCGTAGTTCAGGCAGACGTATTGTTTGCGATCGGACAGAGACAGCGTTATGGGATGGGAAAGGGGTGTGAGAGAAAGGGGCGATTGTATCGGCGCCGGTCGTTTTAGGGTGATCTGAACGCAAGCGCCGCGACGCTACGGTCGCTGTGGGCCCGGATCGTTCATTGAAGTAAATAAAATAGACGAACATTTTAATACGGGAGCCTGAAATAGGTTACTGGTCGAATTTGTAGTTGCTTGATTACAGGTGTTAACGTGCCATAATCGATTTCTCGGCCTGCTTTGTTTGTTATGTGCTCTTTGTTGAATTATTTTGGCAATGCGGGGTTGTGAAATGTAATCCACCCGGTTTTAACGAAAAATATATACCAGGTGGAGAAAAATGCATTGTGTTTAAATTAGTAGCAGTCAGTCATGAGGAATTTCATGTACACATGGTTATTTATGGAAAGCAGGAATTATACGTTTCTTGGGATCTGTTCAGTTTAGAAATTTGAAAATGGGCGAAAGGGGGTTTTTTGGATATGGCGAATTAACGAAACTATTTTCATGCATGTGTTATTTCCGCTTACACTGAATGTAGCACCCAACTTTGTTATTTTAAATAGAATACCCTATATTTTATTTCATAAATGGCTTTCTCGTAAAATTTTAATGCTGTTCCTAATAAAACTACAAATATTTCTAGTTTATGAAAACCTGAAAATTATACAGCATCTCAAGAAAATGTCAACTTCTCCCCCTTTACAGCACGTTTATGAGTGGTACAATTTTTTAGATTAACAGTATTTTCGATTTATTTTTTGCGCCTTAAAATTTGCCCTCTTGTGTTTTTTACTTCCCTCGCATACCGAAGAGAAGTATTGTATTCGAGAAAAAAATCACCCACCGAGATTTTTTCGGATTTTCACGTTTCAGATCATGTAGGTTACGAAAATATAGGTTTTTCAATTCCGTCAGTCTGTCTGTCTGTGTCTGTCTGTCTGTCTGTTTTTGCATAAACTAAAAAAACTACTTGACGGAGAACAGTCAAATTAGGTATTTAGCTGACGCTACTGTCAGCGAAGAAGTGGTTAAACTTTCACTGGAAAATATACAGGGTAGACCGTCTAACGGGAATAAATAATGAAAAAAAGTTTTTTTTCCTCAAATTTAAAATTTACACGTTTCATGACATTCTAAACCTATTTCAAAAAAGAAAATTTTTGAATATTTTTTATCAATATTTTTGAAAAAAATTTTACCACTACAATAAAAAACATTTTCCTTTGTTCAAATTTAAAATTTCCACGTTTCATGGCATTCTGAACCTATTTCGGGAAAAAAAAATTGGAACATTTTTTTACCACTTTGGAAAAAAAATTTACCACTAGAATAGATGGTAAATTTGTTTTTTTTGCTCGAATTTAAAATTTTCCAAAAAAAATTTTACCATAGAATAGACGGAAAACAGTTTTTGCTCAAAATTAAAATTTCTACGGTTCATGACATTCTAAACCTATTTCAGAAAAGAAAATTTTTGAATATTTTTTTATCAATATTTTTGAAAAAATTTTTACCACTAAAATAAAAAACATTTTCCTTTATTCAAATTTAAAATTTCCACGTTTCACGGCATTCTGAACCTATTTCGGGAAAAAAAAATTGGAACATTTTTTTACCACTTTGGAAAAAAAATTTACCACTAGAATAGATGGTAAATTTGTTTTTTTTTGCTCAAATTTAAAATTTTCCAAAAAAAATTTTACCATAGAATAGACGGAAAACATTTTTTGCTCAAAATTAAAATTTCTACGGTTCATGACATTCTAAACCTATTTCAGAAAAGAAAATTTTTGAATATTTTTTATCAATATTTTTGAAAAAATTTTTACCACTAAAATAAAAAACATTTTCCTTTGTTCAAATTTAAAATTTCCACGTTTCATGGCATTCTGAACCTATTTCGGGAAAAAAAATTGGAACATTTTTTTACCACTTTGGAAAAAAAATTTACCACTAGAATAGATGGTAAATTTGTTTTTTTTGCTCAAATTTAAAATTTTCCAAAAAAAATTTTACCATAGAATAGACGGAAAACATTTTTTGCTCAAAATTAAAATTTCTACGGTTCATGACATTCTAAACCTATTTCAGAAAAGAAAATTTTTGAATATTTTTTTATCAATATTTTTGAAAAAATTTTTACCACTAAAATAAAAAAACATTTTCCTTTGTTCAAATTTAAAATTTCCACGTTTCATGGCGTTCTGAACCTATTTCGGTAAAAAAAAATTCCAAAATTTTTTTACCATTTTGGAAAAAAAATTACCACTAGAATAGATGGTAAATTTGTTTTTTTTTGCTCAAATTTAAAATTTTCCAACAAATTTTTTACCATAAAATAGATGGAAAATATTTTTAGCTCAAAATTAAAATTTCTGCGGTTCATGACATTCTAAACCTATTTCAGAAAAATAATTTTTTGAATTTTTTTTTTTTTATTGTCTGTTCAAATTTAAAATTTCCACGTTGCATGGCATTCTAAACCTATTTCGGGCAAAAAAATTTGGAACATTTTTTTACCATTTTGGAAAAAAATTTGACCACTAGAATGGATGGAAAATTTTTGTTTGCTAAAATTTCGAATTTTCACGTTTCATGGCATTCTGAACCTAGTTCAAAAGAAACATTTTTTTTGAAAAAATATTTTACCACTACTGTAGAATAGATGGAAAATTTTTCTAGCTCAACATTAAAATTTCTACGTTTCATGACATTCTAAGCCTATTTCAGAAGAAAAAAATTTAGAAATTTCTTTTACTATCATTTTTGAGAACATTTTCACCACTAGAATAGATGGAAATATGTTTTTATTTGCTCAAATTTAAAATTTCCACGTTTCATGGCATTCCTTTTTTTACCACTACTATAGAATTGATGGAAGAATTTTTTCTTGGCTCAAATTTAAAATTTCCACGATTCATGACGTTCTAAGCCTGTTGCAAAAATTTTTGAAAATATAAAAAAATAAAAATTTGCAAATTTTTGCCCACTACAAAATACAAAACAGAAGAAAATTGTGTTTGCTCAAATTTAAAATTTCCACGTTTCGTGACATCTATTTAAAAAAAGATAACAAATTTAATTTAAAAAATTAAAAACATGTTTTAAAAAAATTGTTGAAATATGTTTACCACTACTATAGAATAGATCATGTAAAATTTCCATGACCACTCTGTATATTTTTTGACCAAAAGTTATCAGGTTTTCTTTGTAATAATAGTGTGATAACTATATTCCGATTATTATACTCAATGTCATTTCGTAATTAATAATTTTTTAAAGTGACCACAATGCACAAATAAAGAGGGAAGTTCTGTGTAAATACCTTTACCGATTTTTTTCCGTATTATAGATCTACTAGCATTTTTTCGAAAAAACTCCGAAAATTGACCGCTATTTTGAATTTTTTGAGATTATTTAGAAAAATATGCCTGGACATCAGGTAGAGTCTGAACCAGTAGCCTCACATTAACTATAAATGGTCTGTTACCGAAAAGTTTCCAAGTTTTACTGATATAAGAAAGGTATTTTAGAAAATTTTCCTCATCTGATATACCATTTTTATCAAATAAACGATGTTTTTTCCAATGATTCATCAAAACACCTATAGCAAATGGAACTTATAAAAATACCTTTAAACTGAACGTCATTTTGTCTTTGTACGTTCAATAGTGTTCGAGATGTTTAGATTTTATTATGATTCATAAGGTACATGAGCATCCCAACTATGTTTAGTATAATCTTGAACTCTTCACGTCGTTCTTACCTGGGGAGTTTCCTCGTTCACGTGTACCCTCTGAATGGATTATGTGGACCTGAAGTGCTACTATCGAATTTAAAAACCAACACCTCACTAATGATTACCTAATGTCTTTTCTCGAACCGAAAAAAGATTTTATAACCGAAAAAGTATATGTGCCGTCAACAGCAATTTACACTGGCTTAGTACTAACTGTTGGTATTTAGGGTAGGTTAGTATTTATATATCTAATGGTTTAACTACACCGGAAGGAAGACACTTCCCATTTATAATGATTTAATTTTCGATGTCGTTTCTCTTAGTCTTGATAGTATCTATTCGTTTAACGATAACTTTTAAACGTTTAAATATTATTCCTTTAAATTTATGGCATCCTTACAAAAGCAAAAATTGTTAATAAAACCAAAAGGACATACCTCTAAAGTTGTTTTATCCAAGAAATGCTATGCGAACAATGTTACTTAATTAACCAAATTTTTTCACATGCAGTCTTCTCAGAAACTGCCAATCCTATAAAAATAGTTTCAAATAGAGAAACTACCTCTGTTCTTTTTCTCTGTTTCGTGTCAATATACTTGGTATCTATTTCCAAAGATAAGAAAGTGTCCCCCACTGCAAATTCTCACATTTTGTCAACATGGTCTTAGAAAAAAAATCGTATTTATCTACCTTTATTAAAATTTAACACAATAATATAATACATATTAACACAATTTGTTATAGGGGAGTCAAATTAAATTTTCACTTCGGAAGAGTTCATCGATCGATGATTTTTGTTGCAACGTGTTCAGAAAGGTGTGAAGAACAAAATATTAAATTGCTACCACGAGGAATTGTGCAGATTTTTTTTTATTATTTCATGAATAACTTTTTAAATTAACTGTGTATGAAAAAACTGACAGCACAATTGGAGAGAACAGAAAATTTCACGAAAGAAATACATAAAACATAGTCGTTTGTGGTGCGCGTCGGCCGTCCGCTCACCCTGTAAAACCAATTGAATATTAAAAAGTAACATTTTCTCAAAGTATTACGTGTGATGCAATAATAGTAGTCAATTTAGATTAAAACATCTTGTTACTGTCGTCACAATACTGAAAACCACGTAATTTTTAACGTTTTAATGTTTATTTCATTAAAGACAATAAAATTCAAATAAAACCGAGATGCAGTTTTGAAGACTAATACCTAAGCTTCATCCTCCAAAAGTCGGGATTACCAAAAAGTATATATTTACTTCCACATCCACGTAGTGGATTGGAAGTATAATAATCGTAAAAAAAAAATCAATTTTTTTTTATCTTGAAATAGGTTTAGAATGTCATGAAACGTCGAGATTTTAAATTTGAGCGAAAAAAAAATGTCTGTCTGTCTGTCGGTCTGTCTGTAACTTTTTTTTTATCCGCACGCTTTCTCCGGAACGGTTTAAGATATTGACTTGAAATTTTGTACACGTATATATTTTTTAAATTATTAAACTATGTTCACTCTTGAATTTTCCGGTGTATTCATTGCAACATTAAAAAATCGTCTTCTTAGAAATAAACAAGCATGAAAACTTATAATTATCTCAAAATAAATCATTCGTACTTATAATGCATATATTCAGCTTTAATTTGATATTAGTGATCAAAGTTAAATGCTCATAGCGGAAAAGTGCTTGTTTCGAAAATTGACAAACTTTGAAGACCTGGATTTTGTGCAATAAATTTTTCTAATTTTTTTTATTCAAGGCGTATTTTAGATAATCCCTTTAAATATGCTACGCAAGTATTTATTTTTTCTTTGTCAATAAATTAGTCATATTTCGACGAATTTTATGAAATAATCGAGAATTCATGCAATGCTCCACTTTAAGTGATATATGCAATAAAGTACTCAAGAAATGATTGCAACGCACGTAATACTTCAAGAAGATGTTACTTTTTAATGTCCAATTGGTTTTATATCATTTACTTTTGCCAATCAAAAGTTATAGCCGCACTTATGTACCGCGCTCGCTTCCGCAAGCCTATTCCACCGTGAACGGACGGCCGACCGACGTAGCGAGACTTGGAGCGTTAGTTAACAAATTACCGCTCAACTTAAATTGTTTAATAAAAAATTTTCTGCACAATTTCTCGCGGTGGCCTTTTGATATTTTGTTCTCCGCACCTTTCTCAACACGTTCCAAAAATTATCGATCGAGGAATTTTTCCGAAGTCCTTTTTTGTCTAATAAATATGTTGGTAACACGGTAAAAACATTGAGATCAATTCATCGTTCCAATTTTGAGTTAAAAATAACTGTTTTTTATTTAATATTTAATTATTTATTCAATTTATTTAGACGCCGCAGACGAGAGAAATGGTCCTCGAATTCTCGTGACTAATAAATAATTATTCATACTAATTAAGTTACTCGATAGATCATTCTGAAATTCAATAGAGTTCTATTCTGACAGTAGACCAAATGATTTTAAATAATTCGTAGGATACATTGAGAATTACTATCTGTACAGTATTTCCGTACGTACATACAAACCAACTACTACGTATGGTAGTTTTCAATATCGGTTTTAAAATTTAATACAAGTTCAGCCTAATATAAAAATGGTACTATTCTTTAGAGTAGGTACTACATATGTATGTAAAATTTCAAGGCAATAAATCAAGTGAAAGTGGTTGAAAATTGACGTGCAAGATTTGACTTATATTGGCTGACAAACATGTGAAATGAATAAAAGTTTTAACAACAAAACAAAAGAAGTGCAAATTAAGATGTAAACAGCCTAGAAGCCTAGCATTTCATATAAAATTTATGCATTTTCACCATCAATTATTTTTAAATTCTTGCCGGAGTCGCCGGTGATACAAACGCGACCCCCTTTTTTTTTTCATCTTTTGACTTGTATAGTTCATTCTCTGTGGATTTTATCCTACTGGTATTATCGGTACTACATTATGTATACAAAACTTTACGGCAAGCATCACTAAATTCTACAGAATATGTGTATAGTTTACTGCAGACTTATTGTCGGTATAAAAAGTGTCAGAGTTTTTATCTTTACCGCACTGTCAAAGGCGCCGACACTTTTTATACCGACCAGCTAGATAGGAAGAAATATACTACATTAAATGATTTATACATGTGTTTTTATATAGTTTAAGCATGATGATGCTGTGTTGTAAAAATGGTTGATAACAGGCTTGTTCGTTGAATCTATTTTCTATCTCAGCAACCAAAATTTGATTATTAGCATTTAAGTTTTATTTTTTCTTATTTAATCGCCTTATTTATATTAACGTCCTGGCGGTGCTACTGCTATTAGACAACTCAACCAGGACACGTACACATAAACTACAACACAATAACCATTCCCTGCGATATTGCCATCTACCGCAACTGAGACTCGAACTCAGGAGAGATAACAGCGACTAGACATGTTCTGCTAATCCACAGCGGTCCAGTCCACTACTACAGTCTCGGTAACACATTAAAAACACCGCTAAATATCCATACCCTGGCCAGGATTCGAACCTAGGACTCCGTGGTCGCAAGTCAAACACCTTAGCACTCATGAATTTAGACTTTATTAACCCTTCCCGTCCAGCCTTTCAATTGCCACGGCACTACTACACCGTGGATGGCTGTGTATCTCCGGACCAGATATTGGCTTTGCCTTGTAATTTATATTTATAATAAACTTGAAGATAATGATAAAGACAATGGTTCAGGCTGCAAAATAAAGTTAAAATCAACCAATGAGTCGATCGTTGGAAAGTTAACGTCATGCAAAAATTAATTTTGTTACAAGCTTATGTAAATCGATGCACTCTTATTGGCAACAGAGAACGTGTAAACCCTTTCCTTCTCTAATTTTTTCATGTATTGTGAATGTTTTTATTCTGTATTATGACTGTTTAAATCTGTTTATACTCTAACGCTGTATTGACGGATCCCAAAATATTTCTACTATTTATTTTATGATGTGAATAATAGTGTTTAAATATACATTTTGGTAAAAATAAAGTTCGATAAACAACACTCAGTATTTTTAAATCGTGTTTCGTAACGATATTTTCGTCTTTAAAAGAGTACTACGTGGCTTCAGAAAGTTGTTCTAGTTTTAATTTCAGATGCTTATATTTCTATATTTTATAATGGTGCCTTACATCAAAGACAAAGCTTTAACCATTTTCATCTACAAGGTGTTCCAAAATCACCAGAGGAGCTAGTAATGATTGATTCAAATCTAATAACCTGTTAGCCTCGCACAGGGGAGCTTTCGTTACGAAACTTTAATAGCATCCTGTTCGAAAACGGCTGAAGCCTGGACGTAATTTGGTTAAGTTTTTTTTTACTTTAGGACAACCTGTATAGAATCAGCCAGATAATTTTTAAGGGTAGTTTAAGGGGTGACGCCCCTGTGTAAGGTTTTATGTGTTGTACCTTTGACAGAAAGACCATATCCTGCTAGATTTTAATAGAGATATTAATTTTGAGCGAGAGATATCCTAATTTAACTGGGGGTATTAACTACTTTCTGAATAAATATTTTGGCAATAAGATTTTTGTGTTTACATATCAGTTGTAAATTTCATTTATATAAAACAGTACAAATGATTTGTAGATGTTATAAACAACTTAAGGTTTGTAAATAGTGATACTCAAATAAACAGTTAGGCTAGTTAGTCTAGTTAACTGGACACACTGTATTTTACAAACGTTTGTAAACTTGTCGTTACTGTCCTTAGACATTTATACAGATTTCCATCTGTTACTTTTGTTTCTTGCAAATTATTTTTTATTTACATCATACGATATAATCTTACATCCGTTAGTTGAAGGTCTGTACTTTAACTTGATATCATTGTTGTAAAGATAGAGTTGTGATAAATCTAGTAAATTGTCAGTAGCTTTATTAGCACTTTAGATTTTATCTAAATGTTTGCAAATTTCCGCAATCACTTTGTCAGTTTTACTGATTAGGTTGTAAATATATTATACAATTTAATGTTCGATCCTAATTTATATTGCCATTTTGGGCTCGTTTTTATTTTTGTCGAACAATAAAAGTAATATAAGATTTAGATGTATTGACCCCTCACTTTAATCGCGAATATCTCAGAAAAAAATTGAAAAAAATTATGTGTTCATTATGTGTCTGTTCTAAACCATTCACTGAAATTAGAATAATATTCATTGGATAGTTTTGAGGTTGTGCTAAGTTATATTGAAAAATCCATTATATCTTGTAAATTATGCCTTCTATGTAAAAAATATTTTAGATACCGATGAAGCACGGCAATTTTTTATACGAGGAAAATTTCGTAATTTTTTATTCTAAAATTTTGCAGTTGTTCTCAAAACGTGACCTCATGTTCATTCGGTTATTATACTCTTCGCAAATACAAAACAAAGAGTATATTGCATTCGATCGGCACATTTCTAAAATTGGTACTATTGCTCGTAGAGAAAAAATACTCATATCACTGTGTTGGTAATCGAATTCTGAACCACTTTCAAATGTCCGTCCGTCCATCTGTCTGTCTGTCCGTCCGTCACGTTTCTTGTATTGAAATTTGGACAGTGAGTTAGTGTTAGCTAAAGGAAGAACCCTATTTTGAACAAAATCGATCAATAAATAAAAAAGTTATACATTTTTTTTAAATAAAAAAAAAATTACAAACTTTTTTTTTGTATTTTGTAATTAAACTAAAAATATCTAAAACCAATATTATTTACAAAAACTGCGAGAGTATCCTATAGAATGTGCAACAATTATATAAAAAGTGCAGTAAATCGAAGAGTTTAATAGTTAGCTTATTTAACAATGTATTTTTAAAAAAATGATAAAATAGTTAATTATATAAAATTCTTAGAAAAAGAAATTGGTATACAGTGTGTCCCACTTTTCACGGTAGCACCTACGTAGCTCAATTATTAATAAATCGATTTATTTTAAACTTGGTTAAGTTATACACCTCTTGAAGGTAACTAAAAGCGCATACACCTATTCAATTTATTCCATAGACGTGCGAACTAAGGGGTTGAAAATGGGGTAAATTTTTAGGTAATACAGAATTTTTGTTTTAAAGATTTCCACCATCTCATAGGGTATCTTTTAAAACCCGTTTGTGCCAAATTTTGTTAAAATATCTCTAGTAGTTTTAGAGGTATAAACAGGTACATATGACGTTTTGTCAAGAATTAATGGCCTTTAGCTCGGAACGACGTGAATTTAGAAACAAAGTTATTTCACATTTTTTGCTACAAATTTGAAGTAATAATCAAAAATATCTTCGGTCTCGCCAAAAACGCTAAGGCCATTAATATGGGCCCTATACAGTTTAATTATTTTAAATCTAGTCACCTTTGAAATCGTAAACAAAATTATTAACTTGACAGTAATGGTAGCCTTTGTAGTTTACTTGTGTCATTATTTGTTGTTTAAATTATTAAGCAGTTTCTTATTTAAAGTGGAATGTCTTTCTGTAGCTGATAAACTCGAATTAATTTGGATTGTGGGTAAAAATATAATTTCATATAGGAGTGCGGCCAGAATTTTCAATCCAGATCGAAGAAGTCCCGTAGCAGCAAAAACTGTATGTAGTACTAATAGACTTTTTAATGAGACTGGTTGTATTAAGAAGCATAGACAAAAAAAATATCAAATATTAAATAATGGATATGCTGAATGCTGACGATCCACGAATCATGGCGGCATTCAGAACTGACCCAACATCTAGTATTCGCTCAGTTGCTCGCATTTTAAACGTTAGTCAAAATAAAATTTGGCGTTGTCTAAAAAGAAACAGACTAAAAGCTTTCAAGCCGAAATTTTTACACACTCTAAAAGATGGTGATGAGGAAAGAAGGCTAGAATATTGTTTGTGGTTACAAGGGGAATATTTGAATGATCAGAATTTTATTGAAAACATCATCTTCACTAACGAAGCCACATTTTCAACTAATGGGGTTGTGTCGTCACAGAACACTCGTTATTGGGCAGCTGAAAGCCCGCATTGGGTAATAAATTATAAGGAGCAATACGTAGCCAAAGTCAATGTCTGGTGTGGCATATTGAATAATAAAATTTTTGGTCCCGTTTTTTTGGAAAATTAAAATGCCGAAACTTTTCTCAACCTCATAAATAATTATCGTGATGGATTTTTAATGGAGCTTCCATTGTTACAAATGGTAAATTTAATTTTCCAGTTAGATGGGGCGGTTCACAATTCAATTGTTGTTAGAAATTGGCTAAACCTTAATTTTCCTCAAATGTGGATTGGAAGGAATAGTCCATTACATGAGTGGCCCCCGCGGTCCCCAGATATCACGCTAATGGATTTTTATTTTTGGGGAATGATTAAAAACCGCGTTTACAAAACCCATCCGAGAAACAGACAAGAATGATAACAGTAGAATTGCGCAAAGTTCTAAATCATAAAAGAAAAATAGTAGAAAGGTGTATTAGATTAAATGTGGGCTTAGTAGAAACAACAAACATTTAGTTATGTTATTAAATATTTAAATATATATTTTTTTGTTTAGTTTGTGTATTACATATGATATTGATTAACTAAATAATGGAACACTCAATTAGAAACATATCTTTAGTACAAAAAATTTTGGAAGTTTTATTTTGTATTAATTTAAGACCATTTTAATATTCTGATCAATTTCTTAATTCGCTGCCCCACGTTATTGGAATTAGCGTAATCCATTGCATATCCTAAAGGCCATTCATGTTTATACCTGTACAACTACTAGAGATGTTTTAACAAAATTTAGTACAAAGGGGTTTTAAAGGATGCCTATGAGATGGTGGTAATATTAAAAAAAAATCCCTACTACAATTTACCTGAAAGTTTACCACATTTTCACCCCCTTAGTCCGCACGTTTATGGAATAAATTAAGTAGGTATATGCGCTTTTAGTTACCTTCAAGAAGTGTATAGCTTAACCAAGTTTAGAATAAATAGATTTATTAATAACTGAGCTACGTAGGTGTTACCGTGAAAAGTGGTACACACTATATCAAATATTAATTTAGTTATCAAGCGTAATAGATATTATTGCAGGCTTGCAACATCATTTACATTTAGCTGTTTCCAGATTTTCCAACGGTCAGTGACTCTCTTATCTGCATTAATCACTTTAAATGTCAGTTTGTATTTAGCCTGCATATGCCTCTATTAATTTTTATTGTTGTTACTTCTAATTATTTCTTTTTAGTTGAAACAAAAAATGAATTACATCTTAAATCCGAAAGGCTTGTCGACCGAAAATGTTATCCACCTACGTAGAGAGCCGGTTGTATAGATTTCCTATGAATAAGATTCGTGAAACACTTTGTATGAGTGAGTAAGTACTACCACAAACCTATAGGGAGCCACTTTTCGATAAGCAAATTTTACCCGCGTCATGGAATTTTACCGGAAGTGACGTCAAAATGGGAGGATGCGGGCAAATAAGAAGAGCCACCCTATTTTTTTAATAACTGGAAGGCTTGTACTTTAACTTAAAAAAAATAATTCATGTATTCGATGACTTAAGAAAACACAAAAAAAAACTTTAATCGAGGGTGTCTCAGGGTTGCGGGCAAATTACGTCTGGCACCCCACTACAATCTCATTGTATACCTCAAAATCTACATTTTGACGTAACTTTTATTCATGTATTCGATGACACAAAAAATCGCCACCGGAAGTGACGTCGGAATTCCATGACGCGGGCAAAATTTGCAAAAATAAAAAGTGACTCCCTATATATCTGCGGTAGTACTTACTCACTCACATAAAGATTTTCATGTATCTTTCTTATTCATAGGAAATCTATACAGCCGGCTCTCCACCTAACCGTTATTATTGGGACGTCTCGTAGATCGTAGATGAATATTATACTCCAGTAAAAACAGAAACTAAATACACAAAGTTTTATTAAGTATAAAACTCTCTGACATTTATTAAAATAATTTATTTGACACCTATCGTCTTCTTTTTATAATGTATATCTGGTTGTATACTCCAACACTTCCCCTCAACCAGTTATCTCATTATCTATTACAATCTACTAAACCCAGGTCCTTTTGAAATTTGCTGAACTTAGGTCCATTTAACTCTTTAGTAAATATATCCGCCACCATATCTTCTGTTGGCAAATACTTAAGTTGAAGATTTTCAGTTTCTAAGACGTCACGTATGAAGTGATGACGAATGTCTATGTGCTTGGTTCTCGAGTGAAAAACATGATTCTTCGCCAATTTCTGAGCACCTTGATTGTCATTGAATATGATAAATTTAAAATCGTCATTTACGTATCCAATTTCACTTAAAGATCTTTTTAAGTGCACAGCTTCTTTAGCTGCCTCAGTTAATGCCATGTACTCGGACTCAGTACTAGACAAAGCTACCGTTCTTTGTTTACGAGCTTCCCAGCTAATTGCAGCTGCAGCTAGTATAAAAACATAGCCGGTGTATGATCTTCTATCTTGAGAACATGAACCCCAATCTGCATCGACAAAACCAACTACAGATTTTCCAGACCTTTCATAACGTAATCCATATGAAGTTGTACCGTTGAGGTACCGCAGGACTCTTTTTGCTGCCTTCCAATGTTCCAGATTATAACAGTTATTAAATTGGCTCAAATAAGTCACTGTGAATGCTATATCAGGACGGGTACCAGTTGATAAATAAATCAATGATCCTATTAACTGTCTGAATGGATACTTTTTCATCTCCTCTTCAGAAGTGGATTCGGGCTTTGTTAGTTTTACGTTGGGTGCTATCGGCGTATTAACTGGTTTTGATAATTCCATATTAAAATGTTTTAAAATTTTCTTGATATATGTGCTTTGTGAAATCTTGATTATGCTGTTGTCCTTACTTTGTTCAATTTCAATTCCGAGACAATGGTGAATTCTTTCATCACGTGATTCTATAGCACATCGAAAATTTTCATAATTTTGAGGTAAACTATAAAGTAACATGATCGCCAGTAGATCTTTATTGATTTCAACCTCCATTTCTTGAAGCTTATCTACTGCATCAAAAAAATTTTCTATGTGAGTTCGTACGTCTTCACCTTCTTCTAATTTTTGTAACATCAATTGTTTCAGCAGCATTGCTTTACGAGCAGGACCCTTGGATTGATAAATCTCGTGCAATTTTTTCCATACGTCATTTGACGTTATACAGCCTTTTATTTGCTTTAATTCTGAAGAATTAATCGCAAGAATTAGATCTGCACGTGCCTTCCTATCTGTAGATTCCCATACAGCAGTAGCAGCTAATGATTCAGCACTCTCATCATTTTTCGGTTTCACTTATGTCCCACTTACAAAATCCCAGAGATCATTTTTTATTAGTAATGCCTCCGTCTGCAATTTCCAGGTATCGAAGTTTTCTTTATTCAAGGATTCAATGCGACATATACTAATTCCGCTCATAGCGTTTTCCTTTTTTTTTTTTTTTTTTAATAAAGTTTTACTAAGTAACTTCTGTTTTATCCTTTCCAAGTTTTCTATTCTTCTCTAAGCACTTCCTGGGCCCATAACCTATTGGGACGTCTCGTAGATCGTAGATGAATATTATACTCCAGTAAAAACAGAAACTAAATACACAAAGTTTTATTAAGTATAAAACTCTCTGACATTTATTAAAATAATTTATTTGACACCTATCGTCTTCTTTTTATAATGTATATCTGGTTGTATACTCCAACAGTTATCCTGAGCAATAATAACTTAATCATACATTTCTAATAATGAGATATTATATAAATATGATCAATTTGCATATATTAGAATAAAATGAGGCATATCAATACAAGATAAGACAAAAACTTCTTACTCATCTCGTCTCGTAGTAATGATAGTGAAATTATTGTTGATATAACCTCTATAGTCTATACACTGATTTCAATGAATTTGACATTTCGATAGCGAAGATAACGTCACAACCTCAATTGTTTTCAGGGCAGTCTTATGATTCAGCTATACGCCACACTTATTACTTTTCTTCACTGATAACATATATCTACGTTTTAGGCACAAGAAATTAGTAATTAAAGTAGTTTTTACAGTTGTAGCAATATTTTACGGCAGTTTTTAATTTATAAATTTTGAAAAATTGCAAAATTATCTAATGAAAAAATGTGTACTGACTTTATAATTTCATTATTTATGTCATGTAAATACAGCTGCAGAAAGTTTTGAATCCGCGGAAATGACCATACTGACGATTTCTGTGACAACCATAGAATAGAATGGCACCGGGATTTTTCACAAAATGAAATTATTCCCCGTATACTCGGTTGCTGGGATTGTATCTCTTGTCTTTAATATGTATAGCCCCTTGCACTCATGGCTCTTCCAGAGCTTCTAGGGATAGAAGGGGTTTTCCAGGGCGTCTAGGGATAGAAGGGGTCTTTCAGAGCTTCCATGTGGTGTTATATTCATCGTATCAATTATAATAAAAAATACATAAATTTATCCAAAGCCTCTGAGGAGTCTTGTCAGCAAAAATTTCTCGCGCACGCTTCAACCAATCACGTGACGAGTAAAGATGGACAGGGCACTAATGCATTGACTAATGTCCCGCCCATGGACATTTTACATTTTGCATCCGCAGCCTAGTTATCAGAAATCTAAGTGTAATATGATTCTACTAGCGCCATCTAGTGCTACTAAAACCATATTCCAGACAGTTCATATACCAACCAGCTAAGGAACAATTATTATTAGTATGATTAAAGTGTTTATTATTATATAATTTATCTATTTAATCCTTATTCTTATTTAAGAAGACTGCAATTAATTTAAGAGTGTTTAGTTAAGTAGAGAATCCTCTCTGAAAGGTTGAGTAAGTGCTACGAATCTTTACATGGTGTATTTGAGAGAGAATTGTGAGAATATAGGTAACACTTTATAAACTCGAAATATAAAAGGAACGAAAGCTAAATACTTTCAGATAGACAGGGGTCAGTTTATTATTAATATACAGTAACATAAGTACATAAGTAACGTATAAATTCTTTATCTAAGTAATTTACAATTTATGAGTAAATTCTTAAAACACTTTTTAATACCATAGTGACATTTTTTAAGCACAATCTTATATCTCTCCCTTCAACCTCCTTGAAGTGACAGCTATCCCTTTAAAGCGTTTAAAAGAAACGAGGATGCGTGTAACAGCTCATTTGAAAGGGTTTTTAATTCCCTATCCAGCAATATAAGTTTTTTTGAATTTCTCTTTTTCTTATTGAAAAATGTTACATTTTTAATGTTGCTAAGTAAACAAAAGAACATAAAACAGTTTTAATAAAATGTTTAAACTGGGGCCCGTAGCTTCTTGACAATAATGTAGCTGTTGCTGAAATTCGTCTAAAACATTTTGTGTGTTCCGGGGTGATTTGATTAATTTCTTGCCTTATTGTGTCTTTTAAATCATTCACGTTATTTGGTCTGTTGAAGTAGGCTTTCGATTTCAAGTAACTCCATAAAAAGGAGTCAAGCGAGGTCAAATCGGGAGAACAGGCAGGCCACTCAATTTCACCGCGTGTATCGATCCACCTATTTAGAAAATCTTAATTGAGATAGGCTAGTACTTCCAATGCAAAATGTGGTATAACTCCGTCCTGCTGATAACAAATATTTCTATCTATCAAAGAAATATGGTCCAATAATTTGAGAATTTATAATTCCAGCTCAATCGTTCACCTCCTCAGGATATTGAGTATTAGTCTTCATCATCCAATGTGGATTTTCTGTAGTCAGTATCTACAGTTCTGTTTGTTGACTATTCCACTTAAAACAAATGTTGCTTCATCAGAAGAAAGAATGTTTTTTATAAATAACGGAACATCTTGGCATCTATTTGCCATGATTTCGCAAAATTCCAATTGACGATCAGGGTCATCGTTGTTGAGTTCTTGAACCAAGTGAATTTTATATGGGCGGTATTTTTTATTTTTTAGAAAACGCAATATGGACGTTTTACTAACATCATTATCGGAGGCAACTTGTCTTGTAAGTCTATGTGGATTATCTATCTCGAATATCTAAAAATATATCCAATTTCTTTTTGTTATCGTCTAAAATGCGTTTTCTACCAGATTCAGAAATCTCTGTGGCATTTCCAAATTCACTAAATTTGTTTTCTACTCCACTAACCTTAGACTGAGAAATGCGACAGTCAGGATACTTAGTATTGAAGATTTCGCATACCTTCTTCTGCGTTCTTGTTTTATCACCGCATCCTAATAATATCAAAATTTCAATTCTTTGGGTAACCGAAAGACTCATTGTTAAAATAATGATCAACTTGACGATCAGCGATAAATAACTAGAATCATAAGTTTGCACAGATGCAGATGTAGCAAATAAAGACATTATAATTTTTTCTGATATGTAAAAGAAACCCTTTTTACTTCTGTCTTTTTATTGGGTATTTTGCCACCTGCGCATCAGAAAATCGATACATTTATATTATATTAAGTTATGACATGACACAAAATTAAATAAAAAGTTAGATTTGACAGATTTTTGGTACATAGGCATAAATGTTTTAGGATACATTTGAAATATATTTAGAAATTTTCAAAGTATCCCGCACCAAATGCATGGGTAATTTTGTTGTGGATGGAATCGTTGCAAATTCAAGACAAAGAATCCTTAGGTCATTATCAATGATTACTGTTATGGATAAAGTTCCAAAATATTTTTATTTTAAAAATACAGCAGGTCGAAGCCACAAAATTCAAGATTTTAAAAACGCGAAACGGTAAATACTTCTAATATTTAATTTGAGTTAAGAATATAAAACGGATGTACAGTGTAACATAGGAATATACATTATTCTAATATTCATATAAGCAAATAAAAGACTCTTAGGCAAATAAGAAGATTCCTATTTTTATTCCAATGGAAATCAGCAAAACAAACAAAATACAAACGAGATCGTATGATTCGTTTTCCTGATAATGTATTTATAAAAATTACTAAAAATTAAAAAAATCTGCGTGCACAATAGAAAAAAATTGTATTTTTGTTGGACCTCAGAAAATAAATATACCTTTTTCCTTATGTTTTCATTTTATTAGCCCTTTTTTATAAGAGTGTTATTACAATAATGTTTTTTCCTGTATTGCACTGAATATCAGTAAGTATTTTATTCTTAATGCAAAGTAAATAAAAGTAAAAGTAAGGTATTGCATAGTAATAACTGTTGCACCTATTGTATCCTACTGGTATATAAATAAGGACAAAAGTAATTATATATTTACTTACATAAGCAGGTACACAATATATTATTCATGTAATTGCTTCATATAAATCACTACACTTTTCTTAAAAATTGGTACTACTTTACCCACTTTTAAGGATTCTGGAAACGTTTTAAAAGGCATATTTACCAGATAAGTAAATGGTGTCACCAGTAATTTTAAGACTTTCTTAATTAAAAAGTCGAGTACATCATCTGGTCCAGATATGGTTGTCACATGAGTTATTTGCGCACTTCTAGACATTCTTGTGAAAATTGAAATTTTGCATGTACATAAGTACTAGCCTCAAATTCTGAAGAGAATTATTAAAATTGGAAAATCAACATGGCGACTCCAATATGGTGTTCTAAATTCGAAAAAACTTATGATTTCTTTGTTATTTCCAAAAAAAAAAGTATTGCTCGCTATTCTACTGAGCTATGAGAACTTATTTATAAAATATCTACCTACAAAGAATAACACTGAGCGAATGGTTTCCTGGAAAATCAGTCTTTTGTTTTATTAATCTAAATATTGCCCTCGAAACTCGCCGGCAAGTTTTTCGGCCTCTATGATCCCTTCCGGCATATTTAAATGTCTAAAGAACTGAGAATAATGTGAAAAATAATGAACAATTGAATTTAATTAGCATTCATTATTATTATTCTCTTTTCATTTGTTTCCAACAGGTTTGTAATTTAAAAACTGTATTTTTATTGCAAGTGGGATACAAAAAAATCTCAAGCGTTTGAAATAATCCATTATTAAAGAGTGACCGTTATTTCATACCCACGCAGCTTAAAAATAAATATCACGAATTCATTCAATAAATCCATCCTTTTCTACCTTGTTGTCGAACGTTAGGTACGTATAGGTTATTACTTCCACATCCACGTTGTGGAGTGGAAGCATAGTAAACGTAAAAGAATTTTGAATTAATTTTTTTTAAACAAAAAGAAATTGTCTGTCAGTCGGTCGATCAATCTCTCTGTAACTTTTTTGTTCGCACTGTTATCGCTGATAACGAATCTGATATTTTTCATACTTTCAGCTCAAGAAATTAAAAAATACGAGGTTTTCTGAGTATTCATTTTCAGCCTAAGAACGAAAGAAATACGAGTTTTTCCTGATAAATTGACTTTACTTCCGGTCCGCCATTATGAATTTACCAAATTAGACCTCGGATTCGTCATCGGCGACCCCAGAATCTTCCGAGTAACCATTTTCATCTAATTCTATGGCATATTGTGTATGAGAACAAATGTTTCAATTAATTTATTTATATTAGCAGTTAATATTGGCCAATTATTAGAACAAAAATGAAACCAAACATTTCCGCCAAAAAATAAAAGGTGCTGTTTTTTCTAAATGCCTTTCTGAACTCCGTGCAACAAAAATGAAGTCAATTGACCCTGTACCTTTTTTTAGAGGTTTTCAAATTTTTCATACTGTTACGGATTTCCACCTTTTTGGGAACACCCTGTATGAATCCGTGGGTTCTAAATAATTTCAACAAGAGATAAACACCACTAACACTTTATTTAACTATTTACTGACTACAATACTTCAAATTTACTTTATTTACTATTTATCTAACCTCACTTTTCACTTTTCTACTTGTTCACTTTTATCTTCCTAAAACTTCCCTTTCCGCGCTGGTAATCGCGCCTTATATACTCCGAATTTGACTCTCTAGATCCATCTAGAAATATTCAAGAATCTTCTCCAACAACATTCCAGAAAAGTCCGTTTTATTCTTTTGGCTTCCAGTCACAATCAGTAGGCATAGGCGTACCATCTCCTTTTCCAAGGGGGTGTAATTCATAACACTGCCCCCTCCTTAAGCCTAGATCGTCCCGATCAGGCAACTCAGAATCATCGATGTAGTTCGCCAGCCTGTCCAAATGCACGATCTTCATCTTGGACTTTTTGCTTCGTTGAATCCGATAGACGACATCATTAATTCGGGTAATAACAGTATACGGTCCATCCCAAGGCGGTTGAAGTTTCGGTGACCTTCGTTTTTTCCGCTGTGGGTTATACAGCCAAACCAGGTCTCCTGCCTTGAACCCTTCTGAACTACCCTTCTGGTCGTATCGAGCCTTCATTCGGTCACTGGCTGGTGATGGCTCCGCTATATTGTTAGCCAACCTCTTGAAAGGAGCTCCGGCGTTGAACTGTTTCTTTTCACCCTTACTCCCAGTCTGTGGTCCCTTACTGGCTGCACAAATCTCGCATTTGCGACACCAAGCCTCCACATCCTGACGACTTCTTATCCAATAAAATCGTTCTCGTATTTTCTTCAGGGTCTTATTAACACCGAAGTGTCCATCGGATGTTCCATTGTGCACTTCCTGAAGCTCCTTCGCTACTCGACACCTGGGAATCACTAGACGCATAACCACCTTTTTTCCATCCGGGCTTTCCCATGCTCTCCGCAACAGCCCGTTCCTGACACTCAGTGAGTCCCACTGCGCCCATAGTGCCTTCAGTCCCACTCTTTTGTCCGAAACATCCTTCCATTTTGGACGAGTTCCCCTTTCTTTGGCTCTCAATATAGGCCCAATTTCCACATCGTTCAATTGTTCCTGTCTGAGCGCTTCATCTGCCTTATCATCCGGCACCTCCACCTTGACAGTGTTGACTGCTCCCGTGACCTGCAGTTTCTCCCAGTGGTTGTGCTTGCAACCTTCCTTGTACCTTCTTCCGGATGAAATGTTTGCATTTCTCTCAGGTTTCGTTTTATCGTCATATCCTTGTAGTGGTGGCCTTTCTGTAATGCTCCGAAGCTGGGAAATCTTCACTTCTCTAGGGGCACCACGTTCGTTATCTGTCACAGCCTTTCTGGTACCGGCTTCCTCTGGTTTTCCCCTTGGCTTCACAGCATCTCCGGCCTTCACTCTCTCCAAGCTCCTCTGTGGACATTCAAGCTGGATATGTCCTAGTTCCCCGCACCTGTAGCATTTCATACGCCGTCCACTTGGCCTTCCACTACTTTGTTTATTCTGTGTCTCTGCCCTGTTTCCAACATTCACTTTCCTCGAGTTCCGCTGTCGACAGTCTCGTTTGATATGTCCTATCTTGCCGCAGTTGTAGCATTTAATACCCCCGCTTGGCTTCTCTCTATTTAGTTGTGATTCCTGTCTTTTCGGAGGATTCCATTTAGCTAGTAACTGACTAATCATTTTATTTACCTCCTGTATCTGGATCAAGATAGGGTTCTCTTTCTTCTTTTCTGGTTGCGATTCTTCGATACTCACAGCTTGTACTCTTGGACTCGGGGTATCCTGAAGGACAGCTTCCACCTCGAGTGCACGCATCAACGCTTCGCTGCTGTTCTGGTATCGAGATAACCTGAGGACTCGCCTGATCTCATTGTCCTGTATACCATCCAGAAAAGCCTCTACTGCCAGTTGGTCTTGGAATTCCTTCGGTACATCCGAGTAAGCCAGGTGAGCCAGTCTCCACACGGCAGCTTCAAACTCTTGCAAACTTTCCCCAGCCCCTTGAACACGTGATTTCAGCTGGGTCTGGTACACTCGGGCAAGGTGTTGATCGCCATATCGTACATCTAGGGCAGCTTCTAAAACTTTAAAATCCCGTTGTTGGTCTACTGGGATTGTCTGGAGTATTTCCAATGCTTGGCCCCTTAATGCCACGATTAATGCCATAGTCTTTTCTTCGTCATTCCAGTTGTTTGCACTCGCTGCTGCCTCAAACTGCATCTTGTAAATGGTCCATGAACTTTGGCCGTCAAAGGAGGGAGGTTCGAACAGCTGATCTGATAATACCACTTGCTGGCTTCCTCTATCCCTCAACTGTTGCTTAAGCAGGTCTATTTCCTCTTCTACCCGGTGCATTTTCTCTTTGACTTCATTTACTTCTTCTCGATGCCTTCTTTCTAGCTCTTCCAACACTTTCTGGAATTGTGCAAATAAGTCCTGTATTTGCTTTTCGGTTGCCATACTTCTGGTTGTTACAGACATACGACTATGTTGAAATCAAATAAATTTAACAAAGTTACGTCACTATCGGTAATGGGACTGTCCAGAAAAACCTCAAAACGGCGCGAAACAGTCTTATCTAGAGTCTTCGTCACTTAACCTCTAATGTCCAAATAAACTGTTCCAAATATGTCTCAAAAATGCACTTAACACTGTTTTTCTATTCGAAGATAATCCTCGAACAATGTCCAGTAAATTAGTCCTTCCTGTGTTAGCACTTACACCGACAATACTGTCCCAAACCTTCTCGAACACTTCCGAAAAATCCTCTTGTCAAAATTCCGCTTCCGACGCCAAAATGTTACGGATTTCCACCTTTTTGGGAACACCCTGTATGAATCCGTGGGTTCTAAATAATTTCAACCAGAGATTAACACCACTAACACTTTATTTAACTATTTACTGACTACAATACTTCAAATTTACTTTATTTACTATTTATCTAACCTCACTTTTCACTTTTCTACTTGTTCACTTTTATCTTCCTAAAACTTCCCTTTCCGCGCTGGTAATCGCGCCTTATATACTCCGAATTTGACTCTCTAGATCCATCTAGAAATATTCAAGAATCTTCTCCAACAACATTCCAGAAAAGTCCGTTTTATTCTCTTGGCTTCCAGTCACAATCAGTAGGCATAGGCGTACCATCTCCTTTTCCAAGGGGGTGTAATTCATAACAATACTAAAATGATGCGACCATAAGTAGTAGCTTACTTCGATGTTTAAGTACCTGAGATTAATAATGACATCAGCACTTTATAGAAGCAAAGTCAATATTTCCTGACACTGTCTTGTTTATGCTGCTAAATTTGCGTGTTTATAAATTGTATTAATATATTGGTATGAAATTAAATTGTTATATATATTCTTCTTCCATTTTCATTATAATATTTCCTTCTTCTTATTCACGACCTCCTGACATACGCTTTGTGATTCATGTAATGTTTTAATCAGCCTCTGTCTTTAAAGCACGTCTGATTGTCTCACGCCATCCTTCCCAGCTGCCTGTTAGGCGCACAGGCTTACCAAAGGTCTTTTCCATTAGCTCCTTGGTGGCATCAACCCAACGTTTTGCTGATTTTTCTCGTCGCCTCATGCCGTCTGGTTTTCCCTGGCCAATCAAACGTTCTATATTGTCGTCTTGGATGACTTGGTAAAAGATTCCAAAAATACGACGCTAGAAAATAGCTAGAGGACGTATTTCTTGGAGAACTGAGCTGTTGGTGCGATAAACAGTGGGTAAAATGACAAATTTAGGAAATAAAGGTTCAAAATATAACAGAACATGCCTTAATTGTATTTAATATAATAGCTTAGCTCAAGTATGATAAGTTAATAAAATAAACTAGTCACGATTCAAAAAAATTACTCATGCCTTACAAAAAACAATTGAACAGTTTAAAATTAATATTCTTCTAGTAATATATTCGTAATTATTTTATTCACAATAAGCGAGCCCCCACCAAAATTTCTATGAAATTTTAGAGTCAGATTCAGTATTATTATCATTATTATCAAACTCATCAGGTGATTGTGATGATGCAGTTGTGGTCGGAAGGGGTGGATCTGATAATAATTGGATAATGGCACTATTAAGTGGTTGTCTATAGGAATAACTGATTGAACTTGACTTAGATAGCGATGAAATTAATGGATCAGATGAAAACAATATATAATTAAACTTCCTTGTATTAGATTCACGATGTCTTTTTAAGTCCTTATTTCTTTATTCTAAAGCTTCCTCTGAAAGAATTCCTATTGGAAAAATAGACATTTTTATAATGTCAACATCATGTACTAAAATTTTATGGAGGCTGTAAGGGCATGTAGTACCTCGAATAAAGAATATAGCCTCCTTCTTCATCAGATGCCTTTATATTACATCGGTTTAAACATGAGTTAAAACCGCTGAGTTTTTACTTTTAACTGCACTCTCCTGACGCCAAACTTCAAAAAGTTCTCTTTTATGATCGACATTATGACCTAAAAAAATGAAAAACTATGTCCCTGGCAATTCTTAGCAATTTGTTTCTATGTAACGATAATACAAATGAGTTGCTTAACACGAAAAAAATTATTCCATACTAACAGTGTTCGGTGTTAGCCACAAGGGCTCCAAGGTAAATAAACTTGTTTATCCTATCCTTAACATGTCTGGGTAGTTTAATGGTTATAATAAAATATTAATGAGATAAATGATGTCTTCGCTTTGACAGTATTCGATGTGTTCTGTTTAAAAACAATGCTCCCGTCGTCGCACTGTCTGTCTAAATCATACTCCAGATGCCAACACCTGCTCGTTAAATAGGCAGTTCAAAATAATAAAATAATAATAAATTAGTAGCACATTTCGGAGTGTCACATAATGTAAATCTAATTCGAAAATTCGTTTAGAAATGTAAAAATAACTTTTCATAACATCGTAAAACATCTATAAATTTAAGAATGGCTCTATAAATATAATGAAAATATATAAATATGTCAATCAGTTCGCAGGTTCGCAAAGAGACGTCCGCATTATATAAATATACTTAGATAATATGTTATATACAGTTTCCACATTCTGTGTAGCATATCAATGTTTCACTATCTTTAACACGTCTGTTTATTTTTACAGTTCTGCGTAGAAGTTATTATTTTATTGAAATAAAGAAGCTCATTAGTGACTACTGGAACTGAATAGAAAATACAGAAATTAGAACGTTTACGGAACCTTCCAAGAAAAGCAGTTGTACTAATAACAAACGTATATATAAGCATGCTGCGTTTATGTTACTTTCCCATTCAGTGGAAATATGCGCAAATTATCATGATTGTAAAGCCTGGAAAGGTCCCAAGAGAAACCAAGTCATACAGACCAATCAGCATCTTACCTGCTATGTCCAAAGTATTTGAACTACTCATCCTCAATAGAACTGAAGAGACTGTACCCATTAATAATTTAATCCCTGGACACCAGCTTGGAATCAGCCATAATCACTCTACCTTCCAGCAATGTCACAGAATTGTAGAGAAAATCGAAGACAAGAAAATTTGTACTTGTACTTCAGTCTTTCTTAGCGTAGAACAAGCTAATAAAGTTTGGCACCAGGGCCTGTTATATAAATTGAAAATGAATCTTCCTGAACAACTATACCTAATTTTAAATCCTTCGTATATGGTCGTTACTTTCAAGTTAAGGTTGACGATGCTTTATCAGATTATCACCTTCTAAAATCCGGTGTACCACAGGGCTGTGTTCTAGGCCCTCTCTTGTACTTCATGTTCATAGCAGACGTTCCGTAACAAATGATATACTAATGGCGACATTCGCGGATAATACTGCAATTCTGTCATCAGGAAAATTCTTGACACGAACCTATTTAAAATTCCAGAGTATAATATGATTTACAATAACAGTCCAGTGAACAAGAATAACGGAGTTGTAATTTTTATTAAAAATAGATTTAATTATAAATACAAACTTGTTGAGATAGGACAGGTCTTGTCTATTAACTTGAAGTTGACGTTAGAATGCAATACATTGGTAGTTACAGCAATTTATAGATCACCTTCCTTATGTCCAAATGAATTTGTTATAAATTTATCAACCTATTGGAAACAAAACACTAGAAATAATCATTTTCACGTAATTGCAGGCGACTTAAATATAGATCTTACGTCAATAAACGAAAATTATTGTCAGGATTATTTGAATACCCTGTATGAAGAAGGGTTCACCTCTGCTATAAATAAGCCAACCAGAGTTACTGCAAATACCGAGTCGTGTCTTGACCATTTTTTTATTAAAAATATAAATACGTACGTACCAATTATATTAAAGTCACATATAACAGATCACTTTAGTACTATTATTGTTTTTGATATCCTAGAGAATACCATAGGAAGCAAAGTAAATCCGAAAGTGAAATCTATAATAAATTATAAATTATTTAAGAAAAAAATGGCCACAATTAACTTTGAAAATATTTATAACGACTCTAATCCTGACACAGCCATGAAAATGTTTATAGAAATAATACAAGATAAACTAAATGAAAGTAGGACACTTGTAAGAGCAAGTAAAAGAAAAAGAAAAATTTGGATTACGGAGGGACTTGTAAATTCAATAATAAAAAGAGATTCAATGTACAAAAAGTGGGAACGCGACAAAGAAAATACCAATTTATTAAATGAGTTTAAGAACTACAGAAACAAATTAAATTTGCTTATTAAAACAGCAAAAACTAACTATTATAAAAACAAAATTTTAGAAAATAAAAATAATCCTAAAAAAGTATGGAACACAATTAAGCCAGTTAGTATGGAACAAAATAATAAAATCGATATAAAAGAAATTAAATTAACAAATGGCATCCTAATAAATGATCATAAGCATATAGCAGATACATTTAACGGTTATTACATAAATGTGGGGAAAAAATTTAGCTAGACAAATAAGAAGTAATACCAATAATATAACATCAGCAAATGAAAAACAGATAATAAATTCACTATACTTTATTGATACTAATGAACAGGAAATCAAAGATGTAATTTTTCAATTACGGAATAACAAGACCCCTGGTTATGATGGTATTATGGCTGAGGCTATAAAGTCAGCTGCTGGTTCATTGATTGCGCCACTAGTTTATATAATTAATCTAGTATTAAACACAGGAAAATTTCCAACAATTCTAAAACAAGCAGTTGTAATACCCTTATACAAAGGTGGTGATAAAACTGAATGTATTAGTTATCGCCCAATCTCGCTGATGTGACTTATTACATACTTTAAAAAATATGATATATTATCAGATTTTCAGTTCGGATTTAGAGAGGCTAGATCCACTCAGGATGCCATTGGTCTACTTGCAAAAAATATATACAAATGTATGGACGATGGGAAACCCAGCATCTGCATTTTTGTAGATCTGGCGTTTGACACGGTAGAGCTATTATCTAACTAGTATTGGAGCCTATATACTCTAATATAGCTAATAGATAGGTGAGGTTGTTTTTATCAGTCAATGTCAAATATAATCATTTCACACTTATTCATAGAAATTGTCTTGGTTTTGCATGAAACATTTTTATGAATGGCTTTATGTCTTTCTGATGAGCTCCAGAATAAGGGCGAAAAACGTTTCAAAGGCTAAGCATTTCCAGGAAACAGAATGATAGATTTCATGAAAATGTAATCCATTGGAATGAACAATTTTTTAAGACAAGGTAGATAAATAAATTCATTTTAGGTCTTTGTTCTCATTTTTAACTGAATCTTCATAATCGTAGGGGGTTATGTGGATACTAGTTTAATCTGCATGGCCGTAGGGGACTGTGTGGATGCTAGTGTTAGAATGAGAATTGTCAAATAAGAAATTAGACAAATTCATTTTAGGATTTTAATTTGCTAGCATAACCAGAATTCAGGTTATCGAAAGAATGCAAGGATTTCATTAATATTTCTACACAAAGTTTTTCTTTTAGTTATAGATAGTTATTTTTTCTGCTGTTTGCAAAATCCTATAAAGAATGTTTCAATACAATTATAAGCAAACAAATAATAATTCATTTTTAAAATTCAAAAAGTACTGCACGCATTTAAAAAACTCTAAATTCATTCGAAAGAATATGTTTTCTTGTACTTATAATCCAAGAATTAAGACCGTGCTAATATTATTAATTAAGATATAGCGAATTGAACTCCAAAATTTGGAGGTGATTGATCGATGAGAAATATACCCTCTAATTTGATCGCAAGGCATATTTTTCCAACAAAAATAATTGCAACAAAATGTTAATTGGATTAATATATTATATAAGAACATATATATGAGCAAAATTAATTATCATTCTAACGACTCCCGGCAAAAATATGAATAAATCTGTGGATCAACTGTACAAAGTTTACTATGCCATCTGCTGGCACTTTTTCTCTATGATAATTTTTTTTATAAATTTTGTGATTAGTTTCACATTAAAGCTGAGGTTTTTCTCTACATTTTATGTTATTTTCATTTTTTTAGGGGCTGTGAATAGTAAGAATTATCGATCGATGAGCCCGGTCGTATGAAACTTCCGGAAAATTCTCATTTTTCGCGTATTTCGAAACAGCTTAAAACTGTAAGTGGAAAACTCGACTTGTCTTCTAAATGGCTTAAGTAAGACAAAAATTTGTAAAGGCCTTTTTTGTAGAGAAAGAGACGAGCTACAAATTTTGTTGGGAACTCTTTTTACTATTTTCATTTCTTTGGCCGCTAGAGCAAAAAAAAATGAAAATCAGAAAGTTTTTCCAAATTTTTCTGAATTTTCCCGGAACTTGGAAGTGCAAAGAATGCATCATCTCATTCTCCAGGTTATTGCCTACTTAAATCCCAGAGATGACCCTTTTATTAATTTTTGTTGGCCTAAATGGCTAATTTGCCTGTACTATAGATCAACTATACCGACGTGTGTAAGTTCATTTTTTTCAAAAATCTACCTCGACAATTTTATAGCCAGAAGTCTGATGATTATTTGAAAGAACAATATATTGCCAGTGGACAAATATTAAAAGCTGTAGTGACTTTGGAATGGAAATTTTTTTTCAGCCCCAGTGTGAGATGGTCTGATGAAAGTTGACATGCAACAGTAGAAACAAATTTTCAGCATCGTTTTTCATTTAAGGTGTGCGTGACCTTTAATTACTACTTTATTGGACAGGAGAAAATTACCTTCTATTTTGGCAAAATGATTTACAAGCATTATTAGATGGAGATGATGTTCCTTTAAACATAAGAAATGCCAATGCATCTGGTCACACAGCATTTAACGATTGGTTGCGATTGTCCTATTAGTTGACCGGGAAGATCTACAGACTTCATACCATTAGACTTCTATTTATGGGGATGGATGAAAGGTGAAGTGTATATATCAAAAGTGGGCAACAGGGATAGATTAATTCTTCCTATTTTGCTGCAACTCGTATAAAGGAACATCAAGATAATCTGGGGAGAGCAACACAAACGAGTCATAAAATGCCTGGAGTGTTGTTATTAATCATTTAAGACGCTCTATTTCGAAAACAAATATAAATCGCATTACTACTGTTACATTTTTTAGTAACTGTAGTATGCACATCCAGACTTCGGCACTTTCCTCTCAATCACCCTGTATAAATAGTTTTTCGTAGATCATGTCAAACTCCATGCTGTTATGTGTTCATTAACTTCCGGTCTAATGTTACTGTAAATCATTCTTGAATGAGTGCAACCGCTGTCACAGATGTTATACAACTAGAAACGCAAGCCTTAGTAGCTGTACGTGTATAGTGTGTTGCATACAATAATATGTGCAACTGCATCCAGGAAATCGTTGGTTTCGATCAATACATTTATAGATTTTTAATCGACAAATGAAATATATGTACATACTGGTCGAATTAAGTTGGTTAAAAAAATAGTTGCATTCTAATACTTCTTACATAATTGATGTCACACTCATGAACGATATGTTCATGAATATTATTTATTATTAACTTATTATACAACTAATTTATTATTTTTGTGTTAAGGTGGCCATTTTCTAAAAAGAGACATGCGATAGGGAAATATTTATTATTTTTGCCCATAACTTTTTTTTCTTAGTACGTATATTTTAAAAAACTATAAGAGTACCTAAGTAGAACAATAACAAGACTATTACTATGAATTCTCACTCAATAATTTCAGTGGTTTGCAAAATAGCTAGATTTAAAACTACAAAATAGGAAGATTAACATAATTTTTACATTTAAATCTAACTATTTTGCGAACCACTAAAATTATTGAGTGAAAATTCATAGTAATAGTCTTGTTATGCTTCTACTTAGGTACTCTTATAGCTTTTTTAAATATACGTATTAAGGAAAAAAAGTTATGGCCATAGATAATAAATGTTTCCCTACCAGATGTCACTTTCTAGGGAATGGCCACCTTAAGTGGATACCTAAACATAAAATAAGTTACTTACTCTAAACCTGCAACACGTCAGGAATTTTGATTTTTGATTTATTTATCAATTTGTTACTTGTCACAAGATATTTTATAGACAGTATTTGTTATTATTTTCGTGATGGAAAGTTTGCGACAATACAACATTGTCAGGGTTATTATTTAGTTGAAAGAATACGCCTGCTACGTTGAGAGTGAATATCATTCATAACAAAATCTTAAAATTTGACTTCGTCTTTCGTTGAATAATATAAATTTATCTAGACATTGGCCTTCCTCTCCTTAATATAAACCTCTCTTGCAAGGTAGGTAATTATAATGATTTACTGTAAGTCTTGCATCTTGAGTGTTAACCTTTTCTTTCAAATGCATTTAATGCTGGTATTGTAACTGTACCCAAAAAATTGTCCAAGGTTGCAATGACTCAGTTTTAGAAAGTTGGCTTTGTTTTAACAGTTCTTTAAAATTGAAATGTAATTATACCTTCATTTAAATTTTTACATGAATCATAATTTCATGAAATAAAATGTTACACATTAATACAATTCTTTTACCTGAATTCGAGCCGGTTTGTCAATGCGAGGATAACAAGTTATCTTATGGTTAAAGCACAGTTTATAATACAGTAGGGTCACTTCCCCATCTGAGTGTAGTCCACGCGTCGATAGCAGGAGTAAGGCCATCGACGCGTGGACTACCTCGGTAGGGGAAGTGACCCTACTGTGTTATTAAGTAAACTGTGATTTAACTATAGGATAACATATAATTAAATGCAAGTGCAAATTCCCTACAATGTAAGAGTACTAAAACAGAATCTGAGGAAAAATAAATATATTACTAGCAAAAATGTACTCGTAATTATTTCAAACTCTTACTAAAGACTTATCCTTTTCCACAACAACAATTTACTAAAGCATCTTTGGCTATACCCTCGTACTTTGGTCCAAAGAATGTACCTTTGAATTATACCATATTATTAATGGTTCACCATGTATAATAAGTGTGGGAAACAAGCTCGCGAAAGAAATGTATAGAATTTGAAAGCACAAGTGGTATTTAAGGAAAACATTTAACAAAATAAAACAAGACACATTTAAATGACCGCAACCCGTTTTACAACGATAAAAGTGCATTTTTGTAGCGTCAAAACTCGATCTAGTTTCAGGGGCAATTGTTTTCTTTTTACCCTTGGCTAACGCCCACGTCTTAACATTTAGATAATTTATATTCCAAAAATCAAATTTAATCCCATTAGTGAGTATGTATTTACTGATAACATTGTTTGTCTACATTACAATGCCAGCAGCGTTTAAATTTAGAAAGGTTTTTTTGTTATAAATATATTATAAATAATTCATAAATTTAATGGATATGATATACTTCCAAGGTTATTACTTCTAGTCAGTGCAGTGCATCAATGTAGCTTTATTTTGCATCAGAGTACATACTGGGGCTAATGCAGATCCGTCTTGACTATGTTTTATATCTCATTATGATAAATTAAGCAATGTTAGTCACGCTTAGTATTTGGACCTCCAGCGACCTCGCTCCCCTTCTAACGACTTGTGTATCGATGTATACATATAAGCTATGCAATTTCAGGCGAGAATTGCATAGTGAATAAAGCCATTAGTTCCTGGTCCATTAGATGTTAGGTAAGTAAGAAATTCGTACTTTTACGGGAAGAAGTTTGATAAAATTTCTATATTGGGGAGTAATTCATTTCATGCTGTCGACGATAGGCCTTAGTCATAGAAATAGACTGACATTAAATAAATGAAAAAGGAAGAAATTCATATTAGGCATAAGAAACGTTGAACAATGCATAAGGAACGATGAATGAAATTGTAATAAGAAGAAAAGCCAACATTGCGTTTTATGCAATAATGAACCATGCATTAGATTTACGAAAATTTAGACGGCAAGGTTAATACCTTGAAAACGAGAACATTTACAATAGGCTCATTGAAATACTCTTAAAAAACTAATTAGGAGACTTAAAAATCTCAACATCAATTTTCTTACTACTACATGAGAAGTCACGCCCGTAACGATATGCTGTATATTATTCGATTCAGGCTTCAGCATTATCTGTCCTATCAAATGCCTCCTGCGCAAACTGGCTTTGTTAAGGAACGCGATATCAGAAAGCTAATAAAGAGCTACTATGTACTACTATTACTACTACTGTATTTGCGATAATTTGTCTAGAGGGCAGGAGAATATAATGGGCCTATGTACCTTTGTAGCTCAATTTTCCAAGTAATACGCCCCCAAACTCTCTTGCGTGGCATTCTCTCGAATCCTCTCATTCTTTAGCTACATCAACTGGAGAATGGCAGTATAAAACAGTTGATATTTTATGGAAATCAGATGGCAACAGGGGAATAGCACGCCCACAGGCGTGCTATACAACAGACGGAGGCCAACTAGGATAATGAACCGACCATACTTCTGGTATGATGTCCCGAATAAGAAGAAATGATAAAAACATTTAATACTACTATTAATCGTGGTAATTTTCTTTTATTACTATTTTAATAATCTTCTCAAACTTTTGGCCAACGAGGTTCGATACTTGAACGAGTAACCCAGTCCAGAGTAATACAGCTTTCTCGATCCATCTTCCAAGGGCTTGTATATCAGTGCATACGTAGAAGGTATGTAACTTTAGGCGGGGGTTATATAGCGGAGGTAAAATACCTAGGAGTCATGTTTGACTAAAGGTGACATGGAATTCCGCCATCGAAAAGTCAAACAGTAAGCAACAATAGCCATCGGAAGTGTGTAGAGAAAATTGGGGGTTATATTCCAAAATGACCCAATGATTATATACTAGGGTAGTAAGACCCATGATAACCTATGGATCAGTAGCATGGTGGACAGTGCCCTTGGGAGCAATAAGGCTGTTAAGTGACGTACAAAGGCTTGTTTGCCTGTGCGCTACGTGGGTCATAAAAACTGCTCCAACAGCTGCATCGGAAGTCCTTCCGGACTTGCCACCACTACACATATTTATCCAAGGAGAAGCTTGTTCAGGGCTGCATAGGCTAATACAACATCAATAAGGCAGCAGCACGGAACAGAGCACCAGAAGTTATATTTAGAGCAGAAGGCGGATCCAATTTTAGACATCTGAGGCTAATGGCTCCGGCAGAGAACGCAGCATGCAGATTCTGCCAAGAAGCAGAGGAAACCTCAGTCCATGTATTGTGCCATTGTGAGGGCCTTACTAGACTGAGATTCCTGGCGAAGAAAGACCAAGAGCTGATAGCTATACTAAGGGGCAGGACAAATCTGGATAAGAAGCTCTAAGGAAAACAAATAGGAGCACCACAATAGATCCAGGGGGGTCGCGGTGGTCAAGGCCAATCGTCCAGCTTCTCCTTCCTAAATCTAAATTTTTACATAGAGGATATGTCATCCTTCGGAGTGGATGTAAAACAGTCGGTTCCTTGTCTATTAAATGTTAGGCAAGTTTCTAGGTTGAGCGTAGCTCGTATCCTGGCGTTGGTAATAGGCCTCAGTAGCGGAAGTAGGCCGACGTTAAATAAATTAGAAAAAAGAACGAGGTTCGAATATTTCCGCAGTTAAAAGCTATTTATAGTGGACTCTTGTTCATTACCGGCCAAATATTTTTCTCAATAAAATGTATTTAAAAATACAATACGAATAATGTTTTGGTTTTAATTGAAACAGTTAAGAAACATTTCATAGAAATATAATATTTTGCCATCATCGGTACAGATGAAATAAATCTAGAAATGATTCTCTTATACTGCCCAGGAATTTTAAATTTTCTTGTACATAATATTATAAATGTGTGTGTCCTTGATTGTGTTTTTCCTAACTGTTGCACCTTTGTCAAGAAAGAAAGATTCTCAGTTCAATAGGTATACTTCCAGCTTTATCTAAACTCAATGAGAAATTTATATATTACCAAATGAGAGAACATTTGAATACTTGTGACATCAATCTGGGTTTCGGCTATTTATTCAGCAGGTTTCAATTTGTAGAGGTACAGGTCTATCTTCCATCATGTGGTGTTCCGCAGGGTTCAATACCTGGCCCACTTTTGTTTAGTATATGCACGCGCTATTTGATGTACTATCTGAAGGAATACAAAGTACATATTTATACAGATGACATTCAACTTTATTATTCATTATTCCCAGATGCTGTAGGTCTGGAGAAAAATAATGTACATGGTGATCTAGAACGATTGGTTGCATTCGCCGAATGCACAAACTTCAGCTGAACCCAATGAAATCATCAGTTATCTATTTGACAAATGTAGACGATAGATTGACACTGCATTTGCGACCAAAATAGAAAACTTATGGCTTGAATTAGAAGGGATCTACTTTTTAAAATAGATATAACTGCAACATTCAAAAGATATACGCCTCATTAAAAATGTCGTGTTTGCAGTGGCATCATGAAGTTTGAGCCAGTGTCGTATAAACTAAGGGATGCAAACTGATTCAGCATGGAGAATAGACGAGAACTCCACTCTACAGTTTTGTTTCATATCATTATTTTAAACCAGTGCCCCTTTATTTATATAGTAATATAAAGTATTTAATGGATGCACATACCTTAAATTTGAGATTTAAAAGACTCATTACACCTCCACCTCACAAATCGCAATGTTATTTTCAATTTCTTGCTAGTAGTATCGCCTTAAGGTACGCCATTCCGTGTATTGGTTATCGTTCCTATTTTCCTCTTTTGTCGGTTGAAAAGAAGATATGTATTTTATTTAACTGAACTTTTTTTTTAAATAATCTCCATTTTGCAATATTTATTTTATTAATTATTATTAATAATTGTCTATAATTGTTTATTTGTGACATATTCAGGTTTTAGTACTTTTTATGGCATTTTACCACTGAAAAATATTTAGAAAGTTTAATGAAAAAACCTCTGCGTCAAACGGATCATACAGAGGTTCGTCCCTGAATACTTCATTATTACAAAATGTCTCATATCTAAGAATATATAAACCAGAACAATGTTATAAACTAAAAAATGAGAACTAAAAACATTTAACGTTTTGCAAGATTATCTACTTCCGCTCTCAGAACTTCTTGTCCTTCAACCATGACAGTTCGCTGTTTATGTATTTCCATAGTCACTATTGTTCTACTTTATATATTTTTAGGTGCGAGACATCGTGTAACAATAAAGTATTCAAAAACCAATCTCTGTCTGATCCGTTTGGCGCAGAGGCTTTTTCATTACAATTTTTAAGTATTTTTCAGAGACAAAATACCCAATAAATAGTAAATAAATTACTATTAATAAATTGTACATAACCTGGCTGTGAATAAAAGTAATATTATTATTATTATTGTAAGGCATTTTTCAATTAATGAAAACAAATAACACAGTCTCGCGAAACTCCCATTATGGATACAATATTTATAATAATTAGTAAAATAGCTTTAACCTCGTTTCTCTATTTCAGTAGGGTAATGCATCGCCGTTTAAATAAATAAATACATTATTTTAATTATGTACTTGTAATTCCGAAAAACGGTCGGCTCTCTTCTATTGTCTATTGTTTTTGTTTTGGCAATAATAAACAAATGAAATCTATTAAAATGCAATGCATGAAGGAGGTGAAAGCATTCGAATCACTAATTGTATTTTTTAGTGTTAATAGTTCGTGGCAGTCGTTGGCAAATCTTTGTTTTCAGAAACCGTTACTCTAAATTATTAATGAATTCGCGGGAAAGGCTGGCCAAGAACTTGTTTATTTCGCAACAGACTTAAATGAACTAGGTTGAATTCGATTTTGGTTGTTATGGCAAAAAATGATTGGATAATTGATGTGCTGGATAACCCATTTTCGTGAGAAAGAAGTTATGTCCGATCATGCATTATAGAGGTCTTGTAAAGACACAATTTATGAAAATAATAATATTCAATTTTTATTATTTAATAAAGGTAGCACGATAAATGCTATCACCCAGTATAAGGGAGATGGGGGCATTAGGCATAGTTATTTCTCTTACAATCAATTTCATTAGAATAAACAAGCTAACCGTTATATTCTTCGCAGTTTTTTTGTAAATAATATTAGTTTTAGACATTTTTAATTTTTAATCAACAAATGCGAGGTACGTTAAAAATGTATTAAGGACATGGTCATAGTTCACAGTAAAATTTCCTCCGCATCAAAAATTGCAGTCATTGTAAGCCAGAACAAGTCTCTTAAACAATTATTATAGGTTATTAGGTACCTAGTATTAAATCACAATGCCCTATGCTTTTAGTGTCAGAAGCATTTCTTGCAACTTTTAGGATACATGTAGGAAATAATTTTATTTTACTAATGTGTATAAAGTAGCATTTTCTGTAACGATGACTATTTAAAAGCTCTTATAAAACAGTTGTTTAGTTGTTTTATAGCAGTAATTTGACAAACAGTGAAGTGTGTTTTATAGTACAATTAAATGAAGCTTTAATAAAACTGATATATAGTGATGGTACTAAATTTTCATGAGGTATACGGAGATGTTTATATAATTATATTGTAATGGTTCCAATAGGCATTACAAAATATCACCAGCTACTGATTTTATAAGTTGGTGCCAATTTTGCATTTATAGCTCCTGTAAAACTTTATGAAAGGGTTTCTGAGAGTTATGTTGTATTATAAAATTTATATCAAAAACATTTTTACAACAATTTTGTATACCACCATTTCTTACGTAGCGTGAACAGGATACAAGTTATCGCTTAGAAACCAGACATGGGTACCTATATGGCAAAATTAAGGGTAGCTGCTGACCTCGGGGGTAGTCTCACTGCTGATGTTTTCTCTATTCCTAAAAAAAAGTACAAACATATCTTCTGGTTATTATTTGTGGCGAAAAGACACCTGCCGCCTGGACTATAGAAATGTTGTCAAAATCGTTACAGCCGCTTTAAAGGAAAAAAATATTTGTCGCTTTTTGAAACTGTTCTTACCGATTTTTGAGATAGAAGTTACGACCCATTTTGCGATTTCCCTAGTGGTGTGTCCATTCCGAAGATGCATACAAAATTTCAGTAAAACCCCTTATCAACCAGAAAAATAAAAAAAATCTTAAAAATTAACATCTTTATAATATCGCGTCATTTTATACTCAACAAAAATCTTGTATATCACCTATTAAAATTATCATCTTTGTATCACCCTGTATATGACCACGCTTTCAGATACCTTCTTAATACAGATTCTCTAGTAGCAAGAGTCATCACTGGAATGCTATGGAAATAAATAAAGACTTAACCTTAAGGGGTATTTTTTATGGTTCAGCTTTTTAGGCAAACTCTAAATGTCAATAAAAACAAAATCAATCGCTAAAGGTTAAGTATTCCATAATATATTGGTAAGATTCCGTTCATTCGTATACTGAATTGTTGAAATCCGCCTGAGATAAAAATCTCTTCCCATATTAATTGGATTAAAATATTGATTTATGCCTGTGTTTTTATGCAGGAACTTGCATAACTAAAGTAGTAATATATTTTGGGTGAAACTAATATTGATGAATTTTTTTTGGTTATTGATGATTATATGTGAAATATGGATGTTTTGAATTTCCAGTGTTATTTAATAATTCGTTATTTATTTAGCCAGGTAGCAACAGAATCAAGTGGGTGATAAATTAGGTTTTCATCCTTGAATTTTGCTCGTAACAGTAATTTAAATAAAATCTGGTAGACCACCTCTATAAAAAATGGGCCAGTATTCTAAAAATAAAATTTTGGTATAATACAACATAGTACATTTTTATAATTAAAAACCTTACTGTATCAGGAAAAAGGTTCATGATATCCAGAAGACAAGCTTTTGTGCAAAATCCGTTTAATGACATCTTTAACTTAAATAAATAATAAATGGACTTGTCTGTCGTCTGTCTAATGTATGTGTGTCTGTTTTCAAAAACTATTCATGAATAATATTAATTACTATACTTCATTGGAATATTCTACGTCCATAATGTCTTCAACTGTTCCTTATTTCAATAAATGGAATATTGAAAATGCATTTTTTTTAATAATACTTAAATATACAATAGTGAATAATTACATACCCAAACGGCTATCGATGATAGTTCTCCAGTCTATTGTTTGTTTAATTTCTGTTATATTATACAATTTTTTTATTAGATAAAATCGATCTGTTTTTAATACAACAGTCACTAAGAATTGTATAATAGAAACCGCTGCCTAAGGAATCACCACTTCCCCATCCAGATTTCCCATCCAAGTCTCTTTAAAGGAAAACAACTTATCAGCCTGCTTACTTCCCCTATTTACACCCCTATTCCCCTCATTCCTTCAACGAAATCAGATGTCATTACAATACATACGTGTAAATACCAAATTTAAAGTGAAAATCTCAATTTTATTTTATCAACCCTTTCAATAATAGAGTGGGAGTGGTGGGGGGTTGAAAATTATTATGAAAAAATCTGAGACCTTGGCTTCTATATATACACCAAGTTTCTGTACTCTTACCAGCTTGCTTTACTTATTTTCCCTTATTTAACCTCCAACCCGTCAAGAGATAAGTTCAAAATACAATTCAGATTTAGATCACATTATAATACATCCTTGTACAAAAGTCAATATCTTAAACCGTTCCGGAGAAAACATGCGTACAGAGAATGTCACAGACAGATACACCGATAGATAGACAGACAGATTTTTTTTTTGTTGAAATTAAAATCTCGACGTTTTGTGATATTTGACACTTATTTCAACAAAAAATTTGCATTTTCTTACGATTACTACCTATACTTCCACTCTATCCACTACATGGGTGTGGAAATAAAATTCCCCTTGGCGCGGTTAATTAACTCGTATTACCTTATTACCAAACAATATGTGTTTATTAGTTATTTATCATCATAATATTGTTTGTCTTTTATTCTTCTAAGCTTGATTGTAATTTTTTTTGCCTCTCACATACAGGGTGTCTACTAGGAACTGAATCGATCGTTATATAGAAAAGTATGTAGCAAAAAACTTTGAAAATGTCGAGAGTTATCAGTCAGTATGGCCAATCCAACCAAAAAAATTACAAGCATGTGGCACTTCCAATTATACCGAAAGTCGATACCAACTTACTTATTTTAAATGAAACACCCTATATATTTTCGACTTTTGGAAATGATCATGAAATTCGAAAACATGTAGCATGTTCTATGCCTAAACCCAGCATTTTCTGAGATATTAGACATTTTATAAAAATTTTGACAGAGCAACGGTTTGCAAGAGCCGTTATAACATTCTTCGTGTAGGAGAGCCTTGCTTGCTCTTTGGCACGTAGGAAGAGCACAATATGAGCCACCCCTTCTAAAAACAAGTCCCATAATAGTATACCAAGTCGTCCATCTTTCACATTACATTTTGTCAAATTCAAACCTCAAAAACTTCTTTAGATCAAATAGAACACCCTATATTTCTTTACATCATGTTATGTAAAATTAAATTACTTTTTTTGCTAATATAGGCATTGTAGGGGTTAAAGTTACAACTTTCTGGAATACTCGAATACGATTTTCTTATATGTTCAAGAACTTCTACTAAAAATTGCCATCAACTTAGCCATAATTAGAAACAATCATCAATGTCAGACATTTTAAATATGTTTAGTACACAGCCTCACAAAAAAAAATGTTTTCTGTCCTGGGGATTCAACCATGCTCACTATATGTTTTTGGTGTCGCTGAATCCTAATCCGAGATCTATTTACTCGATCATATCAGGATTTTGCCATAACCTCAAAAAACCCTTAATTTAAGCGATTTCAACATCTCTTCACATAAATCGCTGTAATTTCTTCTAGACAAAAATTACCCCTTTTTTTCTATATTAGATCGATTGCAAATTAAATTTCCATTCCGATGATGTGACGCACGATATTCTTCCGGCGCGTTTTAAGTGAAAGGTACGAGGATTTCGCTTCTCGAGCGATACAGCCCAGCCGAGGGCCATTTCTGCCAGACGAAAGTTAGCAAAAATCTGAAAAAATTCAGGGGTACGTAGAAAGATGTCAAAAATCGTATGGCGCAAATCTGAGATCGATGCGTGTCTTGGTTTTCGAGATATGGCCGCTCGAAGTCTACGGAAGGGGAAAATCGAATTTTTTTACCGCTTCCCGAGGCTATATCTCGAAAACAAAACGAGATACAGAGCTGCAGTTTACTCTATTCGATTTCTCTCGCCTTTCTACATGCCTCTGATTTTTTTCAGAGTTTTGCCGGCACTTTCATTTGTGAAGCTTCTAAAAAATTCAGAGGTATGTAGGAAGGCGAGAGAAATCGAATAGAGTAAAGCGCAACTCTGTATCTTGTTTAGTTTCGAAATATAGCCTCTGTAAGCGGTAAAGAAATTAAATCTTCACCTTCCGGTAACTTTGAGCGGCCATATCTCGAAGACCAAGTCGCGCACCAACCTCCAATTTGCACCAAGCTTACGTCTTTCTACGTACCCCTGAATTTTTCCAGATTTTTGCTAGCTTTCGTTTGGCAGAAATCGCCCTCGAAGCTGGACCGTGTCGCTAGAGAAGCGAAATCCTCTCACTTTGACGGCTAATATCTCACTTAAAAAGCTCCGGAAAAATATCGTGCCACACATCATCGGATTGAAAATTTAATTTGGGGGTTTTGGGGTTATGGCAAAATCCTGATGTGATGGAGATAAACAGACCACGGAATCGAATTCAGCAACCCCAAAAACATATAGTAAACATGGTCAGATCCCAAGCCAGAAAGATTTTTTTGTGTGTGTGGCTGTGTTATTTATGGAGAATGTGATAAAGTAACATAAAGTAATATCAAGAACTTGTAACTATTTCTGTTCCTCTGGGAGTATCTGGTATCTCAATAGGTGGTTATGTATTTTATTTGCTAGTGCAGAATTATTATTTTTATTATTGTTTTGATAAGAATAAAAAAATATTTAACAATATTAACATTAAACAGACGTGGAAGAAAGAACCAAATTAACCCATCTGCCAATATAATTATAATTTCCAGAATCATCCCATCTAACAATTTGATATTTCCCCAATATAATAATTTCTATAGTATCATAAATTATTTAATTTATAAATATTACAATTAACTGCACCTATATTTAAATTTTTAATCACAATAACAAGAATGCTCTTTGATCTACATGCATATCTGTAACATATGAGATTTACTCGTGTTTATTTTTCTTTTGCAACCTTGATTCCTGTATGCTAAATAGTTTACAAAAATTATAGGCTAGTTTTTTCTAATATGTGGGTAATGGCAGAGGGTGTGCCTTGTCCTTTATTGTTATCGATAACTGATTCAGTTTTTTTACCAGCGCCTGTGGATTGAAAAGTTTTTTTAGACCGTTGAAAATGTTATGCAGGGATTGCAGTATTTGATCTAGTCAAATTGTGTGTGTGACAACTTACAACGTGTTCCACTTTAAGTGTAACAAACCTTGTAACTTTTAATATTCCTTACCAAAATCTGGTTAAAAACCATGTAGAAGGTACAATTTTTAACAAAGCCCCAAAATTGTTGATCGAGGATGTTTCTGGAGAAATTTCGAAAAGAGTTACGAAGCCTGATTTTCAAAATGTGTCATTACAAATTTAAAAATAACAATAAACCTACGAAAGATAAAAACGTAAGTTGGTTAACGCATAACCCACGGATCCTGGAACCATGGTTTTAAACCCATTAAAACTGAATAGATACTGAACCATAAAACCCCAAACTCATAAACCCCAAAACAAAGAAAACCAAAACCCACAGACCTCAAACCAAAAACCCCGAATAAATAAACATACATATCCTAAACCCATTATACCCGAATAAATAAACTAATAGACCATGAACCCACATACTCAGAACCCAAAACCCAAATAAATAGACTCAACACCCACAGAAACCCTAAATAAATAAACCCCAAACCCACAAAACCTAAAAAAATTAACCCATATATAATAAGCCAATAAACCCTAAACAATAAAAATTAAATAAACGAACTCTAAACCCATAAATAACTAAGCCCATAGATATCAAACTCATAGATTTCAAACTAAAAAGAACCCAAATAAGTAAACTCTAAACTCGTAAATCTCAAATAAAATTAAAATAAATTTTCAAAATCAAGTTTCGAAATCTTGCCAGAAATACCCTCAATAATGAATTTTTAGATTTCGTCTTATTTTTATTATTAAATTATTTTAACTCTTAATTAATCCAAAAGAAGTGTCTATGTGGACGAAAGCCCATCTGAAAGTTATTATATATTTTAAATATGAATATTTATACCGCATCACTATTATTTTGCTTTATGAACGTGATTGACAGTTTTGTTAGCAGCGATAGGGAAGAGAAAGTAATGCATTTAGTTTTTATAAGTAGGAAATGATATTTAAAAAATATGTTAGATAATAAATACTTTTTAATTCTTTAGTTGTTTTATTAATTCAAAATTGTACCCACCTCAATCCTTTACGCAGTCACAAATATATTAAGAATGTATTTCCAATTTATTTGAATGTATTTCTAATTTATATTTTAATAAAATTATATGTTCAAAATGACCGCCAGTCGCCTGTTGGCAATAAGCAAGGCGATCTTTGAATTCTCGAATGACATTTTGTATGACCTCGTGGATTATTTTGTGAATTTAGTCGGTTATTATATTTTTTAAATTTGTAATATTGTCTGGTTTATTGACATACACATTTGATTTTAAATAGCCCCATAAAAAGTAATCAAGAGGGGTCAAATCGGGTGACCCAGGTAGCCATTTAACAGTTCCACAGCTTCCAATGAACCTGTTAGAGAAAATTTCGTTTACATGGTCTTTAATTAAATAACTAATAACTATTAATAAATAAATAATAATTAACTAACTAACTAAACAACTAAATAATTATTTCTCCTCATCAAATCGAAAAGTTCTACCTGGTTTTTGAATATTTTTTACATGTCCTGTTTCATGAAACTGGTTTTCTATTTTATCAACTGTAGACTGTGATACGTGATGGCCAGGTTATTCAATATTAAACATTAAACGTCCTTTTGAGTTATTGTTTTGTTATAGTATTCAATCATAATTAGACTATTTCTTTTACATAGTTTCAGATAAATGAGCTATAATAAAGTTAAATAAATAAAGAAATATTATTAAATACAGGCATCAGTATGCCTGTGAGTAACTTAGAATAAAGTGACACTAATTGGAAACAAAATTATTTCATGCACTTGATAGCTTTTGAAGGTACAATAAGTGATATTGTTTCCTTTTACTAATTCTTTTCGTTCTACTTTAGAAAACTTTTTAGTCCATACAATTTTATATTAAAAACTTTAAAAACAACAATAGATCATATTGAAACATATTCTTATATGATTTTGCTTGGAAAAGCTTAGCCAGGAAACAGAATGATAGATTTCATGAAAATGTAATACATTAGAATGAAATTTTTTTAAGACATGGTAGGTAAATAAATTCATTTTAGGCCTTTGTTCTCATTTTTAACTGAATCTTTATGACCGTAGGGGATTATATAGATACTAGTTTAATCTGCATGGCCGTGGGGGACTGTGCAGATGCTAGTGTTAGAATGAATATTTTCAAATAAGAAATTAGACAAATTCATTTTAGGATTTTAATTTGCTAGCATAACCAGAATTCAGGTTATCGAGAGAATGCAAAGATTTCATTAATATTTTTACATGTAGTTTTTCTTTGAGCTCTCATAGATAATTTTTTGTTGTTGTTTGCAAAATCCTATAAAGAATATGTTTCAATACAATTATAAACAAACAAATAATAATTCAATTTTAAACAATAGATCAGTTTCAACTTTTCTTCGAAACCAATCATTTAGCAAAATATTCCTCAACTGAATTTGTAAGACTAACAGAATTTTACATTTTCAAAATTAATTTTCTCAATAATCAATGCACCAAAAAATTTCCAGTTGTGAATACAGAATCAAAATCCCTTTTGAACGGAGTACAGCGCCACCTCCTTGCTATTTTAAAAATTTCGTGGGTTAGTCATAATTCAGAGAGGGCGAACGTGTTTTCATGCTAAAAAATAGTAATTTTAAATTAAAATTTCACCTGTTTCAAAATTCCTAAAAGTTCATAATTACAATTTATAATAATAATATTTTCATGAAGACAAAACCTTCGTATAGGAACAGTCAGTATTTCTCACATCCTAGGTTCTAAAAATTTACCTAAAGTGTAAGTAATAACAAAGTAAAATATTACATTTTTTTCTTAAAAAAAAAACAAAAAAATTACAAACTAACGTGTAGATACACAAGAAATCCGATACAGAATAAAAACATGTATTTAGTAAAAATTCTTTTAGTTTAATTTTAAACAGTCCTTCATTTTTTATAAATTTTGTTTCATCCAGTAACAAATTTTGGCCCTAAACAATGAGGAGAATTAGAAATTATTCTGAATTTAGCAAAGGGAACATAAATATTATGTTTCCGTCTCGTGTTAAATTATGGTACTGGCTATTTAATATAAAATCTTCTTGATTTTTAAATATATATGTGCAAATTTCAAAAATAAATAGACCTGGTAAAGTACGATGAGGTTTTAACCTTAACATTTTTTAAAAATTTCCCTGAAGGAATCGGTATTTGAAATACCGGCAACGCACCTTACGATGGGCTTTCAAAACATGAGTAGCGAATGTGGAATTCCCCCAGATGCAGACATGTTATAGATGCAAGCTTTGAACTTACATTTTCATATTGAATTGTCCAGTTAATACTTTAATCTAAGTATAGGAAGCCTAGAAATTTGACTGTATCTGATTCAGTGCATAAGGAGTATCATTTACAGCAAAATTTAACTGTTTACTCCGTTTTTGACTGTTATGAAATTTTATGACCTGGGTTTTTTCGACATTAAAATATAATAAACTTTGAAAGAACCATTCTCTTAGTTTATTAAGCAAGCTTTCCGTCGAGTTCTAATCTGTCATCAGTTTTATTTGAAACAATTAAAACGGTGTCATGTGCATACATCGTAAAGTGAGTATTGGATGATATGGAATCTAATTCACTTACGTGTAGTAAGAATAGCACAGCACCCAAGACAGAGCCTTGTGAAACTCCAACTGTCAAATAAGATCATTCAGAAGTAACCATGTAAAGACCACGTTTGCTTTTATATTTAATACTAACACATTGTTTCCTATTCTCAAGAAAAATTTTAACCCTATTTAGTGTTACTCCTCGAATCCCATAATTATTTAGTATGGCCGATAGTTTCTGATGGTCCGCGCAGTCCAATGCCCTGCTGAGATCACAGAATATTCGAATACGGCATTCATAATATGACTGTAGTAGTTGATTTTCCGCTGCAAGATCCATGCTGATTTTCAGTCAAGATCTTATATCTATCCAGATATTTTGATAATCTATCCATAAAATAGTATTCAAGTATTTAGGTAAAGCCTAACGGCACTATAATAGGTCTATAATTTTCCTCAAAATATGTACAACTATTCCAGTTTTTAGGATGTCAGGAAATATTCCGAATTCAAAGGAAAGGTTTACGAGATATGTGATTGGTTCAATGATCATATTAGTCACTTTTTTAATTATAAATAGGTATTGGAATATCATCTGTTCCAGATGATTTCTTATTTTTTGATTTTTGTGTTCGTAAAGCTAACAGTTCCTCTGTAATAAACGACCTAAATAATGAATTGCTTTTTACATTTATATTAATATTATTTGACGATGGATTATTTAATTTTGGAATTTGGTCTATTATGTTTTTAGGTGTTTTAATAAAAAATACTTAAATAGGGAAACAATTACGTTAGGGTCTTCATACCGAACAACATCCTTGTTTATTATTGTGTTATTATGGTCTTTATTAAGGTTACATAATTCATTTACAACCTTCTATGTAGCTTAAGATTGATTTTCAGAATTTGTAATTAAATGATGTCTTTTGTTAAGGAAATTCAGAAAAAAAAACAAAAAATAATTAGAGAAAATTGTAAAGTTTAGGTTTGAATATAATTACTGTTACATTGCGAGCTACGCCTAAATTCCAATAATGTTTATAAACTTAAAAGTAATAAATTTGTCACAAATGCAATAAGATTATAGCGGCTTAATTTATCTCACAGTAGACAAGGCCAATGTTACTCGCTGAAACAAACGACAAAACTGAGAATAGTATCCTATAGAATATGCAAAAATTATATAAATAGTGCAATAAATCGACGAAGAGTATAATGGTTAGCCTGTTTTTCCTTTTGATTATCTTTCTTCTTTGGTGTAATGTAAGTCGTGAGACCTCCATACATTACCTAGCGAGTTAATTAGCGTTTAATTATATTCGTCCTTCGTCTCCTTAACGTGTCAGTAGCCGTAATAAGTGCGATTTCAATGGTGACATGTCATTTACAGGATTGTCAACCGAGGAAGCACGCTTTCTAGTTCTGCAGCATTGAAACAACAGATAATTATTCGTGAGTGTACTTACTGGAAGCCGAATGGGATGCTTGTACGGTTTCTGCACTTTTAGGTGATCGTCGCTTTAAAGTGTTCGCCAGAGGCGTACCAAAAGGGCTTCGCGGAAGGATGTTATTAATAGAGCCATTGAAGATAACTTTGTTTGTGAGCAGAGCTGCCTAGTAGTTAACTACAGTTGTAGTTTAACTACAATTTAACTACTAACTACAAGTACTTATAGGTAGTTGTGAATACATCGGTATTGTATTGAATATCTTCTACTCAAATTACTATTTAAAAGTAGTTAAAACTATTAATGTAATTTTAATTATTAAAGTAGTTGCAACTACTGTGTGTTCTTGGACACACTTTAAATTATCCATGTCCTGCAAGGTGGAATTCGTTATACGATTGAATAAAACAAATTGCAAATACGAACCGAAATAAACTGACTGACGAATTGTAATTGGAAATAAGAGAATCCCAAAATGATAGAGATTTTACTTTTGTAGAACAATATGTAATGGTAATGACGCCATAGTTGCCTAAGCTATTGATTATCTACAAGGAGAAAATATACTTATTTTGGACATATTCTTCCCACATTTATCACACTTATAAACAAATTAACTAAAATTAACCCATTAACGCCCAGTGATCTATTTATAGATCACAAGAAACAATTTTTTTTTAACATGACAATTACACATTTAATTTCTTAAAAAGTGATTTAAATTAATATCTAGAATTACTACAACAGTAGAAGACCATTTTCTAATAATTTGTCAAATTGGAAGAATTTTTAAAAAATTCTTTAAAATCATGAAAAAAATTGTCACTTACACTAACAAATTTATTTGTTTATATACAAAAACCTAATGAATATGAAAATATGATATATGTCATAATGAGTCCCTAGAATATAAAAGTTTATTATCCTATAACTCATTTTACAATATTTTCTTTATCAGCATAATTGTAAACAATTTTATTTAGCTGATCTATATTTATACCACTGGACACATATGATATCTACTTGAAACTTTGAGAGTTTATCCGCATCAGATTTGTTAGGTCATTGTTTATTATAGATCAGTCTTAGCCAGTGTGTGAGATAAAACCTTTTAGTGCTAGTTTTACTAAAATATCATCCACTTCCGTTGTATTGGTGAAAAATATAATTGGTAAGTAAAACTTTTTTTTTCCGTTGATACAGTCAAACATTTGTAAGTGAATATTACGATAATATTATAATATAAAAAATTAAAACATGTTGATAGTTTGAATAACAATAATAATAAAAAATTAACTTTTTACAGAACATGAATTCAAAGAGGGCGCTGACTATACAGAAGATAGAAGAAATTATTGATGATCCTAATTTTCATAATGATGACGATAGTGCTACTCTAGACATTATTGTTTTACCTCCAGAACCAAATTATGTGACAGATGAAGACGAAGTGGATGATGACGAATTGGGCATAGCGGAGGTATAATATGTTCCCGGTCAGTTGGAGATACAATATGGTCATGAAGATCAAGATACAGAAGACACTGCTGAAGACCAGAGTACAAGTGCCATTTCTGAGCAAAAAGGTATGAAAATACAGAGACTTTCTAATTTTCGACCGAAATGGAAAAAATGCGATCCTAAGTATACTTTTACCGACACAGAGTTTGCTACTATTGTAAAGAGAAAATAGAAGCACTGATAAGAAAACATGGAGCCCTCACTCCATTGAAGATTTTTGAGAAATTTCTGTCAAATAATATAGTAGATTATATAAAGGAAGAAACTTTGCGTTGCGCTAAGCATGTAAGAAACAATGTTTCATTCGGTTTAGAAATTGATGAACTAAAGTGTTCTAGATCCAGCTGAAAGAATGTACTGGTCTACAGATACAGACTTAGGTGTTTCAATTAATATATGGGTGGTGTCGATCATAATAATTGGTTCATTAGTAAATATGGAATCCAGATTCGTGGAAGAAAATGGTTCTGGTCAATGTTCATTCGTATTCTGGATATGGCACTAACAAACGCCTGGATTTTGTACCGCACCATGCATGGTCGTGAGGCTATCAGTTGTCTAGAATTCCATAGAGCAGTTGCAGTTCCGTATATGAAACTCACATCCTCTGTTAAAAGGAAAACCAAAGCAGCAGTGGCCCCTGAAGACGTCCGTTTCAATGGCCTAAATTGTTTTATGCAATATCGTGATGGTCAGAGAAGATGCCAAAGAAAAAATTACAAAAGTAGACGTAAAAGCTACTGCATAAAATGTGACGTTACTCTTTGTGCCAATTGTTTCCTACCTTACCACCAAATATAGCTGTTAAATTTTGCTATCATTATTATAATTAAGTGACATTTTACTGATGTTCTAATGGTAATATTATTAGATAATAAGCAAAATAAAATAATTATTATATATTAAGGTATATATTATATCTGCCCAGTGATCTATTTATAGATCACCACTTTTTTGATAAACCACATGATGAATTTTTTTTAAATATTTTTTACAGTCATTTGGAAGTATTTTGAACATTCATACCAAATATTTTTGCAAAATTCAAAAAAAAATTGTCTTGGGCGTTAATGGGTTAAGAATAATACTAAAACCCTAAAATATGAGAATGCGATATTAATACAGCTGATAGAACAAATAAGCAACCGATTTCAAAGGTATCTAAAGAATCAAGAAATAACATTTTTATCAGCTGTATGCTGCCCTGGTGTTAAGTTGAGATGGCTACATCCAATTAAAGATTTTAATAATACTTACTTAACAAAGATGATATTGAAATGTTATTGGTAAATTCTGCTATAAATATTTTAAAAAATGATGTAGATGTTAATAAACAACTGCCTGAGAGAACTAGAATCGAGGAAAAACTCAAAAAATATCAATTCGATATTGACGAATCCAGCGAACCCATCACGGCCACAGCCTAATACTGCCATCACCAATAATGATGAAAACACTGAATTGGGCAATAATATAAAGTTACAATTTCTAACATACTTGGACAATTCTCGAAGCAACATTGAAATGCTTTTTACCTAAATATTTGTATATTATAAAACGTCTTTTCCTTCATCGGCACCTGTGGAACGTCTGTTTTCGTTTGTTGGCATGATAAATGCCCCAAGAAGAAGTTCATTATCTGATTCTAATTTTGAAATATTAGTAATGTTAAAAGCAAATGGCAATTTGTAAATGAGTTGTTGTGTTTCTCTTTAATTAATAAAAATTGTAATCTCAGTAGCCGAATTTGTAGCATATAGTCCCCCAATGACAGGCTTTAATAATATTAAGTAATTTAAATAGTAGAAAATAGTAACAATGGAATGCGTAAACGGTAGGTTGTCGGTGCTTTATGTAGATACACTAGTGCACTTTGCTTGCACACTGATGTAGGAGAGCATTTTGTGACTTTTTGTCGCATACATAGATTAAATAATAAAACCTCTTTGGTCGCATATTATTACAAATTATATAAGTAAATTAGAGTTTCCTGTTATAACAAGTGTGACAAAGAAAGGTATCGGTGTCTTAAGTACACAAGTTCTAAAAGTAGTTGTAAATGTAATTCAAGACACCAAGTTAAACTACCCTTTCAAAATCAAAGTACTCGAGTACTTTTCAACTACAACGCATTTTTAAGAAGTACTCTGTAGTAGTTAGAAGTGTTTCAAAACCGCATAAGCTTTGGCCTTGGTATGCGCAGATACATAATTTCGGCGATCGTCTCAATTACACAACTTTATAAAAACATCAGATTTATTGTTTACACTTGCAAGCTGTCGTTGTGTACAGATCTGCGTTCCAACGGCCCTTTGAAATTAATTTATAAACTAGCGAATTTTGCGCGGGGTTATTCATCTAATCCCAACAATGTAAATAAATAATTCTATTAAATTTATGTAGTAGCTGAGTCAACGTTTTCAAAATGTACTTATATGGAATAAACTCCGCCTTTTGCGCATCTCGCGGCTTATAAGGTTTTGAAAGTACTCTATCTACTTTTTCTAGTTTGGCAGCTCTGTTTGTGAGGATAAAAAATTATGCCTCTTTAATTAAACATTTTAATAAAGCTCTAATTTCATTTTTCTTTTTTTTTTTTAATTTTTGTACTCCTCGCAAATACAAAACGGAGAGTATATTGCATTCGATCTGCATATTTCTAAAACCGGTAATATTGCTCGTAAAGAAAAAAAATTTATATTTAAATTAAATTTATATCACTGTGCTTGTGATCGAATTCTAAACAACTTTCAAAATATCCGTCCGTTTGTCTGTCCGTCCGTCACGTTTCTTGTAAGCACGATAACTTAAGAACGAAAAGTCCGATTGTATTGAAATTTGGAAAGTAAGTGTTTGTGTTAACTAGAGGAAGAACCCTATTGTTTTTGAGCAAAATCGATCAATAACTAAAAAAGTTATTAATTTTTTTAAATGAAAAAAAATGTTCTTGTTTTATAATTAAATCAACAATGCTTGAAACTAATATCATTTGCAAAAAGAAACTGCGAAGAGTATCCTATAGAATGTGCAACAATTATATAACAAGTGTAGTAAATCGGCGAAGAGTATTAGTTTGTTTTTTATTTTATTTTATTCATACACCGTCTAACAGTACAAGGCCATTTACAGGATGAGAAATAACACATGATTGACAAATCGGAATTTTTTGTCGAAAATTACTCTAATGTCTTTAAACGAGGAAGATCGAGTCAAAGGCTCATTTTCTAGAGAGTAGTTAAATTAATATCGTTCGTGGAAAATGTCATTACATTACATGTTTGCGCATTTATTGTGAGACACCAAGGCCTTTGTTCTCATTTTAACTGAATCTTCATAGCCATAGAGGGTTATGTGGATACTGGTATATTCTGCATAGCCGTAGGGGACTTTGTAGAAACTAGTGACAGAATGAAAATTGTCCAATAAGAAAGACAAATTGCTTTTAGAAGATTTTAATTGCTAGCATAATTAGAATTCAGGTTATCGAAAGAATGCAAAGATTGCAAATCAATAATTTTACAAATGGTTTTTATTTTAGTTCTCATAGAGAGTTTCTTTTCTGCTGTTTTCAAAATCCTATAGAGAATATGTTTCATTACCAAGCGCTGAGTTTAGATGCATTATTTTGTAATTTAATGCAGTCACTTATGTTATAGATTCTATGTAGTAGCTTGATATCATCTGCATACATTAAAAAATGATCTAGTTTATATGCTACATCGTTGATAAATATATTAAACAAGAGTGGTCCAAGAACAGACCCCTGAGGTGCACCGGAACAAGATAAGTAATCAGCAGACCTGAATCCATTATACGCGGCATACTGTTTTCTATCTGACAAGTTTTTAAAAAGCGAATAAGATTCTGTGAAACTTCAATATTAGACAGTTTTTTAATAAAATATGTTATGGTTGAGCTTGAAAATGCAGGAATCCCACCCGGCCCCATGGTGAGCTTCAGTTTTTTTTTTTAACGTTTTTAGAACTTCTTCAGAAAAAGAAACTAAATTGATACTATTATTATTTAAGCTATTATCATCTGAATTTATGTTTGCCGTATCACTTGCTAAAAAAAATTTGAGAAGTCAAATAAGCTGACAGGGTAACCATGGGACAGCGACCCCAGTATAAATTCGTGTTCATATTTTTGGCTTGGATTGCTATCCGTATTACTTACAATTTTGCCAAATATTGACGCTTATCATCTAACCGTTTCACAGTAAAAAGGCAACCAAAATATCAAATATAATTTGTATCTTTTGAGCAGCGATCTTAACGAAATTTCTTTGAGTTACAGATGCTATTGTAAGGTATTTGTGAAAAATTTGGAAAAGGTGTCCGATGACAGAAGCATTGAGAAAAAAATCAAATTATTTTTTATTTTTTTAAATCGCTTTACAGTTCCAGCACACCTGCTAATTTTTTTTGTGAAATATTGGGACGGTTTTCTACAACACATAATATTTTTGAAAATGATATTATGAGCAAACGGCACATAACAAAATAAAATGTCTGTCAATATGCTATAAATTAGAACATACTATTAACAGCGCTGAAGAAGAAGAATAATTCAGGAAAAACTAAATGATACGTGAAGAAGGAACTGATGGAACTGATGTCGCCATCTAGAAATGTGTATTGTATTAATTTTGTTCGTCCCATGCAGCGCCTATGGATTAAACTCAATGTTAGGTCATTGTTTTGGTAAATTTGCGTTCTACCACAATTTGTACTAGAAATAAAAGATTTGCAAATTAACGTTTTTAAGGTTAACTTTGACCTTTGCATTACTTGGAATTCCTTTTTCATTAAAGTTGATAATAAGCTAGTTAAATTATACAATATTACAAATGTATGGTTTTTCCACAGAAATTAATATTCTAAAAAACAAAAATATTTCAAATAAAAATTAAACTTACATACATAATTCGACGTATACCCGATTATACATGAAAACCTTTTTATTTTTGACTTTTCAAAAAGTTTTTCCTGATGAAAAAATGAATTTGCTAATAATTAATCGAATTAGAATATACAAGGTGATCAAAATTTGGAAAATTACTCAAAGGAGAGGTAAATACTTTTCCACTTAAAATAGAAATATAGAAAAAATATATATGCAGTAAAAAGCGAAATATGTAATTAAGACACCAAAATTTTACTAATCTCGCCACAGATCTCCATGCATAAGGACAAAGGAATAGATTTACCTCCACTACGTGAATGTGGAAATAATATCAGATTTAATTAACGTATCTGCCATCTACTTCATTTAATTCAAAATAGTCTGTTGGGGGTTTCTACAAAGTTTATAAGGAACATTTTCTCGTGTGTTTTTGGACTCAATTATTTCGTATGCATATTAAGTATAATAACCTTAGTTAAAATACGTTTTCTATTCCAAATTTATTTATTTAATGAAGACGATTTGTTATTTTTTATTACTATTATTACTTCCGTCTTTGTATGAAATCTATGCGTAGGAGTGTTTATTTACCGTCTCGACCTTGTTGCGGAATCGAGACATTCAAATTATCTCGTGCATGAATATTGTGCGTTACCAAACGATGCCAGTAGCGGTATTTTATTTTTTTTTAGCTGTACAGTTCAGTATAATTTAATTTATTAAACGGAAAATTACAAAAATTGCACTTGAAGCTAAAGATTCTTCCTTACTAAATGACAAACCTCAATCAAAATTGGGGATCTGGAACGTAAATTATACCACAAATAACTTTAAGTTGCCTCATAAGCTCACATTCTAATATTTTGTGGAATGTAATACCCACAAAAACAATTTCTCTGTTCCTGTCTACAAAAACATAATGTGAGAAAATGTGACATCTCCAAAAATATTTGAAATCAGTTAAAACCGCTAAGTCTGGTATCTATTTATAAGAAAAATCATAAAAGAAATGTATGATTTTTTTTTCTTGTACAAAGGAAATTGGAGCGTTTCACTTTCCGGAGATCCTGCATATGTTGATAATCGGAAGTAATATGTTATATTGCAGTCGGAGGTTTTATCAGCTTGATGGCAAATGTATAAGATTGAGTGAGTGGTGGTGATGGTGAATCCAAACAGCCTTTCGCCTCTTAGGGTCGCTTTGTCAACGCGAGGAGAAGTGTTATCCTATAGTTAAATCACGGTTTAATAATACACTACTGAGTGTAGTCTACTCGTCGATAGCAGGAGTAAGGCAGGCTATCGACACATGGACTACACTCGGTAGAGAAAGTGACCCTACTGTATCATTAAACTGGAAATAATAAACTTTTAATCACTGCATCACAATCATTGAAATATTATTAAAAACTTGCTTATTCAATCTTCCTTTGGCTCACGTGAGAGGGCTGCAAAAAAGATACTTGTTTTTCTCGAAAAAAAGTGTAGAAAAAGTTTGTTGGGTTGTGAAAAGAGGTAGTTTTCAAATGGCTGCCAAAAGTCTGTCTTTGGTCAAATTAAAATTTTAACTGTGTGTCAAGAAACCTGCTTTAACCTGCTTTTTTCTGTTTTATTTTATTTTATTTTATTTCAATTTATTTTCTAATAACTGTATCAACTTTAATTTCTATTAGCTTAATCTATTGACTCAAAACCTAATTCTCTAAGCATTTCCTTGATCATTAATTGAAAAATACCGATGTTTGGAAAATGGTAGCTCAATATACGGGGGGATTCTCTCGGGCCTCTTTCTCATTTCATAGACAGCCAGCTGTGGGTGAAACCAATGAGTTTTGTTTAACTGGTAGTTTAGATTATTAATGTAGTTTATTTCTTTATTTAAATTGAGAAAAATTAAAAAGTAAAATTGAAAAAGTATTAAACGTAGGTAGTGAAATAGAAAAATACCCGGAGTTGGAAAACGGAAACTAAAATTGATTACTTCAAAAACAAATAAATATACAGGGTGTAAAAAATATTCTCTCGGGCCTATTTTTCTCCTGCTGGAAAAATACTGCGAGACAGAGCCCTTCCCGGCATTTCCACCGTAAATGATATTTACCTGTGGAACGGTTAATATAAATAAAAACACATTGCTACGAGCCAAAACGCAGATTTCTGTGAAACATGAAACCATATACTTATGGGCACAAGCAGGCTGGAGGCTGTGCACACTGCTGGATCCAGAATCAGAGGCAACAGAAAACTTAGAAAAATAAATAAGGAATATGATGATAGATTGAAATTTAAAAGAAGCATGAAAACTAAAAATAAGCATCTCACAAACAGCTACACTTCCCACCCTATATTCCTACCTCATGCGTCATGTGGCTCTCACTGCTGACAACAAGCATGTCCCATGTCCAATCCGGCGGTATATAAAACATCCAAGGTTTGTTCCGGCGCGCGGTTTGGTCGTCCACTGGGCGGTCATGGACGGTTCATGGCATATGTCACAGAGAGTGAAGTATATAATTGTGGGCGACTGGACGACTGCATCTGGCCGTTCAGCGGGCGACCGGGCTGCGTGTTGGAACAAACCTCCAGACTGGATGCCAGGAATCGGCAGCAATGCTTCCCTTACGCTGGCAAATCAATCAATCAACTTTCAAGTTGTTAGGCCTTATGTTCTTTTTCGACTTTTCCTACATCCACTGACAGCCTATGCCTCGCCCCTCGCAACAATGACCTAGTATAAAATGGGTCTAAAATTAAAAGTCTCACTGTTTTCCGTGAAAAGGCGAATGTTAGGACTCGCGTGTTTTTCTTTCATAGGCAAGTCAGTGCTTTTAGCGGCAACTGGAAAAGATTATATTACTGACGACGAATTGGCCGGGACCTATGAGAGCGAGAATAATAGATAACGTACTTCGAGGCTCTAGACAAGGACAAAATAAAAACTACTGTAATATAGTAACTGGTCTTGATGATGCAAGGAGTATTAGGGAATATTATTACGATAAAATACGGGAGCAACCGAACGTCTGCTCTGATTACTGCATGGGTTCATGAGTTCTTCCTATTTCAGCCCATGCGATGGTGTGATATATCAGAAAGGAAGACATTGCGTCGCAGTTATTATGAATACTTTCTTTAAAAAAATTACTCATAATACTAACTGGTACTGACGAAGGGAAATCCTGCGGGTTTTTTATAATCACTTAAATTAGATAATTGTTTTTCTAGGAAATTAATATTTATACCGCTTTGCGTCAATTAACTTAATCTAATTTGCAGATAAAGCGTATAAATTTTATTCTGTATAATGTAATTATTCTTATTAACTGTTATTAAAAAAAAAATCGTGAATAATTCTGCCGAAGTAATTAAGTGAATTACTTTTTATGTAACTATTCCCGTATCTGCTGGTGCCACAAAATTATAGCTATTGGTACCTTGCATTATTTATTATGAAAATGGTGATACAGGAAATAAAAAAAATATAACAAGTAATGGAATTGTGATAATCAGCAAATAATTACTATGTTTTGTGTGGAATTATGTCGTACTATTTATTTCGTACAAATGTATATTTTATCTGATTTTTTGTGGTTATTTGGCTTTTGGAAAATCCAGTGTGTTGCAGTTTTAAAAGAAAATTAGTTCAAAGGGACACTTACTTTCTTTTAATTTTTCAGAAATTCAGTAAAATGAGACTTTATAACACCCAACACAAAAGAGGTATATAAGACTTGCGACTGTCTGAGGCTCATATTTCTTCAACGGTGACAAGTAACTGTATGTAAAAAATCTTGCAACTAAATTTTCACCCACTTCGAGATGTCGAATTGGCTTTAAATTTTGCACGTGTTTATAGTTCATATGACAATACATTTTGACTTTTTCACAGAAAGATCCAAGATGGTGGTTATATTATTGTTATTTAATATTCGATTTTAGTAAAAAATTGTATCTGGTAATTTTTAAAGTCGCAAATTACAAATATGCGATCTAGATTCAAAAGTTTTATCATTTATCTTATGATTCGGATAAAAACTCTGTATTTGAGGATTATCGATTTTGCAGATTATAAACATTTGGTCGAAATTTAGCAATTCAAGATGACGAATAAGTTTTGTTATTTATAGGTAGGGAATTTCATTAAGTGACATAAGAGAATAAAATGATGTCAGAGTAACTCTTATCTCAACGGTTCACTATGGGGTCTGGGTAGCGATTCATTGGCCATAATGCAAATTTTCATTTCATAGAAACTGCATATCTAGGCTCTACTGTTGACAGACTGCACACAATATGCAAAAAAATTAGTAATGAAATGTACGTTCAATCCGTTTTGTCAAATATTAATCAGACAATTTCAATTGACTTATACGAAATTGGCGGCGTTCGGCGGTGAGAATTTTTGCATGAATATATGCAGTCTTTGTTAGATATTATTTTCCATTTGCAACTGGTGGTGGTATATCTTAGAACGACTCACGAAGTTTCAGATTTTTTAAATTAAAAAGTGTATTTCCATGCCTATACAAACTAACCGTGGGCCCCTGGAATTTTAAAACTATTTTTCCCGTATGCCCTGGTATATCTTGGAACGACTCACGAAGTTTCAAATTTTTTGAATTAAAAAGTGCATTTTCACACCTACAAAAGCTACCTACCCCTGTGCACCCTAGAATTTTTTAACCATTTTCCCGAGTTGGCTTCAATATTTTGAAACGACTCACGAAATTTCAGATTTTTGCCCCCCTAGAAGTTGAATCGGACCCATAGGGCAGTTTACGACTCGTGGGAGTAGGTACCATTAATATGTACAATTTGTTTCCTATTATATAAGTAGGATGTCAACCAATTATTTATTTTTCCTGTCCATAGACATTTCATTTCTCCTTAAGCAAGGCGTGGTTGACTAGGTCAAATGCCTTGGCTTAAGTCCATAAAGAGACTTAGGGTTTTTTTGTTACTATCCAGAAACTTATATAAGAAAAAAACTGATAAATTGTGTTACTGAAGTTGTCGTATTTTTGTTTTTTCTAAACCCATGCTGCGCACCAATTAGTATAATAAATTTTGTTAAAAAATTATTTATTTTCCGAACACAGTTCTCTCAAGGACTTTCGAAATAGAATAAGCTGTGAAATTGATGCATAACTCTCAATATTAACTTTTTCGCCTTTTTTGTATAAGGGAACAACAGCATTAAAAAATTAGACTCTACAACAATATTACATAAGACTGTTTTGAAAAATTGTCAGATAACAACAGCGAGTAAGTAAATTTACAAAGCTCTTAGGATCCACTCTCTAGTCAATTAAATGATTGATCGTTAACAATAGAATTACATTAACTTTATTAGATATTCCACAAAAATTATAGCGGAGATGATAAAACTTTCCAGGCAAACTTAATTAGTTGCTACTCTGTGAGAGCTTCCTTTTATTTAAGAAATCCTACTGAAACACTGTTTCGTAACTCTGTTTTTGTTATTACAAAAATTAAGCGTAATTTCAAAGAACTGTTTAATATAATAGAAAATTTACCATTTCATGCAATATTCAACGAAAATTATTACAAATGCATAATAATACATTTAACACACATTATTAGAAAGCTATTAATTTTTGTGTTATAAGAAGCTAATGTTATTTTAAGGTTTTATTAGCATAATAACCAGGTCGAGGAATATATATTTGTTAATAAAAGAATATGTCTTCATTTTTCTTGTAAACTAGTTTTTAATTTTCACTGTCCTTCTGTGTAAATGAATTGTGTGACCTGGTCTGGAACTGAATTTAATTACGATATGGATTTCACGAGGGATTGTAGATGTCAGATTGAAAACAGATATGTGTGAAGTGAATAATTTTGCTTTTATATGTTTGTTTTTCGATATGACTTGCCAAAAGTAGAAACGTGTCTGAAATTTATTTCAGGGTGAGTATTATTCAATATTCCTCGCAGCTCCACAAAATATTATTTTCTACTACCATGAAAATGCTTGTTTTTACTTTCCCACATATAAAGTTATAATAGTCTAAGGAAGGCAGGTTTCTTACTTAAGAATAATTAGAGGGTAAATGAAAGATTTGATAATATTCTAAGATGAGAACTAGATAAAATAATCCAACTTACTCGAGAAAAAAAAATGTAAACTTTTCGAGCGCGATTAGATCTTATGCAGCAAGGTTCCAATGATATCAACAATACACAAGAGGTAACTAGTTTCATGTCATTAAATAAATAAATAAATAATGACTATTTAAGACGGGACTCAGCCACAGGCTGCTTTAGCCCAGCATGGACAGTTTTACATGTTAACATACAATAGTTTATACTCCATGATAACTACATCGATAATTACAACATTATATGTGTTATTATTGTGTAAGGGGAGCAACGATAAACTGTTTTTTTTTACGTTTAAAAGTAGAGGTAGTTACTGGTGACGATGAAACTATAACTATATTTAAATGTTAAGTGCACACACTAAAATATTCTTTAATCTTTCTTTTGAAACTAGCATAATTTTATAACTTTTGGAATGTGGTACATTGTTATAAATATTAGCTGACCAATATGAAAATGATCAATTGAATGAAGTAGTAGAGTGAGGGGGACTGCGAACTTCTTTCCCAAAAATAATTTTAGACCTAAGGTGTGTTGGTGTGAATAATTTTACGTATAAGACACGAATAGTGAATATCTTTACGCACATGCATTTTCTTCCATCCATGATGATTATAAGAGGGGGTAATATGTTCTCTACGCTTGACATTCACAGCAAATCTCATACAAGCATTCTGTACATTGTACAACCTGTATTCTATGTACATCATAAGCTATAAGACACGGCCCATAAACAGTGTCACAATAATCAAAGAGGGACAAAACTACTAAATACATGCTTATATTTATATAGACATTTCAACCAGCCATAAGCTTTCTTGATAATATCATTTATATGTAGTGAAAAAGATAAATTATTATCAGTAGGAAGACCTAAGCTTTTCAACTATCTTGATATTTTATCGAATTATCTAAATAATTTTATTTTTCACAGCTACCTCACTCTGCCTGGTGTTTCCAGTTAACATGACATTCGTTTTCAATACATTTAAGGCAATGCATTTTTAACTGGCCGTGTATTCACGGCAACCAGATCTTTATTTAACGTAACTATTGCGGCATGCTTATCTTCGGGATAAAAGGACTCATACATTTGGGAGACGTCGGCATACATGTATATATTTGACTTTACTTGAGTACATAAGTCAGAAGTATAAATAACAAATAACAAGATCCCTTAAATTTACCCCTGTGGCGCACCTCTTGTTAAATCTGAATATATCCTGTCTCCACCTATCGAAATTTTAACTTGCTGCCAACACTGCTCAAATGTGTCTTAAAAGACTCCAAGCCTATGACTGATACTCCATAGTACTTTAATTTTCCCAATAACAATTTATGATCTAGACACTCAAAGGCTTTGGAGTTGTCAAGCAAGATATCAATAGTTACATTGGATTTATCAATAGCCTGCAATATATCATCGTTCACCAATAGCAATACTGTAGTTGTGTTATAACTACGTCTAAAACCAGATTGTTTCGTAGGCAGAATATTGTAAATTTCTATGTGCTTTTTTAATTGAGCATATACCACTATTTCTATTATTTTGGATAGATACGGAAGAATGCGTATGGACTTTAGATCGCTAAAAGATATGTTAGTCTGGTCCTTTTTGGGTACCGGAGTAATAAGTGCATGTTTCCAGATCGATGGCATGGCGCTAACGCATAATTAATAATTACCCGAGTCTCATCAAAAATAAAAATATGATATTTCATCGTAAAAAAATTACTGTTATGGAAATATACAAATATCTGTCTTGTATTCTTGTTACTATTAAACTAATCAGTTTCGAAATTAAAATATCTGACATTCTAACAAGTTTTAGTAACTCTTGAAAAACAAATACATCTAAAACAATTTAATACCTCCTTTGCCTACATCTAACTGCCTTATATGCAGTGATAACAATTTGAATGTATGAGTATTTTTTTGTAATACCAGTCGAGCTATAAGCGATAAATAGAGCATATCTAACTTCTTCCACCGCAAAGTGACTTTGTTAATATTTTCTTACGTTACCATTGACAGGAATGGCTTCGTTATTTTCTGCTAAACAGATACGATATTAGTTGTACCATAAACATCGTCTAAATATTCTGCTGCCACTTATTGGAATTTTTACCACATTATTTCGAAGTTTCAAAAAATACAACGAATATAGAAAAGTGAATCGTGGAAAAATATTTATTTGTAAATAAAAGTGAGTAATAGAAGCTCACTATAAATGTAAATCCTACAAACACATACTCAGGGACGCCAGGGTGCTTATTAGTCATTTCTTTCTTATATTATATTGTTAGCAATTCACCCTGCAGATGCCCCCAGATCAGCCGGATGAAAGAGTTGCTTGATAAAACAAACATAAGGGACTTGCCTCCTTCCTGTGCACCAAGATTTTTCGATCTTAATCGTGCTAGCCTGGCGCAGCCAGTCATCAGATTTTAATTATCTTCGCAAATGTTTTTTGCAGACACGGGAATGCCTTGTTAACATAAATTTATCTCAATGAATTCCTGTCAACCATTTCTTTAGGAAAGTTTTGTCGCAAGGAAATTTGTGGCCTCCGTTCTTTGTGGGGCAAAATGGCACTGAACAAAATTTAAGCACTATTCGTCTTTTAAGACGTCACAAAAAAAACTGGAAGAATTGAAATATCTAGTAATTATTTATACACAAACAAAATAAATTATACGTTCATAACATTTAAAACGAATTTAGACAGTTACCTCGCGTCTCAGTAGCGTGCTCTGATGGTCAAACGAACTGTCAGCCCTCATTCTACCTATTTCGGTTGAATTTGTTCTTATCCCTTCCGCTACGATATCTCAGTCGATCTCTCTCATAACCAATTATCATCGGCAAGTTCAAACATCATAGCCGGATTTTTGGGGTACTTCGTAGTGCAATAATATTATTAATTATTATTATTATTAGGACAGAGAATGGACTTTTGGCTTAAATAAGAACTGGGTCATTTATGCAAATATATTTCTTTGTGAAAATATTAATATCCCGTGTTAAATTAGTGAATTATTTAAAGAGTGAATTGAAGAGTAGAACCCGGTATTTATAATAGAATACATAAAATACAGTACTGCTGTATTACACAAATAAGTAAAACACCAGTTTTAAAATTCTACCTCTGAATATTCTGTCGAAGTATCTGCGGTTCCTATATTAATAACAATAGGTTCTATAGAAATGTCAATAAAATTGTCGATTTCTTACAATCTCGCTTTTCTTTTAGTACGTGATTTATAAAAGTTTGTCATTTATATGCAGTCACTCAATCAAGTAATGCTTCACCTTTTATCTGAGCCCATACTAATTCGATGGCGTTAAGTTCACAGTGATGGGGTGGCAACCGTAGTACAGCTATTTAGCGATTCATTGCAATTTCACCAATAACATATTTTTCGGCCCCTTATTATGATTGACAGTCGCCAAAAGTTCCTCTTTTATCATATCCATTTGAAATACCTTTTTTTTCTGATTAAATTATATCGGCTGTCCGGTAGTCACTCCTAGGGATCCACTCAATCCATATCCGGAGAGGTAACTAGCATTATTCACTACAATTACAGATTCCGGAGGAATAAGGTTCAACATTTGTGTAAAATGCTCGAAAACATCTGCGATCATATCTTCGTGATAGTCAGCTATATTTTTAAATTCAAATGAGGGTAAACCACCATCCACAAAACTATTGGCACTAGCAATGTGCGTGGCTATTAATCGTCTCCCTTTTCCTGAAGGTGCCTTGAACCCTGTTGTCAGTCCATCTAAAAATGCTTGTCGAGAACTTCTTACAATCTTATGTTGCCATCATTTTGTCACAGTATATCCCTCGTTTACCCAAAATTCGTCCACATAATAAATACTCTTTCCTTCTACATGAGATTTTCGAATTGTTCTTAGGCAGGCTCTTCGCCAGTAAATAATTTCATCTTTATCGATAAGAATTGACTTTCGATTCTTTTCTCAGCAAAAATTCAGCTCATCTAGGACCTCCCAGAGTTTGAATCTACTGATTTGTTGTAAATCATTGTTTTCTGAAAGTTCACCTAAAATTTTGTTCAATGTTGGAATTTCATTTCGAAAATAAAATGAGGCAAGTGCGCCTGTCAATTACTCCTTTGAAGTATTCCTCGATAACGATTTTTCTCTCTAGATTTACACTCTCACTTTCATATTTTCTTTCCTTCAACAGTCTGTAGATAACCGACTTTCCAATCCCCTGTTATCTTGGAACACATGTCAACAATATCGTCTACACTGTTGGAAGGATTTTGGTGTTTCGGCGCATCTTAAACAACTAATATGATTATCTATTCATTTTTAGATACCGCACAACCTTTTACACCTTTTGCAGGAACTGATCTACTGATGCAATGATCACTAGGCACACTGCCTAATTATACGTATTCCAGTATACTAGCGCGTCTACTCAGGTTTAGCTCTGGAATGATATAACACAGTCTGTGTTACCTTTCCGAAATTGACCTACTATGTAACCGTATCCCATACCATTCAACCCTGTTTAATGTATTCAAATATTAATCCCTCGTATACTTATTGATAAATATGATTTCGGTAGAATAGGTTGAAATTTTTCGGTAGCATTCGATACAGGGAATTTCAAAAAAAAAAATTTCACTTTGTTATCACCTTTCTTTTTACTTCCCTCGCATACCGAAGGGAAGTATTGTATTCGAGAAAAAATCACCCTTCGAGATTTTTTCGGATTCTGACGTTTCAGATCACGTAGATTTCGAAAATATAGGTTTTTCAATTCCGTCCGTCTGTCTGTCTGTCTGTCTTTGTCTGTCTATCTGTCTATTTGTGCATTTACTAAAAAACTACTTGACGGAGAGCAGTCAAATTTGGTAGGTAGTTGACCATACTGTCAGCGAAGAAATGGTAGAACTTTCACTGGAAAATATAAAGGGCGGATCGTCTAAAGGGAATAAATAATGAAAAAAAATTTTTCTTGCGCAAATTTAAAATTTCCACGTTTCATAACACACTAAACCTATTTCAGAAAAAAAAAATTGAAAATTTTTTTCACCAACATTTTTGAAAAATTTTTTAACTACAAATTTTTTTTGTCTTTCTTCAAATTTAAAATTTCCACGTTACATGGCATTCTAAACCTATTAAAAAAAAAAAAATTTAAATTTTTTTTACCAACATTTTTGAAAAATGTTTTACCACTAAAATAGATGGAAAAATTATTTTCTTTGTTCAAATTTAAAATTTCCACGTTTCATAGCGTTCTAAACCTATTTAAAAAAAACAAATTGAATTTTTTTTTACTATTTTTGAAAAAAATTTACCACTAATACAGACTGGATTTTGTTTTTCTTTGTTCAAATTTAAAATTTTCACGTTTTCATGGCATTCTAAACCTATTCAGACAAATTTAAACATTATTTTTATTAAACATTTTTTTGAAAAAATCTATTTATCACTAGGTATAGAATAGACGAAATAATTTTTTTTGCTAAAATTTAAAATTTCCACGTTTCATGACATTCCAAACCTATTTCGGAAAAGAAAATTTGCAACATTTTTTTTATCATCTTGGAAAAAAATTTACCACTAGAATAGACGGATTTTTTTTTCCTCAAATTTAAAATTTTCACGTTTGACATGACTGACATTCTAAGCCTATTTGAGAAAAACAAATTTTTTTCACCAACATTTTTGAAAAAATTTTTACTACTAAAACAGATGGAAATTTTTTTTTCTTTACTCAAATTTAAAATTTTCACGTTTCATGGCATTCTAAACCAATTTCAAAAAAAAAATACCACTGTAGAATAGAACGAAACTTTCCTTTTTGCTCAAATTTAAAATTTCCACGTGTCATGGCATTCTGAAGAAAAAAAATTGAAAAATTTTTTAAAAACATTTTTGAAAAATTGAAAAAAAAAATGAAATTGTTTAACCACCATTCTACTTCCACTCCACTACGTGTATGTGGAATTGAAAATGTGACAGATGGCAATAATATTAGGCATATGCACCTATTATACTATTATTGAAAAATGTATAGGGTGGTCATCCCAAGAAATAATTCAGTCATGGTGGACGTTTATAAAGGTATTTGCCCAAGCCTTCCATATTTGGCACCTGTTATTTAGTATTGAACTTTTGCTGTTGGATGAGCACTCTGTATATTTTTTTGACCAAAACTTATCAGGTGTTCTTTGTAATAATAGTGATAACTATATTCCGATTATTACTTCCATAGTCACTTCGTAATTATTAATTTTTTAGAGTGACCGCCATGCACAAATAAAGAGGGAAGTTCTGTGTAAATACCTTTACCGATTTTTATTTTAGTGATGCCGACTCACGAAAAATGTTCGACACAATTTCATAGCAAATCAGTATTTCCGTAGACTTCATCCAAATTCGGTAGCTGTAGCATCGCTGGTATCGGCCAACGTCTGGATGGTATATTTGTAGACAAATGTTTCAGCAATTGTTTTACCAATTGTTTCTGCCACAATAAGGCCCAACGTGTGGAGCTAGCATCATACTACATGAATGTACATACTTAGCTCGCCGCTACACACACGATTAATAGTACGCCCATGGCCGATTCTTTGTAGATTTTATTACTCTTATGAGAGCCAACCTTTATAGTCATGACTTTACATCCGATGAACAGTCCGAAGATTGTTCTTTAGTATATTGGGTGTTTCGGGAATAACTAGTCATGTTTGTGTGTTTTTATGAAAATTTTGATCTACCATAATTTTTAAGGCCTTGCTAATACCGAGGCGGGGTTCAAGAAATCAGTCTAGAGGAAGTTACTTTAAAGTATCGACCTGTATGTATGTATTTTCACAATATTTGAAAGTATTCGAATAATGTACAAACACCATGTATTTAACTTATTTGGCATTCCTTTAATAGCTCGAGAATTAATTTATAAATATCTACGTGCTTTTTTTCTTCACTTTAATCACTACATACTCCCCACCTGGAATGGCATAGCTTCTACGTATGCACTCATATATACCTACGTCGTTAAAAGGTGAAGCGAAATACCGGTGTAGGCAAGACGCGTCTACTGTCACCCCTTGAGAAAACGAAGATTGCGAAATGGTCGTTGAATATAATTTTAATGTTCAAATTTTGATCTGGTTGGCACTTAATGGTTATATTAAGCATTATTTAAAACGGAGGATCTCTGGCTCACCACGACCTATCTTCCAAGTCTCCACAAAAATTTATATTTCTACAATAATGAAAAAATGCGTCATCTTGTGAAAACCAATGTTAGAAGTACTTCTTTTGTATCTTCAACCACTAGTTTCATTCTTAATAAGTTACATTTTAAATCAGTTCGCTTTCATTATTACAGGGCCAGATCTAACAAACTTATTCATAGTTCAGAAATTTGACCGCAGAGCAAATTATTCGAAACTCAACAATCTTTGGTACTTCGAGCCGGATAATTCATATCCTACTCGACGACAGGTAAATCTAAGGTCAAATACTGATAATAATATTATTGACAATTTATACGTAAAGACAATATTGATAAGCTTTGAAATATATATTCTTAAAAGTAACTGTCACACTAAGGAATGAAGATTTCAAGAACTCCTACAAACGAATATTAAATAATTGCTGTTTTGAATATCCTGCTAGGGCACACCCTACCTTGACGATTCGCCACCGTTTCATGTAATTTACCAAATTACCGACTCAAACAAATTTCATTGGAACTAACATGGATGTACTAATTACTAGGTAATAGATAATTATATCGTATTAATTAGTTTTTCTAATTTCTTTCATTCATTCAAAATAGATGACAATGGAACAATTATAATTAAAATTAGATATATGGACGTCGTTACGCCATATACGTACACGGTAATGATAATGACCCACTTCGAGGCTTGGAAAACTGAAAGTTTTATAAATTTTTTTAAGTGCACTCAAATCATGATTAGATTTTGAAAGCTGGTTAACGTATTTGATTTATGTGAATACAAATACCATGGTATAAACCGAATGTTGAATAGTTTTAGAGTCCCTATTCGATGCCATAAAGACTTTTTAAGTAAAACAGTCATAAGGGATATAAAAATATTGAGGAACAGAAAATCAATATACCTTTGCATAATACTTATACAGGGTGTTTGGGAAAGCGATGCCCACGCTGAACATTAAAGTATAAAAGGCCACTTAGCATGTAAATGACCAAACATACCTATAGTGGAGTATGAGTAGAAATTTTAGTGATCTAGGAAAAATTGCTGAAATTTTTTTTAAGGGTTTTTAAACATCAAAGCTCACTTTTTCTGCTATCTTTACAACGACACAGCTTTCCGGAAGGCACTCATATTGGCCATTTTATGGATATTTTTGAACAGTTTTTGTTTTTTTTGTAGTTTTTCTTGAATATCTCAGTTTCCATAAATTTAGGAAAAGCAAATTGTTCACGATTTATTTCTGTGAACAAAACCCAGTGTGATCGAATTTCTTCCTAGCATATATATTACCTGAAAAAATTCAAGATGTCGGCAGTTAAAATGTTGAGGGCCTTAAAATTTCGACCGAAGAAGTTCTTAATATCGTCGAAAATACGACTACCTTTGACTAAAATCTCGATATCCTGACGTTAAAATGTTCTGTAACCATGTGCAAAATTTCAGCTGCTGGGAGTGAAACCTAAATTTCATTTAAAAACTGCAATGACCTTTGGCCATTTAAGGCCCATTTTTACAAATATAAACTTTGGTTTGACATCCAGCACATGAAATTTGTTTCATAAGACTGTCGGGTAGTGGCTTAATTTTTATGTTTCAATCTGATCGGCAAGCTAGTTTTGACCATCTTCCAACCATATTTCTCCGTCAATTTGCCGCTATCAAACATCCAATTTTGTACTTGTATGTACACTCTTAATGAGTGTTGTACAGCTACCTCTTTAGTTGATGGAAGAACCGTTAATTTACAGTTAGTAGACGTTTTTATTGTGCGATTAGTAGTAACTTGGTAACGCAACCTGGGTAATTCTTGTCTTGTTTTCTTTTTTTTTGAGAATTAAATCATCCAGTGTTTTCGCACAACTTTTACTTGTATTGAACGAGCACAGGTCTATCGCAATTACGTCGTAGAGGCTTTCAGTCTGTTTTTGTAGATTTGGGTAATTTTTAAATGCATTTGAGAATATTCGAAAAAATACTTTGAAAAAGAAACATATTCTTTATAGGATTTTGCAAACAGTGGAAAAAAAACTATCTATGAGAACTAAAAGAAAAACTATATGTAAAAATATTAATGAAAACTTTGCATTCTTTCGATAACCTGACTTGGTTATGCTAGCAAATTTGTCCAATTTCCTATTTGACATTCTCATTATAACACTAGCATCCAATATAGTCCCCTATGGTTAAGCAGATCAAACCAGTATCTACATGACCCCCTGTGGTATGAAGATTCAGTTAAAAATGAAAACAAAGGTCGAAAATGAATTTATTTACCTACCTTGACTTAAAAAAAATTTCATTCTAATGGATTACATTTTCATAAAATCTCTCCTTCAGTTTCTTGGAAATAGTAGAGTACAAAACGAGATCTATCTCGTCTTCCGTGGAACATTGAAAGGTAAAAATGTATGGATTACGTTGTTGCATAGTATTTGGCTTGTGTATACAGCCCCTAAATTTGTCTGGCGATATCGGTGTCCAAACAACCCCTAGGGGTGAAAAAGCGAAAAAAAGAGAAAATTAGATTTTTCCTTAGTCTTTCTAAGAGTTTCCAAATTTTTGTTACACTATGTATAGTAATAAAGTTATAGCAAATTATATGTGAAGAAATTGCATTAGTTGAAGCGGATAATGGTTGTTATAAACCTATGTAACTTCCTTATTATGCATATAATATTCATTTTACTATTTTCGCAAATTCATTACACTCCTAATTGTAGGTAGACGAACGAAAATTTAAAAAAATTGATAAAAATAAAAGTTGTAGCCTGTACTATCTAGATTATAATCATTTTTTTATTTTTATATTCCGCTTATAAATAAGAAAGTTATAAAAGAAATACTAACCTATTGACAGAATTCCAGCAGAACCCCTGTTGCAACTATCGCAAGATCTGTCTATTTCCCTCTCTCTCTCTCACTCGCTGCTCGCATAGTCGTAAAAGTATTGCCATTTAAATTATTCATTAGAAATTAGCCTGGATAATGTGATATAACATAACAATAATTTAGGACGTAATTGTCCTAACAAAAATAAGTTAAAAATACATTAACGCAGATACTAATGATCTAAGTTACATAGTTTTTAAAATACAGAATGATGAATTTTGGGAGGAAAAACTGCTTTTATAATTAATGATTATTTACCCACACCCTTTACTTGTCTTAATAATAATAATAATAGTGCTAATAATAATAATAGGAGTGTGAAATGCCACAATAATAATAAGAAATATTGTTATTTATAAACCAATTAAGAATAATACTAAACAAATAAAATTGAAAGTAATACATTTTCATATTAATTGAAAAATGCACATTATAATAAAATACAAAAGTAACGATCTCCGAAATTATCATTTTGCTAATATAATTCATCGTCCATTTCTTCATCTACAACTGTAATTTTGTCTGTGTAATCATTTTGGCAAGAGTTCCCACCCGAGCAACACCAGTTTCCCAAACACGACAATTTATATTTTTTGCACTGGCACTTCATGGTTGCGCATCCTGAAATGACATTTATTAGAAAAACGCAGTTTAAACGATTCGCGATACTTTTTACCTGTTTTACAATAAGAAAATGACATTTCTGCAGTCAGAGTTGGCATTGGCGATTTATTTGTCCATATAGGTGAATAAGAATTATCTTCATTTATTCTCCACCCGTACTCCAAAAGATTCGGCATATTAATAACTAGGTTTAAAGCACTGCTCCATATAATAAATTGGTAAAATGCTCTTAAACAGTGTTGATTCAAGGCGTCACTTATAGGGGGCAATTTGTCTATACTGATTTGAGATGCCATCTTCGCCCTCAAATCATTAATATTATCGCAATTAATGGGAGAGTACAGTAACATGCAAACTTTTCCAACTCCTTAAATTTTGTTACTTCTAAAGAAACAGACTTTTCACATGAACGCGATAGCAGACTGAAATTTGTTTCAAAGATTTTCCACATACTTTTTTTCCCCAATTCCATTAAATTGGCTAGTTAGTGCGTGAAATAATAATATATTTTGTTTTAAAATGTTATCAAGATTGATAGAATTTATATCTATTATTTTCATTTGTGCAGTCTGCATGTAAACATTTACGTCAAAACTTTCTATAAAATGAAGTAAGTATCCTTACAGCTTATAATGCATTCTGTAAAACCTTCAGATTTGGCTGATAATATGTGCAGCAATATTCTAATATCTGCCTCTTTATGATTAAAAGATAATAATTCTCTTGAATTAAGTGATTTTCGACTTTTAATCGGCAATTTAAATTCCGCATTTAATTCGTTTTCGGTATTACTTGATGAAGACTCCATATTTCACAATAATGTTATAAATATATAACAATATCTAATTAAACACCACTAAAAACATGTAATGAATCAATATTCTACACAGGAGTATGCATGCATTCATCATGTGAGCATATACAAGAGCTTTGCGGGCCGAGGTGACGAGCGGGAAGACGTGTTAAAGTGCGAGGGAAAACGACAGAGTAGAGATAGTTGCAACTGGGGGTTGAATTACATTTTTAACAACAACTAACTATTTTCTTCGTAACTCGCTTATTTATAATCCAAAACTAAAACCGAAAAAAGTAGTCTAATCCAGATAGTATAGACTACAACCTTTATTCTTATCAATTTTTTCAAATTTTCGTTCGTCTGCCTACAATCACAAGTGGAATGAATTTACGAAAATAGCAAAATAAATATTTGCGCGATAAGAGAACTTTGCTAGGTTTTAGGAGACATGCTTTAAACAATACATTTCTCTTACCTATAAATAGCCATAACTTTGTTATAATGTATAATTTATCAAAAATTAAAAATTTGGCAGAAAGATGAGACAAATACCAAATTTTTCGTTTTTTTCGGTTTTCCACCCCTGGGGGGTGCTTGGACACCGGTATCGCCAGACGAATTTAGGAGGTGTATATACAAGTTAAGTACTATATAATAAAGTACTCAGTACAATTTTACCTTTCAATGTTCCACGGAACATGTTTCTAGACGACTTTTTCGTATTCTGAGTCTCTACTCTCTCTAAAATGCTTAGCCTTTGAAACGTTTTTCGCAAAGATTTCATTAATATTTTTATAGTTTTTCTTTTAGTTCTCATAGATAGTTTTTTTCCCGCTGTTTGGAAAATTCTATAAAGAATATGTTTCATTACTATAAGCAAAAAAATAATAAATAATTAACTTCAAGAAAAAATACTTTGAAAAACTCTAAAATAAATTCAAACAAAAGTTGGCACACTTAGTAATCACTGCTAGTAGCATATTAAACATATTGGAACAAAATATATCAGTAACATTTTAATTGTCACCATCTCGAATATTTTTGAGGTTATCTAGAGACTAGGAAAAAACACTGGGTTGTAGACAATTTTGTGAACAATTTGGGTTTTCTTTTCGATCTGACGTAAGAAAGCTGAGATATTCAAGAAAAACTACAAAAATGTTCAAAAATAGCTTTAAAGTGCTTTCCGGAAGGCTGTATCGTTGGAAAGTTAGCAGGAAAAGTGAACCTTGATGTTTAGAAACGATTTAAAAAAATTGCTATTCCATCCATTTTCCCTAGATCACTAAAATTTCTGGTCATATGACTCCACTACTATATGAAAAATGCTACGGTTTTTCCTATATGCACTTAGTTTAACTTTTGATATTCTGATTTTTTTTTGTTATTCAAAGTACAGGCAATGAAGGCAACATTTTGTAAAAACGTCGCAAAAATTAGTAAAAGGATCATCTCCGGGATTTAGGTCGATAATAACCTGTAGAATGAAATGATGCATTATTTGCACTTCCAAGTTCCGGGAGAATTTAAAAAAAGTTGGATTGATTTTCGTTTTTTTTTTACCCTAAGTTTTAAACAAAAGTTGCAGCTTGTACAAACAACGTTTTTATAATTTTTTGTCTTACTTAAGCTGTTTAGGAGATAAATCCAGTTTTCCTCTTATAGTTTTGAGTCGCTCCGAAATGCGCCGAAAATGAGAATTTTCCGGGAGTTTCGTACGACCGGACACATCGACCAATAATTCTTACTATTCAAAGCCGCTAAAAAAAAATTAAAACAGCATAAAATGTAGAGAAAAGTCTCAGCTTTTATGTGGAGCTAATCACAAAATTCAAACCAATTTTTATCATAGAGAAAAAAGTGTTACCAGATGGCTTAGTAAACTTTATACAGTTGATTTATTCATATCTTTGAATTTTATGCATCCTACCTATTTCTCCCATAACAATGGATGCTTTTTACATTATAATCTATATTTTGTGGAAATCTCATTAAAGAATGTGAAGAGACAAATAAGTTGTATATGTTTAACTGTATAATTGTGAATTTTCTGAACATGTATGAATAATGTAGACAAATTCAAAAAGTACTGCATGCATTAAAAAAACTCAAAGTCATTCGAAAGAATATGTTTTATTGTACTTATAATCCAAAAATTAAGACTGCTATTATTATTAATTAAGATGTAGCGAATTGAACTCCAAAACTTGGAGGTGACTAATCGATGAGAAATATATCCTCTATTTTGATATCAAGGCATATTTTTCCAACATAAGTAATTGCAATATAATGTTACTTGGATTAATATATCATTATATAAGAATATATTAGCAAGATGAATTATCATTCTAACGACACCCGGCAAAGATATAATAAATCTGTTGATCAGCTGTACAAAGTTTACTAAGCCATCTTCTAACACTTTTTCTCTGATAATTTTTTTTATTAATTTTGTGATTAGTTCCACATTAAAGCTGAGACTTTTTTCTACATTTTGTGTTATTTTCATATTTTTAGGGGCTCTGAATAGTCAGAATTATCGATCGATGAGCCCGGTCGTACGAAACTCCCGGTGAATTTTCATTTTTCGCGCATTTCGAAGCGGCTCAAAACTATAAGCGGAAAACTCGATTTATCTTCTAAACGGCTTAAGTAAGACAAAAATTTGTAAAGGCGTTTTTTGTAGAGAGAGAGATGAGCTACAACTTTTGTTGAAAACTCTTTTCTCTATTTTCATTATTTTGACCGGTAGAGCAAAAAAAATCGAAAATCAAGAAGTTTTTCACAATTTTTTTGAATTTTCCCGGAACTTGGAAGTGCAAAGAATGCATCATTTCATTATCCAGGTTATTACCTACTTACATCCCGGAGATGATTCTTTTATCAATTTTTGTTAGCCTAAATGGCTAATTTGCCTGTACCTACTATAAATAGTAATATTCTTTCAAGAAAAAAAATTAGAAAATTCTGTGGACTGAAAAAAATATTAAAATACGTTTATGGGGAAAACATTGTAATGGTGATTTAAGCCGTTAAATAATGAAAAATGAAGATGTAAAAATGTACAAAATCGGCATTATAGAAAAAACCGTAGTATTTTCCATATGGATATGTTTTATCACATAGATACCAAATGACCTAATATAATCCCCTGTCTGTTAATGCTTTATTTTCCATATTGATTTAGTCCTTATTTACGGACACGATTTCAATTTCACCCTTGTACAGTGGTTCGCACACAATTCTGACTAAATAAATACCACGATTCTTAATTCGTTTTACTGATATTGCGTTTTAACCTATACAAACTTTACACTAATCAAATCGAAATTATTGGTACAAATGTACAAAAGATCTACTTGGACATTCGCACCCTAATCCCGCAAACATTTACGTACCGTGGCAAGTGAAGGGCTGGGGAGCAACAAGGCCTAGGTACACTTTAAAAATCATTAAACCTAGGACCCACTCGTCCTACCTGCGTAGTAGCTTTTTTAGAGCGTAGTACACAGACTCTCTGTAGGGAACTTGTCAGAAATTTAAAAATATAAAACCGCTGCCTAAGGAATCACTACTGCCACATCCAGATTTTCCTCCAAGTTTCTTTAAAGGTAAACTTCTTGACTATATTTGCACTTTAGTATGCGGAAATAATTGGTCATGGAATTTTCATAATATTTGGGGCAGATGTCAAAAAAAAATTTACAGGAGTTGCAATCTAGCAAGCTTTGTTAAGACATTGAAAATGAAATTGGCGAACTTTCAAGCCCGACATGAAATTTACAAAATCTGCAAAATGTACAGGGGATAGAAATAAAGAAAAGTTTTAGAAATGTTTAAACTTTTATTAAGCTGCGAATAAGTTAAAAAGTTACACAACTCGGAGTAATTGTAATAGACTATACATTAATATTCCACAAAATAGAGAGCATGAATCTAAGTATCAAAATTGATCAAATACACAAGTATTACTAAAACGATGCTAGGCGTCGGCCGGTGTCGAGACGTAAAAACGCAAGGTATTTAGGTATCAAAATTGGTCAAATACAAGTTTTACAAAATCGACGCTGGGCGTCGGTCGGCGTCGAGACGTAAAACTGCAAGAATATGAATCTAGGAATCAAAATTTCACAAAAACGACACTAGGCTTCTAGTATATGCACCAAACTTCAAGATATTGTACTCTATACAGCTTGCTTTACTCATTTTCCCCTATTTGTCGATAATTACATCCCCACCCCTTGAACGGAATCATCTCAAAATATAATCTGGTTCCAGATGTCGTAATACATACATATACCGAATTTCATCTCAATCTTATTTCATCAACTCTTTAAAATGGAGTAGGGGTAGTGGGGGGTTGAAAAATGTTGTAAAAAATCTGAGGGCTTGGCTTCTAATACATACACCGAATTTCAAGTTTCTGTACTCTTACCAGCTTGCTTTACTTATTTTCCCCTATTTACCCCTATTTAACCCCAAGCCCTTCAACGGAATAATCCAGAAATATAATCTAATTCCAGATGTTATTATAATGTATGCGTATACCAAATATCAAGTGAATGTCTCAATTTTAATTTATCGACCCCTTTAATAATGGAGTGGGGGGTGCTGGGGGGGGTGGAAAATATCATAAAAAAAATTAAGGCCTTGACTTCTAGTCCATATACATCACATTTCAAGTTCCTGTTCTCTTACCAATTTGTTTTACTTATTTCCCCCTATTTACCTCCCAATCCTTCACCGGATATGTTCCAAAAACAATCCAGTTCCAAATCTCGTTACAATATATACCTGTACAAAATTTCAAGACAATGTCTTAAACCGTTCCGGAGAAAACGTGCGGACAAAGAAAGTTACAGACCGATAGACAGACAAACAGACCGACAGACAGACAGAAAGAAAATGTTTGAAATTTTTTTTACGATTAGGTACTCTACTTCCAATCCACTACGTGGATAATGAATAGTTAAACCCAAACGTAACATGTTGACTGCTGAGACGAGAAAAAAATCGCTAAAATCTTTACTCGAAATAGGCTTAGAATGTCATAAAACTTCGAGATTTTAAATTTGAGCGAAAAAATTTTTCTGTCGGTCTGTAATTTTTTTTGTGTGCACATTTCTCAGAAACGGTTCAAGATATTGACTTGAAATTTGGTACACATTTGTGCCATGACAAGATCATTCATTTAGATTTCATGAAAATGTATTCCATTAGAATGAAATTTTTTTTTTTAGAAAGGTAGGCGAATAAATCCATTTTATGCCTTTGTTCTCATTTTTAACTGAATCTTCATATACCGTAGGAGGTTATGTAGATACTAGGTTAACCTGCATGGCCGTAGGGGACTGTGTGGATGCTAGTTGTTGAATGAGAATTTTCAAATAAGAAATTATGCAAATGCATTTAAGGAATTTTAGTTTGCTAACATAACCAGAAGTCAGGTTATCGAAAGAATGCAGATTTCATTAATATTTTTACACATAGCTTTTCTTTTAGTTCTCATAGATAATTATTTTTTCTGATGTTTACAAAATCCAATAAAGAATATGTTTCAATACGTATGTATTGTAATGACATCTGATTGAGATAATTTCGTTGAAGAGGTGAGACGATGCATATTGAGGAAAATAAGTAGAGGAAGCTAGTGAGAGTCTTGAAACTTAATTTTTGGTATATGCTAGAAATAACCAAATAATATTAAAATTTTATGAACGTTTATTTCCACATACTAGAGTGCAAATAAATATTGTCAACATGGTTTCCTTTAAAAATACAAAGATGGAAAATCTGGATGCGGAAGTAGTGATTCCTTAGGCAGCGGTATTTTTTAGGATATTCTTCACTAAAAGTATAAAAGATATGTCTTCATTGGCAATAGCGACACCTACCTACCAATTTGTATACTCTTCGCAAATACAAAGCGAACAGTGTATTGCATTCGATCGGCACATTCCTAAAACCGGTAATATTGCTCGTAGAAAAAAAGTTACATATCACTGTGTTGGTGATCGAGTTTTGAACAACTTTCAAAATGTCCGCCCGTCCGTCTATCTTTATAGGATTTTGCAAACATCAGAAAAAATAACTATCTATGAGCACTAAAAGAAAAACTATGTGTAAAAATATGAATGAAATCTTTGCATTCTTTCGATAACCTGAATTCCGTAGTGGACCGTGTAAGTGCTAGTGCTGGAATGAAAATTTTCAAATAAAAAATTAGATGAATTTATTTTAGGATTTTAATTTGCTAGCATAACCAAAATTCAGGTCATCGAAAGAATGCAAAAATTTCTTTAACATTTTTACACATAGTTCTTCTTTTAGCTCTCATAGATAGTTATTTTTCTGCTGTTTGCAAAATCCTATAAAGAAATTCATGTTTTCTAATTAAACAAAAAATGACTAAAATATATAAAATATAATTTGCAAAAAAAAACTACGAAGAGTATCCTATAGAATGTGCAACAGTTATATGAACAGTACAGTAAATCGGCGAAGGGTATAAATGGTTAGCTTGTTATTTTTCTCCTTCCAATAGTCTTGTAGATATAATGTTGACACACTGACAAACACGAGGCAGGCAGACAGACGAAATTGATAGACCGTAATTTTCGTAATACATAGACTGAAATGTGAAAAACTAAAAAAATCTCATTTGCAATACTTATTCTCGGTAAGCGAGGAGAATAAAAGTGATTAAAAATTTTTAGTTTACTTTATCATTAAAAGACTAGCTACTTGAAATTTGACTGACTGATGTTCACCGAATGTTATTAAATGTATAATGTAACAAAAGCAAAAGTTCTGATTTTCTCTAATATTCCTTTTTATAATGAATAATAAAACCACGAACAACGTATTATAAACTACGATTATTGTAAAATTTCACTGAACTTGGATGAAATGACGCAATTATTGTTATTAAAACTAAATACTACTACTGTGGTCGATTGCCAAATACACCAGTGATAATGACCCACATTGTCATTTTCACGAAATAGTAATTATTAATTAACATTGTTTACAGTTTTGCGAAAAATTCGTGATTGCCCAATAAGCATTCATTTTTTGTAATTTGTTATTATTGTACCGCAAATATATTATGAAATCGCTTAGAAATGAATAATTTTGCCATTCAAGAGATAAAACAATGTATTGTATACTTGTGTAAATAAATTATAGTTAAAATTGCTGAACGAGATACAAATCCAGTCCAGGATTCCAGGAACCATATAGGTCCAGGAATGTGCTTTTGCTATGAGATGCTTCGACTAAATAATAGTGGTAATTTCACATTCGGTGGTTGTAAAAGGCTTGTTTTGGAGCAATCAAAATACAAAAAAATGTATCTAGCAAGTGTCACCACAATGCGTTATTTTGTACATTCAGCGGAATATTATTATATATTGGATCAAAATCTCTATGTTATGATAGGATCTGAGCTTATCTAAAGATTGTGTAATTTGTCTCTATTTGTCTTAGTCCTGGAAACTTTTCTTGTGTGTTTGAGAGGACATTTAGGAAACCCTTTGTGCCTCCTGTGCTTCTTCGGACAACTGTGCTATTCAAACAAAGTAAATGTCTGGTCTGAGTAACAATGTCTTATGCAGTGTTACAGGCAGGGTACCTACCAGTTTATAAAGATACCTTCATACAATACTTTGACATTTCTGTTATTTATTAGACTTTGATTCTTTTCTTTTCCAGTTTAATTGTTAATACCATTTAAATATGGGTGATTACACGTTCTCTGAATTAACAGGCATAGTTTTGACATTGGAGGAATGTTTTGGTAATGCTGCTGCAGTTGTAAAATGTTATGAAGATAAATTCCCGAATAGAAATATTCCTGATGCCAAAACTTTCTTAAGTACAGAACGTCGACTTAGTGAAACAGAAAGCCGTCAAGTAAGAAACAGAGACGCTGGCCGTACAAAAAACCTAAGAACTGCTGACGTTGAAGATATTGTAAATAATGTAATGGAAGATCCTACAATGAGTACTAGAAGATTAGGGTTAAGAATGGATATATCTCACCAAAGCAATTTAAGATTACTACATGAACAACAATTGCACCCATTGTTCCATTATCGAAAAACGAAGAAGATTTATTGACGCACGACGCGTCATGCATAAAAACCATATTTCTTCTCTTTTCGCAATGAATATTTCATGCAAGGTGTTTGCCAAAAAATGTTAATACATATCGCCATTTAAATTTTCAGGAAATATATGGTATCCAACAAACTGATTCCCAAGAGTTGCTGCCCATACATTTATTTTGAAAATATGTGGAAAATAAACTGGTTTTGTATTGTTGCATTAGGATTTTACTCAGCCCAGAAATGGATATTCCCAGAATTAAATATGCCATATGTCTAAATGTTATTTGTGGCATTATCTTAATTTTTTTTCCTTCTTCAATTCTTTGGGACTTCCTGCCACATGTATGTTTTCTTTTAAGCGGTGCTAGGGGAGTCTACAAAATATATCACAATTAACCATTATGTTACTGGTAAAAAACCTCTACGCCTGTGACGTTTACGTCAAAGGATCAGTTAATGGTTGGTTTTTATAAATAAACAACACAAATAAGTATAAAAACTTAAAATTAAATATTTCGCCGACGTTTCGGAAATCTGATCTGTTTCCTTTTTTGAAAAATCTTTTTTGCTGTGTATGACAAATACACAGCTCAAAGAATGTTTGTTATATTCAATATCAATAGATACTTACTATTTACATAGAACTGTTGATATAATTAACAGTTTTTTAGTTTTTATACAATGTTAAGTTTGTGAAGTTCTTCTTTTAACATTGGCAGCCAAGTTGTACAGACATCTACGGAACAATTCGACACGCAATTATCCTCGTTCAATAATATTATCGCGGATTCTTTAATTTTTCTCTTTTTGCTATCTGCCTCTTTTGTTAAATTTTTTGCCGAGTCCCAGTTTATTCTATGTCCGTTCTCCCACGCGTGTTCGCAGATCTTTGACCCCTGAATTTCATTTTTTCTGATATAATTTTGATGTTCGCCCAATCTTACACTAAAAGGTCTGGATGACTCACCCACGTATCGTTTGTTGCACTCACACGGAATACTATAAATGCAGTTTTTTGAATTTTACTCGTGGTTTGTCGGTTTCGTTTTTGTCAGAATAGATCTTAAAGTGTTGCTTGTTTGAAATACCGTCCTAATATCAAATCTATCACCGATGCGGCGCAACTTTTCGGATAATCCGCATACAGAAGGAATTAACACTGTGTAACGTTTTTCAGGTTTTTGTCGTATCTGATTGTTATTTTCAATATTTATGAAGGTTTTATCGACAAAACCCCCAGGGTATTGGTTATTAATAAGAACTTCCTTTATAAACCGCTTCTCATTTTTTAGTATTTCATCATTAGAAGAAATGATTTTGGCCCTATCATACAAACATTTTACAACACCCCTCTTAACGTGCATCGACTGATTTGAGTTGAAATTTAAATATCTGTTGGTATGTGTTGGTTTTCTATAAACACTTGTTTCAATTGTACCATTTACTCTTTTAATTAAAACATCTAAAAATGGTAATTTATTTCTAGTTTCCTTTTCTGAAGTGAATTTAATAGAAGGTTCTTTATTATTTTAATGATCCAAAAAACTATCTAGTAACTCAATACCATGAGGCCAAATTGCAAAGATATCATCTACGTATCTCCACCAGATAACCGGTTTGTATGCACAATTTTGAACATGCCTAGTCTCAAAATCCTCCATAAACATATTGCTTAAAATCGGTGACAATGGAGAACCCATTGCCATACCGAAATCCTGCTGATAGAAATCATTTTCTAATTGAAAATAAGTTGTTTTTATACACATAGTTAAAAGTTCCATTATGGTATTTGCACTGAATTTAGTTCTCGCTTCCAAATTATTTTCATTTAACAATTTGTCTTTGATTATTTTTAAAGTTTTGTCTACTGGGACGTTAGTGAACAGACTAACTACGTCAAAACTAACCATCAGATGTGTATTATGAATATTGTTTTCATAAACTTTTTCGATAAAATGTTGCCCCTTCAGTAAAAAGTATTTTACTTACAATAATTGGAGCATTTTGCGTTCCTTCAAGCAACAATTCACAAAAATAAACTCTTATTGGTATATCTCCGGGTAATTCTTAACGGTGCAACACCACATTAGACCAGAACATGTAGAACGTGGCTACACAACCACTATTTAATAAATGTATTGACCGGTGTGCAGATGCTCCGATTAAGTGGCCTGCTGGATCTCCTGATCTAACTCCCCTTGATTTCACTATGTGGAGTTATCTAGAACCACTAGTTTATACTGAAATTGACACAATTGAAGCGTTGAGAGAAAAAAGCGATCAAGAGTTTACAATGCTACAGAATGATGAAGGAATTTTACAAGGTGTTCAACGTCCCATAAAAAAATACTTAGATTGTGCATAAGAGAACATGGAGGACATTTCGAACAATTTTTGTAATTGATAATTAGCTATTCTCTACGTTAGATAATATTTCGAAGCAATCTTCATGTGTAAAAGAATTTAAGTATTAATAAAATGTTGTAAATGCACGTTGTTTTTAAACACAAATTACTCGAGAACGGCTTAGTTTATCTAAAAGCAGTAAGAACACCTTTTTTATTTCTACTGATCTGAAAATAAGTTTTTTACAATAATTTTTAGAAATATGAAAAAAATTGAAGTTATGAGAAGAATACTGACAATCATCCCCTAAAACTACACCTTAAACTGAAGAGACGGTTTGACTGATATCATGTAAACTAGTGTTGAGATGGCCTATGACTAAGTTTAAATGATGAATTTAATATTTTAAGAGTCGGAAGATACTGCAGAAAAACTGAATTTATTTTGCCCCTTTTAAGGGGTATATCTCCCTTATTATTCATTTTCGGAAATATTAATACCTTAACCTTATAGACCTATAAATGACGCGGCTTGGTGGAAACTTCTGCGCCAGCGATGCAAGGTACCTCCCTCGCCGTTTTATGTGGCGGGGAATCTATTGCAATGGATCCTGGGGTTGGAAGAACTAACAACTACCCCTAATGGTGAAGAACCATCCCCAAAACTTGGTTTTTGGGTTATATCGCAAGATGGCTAGCTTGTTGCCGAAGATGTTTCATGGAAACATTTACTCAGCTCGATTTTTTTGCCAAGGGGGTTATTTAAACCGTTTGGTTAACCCCCTCGTTAGCCCTACCTGTCCCCCTGTCGTTCGACATCAATCTGATAAATATTCCCAACAAGAATTCTCGGCGATAAACCAACCATCCTGCGATATAATCCGGGAAGCAAGTGTTGGGAGTGGCTTTTCACCATTAGTGGTAGTTAGGACAATTTTCCAACCTTGGGACCCATTGCAATCGATTCCCCGCCCCAAAAAACGGAGTGACTTAGAAGTGTCCACTAAGTCTGCTACATTTGCTGGTCTATTAATATTAGTATTAACATTACCATTAAATTAAAATTATTTCACAGATTGCGTAAGCGATGACGTAAACCAGGTACATTTAGATTCTCGACTTAGATAGATTAGGTTTGATGGAGAATTGTGTTGTTCAACTATTCGTTACAGGAAGATATAATGATTGTTATGAATAATGTTATAATAGCCTTGGGTTCAATGTGACCAAATTGTAAATGTGGTAATATGACTTATTTTCATTTTTATTGAGGAAATTACTACTTTTACTTCAATTACGTGTCGAGTTTATGCACACCTTACGTCTGTTTGTGTTCGGTTTGGGCACTGGGAAACACTCCTATTTTGGGTGGTGTTATTTATTAAGTTTTAAGAATTTGTTATTAGGCAACCCAAATTGGATAGAAATAGATTGTCTAATACTCAAAATCTTATCATCCCTCTTTGATTTTATCAAATGAATATATTGTAACTGGACAAACATTTCTAATTACAATCTTAGGAATTCTATTTTTACAGAAATCCGTTCTATAACACGCTGGATGCATATGCATATGTAGGATACAAAATTAATGATTTATTGACTTATACATGGTATTATAAAAAGTATGTCAATCACTTAACCATGGAATCAATGCGTCAAAAAAAGTTGATTCAACCTAATTTACCTCTATCCAAAATCGCACCCCTATGAACATACAGCCCTCTAAAGTTGGAAATAAAGAAATTGTTTGTTTTTTAATATTGTGTAAATGGCTATTGATATATTTCTTCAATTTCGGTACATTGAAACGTATGCCAAAGGGTAAGAGTTTGAAATAAATTCTTTTTAAAGTCAAGTTTTCTAGGAAGCTGACTTAGGAGCAAACCGAACCTACAAGAATAACATCTACATCATCCAAAACTATTGATAATATTCTAACAAATATAAGGGCACAATATAATTCACAAGTAATTGATCTGGATCTCTCAGATCATAAAGGCCAAATTTTAAAAATCGTGAATAAAATGAATCTGTCAAGTGAGCACAAATTTACAGAAAAAAAGATTATTTACCGCAAAAAATAAAGTTTCAAAACCTGCTAGCATCTGTAAATTGGTGCACTATAGAGGACCACACTGATGCAAATGTGGCTAATGATACCTTTTATTCTCTGTTTCTGGATTGTTTTCATGAAGCATTTCCTACGGAAAAAATTAACATTTCAAAAAAAACTAATAATGGCTGGCTAACTACAGGTATTCGAACTTTGTGCAAACATAAGCGCGACTTAATTCATTTAAAACAAAATAAAGTAAATAAAGGTCGTGGTTTCATAAACTATATTAAAACATATTGTAAGATTACAAAAAAAAGTTATACACTCTGCAAAAAAATTATATTCTAGTGATAAAATTCTACACTCTAGTAATAAAATAAAAACTACTTGGAATATCATAAACGACATTCACGGAAAAAATCTGATATGCAAGAACATATAATACTGTCCGAAAATGATGCAATAATAAAAAATCCTTATCAAGTAGCCAATAAATTTATTGACTTTTTTGTGGACTTTGCCGAGACACTAACATCTGGTTTACAAAGCATGCACTCTGCCGAATATTATATCAATAAGATAAACAAAAATACCCTGAACTCTCTGTACTTTATGCCGGTTACGGAAAACGAAGTAACTGAAATTGTTAAGCAGTTAAATCTTAAAGAATCATTTGGATGGGACGAAATTCCAATTACATTAATAAAAGAGAACATCTCAGCTTTAAAGAAACCATTAACACATATCGTAAACTTATCACTTTCCCAGGGGATATTTCCAGATAAGTTCAAAATAGCAACTATTAAGCCCCTTTTTAAAAAAGGCGACAAACATAATATTTCAAATTATAGACCTATTTCACTCTTGCCAACAATTTCTAAAATATTAGAAGCAGTAGTAAAAAAACAGTTAGTAAACTATCTAGAAAAATTTAAAATTTTAACACCATTTCAGTTTGGATTCAAAAAAGACTGTAGCACATCTGACGCCGCATTTAAACTAATAAATTATATTAATAATATTCTAGAAAATAAACATATTCCTATGGGCATCTTCTGCTTGTCTAAGGCTTTTGACTGTGTAGACCACAATATCTTACTAATGAAGCTCAATTACTACGAAGTACGCGGTACACCACTTCTGTGGTTTAACTCTTATTTAAAACATAGATCAGCACATGTCAGACTTTATGACGAATCTCGGGGAGTTAGAAAAACCGTTAGTACGGAAGCAAAATATATCAAATCTGGAGTGCCATAGGGGTCCATTTTGGGTCCAGTATTATTTTTAATATATATAAATGATCTTGTTGATAATTTCCCTTCGTTACAATTTTCGTTGTTGGCTGATGATACCAGTATCATAGTGAATGATGATAACTTGGACGGCCATAAAGTTAAAAACGAAGAGGCAATGAATGGTATTACAAAACTGGTTTCATGCTAATAAACTGCTCTTAAATGTTGAGAAAACAATGAATATAACATTTGAAAAATCACGTGCACCATTACCAGATATAAATATTCAAACAGATCTAGGTCAAATAGCATCAGTAACTGACACTAAATTCTTAGGAATATTGTATATTGATAAATCGTTAAATTGGTCGACACATATATTTGATTTAAATATAAAAGTTGGACATGCAATTTATGCAATAAAGAATATCAAAGAAAATATCAGCCTTGCAGTAGCACTATCTGTGTATTTTGCATACTTTCAAGGCATACTGCAATTTGGTGTAGAATTTTGGGGAAACGCAACATGTCTTCAAAAAATTTTAATGACACAAAAACGTGATATACGAGCAATTTGTGGTATGCGCCCGAGAGAGTCCTGTAGAACGGCGTTTAAAAACTTACGTATACTCACTGTAGTCAATCTCTATATATATAAATTAACCATAATGATTTACAGACAACGGAACGCAATATCGACAGCCACTGATATTCATGATTACAATACCAGATCTAATTCAAAACTAATTGCACCAAATTATAGATTTGTCACAAATAGGAAAGGACCTCTATACTCCGGAGTAAAAGTTTATAATCACCTACCAAATTCTATCACTGGCATAAACAACCCAAACTTATTCAAAATTAGACTAAAGAAAGTTTTTAATAATTACGTGTTCTATAACCTAGAAGAATACTTCACTACAAAATTTCATCCATAAAAGGTTTTCAAAGGGTTTACTTCCAAACTTTTTTCTATGCATTGTATATTTATGTTTGAATTTATTTAAAGTAAGTACATTGTATATTCATTATGAATGAACGTACTTAAGTAAATGCACTTTCCCTTATGTCTTGATTAAGGCGCACTATGTTAGGTATGTAACTATACCAGCATATTGTATTATTATTGTTATGTAACATTAATTCTTGGGAAATAAATCTAATCTAATCTAAACTAGGGAATTTACTCCTAAGTCAGTCTCTCCTACCCTCTATTTTTAGAGATACTCCCATGACACTTTTGGAGTTTTTTTTTTTTCGTTTTTAGTAGGTAACCATTTTCAATTTAAATCGGAAATACTAAGAACATTGCAAGACCTGGTAATTAAAAAGTGAAATAATATTAATCGAGAAAAATCATTTATTTTATCATTTACATCTTAATTTTAGTTCTAATAGTACCTATTGTTTTAATTTGAGGTCAAAATATCATTTCGGTATAACAATAAATTTAATTCAATTTTAATTAAAATGCGGAGGAAAATCAAAGACATTTGTGAACATTCAGTAGATAGTTGACAACTGTCATTTCTGTTACCCCACTTTAATGCATATTAATTGTTGTTAAGAATGGCACGTAATATTATTCTAATACCAAAATAGTAGATATAATTTGAATACTAGGCAAATGTAATGGAAATGGTTCTGCTGCAGCTAGGCGTTATGAGGAAAAGTTTCCAAACCGACGACATCCCGAAAGGCGCACATTTTTTGCAGTCAATCGTCGTGCACGGGAAACTGAAAGATGATTGTGCTGGGAAATGTGACAAACTGCACTAGTCTCAGAAATCGAAGAGAAAATTTTAGAGATTGTTTCAGAACGGTCTAAAAGCAGTTTGCGTAAAATAGCTTCTAAAGTAGGAGTATCGCATTTTTCGGTACGAAAAACATTAAAAGAACAATCAGTCGTTCCATTTCATATACAGACTGTTAAGGCATTGGAACCCCAAGATTATGGTTCTCAAGTGGAATCTTGTAACTGGTTTCTCAGAAAAAAGTTTTGTAAACACCATTTTATTAACTGATGAAGTCTCATTTAATAGAAATGGTATTACAAATCATCATAATAATCACATTTGGTCTGAAGAAAATCCTAATACAAAGAGGGAATCGCATTTTTCGGTCAATATTTGGGCGGGGATTGTTGATAATCATCTACTTGGACCTGTTTTCTTTCCAAATCGTTTAAATGGAGCTGCTTATCTATTTTCCTAGAAAATGAATTGCCTGAACAATTAGAAGTTGTAAATGTACATATTAGGCAAAACATGGGCTATTTACAAGACGATGCTCCACCCCATTGTAGCCTGCAAATCAGGCAATGCTTATCAAGGCGTTTTCCAGGACGTTGGATAGGCCGAGGAGCAGATGCTCCAATCAGTTGGCCGGCTCGGTTACCTGATTTAAACCCAAATAATAATAATAATAATAATAATAATAATAATAATAATAATAATAATCGGAGAAGCTGACCTTTGCCTTCTTAAGGTCAGCTGGGCTGAAGTCTGAGACCGAAGGGTTCATTATGGCTTGTCAAGACGGTGTCTTTAACACACTCGTTTATCGAAGTCATGTCTTGGGTATGGAGGTCCCTGATATAAACTGCAGGGCCTGCCGAAGGGCGCCGGAGACGCTGATGTACCTGTTGTCGGCTTGTCCGACATACGCAGCCTCGGCCTATATTCACAGACATGATGGAGCACTGCGAGTGCTGTACTATCATCTACGGCACTCGTATGGGATAGACAAGACACCAGTGCTGCCATATGCTCCGGGGGATATTGAGTCCGTTGTGGGGAATGAGCGGTGCCTGATCTATTGGAACTACTCTTTTCCTACCGTCAGGCAAATACAAGCTAATAAGCCTGACGTAGTCCTCCTCGACCACCAACTCAAGACAATGTTTGTTATTGAGTTCTCCGCCCCAGCGGAGACAAACATTGTCTTGAAGGAGGAGGAAAAATGGACTAAATATCGAGATCTTCTCTACGAGCTCCGCAGACTCTATCCAGACCACTCTGTTAAGTTTGTCGTATTGATAATAGGATCCCTCGGTGGAGTGAGGCACACACTGCTCTCTGAATTGAGAAAAATACCGGCATGCCGAAATTCGGCAGAAATCTTAGCCGGAAAAATGCAGAAGGCCGTCATTCTTGGTTCGTTGCGCCTACTCAGAGCACACGATTCGCGGACCCAGTAATCACTGACTCTACGGCGTAGAGAGTGGTTGCTGGTACTACCAGCGTACCCTCTCTGGTTGCATCGGAGACAGAGAGAAGGGCGACTGGCTTTGGAAAAAAAAAATAATAAAAAAATAATAATAGGTCTTTATTTTCCATTAGGCGGATACAGATGTATAAAAAAATATTATGTAAAACAATACCCACTAATACCTAATGAAAAAATGCCGAAGATCAGATGGTGGTGCATGACACCACCCCTGTATTTAATCTTAAGCATGTAGCGTAGTTAAATGACTTCTGGTTTTTGAGGAGTCATGAAGGACAAAGTTTACTATGTTCCAAGTATAGAGAGAGAGAGAACATCTGCGACAAAGAATTTAACAGTCACCCGAACATTCCTGGCGTCTTTCAGGATGTCAGATTTTCTCTTCTAAGAAGAGCGAGATATTGTATACAAGAAAATAGGAATCATTATGAGCACATTCTGAAACTTTCATAATTATTTATGTGAACTGAAATTAAGGTGTAACTAATAAAATAAATGATTTTTCTCGATTTTTATTGCTTCACCCTTTAATTACCAGGCATTGCAGTGTTTTTAGTGTTTCCAGTTTCAATTGAAAATGGTTACTAAAACGAAAAAGACACGATAAGTAAAAGCTGTATAATTAAATTTTCTATAAAATACAGTATACCAAAAAAGGTATACCACTAAAAAAATAGGGTAGGAGGGAAGGGAGTTTACGTAGATCAGCCTCTCAGAAAACGTGATTTTAAAAAGTTTTTGCTTTAAACTACTACCCTTTGGCATACGTTTCAATGTACCGAAATTGAAAAAATATATCAATAGCCATTTGTACTATATTAAAAAAAAACAATTTTTTTATTTCCTTTGCTTTAGAGGGCTGTCTATATCTTCATAGGGGTGCGATTTTGGATAGAGGTAAAATCAACTTTTTTTTACGCCCCGATTCCGTGGTTAAGCGATTGATATACTTTTTAATAACACCCTGTATATTTTTAGATTAGATTTTACTCTGAAGGAGCTGCGATTAGCCTAGCCTACTGCGACCTAGAAAGTATATTGTAGATACTCCTTTTTGTACCACCCTCCTTAGGATTCCTTCTCTCTGCATGGTCCTTAATAGACTTCGAGTCTGTTGATAAGGGGCCCCTTGGTACAGTTATCAGCCCTTGTCGTTCTCTCGCCAAGTCGCCTCAGTCCAGTGAGGCCTTTACAGCTCAGTGTATGGACTGAAGTCTCCAACCCTGTATATTAAATTGTTGTTGCATAAAAATAGACGTGGTTTTTGCAAGCAATTGTCTAATATCCAATAATTATAATTCGTCAAGAGTTTGTTACACATAATGTTTCTTTGAATTTTCCTAAGGGTAAGAAGTTATCTTTTTATGATCAAATCATGATACGATGTGTTGAGTTGGCTCAATGAAAGATGTTGGTACATTTTAAGAAGTATGTTTCACAGTTTTTTATATTTGACCATCTTATCTTAAAAAAAGCATCCTCTACAAATGCGTTTTTTTTATATCTCCAACGCGGAAAAAGAAATCTTGATTTCGCTTTCTTGGAACGGCCGTAGTAGACTGCGTCTACTTTGCTTAAGCTGAATACCCCAGAAGATCGACACACTGTACCTATATACTAAGGTATTTAATAGAGGACACGATTGAAATAATTTGGCCACCAATACGGACAATGTTGTAGTCTAGTAGATATTTATCCAACTAAACAAACAGTATACCTAACCTTTGTTTTATTGGAATTTATGGTTATAAATTTGCATTGAACCAGGTCTTTATTTCTTATAGGTCATGTTTGGTTCTTACATCGGTCCAGGTGGTGTATAGAGAAGAGCCGTATTGCCAGCATAAGAGAACTACGAATGACTCCAAGGTAAGTGATTTATTGATATATTAAATAGAGTAGGTCCTAGAACCATTCCCTGTGGTACACCACACTTCATGGTTTCCTCGTCGCTGAGCACTTGTTTTACTTCTACCATTTGCAATTTTCTAAATAACTACTAAATTTTAGCACATAACCTCTTATTGCTAATGCGCTCAAGTATACCTAGCAAAATCCTGTAACTGACTATGTCAAAGGCTTTTGTCAAATCAACAAAGACATTCAAACATGTTCTTCTATTATTCCCGCACAGTATAACCAAAGATGATAATTTAGTTATGTCATTCTGTGTTGACATATTCTTCCGAAAACCAAATTGCATTTCGGATATAATTTTACTTTTGTAGGTAAGTACACAGCCAATGTTAAATGATTGTTTTTGAACATTTTCCCATTATTGATTTTTTTAAATATGTAGGAATTTTCGATGGCTCCATTATTGCTTTTTGCTTCCCTCGCATACCGAAGGGGAGTATTGCATTCGAGAAAAAATTACCCTCCGGGATTTTTTGGGATTTTCCAGTTTCAGATCATGTAGATTACGAAAATATAGGTTTTTCAATTCCGTCAGTCTCTACGTTGGTGCATTAACTAAAAAACTACTCGACAACGAACAGTCAAATTTGGTAAATAGTTGACACTTCTGCCAGCGAAGAAATGGTTAGACTTTCACTGGAAGATATACAGGGAGGACCGTGTCAAGGGAATACGTAATGAGAAAAATATTTTTTCGCTCAAATTTAAAATTTCCACGTTTGATGACATTCTGAACCTATTTAAAAAAATAACATTGAACTTTTCCACATTTCATGACACTCTAAATCTATTTAAAAAAAATATTTTTAACCACTACTGTACTTCCACTCCACTACGTGGATTTACAACTGAGAATATAACAGATGGCAATAATATTTGGCATATATTAAACAATATTAGCAAGGAGGATACCTACTATAGTTTTATTAAAAAATATACAGGATGGTCCTCCTAAGAAATAATCCAACCATGGTGAAAATATGTAAAGATTTTTACGCAAATCCTCCGTATTTGGCACCTTTTATTTAATATTGAAATTTTGCTATCGCATGACCACTCTGTATATTCTGTTGACCAACAGTGAAAGAGAGAGAGGTATTCTTTGTAATAATAGTGATTATTACATTGCTTAATATCTTAACCGATTTTTTAAAATATGTAGGAATTTTCGCACACTCTTACTATTCGTCATTTTAAAATTTTTCCATGAATAAAAAACTAACCATTTTAACAGTTCAGTACACATTAATTGATTCAATAAATTCATGGTTTTCCAGCTTATTTGCTAGTACCTACCCATGGTGTAGGGACTTATATAAAATTGTGTGTTTTTATGTAATAGCTTAAAATACTGGTGAAAGGTAAAAATTTGTAAAAAAGGAGTACATTATTCTCTTAAGGAAAATTTGGGAACTTTTTCAATACTAGAAAATGTTTCGATTACTGCTAAAAAAAGTTAACATATTGAAAATACCTTTAAATGTTCTTCTCTGTCGCTTTAACATAAGAATCTCGTTTGTGGAAAAAATCTATGAGTATATTTTTGGCAACTTTAATAATTATTAAAATCCGTGATTTGTGCTAATATTAAGCTAATTTCAAGTTCAAAGTCAGTAAACTGTTTTTGTATTAATTATAATAGCGAGGTCACCTTATATGTTTATAATATCGCCTTCACTTTATTTTGGCATATTGGGTAATAATCTTGGGAACTGGACAACACACGTCTATTGTTACACATATTATATAGCGTTCATTCCAGCATTCACTTCTAAATAAGAAATTAGTAACACGTTATAAAGCGGATTCTTTTTTAGGTCAACCGTGAATATTGACCATATTTAATACCATACAGGATACAGGATTCATTACACGATCGATATATCTTGACTAATTTATTGCAAATTCGTCTGCATGCAAAAATAATAATAACATTAATAATAAATGTCCTTGTATCTGTCTAGTAAAAAATGATGGAGAGTGACATTCAGTTTTTTGAATTAAGTAATAAAGCCTGATGACAAATATATAATGAATAATATGCTTTCCAGCATTAGCATACCGGGTGAATAAAGAGTCCTGGAACAGTCAAGTATTCCGAGAAATATGCATCGGATCTAAAAAGAAAAATCTGTTGAACGTTTTTAAAAAAGTTACCTAATGATACAAAACTCGACCCCTTACCCCATCCTCTGGGGATGGGGGGCTACTTACAAACAACAGGTACGTCCGAAACTTTTTTAATTCGTGATAGATGGCGAGTATTTGAAATTGTGCCGGAGGCGCAGGAGCTGCCAAGTATCACCCACTCTGAAAACACAAAATTATTGTGTTTTCAGAGTGGGTGATACTGAACCTAAATGAATTTGTATTTTTTTTTTTTTTTTCAAAGAAACCAACTGAATTATCTGTTTATATCTACATCTACAACCTAAAAGTTGTTGTGGAGCATTTTATGATTTCCTTTTTAAAAACAAGAAAGTTCGTGTTTTTTTTTGTTCTTTTTTATACAGGGTGTTGCATCATGAGAGAGACATAATTTAATAGGGGATAGAGAAGTTCAGTGGTAGTCAGAACCTCCCATCGAAATTTCTCATTGGGCCTTCATTACGAAGTTACAGGGTGTTTTGTCATTTTTGGCAAAAACTACTTTTTCACATTACTTTGGCAGGGAATAGAATGAGGGATTCATATTTGGTACAGCTAATACAGTAACGATCCTTCAGAAGTACATGTGAGACATAAGAAATCCAGGTCCGGAGTCACTAAAATTTACGTTTCTCTCTAAAAGACATAATCCTGTATATCTTTTTTGACATTTCTATACGATATTCGAAAAGAACACAAAAATAAGCAACTTTGCCTAGTTCGCTTTTTTGTTACACCTTTGTGGTTATTTAAATACGGTGTTAAATGCACAAAAATACGGATATTAGAACGATATTAAATGAAAGTCATGTGAAATTAATAATATTCTAACTAAAATTTGCAAAACTTTATTGAGGCTAGGTGGTTTGAGTGAATCCTAATTCCGACAGGTTTTAAAATCAATTTGGGTTAGAAATGTAGCCCTAATAAGAAATCGGATATAAATTAACTAAATGGAAAGAATGCTCATCAGCATTGCTGAGGGGTAGGAGGGAAATAAAATACCTCCCGCGGACCAAAACAGATACGTGGCAGCAAGTATAAAATGCACTTCTTACCCATGTTTGTATGGGGATTCTTATGCTATACAAATATAGTGAGGACTAGATCAGGGCGCACGTCCAATGTGGACCACGGAGATGGAGCTGACCCTGTCTCCGCGACTCATGCGAGCGGTCAGTGGCGAAGGAGGCGTCCCCAGCCCCGCCGTCGGGCTCAGCCCGAAGCAACTACTGGAGACCTGAATGAAAATGTGGCGCTGAATGTGCAGACTGCTGAAGGCGCTGACAGACGCCAGTCTGATGAGGAAATCGGTGTGGCAAGTGGCGCCGACCCTCGAGAGAATACCATAAGGCCAGAAAGCCCTCTAAGAACGAACACCCCGAGAATAAGCTTGGAACCTGCGAGAATTCCCGCTGATTCTCCCCAAAGGGGCAGGCGTATGCGCTGGACTCGAAATCTCAATATTGAGCTAATTCGCGCGTACTATCGTGTCACGAACTTGGAAAGAGACATTATAGGTTACCGATTACGTTTGCATCAAGCATGGCAAGAGAGATACCCAAACCGACAACTTACAGAACAGCGACTCTCAGACCAAGTAAGATCTATCCTGAGGAGAAAAGCTCTATCTGATGCAGTACTCGATAATATCCGTAGGGAGCTCCGACGAGAGACGATTAACGCACTACAAGCTCCAGATCAACAACAGGAACCCGTAGAACAACAACCACAACAGCCAAACAGAAACACAGTTAATGGTGTAGAAGATATTCTTGCCCTATTTTATAGAATTGAAATAGAACACCAGGGCCTAGAACCTGAGCTCAGACCTAAACTACTAAAACTAAAGAACGATCCGAAAGCGAAAGAAGCTATCCAACTAGTCAATGTGGCTATAGAGGACAAGTTTTTAGCTTGTAGTAGTTTAGAGGATATCCACTACCTCATCTACTGTGGAGTAAAGACAGTGTGCGCCGTCTTAGGAGTCAAATGCAAAGAGAGAGATAAACCGCAACACTGAAACAGAAAGCCGCCATGGGAACAGAAGCTAGAGGGTAAAGTTACCTCAATTAGAAAGAAAGTGGGAATAGTAAACACTTATTTAAATACTCAGAATCCAAGCAGGAGAGTAGCATGTAAAGCTAAAGCATATGCCCGAAAGATTCCCACAAAACCCTCGAAACCAGACTATCGACAAGCCCTGGTAAAACATCTCGAGACTCTGAAACAAAAAATCATGGCATTAGGGAATAGACTGAAAAGATATCGCAAGAGAACTAAGAGATATAAACAGAATAAGGAATTCGCCAACGACCCAAAGATGTTTTATAGGAAACTCGATGAAGATAGTAACGCCCAAAATAATATTAATAATAAGTCATAGTAGGCTTATTCAAGTGACAGATACCTAATACTAAGAAATCTGCTAAACAGTTGAATAATTAATTGTTTGTAATGTAATGTTTCAATAATCCGCATTTAGTTTGTAAAGTACATTAATTTATGAAAATTTGAGGTCTCCTTATTGTAACTCTTGTAATAATTTTGTATTGGGACACTTAAAAAATGAAGTTTATGGCGTCGAAATTGATAGTAGGCAACAATTAACCCAGCGCATCGTTACAACCTGCGATGAAATACGGAATAATCCGGCAATGATACGTCAAGCAACTGGTGATCTTACTGAACGCGCAAAGAAATACACAGAAGTTGAGGGAGACACTTTGAAAATTTACTTTAGTGTAAATTGTTTTATGTTTAAACATGTTTGGTTTATTGATTTGTTGTTTATTGTTACCGGAACGGAAATTATTTTAATAATTTCGGGGTTTTAGTTTGTTTTGCTTTCCAATTTTTATTACGTGTGAAATATTGCTGATTTTCTTGATTAAAATAACTTGTTCCGTAGTTTTATTACCTGTCACTTTGAATAAGCCTTCCATGATTGATTAAATATTTTGTTAATTTATACCCTATTACCGATTAGGGCTACATTTTTTACTAAAATTGATCTTCAAGACGTGCCGGAATTAGGAATCACCCACGCTCAATAAAAGGTTTGCAAATTTTAGTTACAAAAGTATTTGTTTCACGTGACTTTCATTTAATACCGTTCTGAAATCCATGTTCTTGCTTATTTAACAACGTATTTAAATAACCACAAAGGTGTAACAAAAAAGTGAACTAGGCTATGTTGCTTATTTATTTGTGTTCTTGTCGAATATCGTAGAGAGATATCAAAAAAATATATACAGGGACATGTTTTTTAGAGGTAAAAAAGAAACGTAAATTTTAGTGACTCTGAACTTGTATTTTTTTTATATCTCACATGTACTTCTGAAGAATTGTTACTGCATTAGCTGTGCCAAATTTGAATCCCTTATTCCAATCCCTGTCAAAGTAATGATAAAAAATAGTTTTTGCCAATAATGACAAAACACCCTGTAACTTCGTAATGAAGGCCCAGTGAGAAATTTCTACCACCTAATAATCTATGTTCCTTTCATAATGCAACGTCATGTATCTGAGTCCTGTTTAGTCAACAGTCAATATCCACTTTTAATCTCCCAAGTGCTTGAATTATTGCCGGAAATTTTTCGAGTATATGAATTTTCTTTAAAAAATTCATGTACGAAAACGACTTCCTGCAATTAATTCAAGCACGCGAGGGATTCGGTAAGAAAGTTTCACACGAAAATAAATACTAATTTCAACTGACATTAAGATTATTCTAAGACATAACAAGGTATAATATTAGTAGGACATGAATGGGCCTTATTGACAAAGTGACAGAAACGCATCGAAATTAGTAAGTAGTGTTGTTGTGTCAAAAGTTAAAATTATAAGAGTTATTTGAAAATGGAATACCTATATACGTACAATTGATAAATAATATCTGTTCCACCCATTTTAATTTCAAGAAATTACTGAAAATTGCTTAGGAGTTTATTTTTGTGTTATGGAATAAGTTTTATTCACTAAAATAGGTGGAACATTTTTTTCTATATATATTTTCATGTTTTATACATATTGCATGGCACAGTTTCAGCACATTATAACTTGATATAGATGGCTTTGAAACAGAACGTCATTAGTTCTCATATGGAGTACAACCAAAATGAGAAGTTATTCATAATCATAATTATTAAACATGAAATAAAATGTTGTTTCTCAAAGCTCAATGATGTCTTTGAATTATCTTGTTTAAAATGAAAAATGAAATTCCATTTTTATGTAATAGCAATAGCAATAGTCAAATATGATTGTGTCAATAATTTGACAGAATAATTTCCACTTATTAACTTCGTGCAGGGTACCCTGGACGATGAAAATTTCCGGAAGTTTTTTGGGTTGCCATGGTAGCGACATAAATACAACCTTCTGATTGGCTAAAAAAGTGACGTGTGAAATTTTCACTGAATTTGTTTATTGTAGCTCTTTTATTAACTAAGTATGCATAAATTATTAAGTAGTTCTCTTGATAGTTTTCCACCTTTAAAATATGACGAACGTTATGCGTATTTTATGTAAATGCCAGACAACGTAATAAAAGATTTAATTTGATCTAATTTGAGTTTCTTAATCGAATGGATTTCACTAGCCACTGTCTAAGAAACTATTGAGACGTAACATTCTCAACATAAATGACTACAGCCACAGCCCTATATTCCACATTATTTTAGCACAAAATTTTTTTGATTGTACTAAAATACTATAATCGATGTCAGTTCCAACTGATTTAAATAACAAGACGTTTATTTAGAACTATTTAATACTAATCTGTTTGATTTTCGCCAACTTTGAACGCAAGAGTTAGCAGTTGTGCGAAGTGTGAAGGCTTTATCATATGTTGCGAGTGCGGAAGTGATGCATAGTCCTTAATTTGAACATTTAAGTAACCAAACCCCAATTTTTATCTTGTCATCCAGCTAAGAATAGCAAGAATTATCCGGTTTATGCGGTGAACTAGGAAGAAAATCACATTATTCGCTTTAACAAATATGTAGGCGATTTTAAAACGTGAAAACGTGACTAAAATTTGAAGGAAGCTATTTTAACTGGTCTGAATTGGAGTAGTTGCAGAGACACCTAAAATTAACATCAAATTACGGATATGCTTATTTAATTTTTGAAACAGGTCAGAAGAGACATACATAATTTTTGTGCTGTAAATTTAATGCAAATTATTTTAAAAACAGCGGCAGGCGTGTTTCAAAATAATAGTATGGAAAAATTACTTAAATCAGACGGGGATATCAACCAAGTATAAATCAAAATCAGTTCTACTGACGCGTCGATCAAAATCGAAGGTAACGATTGTAACAGCAGTAAACATTTCTTTCGATTTCGGTATTTTTCTACAGACACCACTGTGAATTATATTTATACACGTTACACGAACACTAACGACGCACAGTGGGGCAAAGAGCTACATTTGCGGACAAAAATCGCCTGCCAGCTCAGATTTTTACCAAAATAATATATTTTTTTAAATGCTCGTGAGGAATGTAGCTTCAATGCCCGACTACTACAGTTTTGAAATAAATAAAACACAACTCAAGAAATCAAAAATAATACTAGACATTTTTGTATAATATTTTTATCTATAGATCAAATGAATCTATTATCGCAAAAAATGTTATGTAAAGGAATCTCAAGGTAGAAAATAGAGAATAATACTTTTGCGAACAATGTATTCGAATATGTGTTATATAACCTAAAATACTTTTAAAACAAGTTGTATGTCTATATCAAATGAGCCTATTATAGCAGAGAATGTTCTAGAATGGAATAAAGGACATGTATATTGGGCAAATGTCCTTGGTCCAATTTACATGTCCATTATTCCCCCTCCCCCTATTCGACATTCCTCTAAAATACCCTCTCAATAAACAAGTTCCATCTTAAAAGAAATTTAATCAGAAGCCTATAATAAATTCTCAGATTTTTTTGTTTGTTTTTAGGTCAGGTTTATTTTTGTGTAGGCTTTTGGTCCTTTCATGGTTTGACCAATTAAGTTATGTTAGCTTGTCGTATATACCTCTTCGGTCATTAACTATTCAACCTATTATATGAAATTAGGTTAAGAGCTTGTCGTGTAAACCATTCTGCTCATTTATACATCGACAAATTATGTATTGTTAGGTTTTGTGCTTCTCGTGCATACTTTTCTGCTCGTTCATGGTTTGATCCATTAGCTTATATTAGGTTAAAAAATTATCGTGCATACCTTTCTGCTTGTTTATAGTTCGATCCATTAGATTTTGTTAAGTTGTTAGCTTGTCTTGTATACCTTTCTGCTCATCCATAGTTCGATCGGGCCTGTAGCTAGAAATTCTTTTAAGGGCGAGCAAACAAATTTTCAGTGAGGGCCCCGTAAGCCTAAATATTTTGTTGTTATTTTCAATTATAAATAACCCCGGTAAAAAAGAGATGTCTAATTTCTTAACAGAAACAGTCTCTAACATAAAAATTTATAATAATAATAATAAGAAAGAAAATTTTAAACAGTCCAGGATAAGATGAAATTCTTCCCTAGAATGTACAAGACGCCAGCAAAAAGCTGTAATTTTAGAATAATGATAATAATAATAGTAACAATAATAATTATAATAACAACAGGCCTACGCTGCTCTCAGCATTGAAGACCATACCGGCCTGCCAAAAATCAGCCGAATGGTTGGCAGACCAAATGCAGAAGGCAGTCTTCTTGGGGTCCCTGCATCTACATAGAGCACACGATTCTGGAATCTACAACCACTAGTCCTGCGGGATGTGGGAAGTGATTGTAGATAATTCGCTGGCGCTTCCCCCATGAGAATATCGGAGACACGGGAGAACTGTCCAGCATCGCTAACGCGAAAAAAAAAAATAACAATAATGATAGTACTAGATTTATTATCCAACAGAATAATCCTATTACATAACAATGTAAATGGCAATAAATGACAAAATAGTTACATACATACATACACAATACAAATACAGAAATAAAAACTAAGTTATGAATGAGTACTGACTATGCAGTAGCTGTTATCTAAAGAAAATAAGAAATACTAGATAATGAAAACTAAAATTACAAAATTCATAATACGGCCATGCAGATTAAGCTAGTATCTACATAACCTCCTACAGTCATGAAGATTCAGTTTAGACAAATTCATTTAAGGATTTTAATTTGCTAGCAAAACCAGAATTCAGGTTACCTATCGAAAGAATGGAAGATTTCATTAATATTTTTACACAGTTTTTCTTTTGTTCTCAAAGATAGTTTTTTCTGCTATTTGCAAAATCTAATTTTTTTAACGCTTCCCCAGGCTATATCTCGAAGATGAAATGAGATACAGAGCTGCGGCTTACTCTATTCGATTTCTTTTGCCTTCCTACATACACATATCTCTGAACTTTTTAGATGCTTTACCTTAGAAATTTTGCAAAAAAATTAAAGTGCCGGCAAAAATCTGAAAATATTCAGAGGCATGTAAGACGGCGAGAGAATTCGAATGGCGTAAACCGTAGTTCTATATCTAGTTTCGTTATCAAGATATAGCCTCGGGAAGCGCTAAAGAAATTCAATTTTCACCTTCCGGTGACTTCGAGCGGCCATATCTCGAAAACCAAGTCGCGCACCAACCTCCAATTTACGCCAGACGATTTCTTACGTTTTTCTACGTACCCCTGATTTTTACAGTTTTTTCTTGCTTTCGTTTGGCAGAAATGGCCCTCGAAGTTGGGCCGTGACTCTCGAGAAGCGAAATCCTCGGACCTCTCACTTTGGCGGCCGATATCTCACTTAAAATGCTCCGGAAAAATATCGTGCCACACATCATTGGATTGGAAATTTAATTTGCAATCGATTTAGTGCAAAAAAGAGGGAGTTATTCTTGCCTAGAAAAAGTTACAGCGATTTATGTGAAGAGATGTCGAAATCGCTTAAATTATGCGTTTTTTGAGGTTATGGCAAAATCCTGATGTGATGGATTAAACAGACTTGTGATTTGGATTCAGCGACCCCAAAAACATGTAGTAAACATGGTCAGATCCCCATTCAAGAAAAAAAAATTGTGTGGCTGTTTTATCGATCCATAATTTACTGCATCCGACCAATCAAATAGACATTTAAAGATCACCATTTCATTGATCCAATGCTATTTAAATCGACTGCGATAAACTCTTGCAGCAGCTGACAATCAACTCACTGACAGTGATAACCAAGTGTATCGCCATAGTGTTTATTTACGTTTTGCACTTCTTACGAGTAGGCACCGATTAATGCTATCAAATTTCAGCCTAATTTATTTGTTTGATAGGTGTAGAAAAAGCATAGTATTACCTTCGCTATTATGACCATTATTCTCTCAGAAGACTTGCGCCACTCGCCTACGGCTCGTGGACTCAAACGTCATCTTCGTGAATAATGGCTACCGCAATCGCTCATACAATAATATACTATTTTTATAAAAAAAAAAGAGACCTGTTACTAAGACAAACTTACTAGTCCAGCTAATTCAATATTTCTTGCATTTAAGGTAACAATGTTAAACGTTTAATAAGGAAGTTAAATCAAAAGATTAGAAACAATGACTACAACTGTTCCAGGTATCAGTTCACCTCGTAAATGAATTTAACGTTGCTAATTAACAATTAATATAATTAAAAGAAAATTAATTAGTGTTTGCCTTTAAATTAAGTAAATCATTTTATCAATGCTTCAGTGACTGCATATCAAGATTGCTGCAAAAAATAGTATTGTTTATTTAATTATCCAAAAAACACGTTGTTGGTTAAAAGGTTCAGAGAATAGTCTGGCAAATTTGCGGAGACAATAGTCAATGCCAAAATTTGTAATTAAAAGTATTGTAGAATCATAAGGGGAGTTGAGGATTGCAATATTATTTTTATATCAAAGTTTAATTTAAAGCAAGTCAGTTGTTTTTTAAATTATAAGGCATTAAGAAATAATTTTAAAAAAAAGCAATATAGTTTAGCTTATTGCAAACACCTCTGGGTGCACGCTGTATTCTGATAAAGGTAACTTTTGAATGGTTAATTCTGCGAAAGACCGACTTTTATTGTGGATTTTTGGAGGGAGAGGCTCTACTCTAAAGAATGATAACAGTTTTCGATTAATTTTAACTTTACTTGAGGTCTAAAATAGCTACTAAAAATTACCATGCGTGTGCGTCCGTTGATCTGTACGTGCGAAAACGTTCTACAGCTCGCAACCTTTAACGGATTTCAACTTTATAATAATCCGTCAAGTAATACAATTATTATGAATAATTCTTTAACGCTGAGCTTCTACGGGTCATCTCTCTAGCTCTCGGCGTCATTTCGATATATAATAATTAAGAATAAAATTAAAAAACATTTAGTTTTTCATGTAATTCGTTCCAACTCAAAAACAGAACAATGAATTTGTCTCATATTTTTGATACTTTAACACTATATGTTTATTAACAAAATGTATTAAGTAATATAAAAGCCATATTTAAATAAGAAGGAAAAAAGACCATTTCGAAAAAGTGTGAGGATTTGCTGTGCATCAAGCAAAAAACTTTTTTATCTTTCGAAATGAGGACCAAGTATATTGGCAAGAAATAACGATAAGGAACAGGCAACTTTTTCATTGAATACATTTTTCTCTAACACCATTTCAGAAATTACAAATTCCACAACTAAAAATTGTCGGAACAAGAAACATTCCAACACACTGTTATGGTATAATAACGCACGGCTTTCGACGAATCAGAAGCTGTTAGTTGTTCGGTTGCTATGGTTACGTCGAACAAAAGGTAGCTGCGCATTAGACATTTTGAACAGTTTTAAAGTTTTTTGTATAATTTCTAAAATCTTTTTGGAGAAAGTATAGTCTACAACACGTTTGGAATGGCATATTCCATACTCGCGCACCGTAGTCCTCGCCTTCGGCTCGGCCTACAAACTTTTCGCTCGTGTGGATTATGGGCCATTCCATAACTTGTTATAGAATATGCTGTTCCGTAATTAGCAATGTTATAATAGCCATTTATTGGATAAAACAACCTGAGGTGTATATATTCTTGGTTCTACTAATAGTCTAGTCAGTTGGGGGTTTCACGTCTGACTTGAGTGCTAGTAAATGGATTTTGATGAAACCTTGTACAATATGTTTGTAATAAAGTTAATAAAAATGTTGAAAAAAAATACCCCTTTTATCACGGGTTCCATAACTTGTAGAATTAGGTCAAAAATGGAAAAAAAAACAATATGTTTCCCTTTTTTGGCCCAAAATAATATGTTTTACTCTGGTGTAAACGCTTATTTTTCGAGATGTGGCCATTCGAAAATTCCTAAAAGTTGGGGAAGGGAAATGTAAAAGTTTTTAAAAAATCTGAAAAAAATGCAGTTGATTGTATCAGCGAAACACAAGACTATTTTTTATTTGCAACTCTTCTGTAAAGTGAGTTTTCACCGAGTTTTTCCGGAGAAACATGAAAATTACCCCTTTCTTTGAAATGTTACCGCTTTAAATATACGTAATTTAAAAATTTGAAAAGATTCAGACGTATGCATTCGGGCCTTCCAAACATTTTTTTGTCTCCTGAAATTTTTTTGTAACTTGCTAATTTTCCGAGTTACAGGAAGTTTTCACGATGAATAATGTACTACATTTTTTGCAAATTTTCAATTAAAAAAATACATGAAAATTCAAAAAATGAGTGCGACTTATATATATTGTTATAAGAAAATATGAAACCTAGTACAGTTATACCATTTTTTAAGATTCAATATAATTTTTAAATTGAAAATGTGCAAAAACTGTAAGTAGTACATTGTTTATCGTGAAAAACTGCCTGTAACTCGGAGAATGAGCAAGTACAAAAAAATTTCAAGAGACAAAAAATGTTTAGAAGGCCTCAATGGATATGTCTGAATTTTTTCAAATTTTTAAATTACATATTTTTAAAGCGCTACAATTTCAAAGAAAGGGGCAGTTTCATGTTTTTCCGGAAATACTCAGTGAAAACGCACTTTACAGAAAAGTTTCAAATTAAAAAAGGTCTTGCATTTTGATGATACATTCACCTGAATTTTTTCAGATTTTTTTTTTCAACTTTTACAACTTTTTTTTTACCAAATTCTACAAGTTACTTAACCCGTGATAAAAGGAGTATTCTCTACCCCTTCCTATCATTTCCTACTCTAATCATTCTTTTTTCAACTATTTTGTTAACTTCATTACAAACACATTGCACAAGGTTTCATCAAAATCCATTCACTAGCACTCATTTTAATAATAATAATAATATTTATTCCAGTTAAAAATTTAAATACATTATAACCTATTCTTACAATATCTATATCTAATTATTATTACTGTATAATGATAACAAATAAAATAAACCCTGCAAAAATAAATTTGTACGCAGGGTATGAGATAAAAAACATATAATTAGATTTTACGCATTAAACATAAGATGCATATAAAGTATGTATAAAAACTATATAATACAAATTTCATACAATTTCAATAAAACCCATGGAGCAGAATGGCTAAGTTTAGTAGTATCTTTTATTAAAAAGGTAAGTGTTTTTTATGTCCATTAACAGATGTACATGCAATCTACCGAGTGATAATATCCAATTTTTTATTTTACTTTTAAACAGTTTGGTGGAGTTTAAGTTTTTCATTTCAGGAGGAAGTTTGTTATACACCATTGGTCCTAGAAATATAAAATAACGTTGTCCGATTGTCTTCCTAGCACGAGATATTTCTAATGCATTCCTACTATACCTAGTATTGTAAACGTGGTCAACTTTTTGGGTATTACTTAGGTGTACTTTTTGATAGCAAATTATTGAATGACAAAATAATTGTCTAATATCCAGCACCTTAACTTGTTCAAAGAGTAAATTGGTTGGGAAGGTAATTTCTTCTTGATGGATAATTTTTAAGATCCATTTTTGCATTGTATATAATTTTGCTAGTTAACAGCTGTACGCACCTCCCCAAGCAATTATACCATAGCGAAGGTGTGATTCCACGAGAGCGTGATATACCGTAGTAAGTAGCTTAACGTCTATAATTTTGGTTAAATATTTAAATTTTGCCAGACCTCTTAATTTTTGAGTTAATTTATTAATATGAACGTCCCATTTTAGATGTGAATCAACTATGATTCCCAAGTATCTAGCATCATACTTTACTGGGATCTGATAGATCGAATTACCGCATTCAATCTCTAGTGGTTTGAAATTATAAGAGTTACTATTACTCGTGAGAAATGGTAAGTACATGGTTTTATTAAAATTAATTGTCAACAGTCTAGAATCAAACCACTGTTTTATCATTTTAAAATCTTGTTGTGCTGTTTCTATGACAGCCTCCCATGTAGGTCCTGTATAAAAAATAGCTGTATCGTCCGCAAAACTAATAAACTGACCCTGCGAAGGTAGTGAAAACAAGTCATTGATATAAATATTGAAGAGGATAGGACCCAGAACTGTGCCTTGCGGAACGCCATATTCAATTGAATTAAATTTACTATAAATTCCATTTATACTGACACATTGTTGCCTATTTGTCAGGTAGCTCTTCATTAATTCAGCTGCAATCCCCCTGACACCAATTCTTTCCATAGTATCTAATAGTTTCTTATGCTCTACCGTGTCAAACGCTTTGGCCAGATCCACAAAAATGCAGATGCTGGGATTCCCATCGTCCATACATTTGTATATATTTTTTGCAAGTAGACCAATTTTAGTCAGTTTAGCGCTCCGCTGACTGGACTATAATGATTTATCATATTCACTTGGAACGTAGCTGACAATAATACTTAATTTTCAATTAATAAACTGACAATTTTGCAGAATTTTCCACCCAACCTATTTCAGTCATACACCTGTTTCATTGAATTTGATTTTAAAAAACTGGTTAAGCAAAATATTATCATATATGACAAATTGATAAAATAATACTGAAATAAAATTCAATATTTATTTGTTTTCAATATTTTTCGAATTATGTTGACATTTAAAGGTAATGTGTTTTTTATATCCGGAATTAAATAGCAATATAAAGTGACAGCTTCTAATAGAAAATGGAAAATATATTTTTTGTTCGTTGTAAACACAGAAAATAAATAGACATAATTGTTTGTATATGTAGAAAATGTAAAACAACCATAAACAATTTACTATATCAGTAGGAATTTTTCATTACATTATTGGCAATTACTCATTGAAATAATATTTTATTTCCTTAATTTAACATCTTTAAGAGCGAGCGATGCCTAAGATGAGTGGAGAAGCGGGAGGTAACGCACCAAGCGAAGAGAAATCTCCCTAACAGGAAATTTTAGCCAAAAATATTCTTCAAAAATCCTGTCGTATTTATGTATGTATAACTTACACTTATTTTCAGTTAAATAACATCACCCAATTTGCCAGAAACAGTTTATTGTTAATCATAATTTTAGCACAAATGCTGTTTTAATAGATGGAACCACTTCGATACAACTTAAAATTTAAGATGAGGCGTTCAAGTACTACTTACTTCATTTGCACTATCTTTATACGTAATATAAAACAAAGTTTGATATTTTACACTTATTGAATATACTTATAAAACTAGATAACCATAGTAGTCGCTAGCGCCATCTAGGCGCAAAATTTAGGATTCATCTTATCACCATAAAATTATAGCACACTAGCACACTTTCGAAAAATATTTTCAGAGGAAATTTTAGGCGCAGTTTCCAAAAAGATTTATTAATATAGTCAAATTTTAGTGCAGTCTGGGACAAATCAATTTTTTGAACTTCTAAATAAATAAATAAGTTCTTTATTGGATAACTCCAAATGGCCATCGACCGAGGTCCTTCAGCCAGCTGAACTTCTATTTTTCTTTATTTTCAGGCTTTTCCTGGGTTCGATAACAATGTTATTGATTATAATATCTTTATTGATATAGTAGTGTGATCAGAATTAGCTGAAAGATTTACAGGGTGTTTGTTGTATATTTACAAATATTCTCTATGATAATACATTGGCCAAAGGAAGTAAAAAGTACTGCACAATGTTTGCTTACTCCAACGATTTTTCTAAAATTAAATATTTTATAAAAACACGATATTTTCAGGCCAGATAGTAGTACTTATATTGATAAGGTCAGTAACGCTGATCACATTAGGCCAAGTTCAAGGTCGTTTTGTGACCTACATCTCCCTTCTATTATGCTTTTTATATCTTAAGAAATAAAGAACTTAAAGAACATGAAATAAATGTCATCCGATCCATGTGAATAATGTTTTTCGTAAAACATACCTCAAATGAATCGTGAAAAAGTTCAAATGTGATGAAGCCACTTAGCACTTTGTATGAAGTAAAAATATTTTCAATTTAAAATTGATTAAACAGGGTAAAAGTAAAACTGTTTTATTATTTTTACATGACGGTGGCAACACTGTAAAACCCGCATCAATGACACGACAAATGAGCACAATCTCTTTGTCTTGTTCGTCTTCTGTTTATAGTTGTACTATGTACGCTGAACAATGCCTATTTCTAATAACTTTAAATTAACTGTTACATTTGAGATAAAAATAAAATTGATAAGAATGTTTTACTTCTTTTTGCCAATATACCATAGTGCAAAATATTTGTACGTATACACTAGACATCCTGCATGTAGAGCATAGGCAATTTTTTTGTATTTTCATAATAAACTTTTGATACTGAGTGTATAAGAGTTATCTGCAAAATATCCAAAAATAACACTTTTCACAAACTTGTATCGGTTGTAACTGTAATTTCTTTGCCCTTTCCCAAAAATGACTTCATGGTCCGCCCCTGCAGAAGAACATCTGAAACATTCTAAGCGTTACCTTTCTATTCTTCCACAGGTCTTAGCAAAAACAAGTTCAGTCTATAAAGGTTACGTATGGTTTATATGTCTAAAATGAATCATGTCATAATTTATGCTAATACATTCAAATTAATGCATTTTTGTGTACTTTGAATAATGCCTTGAGTATATTCTAATTTAAAATGGATTCAGGGTATTAAAAAACAAGTTGTGTGCATATATAGAATCAAATAAGGAAGAGAGTAATTGTATTGTTGTTCTTAAAAAAAATGTCTGTGATGTGCATTAAAATACGTTCATTGCAATGTATTATTTGTGTTGTTGTAGTAATTTAATTACCAATAATTAATGTCATAACACGGTGATCGGTGAGTCAGAGAGACTAGGAACGTTTTGTTTTTAATTGTATCAAAACTGTTCATATCGTGGGAGTAACTATAGGAGGAAATAAAATTTCTAACTTGAGATTTCAGTCTCTAGGAAAGTTTATGCTTGTATTTTAGATTCTTTAGAGGAGACTGGAATTAAACTGTATGCAAATTCGTTATAGTATTTACAAACTCAATTGAAACAGCACGGAACTAGAGAATCTTACGAGGTATTGTCAATATATCGCTTCACATTGAATGAGAAAGCACAGAATTTTACAGATATATATATTCACCACTCCTCGTCTACAGTCCACGTGCAGAAATATAGGTGAGATTAGATGCTTAGCGAATTTAATTTGTCAACACCAACCTTGTTCAGAGTTTTTGCATGCCATAATATTTAAAACAAAAAATACGTATGACCTATTTGTATCGTACGAGGCCATGCAGTACAGCCAGGCAGCGTTATAAATTACTTAATTCTAGTGAATATTTGAACAAATTATTAGTTTTATTACTGTATTTGAGTGATATTATGCAATTAATTGTTTAAAATGGCATTTTGGAGGATTTTCTATAGTAGTGACAACGAAACGGACGATTTTGATACAGAGCCTATACAAGCAGAATTTGAAAATAAAGACTTACACGTTCAAACTCAAAGGGTTATTTTGAATGTTTACTCGTGTTTAAAAGGCGAAAATATTAATTCTTCATATAATCAAATTGTGAAGAGGATTTGTGAATTAACGAAATTTAACCGTACTACAATTTACAGGGTTATTAGAGCCGGGGATGTAACTACATCAACTGATAATTCTATTAAACGGAAAAGAGTTGTACAAATACTTAAAAAACTTGATAACGCGTCAAAAGATGTCATTCGTCGATTTGTGTCTGACTTTTATAATGAACAGAAGGTGCCCACATTAGAAATGATTAGGGATAAGTTATGCGACTACCCAGATTATAACTATAAATCATTAGATACTTTGCGAAACGTTTTGCTCGATTGCGGTTTTAGGTACAAAAAATTGGACAAACGAATGGTAGTTATGGAATCAGCACGCAACGTGGATCATCGATACGAGTACCTGCGTAAAATAAAAGAATATCGAGATGCAATTATAGACATAATTTATCTTGATGAAACATGGTTTGACACCCATGATGTAGTTCAGTACGGTTGGGTAACACCAAAAAGTGTAATTTAGTTGCTTCCATGTCCTAGGGGAAAAGAATTATAATTCTACATGCTGGAAGTAAAAACTGTTCTATTCCAAATGCGTTGTTGTTGTCTGCTAAACTATCAAGCAACCCTCTGCCGACTACCACGAGGATATGACAGCCGAATTATTTGAAATGTGGGCAAAGGAACAGCGGTTACCAAATATCCCACCAAATTCTGTAATTGTTATGGAAAATGCATCTTACCATTCGCGGTAACACACAAAAATTCTGAACACCAACACAAGAAAAGGCATCATTGAATTTATGAAAGGTAAATGCTTGGAATTACCAGAAAAGAATACAAGAAGACTTTGCTAGAACTGATTAGAAAGCAAAATTTTAAAAAGGAATATGCCGTTGAAAAAATTTTAGAAGCACACGATCATACTATTTTACGTCTGCCTCCATATTATTGCATCTTCAACTCCATTGAAATGGCGAGGGCTGATGTAAATACAAGACTGTGATCTATTTTTAAGCAAATTGCGGCTGGCTGTATGGTCCCTGACCGAAAGCGATTAAGTAAATATACACTTTTTTTTAAAATAGTCTTGAAACAATATGCTCTGCGTACTGTTGAGCATAAACTACAACAAATCGATAGTTATGATCCGAGTTTGGATGTCAGAACACCATTTCACATTATCATAAATTGTGAAATGGCCACTCATGTGGCGTACTCCGACGTGCTTGTAATAATGTTTTTACTTTGTATTTACGTATTTCATGTGCCAATATGGTACAAGCATACCTTGTGCACTTAACAGGTAACCACGACAATGACGTGGTGCTATTGTTATTGAACCCAGTAAACGAATTTAATTTTTCGAAAGTACAACGAATTTGATTTTTGAAAGTACCAAAAATTTAATTTTTCAAAAGTACAATAAAGAGACTTGCACAGGGTGGAAAACCATTCCTCGAGACAAATTTTTCGAAAGTACCACAAATTTGGTGGTTCACAAGGCAAAATCCTCTGTCAGGATGTAGCGAGTAGCTATTTTAAACGTCAAAATTTAGGAAAAAGATCAATGGGAGGGTTTTTTCAATAAAAACCAAAATCCTCATTTAATTATCCTCAAAGTGGAAGAGCATAATTCTTGTCCAAACCATTAGAACGTACATAAAATTAGTCAAAGAAGTCGGAGACTCGATTCCAACGAACACAAAATACTTTTAATCTAGGCTCAGGCGGACATCGCATTAGTAGTCGCTCGAATGCGAGTCGACAGACAAAAAGTATGTTTGGGTTCGATGCCGTTAGTACGTTTATAAAAGCAGGAAAACCATCGAACTTATATAGATACCTTCTTTAAGCATCCTGACAAGCATTTCAAGCATTTTGATAATTTCAGTGCAAAATTAAAAGTGATTAATTTTTAAAAAGTTCCGCATACATTTTACAATCATTACGAACTGGAGTCTAAATCTTTTTGTACTGTCGATTGTCATAGTTCTCTCGACGCTGGATGAGGTACGATCCTACGTGAAGTAACAGCTTGCCGAGTGGTGGTGCTCTTTGATGTTTGCCTTATACACATTAGTTAAGTATTGAATATTTATATTTTTTACATTTTATGAATTATTTCTATAAATAAAAATATATTTTAAATTCGATTTCTTATTGATCCACTAATTATAGAATTTGTGACCGACGTGCGATTCTGTGGCGTGAGTCGGACAACTACTTACTACAGCTGATCCACTAATTATAGAATTTGTGACCGACGCGACGTGCGATTCTGTGGCGTAAGTCGGACAACTACTTACTACGGGTTGCCTTTGATCCCATCACGTTTGTGTACTTGTCCGAGTACTCATAGAATCCATCGATGGTCTTAGAGGTGTTTCAAAATCTCATGAGCTTTGACCTTGGTATGCGCAGAGACATAATTTCGGCGAACGTCACAAATACACAACTTCCTAAAAACATCAGATTTAGGATTTGCACGTTATCCCGAGCTGTCGTTGTTTACTGACCTCCATTCCAATGGCCCTTAGAGATTAATTTATTAACTAGCGAATTTTGCGCGGGGTTATTCATCTAATCCCAACAATATGTAAATAAATCATTCTATTAAATTTCTGTGATAGCACTGATAGCCGAGTCAATGTTTTCAAAATGCACTTATGCGGAATAGACTCCGCCTTTTGCGCATCTCGCGGTTCATAAGGTTCTGAAAGTACTCTAATTATTAAGAAGTGTTTGTAAGAAAGTGCTAATTATAAGATATATTCATTAAAAATGCACCGCCCGACATAAGATTCCGACGGAGAAAGAAGACTGTAGCAATCACAATAAGTATAATTTTGTCTATTTTCGTCTTGAGGAGTCTGCAGGGTAACTTGAATCCTTTTTGTGAGTATAGTTGATAGATATCGTAGCGGCGACACGGCTCCGGCCTAAATTATATAAAATCCTTGTCGTGTCCATCAGACCCTACGATACTAGGTACATCTACACTATCACACGTGCCATATAGCAGAGAGACGGCAACTGAAAGTGCATGATTTAAAAATTACCAAGACATTGTAAATAGAGACAAGATTTGAAAATAGGACTCAATAAGATGTTGTACCTGTCTGAGAATACATTTTTCTCAGATTCGTGACAAAAATAAAATTATGTTGGTTGGTGATTAATAATAAACTGTCCGTTTGAAACGATTTTATGATTTTTTATTACAGCTATTTTTCAAAACGATTTTATGTTTGCTCTGTATGAGATGCTGAATACGGGCCTGAAACCTGTCGACAGAAGGGGCTATTAAATATTCATTATTCATCTTAGGCACTGTTGTTATTCCTGAAATATATCACGTACGTCAATTTTAACAATACTGTCAAAATCATGTTCAAATATGTATTTTTATCACGAACTGTTATTTATTTAATAGTAATTTGTAACCAAACCATCATTAACTGACCACATACGATAACATTATTATTATATAACTATTCAGGGCGTAATTTGTATACGCAAAGTCAAAATTTGTCTTAGCAGAAGTATTATTTTATTAGATGATGATAATCTGTTAATTTTACTACAAAATATTTAATTGCTTCATTTAATGATAAGTTATTATACCTATTTGATGTAATCAAATAGGTATATAATAGGACGAAATTTTTTAATAATAATAAAAAAACTTTGCACAGAAACTCATTTCGTGAGACACGAACTCTAATATCATATAAACAAGATTGTCTAAAAATCCAAGAGACACCCCTCAAATAAATAATATAGTAATATTTTTTTAAACCGTGTGCCAGAATTTTTTTAAATGCTATGGCCGAAAGTGCAGAGAAATAAGCAAGTTCCGGTGTCAAATTTTTCGCTTCACATATTTGAAAATATATCAAAATTATACTTATATAGGATGATATTAAAGGGAAACTTGGTTTGCCACCCTCTACCTCGTTGCGAACCCCTGGCAGACGCACATAAAGGGGTAGGCTTTCGGTAATTGAGCTACATCAAAAGATATCAGAACAATTTTTATATCACTGAAAGTTCAAACATTTCTCTATACAACTACGTTAGTCGTCCACCTCTAGGATGGTAGAGGTTGCGGCACACCGATTTCTCGTGAGAGATCCCACAGAGTGGCGATTAATGTACACTTTTTTATTGTTTTTAAACGTTAGTCGCATAGAAATAAATGCAATGCAATTTTAAAAAGTACACCCGTACACTTGTATAGAATTTTCAATCAGTTTGGGTATCATAAAAAAATACCGACAAAGGAATACTTCATAACACGAGCGATAGACATGTGCGTCGACCGCCAATTTTTAGAATCACTTTTTAATTATGTGGCTTTGTTTTGAAAGGTTTTATTTGGTGTTAAAATATTGCCCAAGTTGTTCTTATGTGGTACCACTACGAGCGACGTGCTTAGCGTTTTAACCTGGCTAGCACAGTAAAGACAAGGAGAGCAGAAGGGCAGTGAGTTCAAGGCTTGGGCGCCATGATTACTGAGTATAATCAAGGAAAAATAAAGATAAACAACAGACAGATATTACATATATGCAATAGACTATATTACAAAATATTATATTACAAAAAGGAATGAACTATCACAGCATCAGCAATACTGTATAGCAAAATACTAAACAGAAATATGTACAAAAGAAACTATATTACAAGATACACTATATTAAAATTTGCTCAACAGCAAGGTAAATTTGAGGCTTCTACGAGAACCAAAAATATGCTACAAACGATACGCCTCGTAACTTTACCTCAATACTAAAAATCATATATTACAATATAAGGCCTGGGGCTTTACCCATTACTTAACCTCGAGGTAAACTTGAGAATTTTACGAGAGACAAAATAACTATATTACAAAATATGTCTCGTAAAGTAGCTCAAAATGCATCAACTCTATATACACTCGTTGCAACAAAATGCACCACGACTATATGTAACCAAACAAAAGTGCATATACAATACTATGATGAAATATTTACAACAACGAATCAAGATAAAAGGTAACTGTGAATTATTACAACGAATTAAAAAAAGAACGAAATGTTACAAAAGACGCTTGAATCTAAGATTTAAAACTTAAGATACTTGGCTTTATGAATCAAAACTAGGTACCTTGCCTTCAGGAAGCAAAAACTACTATAAGTGAACATAATCCCTTTTATATGAGCTAATAATCAAAAGTACTTATCTTTTGTTTTAAAGATCCTGGTGAGAGAAATTCCTAAGTGCGCTCCTGTTCTGGGATAAATACGGATTTAAATGTTATGTAGTTTGATGTTTAGGACCTCCATTTTGCTGACTTGGAATGATTTTCATGTCAACGTCAATTCCATTTTGAGGTTATGAAATCGTAGAAACCTGCTATGCACAAAATAGTTTGTCACCAAGACAAAATTAAGGAAATCTCTTCACCCAGTAGGTTTTCGTATGTACAAAACGATAATGCAAAACGTAGTAACAAAATATTGACTTCACATGAACATTATTTGCTTAGTAGTAAAATCTTAAAGATGCGTCGCGTCGTGTCGAAAAATTCCGTAATAAAGAGAAACGTAGTATTGTAGAGCTTAATTACGTATTAAGAAAAACTAAACATAGGTAATCCTTCATGAAGCAAAAGTGTAACGTTGAGATCATTTCGACGTTAAAAGGAAATCTGTTATTTTATAGAAAAACCTAAAACAATATTTTTAAACGTTAAATGGTATTTAATGATTATAATTAATTAACTATTATCTTATACGTCTATAAGGTTCCTCCATTTTAATATCCCCTTTAGGATCTAACAAAATTTCAATTACGTCCATCTCAAAGGACGGCTCCAGTGAAAGAGAAGAAATTTAGTCTAGCGCGGCGTATTGTTCGATATGTCCCGGACCGGCAGTCACGTGGCTTCGCCCAAAAATATTAAATTAAATAATGGATCTATCTGTATTGGTGTTGATAGATCTACGTTTCATGTGACTTACCGACTTTATTATAAATACTCGACTCAACTTCATTTTTCAGTTAGTTTGATTTATTTAATTTAATTCGAATATTATCGAGCGTGCGCCGTTTAATATACTGATGCGTAAGCATAAGCTACTGACAATTTCAAATCTGCCTAGGAATAGTTCGTTATAGTACCAGAGCATAGGAGAATAAAATGTTTGATTATTAAAATGTTTCTAATAAATGTTAGAAAATGTAACGAAGGATGCTTTTGCTCATTCCGCACGTTACAATTATTGTAAATATTGTTTTACTACTTTTTGTTAATTGCTAGGCAAGATGTAAATGATTTATTTATAATGCATTATTTATTTAATAAATAATGTTAATTTAATGGACAACATAAATTATTCAATAAAGGTAAATAAATATCATTTAACCTACGGCTATGCTAGGGGCAATTATATGAATAAACCAAATCAGACAGCGGGCTTGTAATGGTGAGCTAGGTAAACAATCGACTACTTTCGGATATCGTTTGCAATACTCAAGTACGGTCCCGGCTCTTATTCTATCACCTCAGGATTTGTAATTATTTATCCTGGTAGCAACGCTTTAGACTGAATTTCTAAATTAAGAATAGAAATACTATACGGGTGTACTGCTCTAGCTGAATACTTCAATGTGCTGCAAAACATATAAATGAAACATTTGTTACATTTCAAAGTTAAGAAATATTAAGAATAAAGATAAAAAGAATATAGATTCTTGCTTACCGTATGTATTAATAATATGAAATATTCCTTTCTACTGTCGAAAAATTTCAATCCGTCAAAAAGTTGTACAAGTTTTTTCAATCTCATCTGAAATCTTCACGATGACACAAATTATTTAAAACAAAATTACTATTATAGTCCAATAATTATAAAGATTTCCATTATAAAAAATGTTATCTGAAATTTTCATTCAGTAACTGTTAGTGGAGGGATTATACATCACAAAACCACAAGTACCACAGTACTGAGGGTACCGCGCAACCCCCAAAAAACCACCCCTTCAGTGAAAATAGCCTTATTTTACTGATAAGTTGTTAACCGTTGAAGATATAAAAAAAATTCTCATTATAAAAAAGAAAGCTTGACTAATTGTCTAAAAAAAGTCCTGTTGCAATTTTCTTGTATATGCCATGATTTTCGAGAAAATTGGTATTGAAAAAAATGCAAAATTTGCATTTTTAATGAGCACGAATTTTCATTTATTTGAATTTTTTGCGCGCGGCCAATAGAAAGAATTGAACTGCTCGAAAACCAAACATGCTAGGAGGAAAAATCAAAATGAGTTTTAAAAGGGATATAAAATTCTCTTTTGTGTTTCCTGTTTTGATGGTTATTGATCTATTAGGACATAAAAATAACAATTAATATAGATAACTCTTAAAATTAAAAAAGGACCCAAACATCTTGAAGATTTAGCTCAATTTTTTTTTTTTTAGTTTATGTATCATATAACTATTGTTTCTAATCATTTAATAGTTAAAAAATTGTATTAAAAAAATATCATCAATAAAATTGAATATACAGCCTTTTTTGGATTTTTTTTGCCTAACTTTAACATGCTGCTAAATTTGTAAATGTGTATATTTTTAATCTTAACTCTTTCTGCATTGAAGTACTATTTCTTAGAAATCAATTGTCAGTAGATAGCCTACGAATATTTTATTTTTCCTATGTACAAAATGTTTTGGAATATGCCATAATATTTTGGGGATCTTCCGTACACTGGCAGAGAGTATTTGTAAGTCAGAAACGGCTCATCAGATGTATGGTGGAAATTTCCAATAGAGAATCCTGTAGACCTTATTTTGAAAACCTGAATATACTTACCATCCCATCTCTTTATATCTATAAACTTTTGTTATTTGCTAAAAAGAATCCTGACATCTTCACACGGAACAATGAAATATACAATTCAATGTCAACACATCATGGAACTGACTTAAGTGTACCAATTCACTATCATACTTTCTACCAAAAAGGGCCATTTTATAATGCTATTAAAGCTTTTAATGCTCTTCCTGTACATTTAAAATCGATAGAACAAATTGGTTTATTTAAAAAGCGACTTAAATATTATTTGGTTGAAAATGTGTTTTATTCTTTCAGTGAATTCGTAAATGTAAGTTCATTGGGAAATGTTTATTTTTTATGTTCTTAATATTTTTAATTTTACTTTAGGACATATGTTATTGTTGCATTTCTTTTTTGTTATCTATTTAAACTCAATGTATTTTAACTTTCTTTGCATATTGTATTTTTCTTCTTTGCTCTCGCTGTATTTGTAAATTGTATGTTTTTTTAATCATTCGATATAGCTCTTAAAAACGAAATTTAAAATAAATAATGTAAACTTTTGACAATGCTAATGTCTTTTTGTATAGATTTACAGCAATAAAGAATTTTATTATTATTATTATTATTATTATTATTATTATTATTATTACTACCTTGAACTATAGGATGATGCATTTATAACTTATATTATAATCAGTTATTTGTTATAGGCCTATGAATGGTTAGATGCACAAAAAGTCCAGAGATAACTATATTATATTGTTATTTTTATATACTTATAAATATCAATAGCCCTCAAAATGGCAACACAAGAGATTATTTTATATCCCCTTTAAAAAAACCCATTTTAATTTTTCTTCCTCATTTGCTTTTCGAACTATTCAATTTTTTCTATAGGCCGCGCGCAAAAAAGTTCAAATAAACGAAAATTCGTGCGCATTGAAAATACAAATTTTGCAATTTTTGTCAATATCAATTTTCTCGAAAACCATGGCATATACAAGAAAATTACAAGAGGACTTTTTTTAGGCAATTAGTCAAACTTTCTTTTTTATGAGCAATTTTTATATCTTCAACGGTTAACGAGTTATCTCATCTTTTTCACCGAAGGCGTGATTTTTGAGGGGGTTGCGCGACACCCCCAGAACTGATTTTTGTGGTTTTATGATGTTTAATCCTCGCACGAACAGTTACGGAAGGGAAATCTCAGATAACATTTCTTGCGAGCTTCTGGTGATTTTTTTACTTTAGCGACTGGACTATTAAGATATAATCTGAAAATCATTGTTTTATTCATAATCATAAATAAAAAAAGTGCCATAATCGCGTAAAGTCATCATGAGAAATATTTTCTGTTGATCTATTATTACGTCAATGGGCTATGTAATAATTTGGATGCGTTAAAATTGACATGAACTTAAAAAGCCACTTCTGTACTACTCAAGAAAACCTATGCCATTTTGATCGTGTATAAGAGACCGCTAAGATATTGTTTTGAAAATTCGATCTCCTCTATTAACCCTAGAACAGAGTGCATATGACTAAAATCAAAATTTATTTCAAAATAACATAGTAGTCATCTTATTTGTTATCCTCAGCTTTGGATTCCTGTTTTTGTAACTTCCGTCCACACTTGGTATATTAGAGATTTAATAAGTGAATAATAGAAGTAGCCATGGACGATTTACTTCCGTTTACCGATTACTGACCCAAAAAAGAATAATAACATTGTCCATACTTAGAATTAAAGATGAAATACATGTAATATTGTTATTACCTAATACTGAGTAGAAAAAATAATTATATAACAATTTAGTTTCAATATTCTTTTAATAATGATGAGTATGTTATTAGGAAGTAACAGTAAAAACAGTTGTAAGTGAAATTACTATTAAAACTATAATTAAGCGTTACTAGTAAATCTTCAGAGTATATTAAAAATGGTTGTATTTAAAACACTTCATGCCTGAAACATGTTATTTTCAAACCGTTCTGCTATAAAACTTTTATTTGATTTAATTAAAGGAATACGGTAAACATCTGTTATACAATCTCCGATACAAACAAGCGAGTAAAAGTTATGGATTTGGAAGACTTTCAGAGATCTTCAATACAGGGTGACCAGTGTTAAACCGACAAACGTTCAGGATCGATTTTTCAGGTTAAAATATGACTTCTTTTTTCCAAAAATGCACTCCCCCTCCGAGCTAGAGCAAAAAGAAAAAGAGATACCAAAATGCATCTCGTTTAATGGTATTTCTTCTAAAACGGTGAAGTTTTGAAAATTCGCCATTTTCAGTCCAAAGTTCACACCAACCGACGTCAGACTGAGCAGCTGCAGGGCACTCCAATGGTGTGATGTCCCAGGCTGCTTGAACATATCGTCCATAGGAGTCATACATAAAAATAATTTTTTTTGAAAATTATAAATAGAAAAAATTTTGAAATTTTGAAATTTTTTTATAAAATTGGTGATGGAAACATTTTTTTTTGCTCAACTTTAAAATTTCCACTTCGTGACATTCTAAACATATCTCAAGAAAGAAATTTGTTTTGAAAATTTAAAAAATATATTTATTTTTTATTATTTTACCACTACAATAGAATAGATGATAGAAAACATTTTAATTGTTAATAAATTAAACACTGCTTTTAGATGAATCAATCAATATATTATAAATACTCTACATATGTTTCGGCTTATTAGGCCTTTATCAAGAGTATTACATAGTGAATACTAAAGTTTCCGACGTGCATATTCAATTTATACCTAAAAGTATTTATGTCTTAATCTATTTATGACTTAAGCTATTTAAGATTTAATTTAACATCTTTAATTATTTGAATGTTTGGAGTGGACCTAAGCTGATTATATAAATCAAAGGATATTTCTTAACAATTGGTTTATTATAGGGGTGTTTAGGAAATTCTGCTGGTCATTTGTGGTACAAGGGTTGTACTTGAAAGATTTTTTGATTTCTAGTTGTTCTAGCAGATCTAAACGTTTACATTTTCTTTCTGAATGAAGTAAATTTATGTTATCAGTATCTATGAAATGGTTGTTTTCAATACAGTGTGTTGACATTCCTGTATTTTTATTGTTATTTAAGATTGATTTTTTGTGTTCTTTTACCCGGTTGACAACGCTTCTACCACTCTGACCGATATAGACAGCATCGCAATCCTTACAATTAATTTTATATACACCTGATTTATCAATTTTATTTAGTTTTTCTTTGTTATTAACCAAAATGTTTCCTATATTTGTTTTGTTCACACTTATTGTAGAGATACCCAAATTATTCAATTTTTTAGATATTTTGTTACTATATTTCGGAACATAATTAATAAAACTATATTTTGTAGGTTTGTTAGGCACAGTGAAAAATTCTTTTTGAAGCATTTTGCGTTGTTTGTTTTTGACCAAGTTATCTATTAGTGACTCGTTGTATCCGTTATTTCTTGCAATTTGTTTAATTATATTTAATTCTCTATCAAAATCACTTTGATCTAAACGAAAATTCGTCAGTCTATGTATTAGACTATGAAAGGGTGAAATCTTAATTTGCCATGATTGCTGCGAATTATAATGTATTACTGTATCTGTGGTAGTAGGTTTGCGGTAGATGCTAAATTTCAACTGATTGTTATGTTTTTTGATATTCATATCTAGGAAGTTTAATTGACTATTTTGCTCCGATTCCATTGTAAACTGAATTTTACTATTAAAAGAATTTAAGAAATTAAGGTAATTACTTAGGTTTCTTTCTGTACCGGTCCATATACAAAAAATATCGTCTACATATCGAGTCCAATAAAACACATGTGTATTTAAACTGTTATTGCTATTAAAAATTAAATTTTCTAGGTTTGACATAAATATTTCAGCTAACAAAGGAGAAATTGGTGAACCCATTGGTAGCCCGTCTTTTTGTCTAAAGAATTCACCATTAAACTGAAAATAGTTTTGTTCAATACAAACTGTCGAAAGATTTTTTAACTCTGTTTTTTCGGTTTCGCTGATTTGTGAATTATCTATTAAATTATTTAATATTAATTTTAGTTCTGTGAGCGGAACTGAGGTAAACAGACTTTTAACGTCAAAGGAGAATAATTTTGCGTTATTTGGTATTATTAAATTTTTTGTATTTTCAATAAATTCAAAGGAATTTTTTATGGAATATTTAGATTTAAAATTTATTAATTTTGGTAAAATATAATTTAGTTTTTTACATAATTTATAAGATGGAGCATTGATGTAAGACACTATGGGGCGTATAGGGTTATCTACTTTGTGAATTTTTGGAAGACCATAGAGAATGGGGGCCGAAGGGTTCATAACTTTCAATTTATACGCCTCATTACTTTGAATAACAGTATTACATTTCTTTAGGTTAGATACAATTTCGGACTGGAATTTATTGGTAGGGTTTTTATTGATTTTTTCAAAGTCTTCACTATTTGAGATTGTTTGTATTTTTTCATTATATTCTGATTTTGTTAAAATTGTTATGGTGTTACCCTTATCCGCTTTACAGAGAACCAAATCATAATTTACCAGTTTTTGTTTAATGCTGTTCAACAGGTTTATTTCTCCCTTGTTAGTGTTACATTTTGTCGAGGTAAACAACACTAACACTAACAAGGGAGAAATAAACCTGTTGAACAGCATTAAACAAAAACTGGTAAATTATGATTTGGTTCTCTGTAAAGCGGATAAGGGTAACACCATAACAATTTTAACAAAATCAGAATATAATGAAAAAATACAAACAATCTTAAATAGTGAAGACTTTGAAAAAATCAATAAAAACCCTACCAATAAATTCCAGTCCGAAATTGTATCTAACCTAAAGAAATGTAATACTGTTATTCAAAGTAATGAGGCGTATAAATTGAAAGTTATGAACCCTTCGGCCCCCATTCTCTATGGTCTTCCAAAAATTCACAAAGTAGATAACCCTATACGCCCCATAGTGTCTTACATCAATGCTCCATCTTATAAATTATGTAAAAAACTAAATTATATTTTACCAAAATTAATAAATTTTAAATCTAAATATTCCATAAAAAATTCCTTTGAATTTATTGAAAATACAAAAAATTTAATAATACCAAATAACGCAAAATTATTCTCCTTTGACGTTAAAAGTCTGTTTACCTCAGTTCCGCTCACAGAACTAAAATTAATATTAAATAATTTAATAGATAATTCACAAATCAGCGAAACCGAAAAAACAGAGTTAAAAAATCTTTCGAGAGTTTGTATTGAACAAAACTATTTTCAGTTTAATGGTGAATTCTTTGGGATTCAATGGGTTCACCAATTTCTCCTTTGTTAGCTGAAATATTTATGTCAAACCCAGAAAATTTAATTTTTAATAGCAATAACAGTTTAAATACACATGTGTTTTATTGGACTCGATATGTAGACGATATTTTTTGTATATGGACCGGTACAGAAAGAAACCTAAGTAATTACCTTAATTTCTTAAATTCTTTTAATAGTAAAATTCAGTTTACAATGGAATCGGAGCAAAATAGTCAATTAAACTTCCTAGATATGAATATCAAAAAACATAACAATCAATTGAAATTTAGCATCTACCGCAAACCTACTACCACAGATACAGTAATACATTATAATTCGCAGCAATCATGGCAAATTAAGATTTCACCCTTTCATAGTCTAATACATAGACTGACGAATTTTCCTTTAGATCAAAGTGATTTTGATAGAGAATTAAATATAATTAAACAAATTGCAAGAAATAACGGATACAACGAGTCACTAATAGGTAACATGGTCAAAAACAAACAACGCAAAATGCTTCAAAAAGAATTTTTCACTGTGCCCAACAAACCTACAAAATATAGTTTTATTAATTATGTTCCGAAATATAGTAACAAAATTTCTAAAAAATTGAATAATTTGGGTATCTCTACAATAAGTGTGAACAAAACAAATATAGGAAACATTTTGGTTAATAACAAAGAAAAACTAAATAAAATTGATAAATCAGGTGTATATAAAATTAATTGTAATGATTGCGATGCTGTCTATATCGGTCAGAGTGGTAGAAGCGTTATCAATCGGGTAAAAGAACACAAAAAATCAATCTTAAATAACAATAAAAATACAGGAATGTCAACACACTGTATTGAAAACAACCATTTCATAGATACTGATAACATAAATTTACTTCATTCAGAAAGAAAAGGTAGACGTTTAGATCTGCTAGAACAACTAGAAATCAAAAAATCTTTCAAGTACAACCCTTGTACCACAAATGACCAGCAGAATTTCCTAAACACCCCTATTATAAACCAATTGTTAAGAAATATCCTTTAATTTATATAATCAGCTTAGGTCCACTCCAAACATTCAAATAATTAAAGATGTTAAATTAAATCTTAAATAGCTTAAGTCATAAATAGATTAAGACATAAATACTTTTAGGTATAAATTGAATATGCACGTCGGAAACTTTAGTATTCACTATGTAATACTCTTGATAAAGGCCTAATAAGCCGAAACATATGTAGAGTATTTATAATATATTGATTGATTCATCTAAAAGCAGTGTTTATTAACAATTATTTTCAAGATGTTTCACAAGGTACCTACCACAAGTTCAGTTCAGTGTAATAAAGAAAACATTTTTTCTTCAATTCTAAAATTTCCACGTTTCATTGTCTTCTTAACCTATTTCAATAATAAAATGTTTTGAAAATAAAAAAAAATCCCACCGCTATACAGTAGATGATGGAAAAAAGTTACCAAGTTTTCTTTGTAATAAAAGGGCTACTAACTACATGGCGATTATAATAATTCTCAAATGTCATATCTTAATTAATAATTTTTTAGAGTGACCATCTTGTACGAATAAAGAGGGAAATTCTGTATAAATACCTTTACCCATTTTTTTTACTTTTTGCTCCAGCTCGGAAGGGATGCATTTTTGAAAACACTTTATAGATAAAAAAAAATCTTATTTTAACCTGAAGAATCGCTCCTGAACGGTTTAACTCTGAGCCACCCAGAATAACATAAATAATAATTATATTATAAAATTACAAAACCTCTAGAATTCGTTTGGAATTTTTAACATCTGGGTTAATATCAATAACGTTTTATAAGATTAAAATCGTTGGTAAAACCAAAAGCGCACACCCCGTAAGTTTTTTTATCGAATAAGAGTACAGGAATAATAATTTTCAATTATATAAAAATTCAGGGTTGGCTAAGACTTGACGGCCGTATAATAGGTAATGTATACTTTATGAAATGAACCTGTAAGGGACTCGCGTATTTGCTAGACGTAGGCGGTAGAAGTAATGGGGGTCTCATTGTGATATTGCATGGTGTTTGGTAAGTATCTTTTTAAATGGTAATTTTACAAAAAATAAAATTGTGGTTTTGTGTAGTAATATTGTTTTCAATATGGTTTTTTGTTTGCTTCTCTATGATAAATATGGACCGAAATACAATTGTTTGAATAGACGCAAGATGCCTTTAACTTTATTTTTATAGAGTAGTTAGTTGTAGTTACTAGAAAATATCTCGGAGAAAACTCTTTTTATAGGTTATCAAAATGGAGTTTAATTATTAATTATTTTCATTGATGAATTAATTGCAATTAAGTAGATTGCTGTTCAATTTTTTTCGGAAAAAGTACAAATTTTGCAACAGTTTGCCTTAAAATTATTGTTGAAACAAAAATATTTTTATTAAATTTTAAAGCCACTTATTTCTAAATTAAAGGCAATTTTACCAAATTAAGGTAGCAGCAGTGTGAAATACAAAATTGACATTTATTTCAATGACGTATATTATACGGAGGAAATGTAATTTGTTTTTAAATAGGCCTAGAAATAACTTAATTTATAATTTACTTTAAATTATACTATAATAAATGAGAGATCATTGAATAGCGTATATATTGGCCAAAATTTCTTGTATTATCTGTATTATTTAGGCATACAAAAAAATATATATTACTTATTGGAGTAATTAATATTTTCCGAGATATTTAGCTACAAATACGATATTTCTTATCCAACCAAAAATTGCGAATTGACAAAAAAACACCTAGATCTCACAGATAGGTGACTCATTCACATATTTCTTTTTGTAAAGTATACGTTACTGGCTATTCGACTGCAAAGTTTTAGCGAGCCATGTGTATAATAAAGAATTACACCAAATTGACATAATTTAGTGTATTAGAAATGCTCAAATATTTATTTGTTATTCAAACTTTTTCACACGCGATTTTTCGAAAACCGTTGATCCTCGAGAAAAGTTTCAAATAGAAACGTTGTCAGGCGTAAAGATACTTCTTCCAATATATTTGGTATTTATTTCGAAACATGAAACAGTTTCCTGCCTGCTATATTTACCCTTGCAAATATATTTTATTGACATGCAAAATTCATATTTTCTACACTTATTACAATTTGATCTTCACATTTGTTAGCATGGTAAAAATCAACTGGGTCATTATGGAACTCAAGTTCGATTCTGACAGAGGACGAAGCAATTAAAACAAAATTCAAGTATATCCCTTAAAAATTGCAAGTTTAAGAGCCTCTCTAATCTGTCAAACGTCGTCGCCGGAGCACTTTTTCAATTTTCGATAGCAATTTTAGACCTTAATGAAAGCTCAACTCAAAGTAAAGGTTTATAGTAGAATCTTCCCTTTTCAAAACTCTATAACTAAAATCGATTTCTTCCAGAATCAACAATTAAAACGATTTTTATGATCGAAGAGCCTGCTCTTGGAGAATCGTTAGCAAAAAATGTCTATAGAAAAGACGTCTATCAGGAGAATATCCTTAGTTTTATTGTCTATTTAATCATTTGTCCCAGAGGCAGCGATGCCATGCTAGTAGACATCGGTCGTCTCCATTGCTTTTTGCAACCTATTTATCAAAATTATTAGAGTCTGCAAGATCATCAGATCGTAAAAACAAACTGTCATGTGTCCCGTAGTCTATAAGGAATGCCTGCCTACATCATACTTGTCTAGCCTGCTTTCAACAAACACAAAATGATCCTCTTTTTTCTTCAAAATTATATCAGATTTTTTTTTTTTAAATTATCTTTATTGTTTTCAGACATTTCCAATCTTGTAACATTGGAATATTTCGTTAAGATTTTTTACTATAAGCAAAATTTTACGAAGGATTGTTACTGGTAAAACATGAAAACTGCTTATATTATTTAATTGAGCATGCCGATAATGTTTCTCATTTAAAATGCACACAAGACTTGTTTAAAACGAGTCTACATCTGACATTTAAAACAATAGCCAATTAAGAATTAAATGAATAATACGTGTTTTTACTGTAGATGATCTGTCCGAACATATCCTGAACCCATTATTCTCTAAACTTCTTTGTGTTGTGTTATATGTTGATATTATCTTTGAAAGCTAACAACCCATATTTTCGGAAACGATAAAAATCGGACTGTACAAGATGGTACGGGAAAAGTAAGAGACCAGTTTGAAAATATTATAATTTCAAGTCATGGTTGTGCAATGTGCAGTAAGTAGAGGAAAACATTACAAAAAAGAAGAAAGGAAAGAAGTGTTCCGAAAATAAGAGGAATCTGCAGAGCACTGGTGCGGCCATCTATGAAGACAGCACAAGGAATGTAATTAGCACTAAGTTGAACTATTTCACAACGATATTTCAGGCACAAGTGATCGCTACTGTTTATATGTGGGTTATGCCATTCTCTCTCTGCATTCTTCATCTGGTTTTTGAAAATAAAATTGTTTTGTATTTAATATAAAAAATTTATTGGAGAAGTCGGTACTCTCTGGGAGTTAATCATCTTGCATATATAAATAAAACACACTCCTGTGTTTTCTATCACTATGTATTCACAAAAGTCTGCGATTGCAGTTTCAAAACTGGCCTTTTTTAATTCACTGTTTGACAATGACTTTGTAAGTTGAAACTGCAATCGTCGCAGATTTTTGTGATGTATAGTAGTGTGTGTTTTATTTATTTATAGTTAATAGCTCATTTTCATTATTATAATAATAGTTTACATCTAGATCCTTTTCTGCTATTCTTTTAAGTTTTCCCATGAACCACTTTCACAAGTATCATCAGTAAGTATCATCAACAAAGGAGATAATTTTTTGCCTCCGTTTTCATAGTAACGTTCACGTTTTTCATGAAAATGTAATCCATTAGAATGAAAAATTTTTAAGACAAGGTTAGATAAATAAATAAATTCATTTTAGGCCTTTGTTCTCATTTTACTTCCCTCACATACCGAAGGGAAGTATTGTATTCGAGAAAAAATCACCCTCCGACATTTTTTCGGATTCTGACGTTTCAGATCACGGAGATTACGAAAATATAGGTTTTTCAATTCCGTCAGTCTGTTTGTCTGTCGGTCGGTCTCTGTCTGTCTGTCTGTCTGTCGGTGCATTTACTAAAAAAACTACTTGACGGAGAGCAGTCAAATTTGATAGGTAGTTGACGCTACTGTCAGCGCAGACATGGTATAAATTTCACTGGAAAATATACAGGGTGGACCGTCTAAACGGAATAAATAGTGAAAAAAATTTTTTTTCGCTCAAATTTAAAATTTCCACGTTTCATGACGCGTTAATCCTATTTCGGGAAAAAAAATTTTGAAAATTTTTTTCACCAACATTTTAAAAATTTTGACATGAAAACATTTTTTTTGCTCAAATTTAAAATTTCTACGTTTCATGACACGCTTAACCCATTTCAGGAAAAAAAAATTGAAAATTTTTATCACCAATATTTTTGAAAAATTTTTTACCAAGATGAAAAAAATTTTTCTTTCTTCAAATTTAAAATTTCCACGATTCATGGCATTCTAAACTTATTAAAAAAAAAATGTTTGAATTTTTTTTTACCAACATTTTTGAAAAATTTTTTACCACTAAAATAGATGGAACATTTTTTTTCTTTGTTCAAATTCAAAATTTCCACGTTTCCATGGCATTCTAAACCTATTGAACAAAAACAAATTTAAATATATTTTTGAAAAATTTTTTAAAAATTTTGAAAAGTTTTAATCTATTTATCACTAATATAGAATAGATGAAAAATTTGTTTTTGCTCGGAATTAAAATTTCCATGTTTCATGACATTCCAGACCTATTTCGGAAAAAAATATTGCAACATTTTTTTTACCATCTTGGCAAAATATTTTACCACTAGAATAGATGGTAAAAATTTCGTTTTGCACGAATTTAAAATTTCCACCTTTCATGACATTCTAAACATATTTCAGAAGAACAAAATTATGAAATATTTTTACCAAGATTTTTGCAAAATTTAAAACAAAAAAAAATTTAACCACCGCTGTACTTCCACTCCACGTGAATGAGGAATTGAAAATGTGACAGATGGCAATAATATTTGGCATATGTACCTATTATACTTTTATTGAAAATTGTACAGGGTGGTCATCCCAAGAAATAATTCAACTGTGGTGGACACTTGTAAAGATATTTGCGCAACCCTTCCTTATTTGGCACCTGTCATTTAGTATTGAACTTTTGTTGTTGGATGAGCACTCTGTATATTTTTTTGACCAAAACTTATCAGGTTTTCTTTGTAATAAGAGTGATAACTATATTCCGATTAGTATTTTGAGTATCATTTCGTAATTATTAATTTTTTAGACTGACCGCCATCTACAAATAAAGAGGGAAGTTCTGTGTAAACACCTTTACCGATTTTTTAACTAAATCTTCATGATCGTAGGGGGTTATGTAGATACTAGTTTAATCTTCATAGCCGTAGGGGACTGTGTGGATGGTATAGTCTGTTTTTAAACCATGCAGGAGGAGTAAAGATGAAAGTTCATTCACACCATAAAAGTAACCAGAAAATACACTAAAACCTTTTTGGCGTTTTGGGCAACCAACAATACACGACTACAGTGTTTTTGTGTGTATTTTATTACATTATATAATGCATCGACCTCTATTTAACCTCTAGGTATTTTATAGAGCATCGATACCATTTACGCAATATAAAGGCACCAAGTAATTAATCACTTTTGCCTTCAGATTTATACAAAAGGGATTTAAAACTCATATATAATGTGGAAACGATAAAATAGAAATTATAACCAAATAATTTATGACATGAAATTAAAATTTTTACAATATGTCAAAATTTACGACTGTTGCCTTATGTAAAACTGGCGAGGGTGTATCCAATCACAGATGAATGATTTAGCGCGTTAAATTTAAAACGCTCCTCCTGGTTTAAAAACAGGCTATAGTGTTAGAATGAGAATTGTCAAATAAGAAATTAGGCAAATTGATCAAATGCTTTACGTAAGTCGCAAAATATAGTGGCACATATGTTCCCGATTCTCGAGAGCTCGATTCTCCAAGAAATACTCTCCAGCATCGTATTTTCTCGATTCCTCTAATTTTTTAGCCGTCTCAATCGGAATGAGATCAATATAGAACATTTGATTATCCAGAGAAAACCAGATGAAAAGAAGCGAAGAGGAATATCAGCACCAAAATGATGAACTGATGCCACCAAGAAGCTAATTGCAAAGAGCTTTGGTGAGACCGTGCACCTAAGAGGCAGCCGCGATAGACGACATGGGGCTTTCTGTCATGCTATTCAGGCTGACTGGAACATTAAATGAATCACAAAACGTCTGTCAAGATATTGTGTATAAAAAGAGGATTCACAGTCGGCCACACCCGATTGCAACCTCCATAGTTTATCGAAAGTCAGTTTGAAAAGCATAAAACAAGACCGACAAAGAAAAAGTTGATAATATCAACGAAGTCATGAGCGTGAACCGACAATTTTTAGAATCACTTTTTAATTATTGTAAATATTGGTTTACAAGTTTATTTCAATTGGTAGGCATGATGTAAATTATTTATTTATAATGCGTTATTTAGTTATAATAAATAATGTTAGTTTAATGAAAAACTTCATAAATGATTCAATAAAAATAAATAGATATTATTTAGCCTAAGTTAGCGGCAATATTAAGAATGAACCAAGAGCTTATAAGGGACTTGTAATGGTGAGCCAGGTAAACATTTTTAAATTGACAATAGAAACACTATACCTGCTTTTGGTGGACGTACTTCAACTGTTAATATTTGTAAACAACATCAATAAATTTCACGAAATGTCAAACCAAAGTGAAATTATATCCGTATTACATAGATTTATTTTCTTTTTTCGACATTTTACAACCATCATGACCTTTGCACTCTGAAATAAGACATGAGATAAATTTCTGGCACTTTAAACATTATTCCTCTACATCGTCCATGTGAAAGCAGTCAAATATTGAAAGTCCGCCTTTATTTACTTCAAGTTTTAATATTCCTAGCGACCATGTATTTGTGTGGGTGGGTGGGATAATCTTTAATCGCGCACGAATCTCCATCGGATTTTTGCCGTGCTGAATTTTGCGAAATGTAGGGCAACGCTGGTGAAATATTGCTAATATTTATTAACGCTGACTAATGCGCAGCTTTCGATACGTTACTCTCTTTCACTTTTGCTTTATTTACTTGCGATATCCAAGACTAAATTGTAAGTTGGTATATAATTAAGAGACCACTAGATTGGTATACGCGGGAGAAATTAGGTTCTAATGCGTTTGCATAAATATAATTATAATTTTATACGTGTGGAAGTTGCAATCTGGCGTTGGCGACTGCTCTTCCCTGTTTTGCTCGGCTCAATTCATTTTTAAGTGGTGCCCCTGAGATTGAGTACAGAGTCATTATTACTTCCACATCCAAGTAGTGAAGTGAAGGTATAGTAATCGTAAAAAAAAATGTCAAACATTTCTCTTGTTGAAATGGGTTTAGAATGTCATAAAACGTCGAGACTTTAAATTTGAGCGAAAGATAATTTTCTGTCTGTCTGTCTGTAATTTTTCTTTGTACGCACGTTTTCTCTAGAACGATTTAGGACATTGACTTGAAATTTTGTAGACGTATATATTATAACGAGATCTGGAACTGGATTGTTCGTTGTACTCTCGTTTTCTCTAGAACGATTTAGGTCATTGACTTGAAATTTTGTGGACATATGTATTATGACGAGATCTGGAACTGGGTTGTTTTTTGAACATATCCGGTGAAGGGTTGGGGATAAATAGGGGAAATAAAGCATGCTGGTAAGAGTACAAAAATTTGGAATTTGGTGTATACACTAGAAGCCAAAGCCCCAGATTTTTATGTACTATTTGCCATATCCAGGGCCGGATTAACTTGAATGGGGGCATGTAGGCAAAGTTATGGTGGCGGCCTGTAGACAGAAGCAGAGTTAGGGTGGAGGCCCATTCAAGGCAAATAGAGGGTTTTCAATGAATTCAATCAATGATTGTTTTTTTAAATATATATACTATTTAGTAAAAATATTCATTATTTCTATATAGCACTTACAAATTACTAATCTCAATAAAAACTTCGAACAGCGGAGATGTGATATTCCCTAAAATTAAATATTTACCTCGATCGAAAAGATTTAAAGAGCAGGGTGGTGATACTCTTTAGAACTAGAGCGAGTGGCGATATTCTTTAAAATTCAATATTTATCTCGGTTGAAATTCTAAAAAGAGCGGGGGGCAATGTCACATTTACCTCATTCTAAACAATAAGTCATTCGGAACTCATTGTTATTTACATCACACTAATCATTTAAAAATATACCTCTCTCATTTCGCCTGATGATAGGGAAAGAAACACCCCCGCCTCCCCTCACGGCAGGCCTGTGGGGTGAAAATAATCGAAATCTTTTATTATAACGTAACACATTTATATTTATCAATAATTTTGAAACAGTTTTGTGTTTTTGATTTTATGTAATGGCAGGATAACGTAGGTGTATTTTTTACATTTTGCATGAGATCTAGATATTATTTTCCATAATTCTCAAAAAAATAAATCCAAGACAATGTAGTGGGGGCCCATTTTGGTGGGGGCCCATTTTGGTGGGGGCCCTGAGACAATGCCTCACTGTCTCGGGGTTAATCCGGCCCTGGCCATACCCCTACCACCCCTACTCCATTATTAAAGGGGTTGATAAAATGAAATTGAAATATTCACTTCATGTTTGGTACACATAATATAACGACACCTAGAACTAGATTATATTTTGAGAAGATTCCGTTGAAGGGCTGGGGGTTAAATAAGGCTAAACTGGTGAGAGTAGAGAAACTTGGAATTTGGTGTACATACTAGATTTTTAATAACATTTTTCAACTCGATTTTAATTTCGAAAAATTCGTTGTAAAGGTAATTCAAAAATTCAAACCTCTATCAGATAAGATAAAATAATATATAGAATAATAATAATAATAATAATAATAATAATAATAATAATAAACGGCTTTATTGAGAAGAGAAAAAAATAATTACATACTATAGGACGAAGTTTTTTTAATCTACGAAAAGTTCCTTCCAACCTGAAAAGCACTATATAGTTTCGATATCTTGTACACCTTCGTATTCTTGTTTCCTTAATCAAAAACCTTAAGTACATCTTGGTCTCAAATTATAATATAACGGAGTTTTTATAAACCAAGGCGGTTTACGCGCCTCTGGCAATTACCCTGTATTTTTCTCACAGAATGTGATGACGTGTATGGCTCAATCTTAATAAGAAGGAGTATTCTACCATACTATTTTACATGTGAATTTAAAACAAAAGCTTTAAGTCTAACAGAAGATACCGTGTTTAGAAGAAACGGTCTACATGCATACACACACAGACGACTTATTTTTTATTTGATATTTGAATTGATGAAATGATTTCTTTAAGAAAAATAATTTCAACGAGGATTATTAAGAATATGTTTCTTCGATTGTAATAGCTATTTCCTCAAATGAAATAAGCATAATGAAAGTACACTGAGAAGGAGACGTGTTTACTTGAAACAACGTTTAGTTACCACGACTCCATCCAACACAGCAGGATGTTAAAAAAGGCAAATTTTGGCCTAAGCTGTACAACGGAAAATGGACACCGTTTTTGATACCATTTTTCCCGTAGAATGCGATGATATTTTCGGTTTTACAGAGAAATGGCGGGAAAATGTGGAAAATTTAAGAAAATGCTTTGAAGTCTTTTTTTTTGCCACATACATGTGGCAGGAAGTCCCAAAGAATTGAATTGAATTGAAGGAAAAAAATTAAGCTAATGCCACAAATAACATTTAGACAATATTTACAAAGTCTTGTCTGAGATATTCACAAATTATACTTTTAAGATCTGTCATATTTTATTCTAGATTATGGTGGTCTCTTCTACTATTTTTCTCACAGAATGTGATGCTCTAATTCGCTTTGCCGAAAAATGTCGGGATAATGCGGAAAATGCTTAAAAACAAATTCAAGCCTGTAATAACCGAAATCTGAAAATTTTAAGATTCAGTGCTTATTACGCGGAATTCTGTTGTATCTTGTAGTATTTTTCCCTTGGGAACTCCCGTTTGCAGGAAAATATTGGAAAAATGCGAAAAAATTGAGAAAATGTTTGAAAAGCCACAAAATCTAGTCTGCTTTATTCCCAAGTGAAATATATTAAGATCTTGAGAATATAGTGGTTTTACCTCGTAGTAGTTCTCCAGTAAAATGAAGAAGTCCACTTAGCTTTACGGAAAAATTGTTATATTAAACTTGAGTTCGAGGTGGTTTCTTATAATATTTTCCCTGCGATTTTACGCTTTTCCCAATATTTTCCCAATACTACAAGGAACCACCTGAACTCGCCTAATAAGCTCTGGATGCTAATAAGTTTAAATTATAATATTACAGTCTCGAATTTGTTAATTTTTGGGCATTCTCTTAATTTTTTCGCATTTTCTTGACATTTTTCGGCAATGCAAAGTAGAGAATCATATTCTACGAGAAAAATATTTAAGGAAACGACCATAATCTAAAGTAAAATATAATGAATCTTAGAACTCGTGAATATCTCAGGCCAGATGTTGTGAAGTCTCAACCTCTCCACCTTTTCCCGCCATTTTTTCGATTATGTCATCGTATTCTACGAGAAAAATGCTATCAAAAATCATTTTCATTTTTTGTTGCCAGCCTAGGCAAATATAAATGAAATGAGCAGTTTCAATTAACTGAATAGAACTAATTTCGAATATAATAAAGTACACTATTTACATAATTCATCGCTCACGAAAACACCAAATGCATATCCGCCTAGACAGGATATACCGGACGGGGGTTTTTGTTCGTGTTTACTCTAATATGCCAAATTGCCTGCTTTTAAATAAAAATCTACTCTTTCTTTTAATACATGCTCCATAACAAGAAATAATTCCCTCTAGGTCACACGCAGCCTCTTGAATAAGTAAACGCTACACTAAGCCTTATGCATGGAAAAATGCATTGAAAACCATAGCGCCGTGTAAAATATGTTACCTTCTCCGTAATTAATTATCATTACCTTGAGGTATCTGGACTTTTTCAATACCCGATTTTTTTTTATTTTGGCGATTTTTGTTACATAAATACTAGGAAGTTACACTGTATTGAACTGTTTCATTGTGATATCGATATTGACAAATGATTGATTATATGTGTCGAATTTTGCATACGCAGATTAGCTGTTGCGTAACGAAATGCATGCAGAGAATATATGTGAAAGTAGTACAAAGAATGTTGAGATAGGATTAAAATAACGAATCAGAATAAGTAAATTGTAAAAACGCAAAATTCTTTTGACTAACTTATTCACGTTTTTATGATTGGTGCTTATTCTAGTTGGCTGTATGCCATATCTGGCAGCGCGATTTGTCGTGGTTGCCTGTTAAACGCACGGGATTATGAAGGTTTTCTCCTTGTTGACAGCAGCAACATTTTTGAGCACTCTCTTCATATTTTGACATCTGCATTATTATCCGTTCCATTTTGCCCTCTTTCCCCATTTTGTGGCCAAGAAATGAGTAGACTCGATGCTTGAGAATCGCTTTGGGGAATGTATTTTATCTCTCGATGATGCCAAGATGGTTGACGAAACCCGCGGCGACTGTTCTAGTATTAAAGTGTTTTGGAAACTACTTAGATGCAGCGTCACAACGGAGGTTCTAGACCCTACATAGCTTCAGGATCAACAAAATTAAACCATATGATTCGGTTAAAAGATGCTAATGTTTCTGAAACCTGTAGACGTCATTAGATTTTCCAAATTTTCCTTAAGTTATAATTAAAAAATGGTCTACTATTTCAGATAGAATTACCCAATTTATAAGATATAAGTGGCTTGATTTAGAAATTAAATGTCTGTACAGTAAGGAAATATGCTTGAAACAGACACATACGGAGTTTGAAAGAAGCTTAACTTTAAGTAAACAATTTACAGTGTGAACAATGGAGTGATGAAACATATTCTTTATAGGATTTTGCAAACAGCGGAAAGAAAAGCTATCTATGAGAACTAAAGGAAAAACTATATATAAAAATATTAATGAAATCTTTGCATTCTTTCGATAACCTGACTTCTGGTTATGCTAACAAGTCAAAATTCTTATTTGCCATTCTCATTTTAACACTAGCTTCCAACATAGTCCCCTACGGCTAGGCAGCCTAAACTAGTATCTACATGATCCCCTACGATATGTAAATTCAGTTAAAAATGAGAACAAATGCCTGAAATTAATTAATTTACGTACCTTGTCTTTAAAAATGTTTCCGTTCTAATGAATTAGATTTTCATAAAATCTCATTCAGTTTTTTGGAAATGCTTAGCCTTTGAAACGTTTTTCGTCCTTATTGTGGACTCATCAGAAAAGCCTTAAACCACTCATAACGATGTTCCATGCAAAACTAAGACAATATCCATGACCTGACTTCTGGTTATGCTAACAAGTAAAAATTCTTATTTGCCATTCTCATTTTAACACTAGCATGTAGATACTAGTTTAACCTGCCTAGCCGTAGGGGACTATGAACTTTTTTGAAATACGTCTCATTCTAGGCCCCCATTACACGCCAATGAGCTAGTAGAATTATAATTTTACATATATAATTTTAAAGAAAATTTGATAAACTACATTTCAACAATATTGACATTTTTCTCTCAATTCACTTCTTACGAAGATACTCTCGATATATTGAGAAAATGAACCTTTAGGTGTGGTTTTGGGGTGGTTCAACCCCAAATTCGAGACAACAACTGAAATTTCCGGAATCAACGGGGTCGAGTTACTCTAAAAACATAGGTTGGCAAAAAGTTAAATGACTTGCTTCTAAACATTCGAATTTAGGGAAATAAATGACTATTATGAATGAGCCGAATTTTACATAACTATGAAATAATTGTCGATTTAGACATTATTCGTAGAATTAATGTATATAACGCATCTAAAAAACCTGTTATATAACATATATTATATTTATAAATATAGGTAAAATATTGGATTGACATTTACCTAAACCGCAGACGTCGTTATATTACATAAAAATTTAAATAATGTGGGTTGCTTTGAAAAACGTCTCATATATCGTTTACAAGTTAATCAATGCGGTGAATAATTTGGTATTATTTTAAAAACATGAAAGTAACTTTACATTTTCATTTTATTACGAAACTAGGAAACAAATATGGTACCGCGTTCACCTGACCTAAACCCTTTACGTTTTTTTGTGCGGAGCGATTTACGAAACAAAGTGTAGTTATTGATTTGGAATACATTGTAAACAGTTTTAGAATTACATATAGGAGTGTTAACATGAGAATTATGGTGGGAGATAATTTCTATATTGTAGATTATCTTTTCTTAATCGCAAGACCTTGGCAGACGTTTCCTTATCCATGCATTATTCTAATTGACCCCCTTCCCTGTATGGCAAGTCTGAGAGCATCGTGTTATCTGCCGAGGTAAAATTTACAAAATTTATTTAAGGGTGTACACTTTCTCCTTTAGATCACTTTTCAATGACTAGATAATTTTCCATTTTTTAATAGTTTTAAAAAGGAGGGAAGCAACGGCTACTTTCTTTTACTTTGTAGATATCACATGACACGAAAAAGAAAAAGAAATAGACCGCCCTCGAAAAGTCCTGTGGGAGGGTGAAACTTCGGTTTAAAACTACAAGCACCAAAACACTTAAGCCCCACACTCGAATACTAACACAACTCCCATTTCACTCACCACGTTGGAATCATCGGGAAATGATTGAAATTGAAGTGTATGTAATAGTTTTTGCAATTACGTGAAGAAATGGAAAATCTGTTCAACGAACTCATCTTTCGAAGAAAATGTACCAGACGTGGATATAATAAATAGTCAATCAAACAAGATGACTTCAAGGTTGAATTTACTTTGGTCGATGACGATACGGTTTATAAGGCTTTGTTAAGTATTAAATCTAATGCTTTGGGTATTGATAAAATTAATTTAAAAATGCTACTCTGTTGCTGCCCATATATTAATAAAATATATAACACGCATTATAAATTTCTCTATCGAACTTAACATATACCCAAACTACCTATGTCATACCACCACCTAAAATGTGAAACCCTAATAATAATATTCTACCCATCATCCAATTTGTTTTTAGATGAAATTATAACTGTACCTCTTGGTTGCTGATAATATTCTGTCAGCAACCGACAACGAACTACTAACTACTTTAGTTTATTTAGATTACTCTAAGGCTTTTGACATAATTAATCATGAACTTCTCTTAGCGACTTTGCACAACATTGGCTTCAAAGATAATGCTACAAATTTAATGAAAAGCGACTGTAACTAGTGAAATATAATAAAACATTTTCCGTACTATTAAATTATGTAAGTGGAGTCCCTCGAGGGCCAATCTTACGACTCTTGTTGTTCTCCATATATACGTCAACATTGAAATCCAGCATATCACGTTGCCAGTGCCACTTCTATGCCGACCACACTCAAATATATTTATCGTGCCATGAATATGATGTAATTAAAGCTAATGATATAGTAAATGATGATTTACATAACTTGCTTGATTACTCATTAAAGTACCGTTTGTCCATTAATCCTATAAAATTTAAAGTAATGTTTTTCGGACCAAAAGCTGTTCGATCCAGATGCTTAGAATTGGTAAATATTCAAGCAAATAACTACATTCTTGTACTGACTGATGTTTCTAAACATCTAGGTCCTTACATGGACCATAATCTGCATTACAGTGGTAACGTGAATGGTCTATTATGCGATCGAATATGCGAATTTACGTTTATATTTATATCAATCATAAAATACTTGACAAGAAAAGAATAACAGTGTTATGTGAAAGCTTAGTACTATCACATTTAAACTGTTGTGACGTAGTTTATGTTCCACGTCTAACTAAACATGACTCTTAGCGTTTGCAACGAGTACAAGATTCATGTACTCGTCTCATCAGTATCAAGTATAAAATTACAGAGTTAAACTGGTTACCTGTCTATAAAACTAGATTTCTACACAGTGCTCCATTTACTAAAATTATTGCGAAAAAATCTCCTACATGATAAAATAAGTTTCAGATCTGATGTTCACCATATAAATATACGTCGTAAAGATATGTTAACAATCCCACTTCACCCCACTTCTTCATATCAAAAGTCTTTTTCATATATCACATCTTAAACGTAGACTCTTCAATTAATATTAATATATAATAAAATCGAATTGGTGCGAGCCCCTTCCTCTTCTCGATCCAAACCGGATAAAGGCTCCGGAACTGCGTGCTCTCGCGGGTCGGGCCCGGTACCGATCGACGCGGGACGACAGCCGTCGTTGCGCCGTATGTGCGAGGGCCCTAATTATTCGAGGGTTTTCTTATAATTTACTAACGAAAGTCTGCTATCTCTTTAATGAGATTTTTTTTGACAGAACACAGAAACTTCCATGTTGCAACGCGGAATCGGGAAACGTCACATATATTTTCGTCATGAATTTTTTAAGTGTTTTCAACTTTTACGAAAATATCCATCTTTATTTCGCACAGAACTACACAAAATTTTCTATTTAATCCAGAGCACACACTACGTAGATGAAACGCCAATCTTCATTTTCAAATTGAGACCTAAATCGACCCTCTACATCAAGTTTTTAGTGAGATATAGATGTTTGGAAATTACATGTTTTTCGACGTTTTAGGTTAAAATTGAAATATCTCGATAACTCACTTTTCTCACGTCCACCACTGAACTGAATTTTTTCGTTGAAACTTGATATCACGATAAAGCTACATTCTTCTGCTTTCTATAGAGACGTCGCCAACACTTCCCCTACAAGTATTTATTAAATTATGAATTTTTTAAGTACTTTTGGTTTTCAATGTTTACGAAAATACCCATTTTTATTTCGCACAGAACTACATGAAATTTTCGGTTTAACCCACATGGTATGTAGATAAAATGCTAATCTCCATTTTCAAATAGGGACGAAGATCGAGCCTCTACATTAACACTTTCAAATTTGTCACATTTATCTTGCCCCTGCAGAGCCGAACTTCCGATTTTCCCTGTAGAATTTAGCATCAGAGGAAAGAGCAACTCTCCCTCTTTCCATACAGACCTAGAACGGGCTTTTATTCCATGTACATGCTCAGTTATGAATTTTTTGGAACATAGATTTTTCACTTTTCCCAGAAAATCCAACTTTCATACGCCCATGCCAGGCCGGATTTCCGCTATCCCACATTCGCTCCACTGTCACAACAAAATATCATTCTTTCCCATTCATTTTAGACAGAACTCTCATTATTTCCTGAGAAATCACCGTTTTTCAAAGTTCATGTTTTTCATCCGCCATTTTCTCTAACGTATATAGTAATATACTAGGATTTATGGGTAATTGACATGATGTACAGAATGTGAAAAATTTAGCGAAAATCGCATTTAAATTAATTTAGAAACAGATTTCCTTTGGTGCTCGGGAGTTATCGACCACGCTGATCACTGAATATGGCGTCATAATCTCGAAATTCAAAATGGCAGCGCCAAAATGGCCGAAGATTATGGTCATTTATGGTCTCACACCGTTCAAAATGGTATGTGGGGGTTTTCGAGGTCGCTGATTGCGAATCTGAAATCGAATTTGAAAAATTCAAAATGGCGGCATGAGCTGTAGGACACGTTTTATCATTTACGGTGCCGTTCGTCTGAAAATAGGTATGTGAGTGTTATCGAGATCACAGGTCACCAATATGTGACCGTCGCTCAAAAATTCAAAATGGCGGCGTCCCCATAGCCTAATATCCATCACTTACCATAACTTACTTATTTTCAACCGATTCCACTGAAATTCGGTGTGAGGAAGTTATTAAGGTAGCTGATAACGAATATGACATTGAATTGAAAAATTCAAAATGGCGAATGATTTTCATCATTTATGGTCCGATTCGACTAAAAATTGGTTTGTGCAGATTTTTTAGGTCGCTGATGCAGAATCTGAAGTCGAAATTGAAAAAAATAAAAATCCAAGCTCTACATGGGGGCGGAGTCCCTACACCCCTCAGGTAGGAGGTGTACATTTTTCTAGATCCATCGCTAGGCGGTAGATTCATATCGTAATAATTTTTGTTCAGAAAATCTGGAGCTAGGGACAATAATATAATACCTTTTCACAGCATACTGAAGGCGAGAACTTCTACCTCTTCTTTGGGTAAATGCCTGGTCAGCGTAAAGCAGCAGCAGTCACAAAAGGGTCTGGTTATGTTGAAATTTTGTCAGATTTAGTATTCTTAGTTTAATATTTCCACGTGTTGGTATTTCTACCGTTCACACGTACAATAACTGTTGTTGAAGTATATCTGCATTTCCCACGTACTGCAGTATAATCCTTTGAAAACGAATTAATCAATATTTAAGATAAGTTGCTGCATAATAAATGCATAACTCTAAACACATGAATATATATGTATATGAATAACTAATCCGAGAATATATTAAGTATATTATAATCTTGTATGATGTTTACATTCAGAAAGTCATTATTATATCTTCAAATCCAAACACTAACTATTTTTTATTTAATGCGTGGCCTACTTCATTTAAATTCTTTCCCAATCAATATCTCATTCTTAATGCTAATCATTTTGTCACATAGCTAACGAAATATAAAAAATAATTTACGTAATTTTAAAAAATTTGAATTTATTATCAACCACATAAAGAAAAGGCGTATAAGTTGAGTAAATTATTAAATATCAGAAAATTCCGTGGAGAAGATTAAAGATATTTATGATAGAGAGAGAGAGAGAGAGAGAGATGGATGGGGTTTGTCAAGTAATTTGTTGTAGTTAGCTACCTGAATTATAGATAACAATGTGTAAAAATGGGAAATGAAGTAGGTACCCCAAGGAACAGTTCTTTGCCCAATTATTTTTGTCATTTATATCAGTGAATTTTTTTCTTGGCATGGAACTCTTTTCTTGGTAAAATAGTTGAATTTGCTGATAATACAAGGCCTATAGTTAAGAGTGATAATTGGTAACAAGTAATAAAGATTTTTCTCTTACTTCAATTTTGATTTTACTTTATATAAATATTTTCTTATACACCCCTCATTCCTATTAAAAAAAGCAATCTCAATAAAAGAACAAGTGACTAATATACGATTCAAATGTATTGGGTCTTCATTTTAATCGTGAATATTTCCAAAATAGAGAGATGGAAAAAATTGAAAAAAATTATGTATTCATTTTTTGTAAATTCTAAACTACTAAAGAGAATCTCATCAAAAATGAACAGATTTTTAGGTATAAATTAAATAATTTTCATTGTGTTTTAACCGAAATAAATTGAAACAATGAATATTATTTAATTTATACCTAAGAATGTATCCATTTTTAACAAGAATCTCCTCAGATGAAAATTTAAATGTTTATTTTTCACAAACCACTAATTGTTTTTATGTTTTGTAGAGGAATGCCCTTTTTTGTGTGGTAATTTTTTCTACTTCTTTTGTCTCTTTAGAGATAAGGCGAAAATTGTTTTCGGACTCCAACTTTTAATCAAATAAACAATTACTCCACAAATAAAAGTTAAAAAACATCGAACGTTAATTAATTGAAGCATTTTGATTAAGTAAACAAAGAAAGAAATAATGCACTGCGTAGAAGGGGTGCGATGTGCAGGGGCATGCTTACAACTGCTAACCAGAGAGGGGCTTAAAAACGCTTCGTACGCATGTTTGTTTGATAGAATGGTTAGCATGACAGATTGTTTCTCTATGCTATAATGTTACAGAATTAATTTTTTTTTAATATCATAGGCCTGAATAAGCATATTTAAATGCTGTTAAATGTTATGATTGCACAAATTCTTATCAACTTTTCTTCACTAGGAATTAGGATAATATATCAGATTTTGTGGAAATGTATTCTGCAAGAATACTGCATATTAATTAAAATTTTTGTAGGTAAAGTCCGCTTGAGCAAAACAAATAGTACGTTAGTTCACATTTTTGATAATGATTCCAAAGTTGTGGAATGAATTATAATCACTTTTTGGCACGAGTGAAATCTGATATGTTGAGAGTATTACAAGTGATTAAGAGTGCACTTTTAGTTGGCATTTTTTACTTTTATCGTTTATTCCAGTGTCTGTACATTTAAAAATAACATTAGTTGAGAACGACTTGAGTGCACCCCTGGACGCACTTACTTAAAAATATTGATTTGCTCAAATTTAAAATTTCCTGTTTCGTAACATTCTAAACCTATTTCAAAAAAAAATTTTTTTGAAAATTTAAAATAAAAAAGAAAATTGAAATTTCGAACATTTTGTATAAAATGGACGATGGAAAAGAATTTTGTTTACTCAAATTTAAAATTTCCACGTTTCATGACATGCTAAACAAATTTAATTTTTTCACGAATTTGAAATTTCCACGTTTCATGACATTCAGCATCAAAAAAGAAATTTGTTTTGAAAATGAAAAAAAAAATTGAAACTTTTTTACCAGTAAAAAGTCCGGAATTTTTTTGCTCAAATTTAAAATTTCCGCTTTTCATGATATTCTATATTTATTTAATAAAAAAATGTTTTCAAAAAGAAAAATTTTAAAATTTTGTCAAGAAAAATATTTTTTTACCACTATATGATGGATTTTTGTTTGCTGAAATTTAAAATTTCCGCGTGTCATGACCAACTGACATTCTAAACCTATTTCAGAATAAAAAAAAATTATAAGCAAAAATTTGAAAATTTTGTCAAAAAATCTTTTTAAATTTTTTTTAATACTATAGAATATATTTCCACGTTTCATGACATTCTAAACCTATTTCAGAAAAAAATATTTCAAACTGAAACTACATACCTAGAATAGATCGTGAAAAAAATATTTTTTTGCTAAAATTTAAAATTTCTATGCTTCATGACATTCTAAGCCTATTTAAAAAAAAAAGAATAATTGAAATTTCTTTAACCACTGTCATACTTTCACTACACTACATGGATATGGAACTGAAAATATGACAGATAGCAATAATATTTGACATATAGTTAACGCACTTAGCAAGAAAGAGGCCTATTAAATTCTTATTGAAAAATATACAGGGTGGTCATCCTAAGAAATAATTGAACCATGTTGGAAATTTGTAAAGGTATTTACGCAAGCCTTCCATATTTGGCACATTTTATTTAATATTGAATATTTGCTACCAGATGACCACTCTGTATATTTTTTTGACCAAAAATGTTCAGGTTTTCTTTGTAATAATACCTTCCGATTATTATTCTCATATGTGGTTTCATAATTAATAATTTTTTAGAGTGACCGTCCGATATAAATAAAGAGGGAAGTTCTGTGTAAATACCTTTACCGATTTTTTTTTAACTTAAATTTTGTCTTTAAAATGGCATTTTTATATTTTAAAATCTAAGATTAAAAAAACTCAACGAAAAAATGAAATTCAGATGGCGGTATCGAATTCAAGAGATCAAAATACATGAAGATTGGTAGGTCTAGTTTCTAGGAATGATTTTTTTGTGTGGGTGTGGCTGTGCAATCATTTGATTAAAATATTTTAAAATGCATTACAAAATGCAAAGTCGATTAAAGAGAAGAGAGAAGAGAAATGTGCGTGAAAATATCTTTTAGTCCTTGTGTAGGATAATACCTATTTTAATTATGATTTGTTCTTAATAAAAGGTATTTCTTCTGCTAACTTTTCGATTTATTATGCCATGATCAGATATATATTATTTTAAATGAATGTGTCAGGTTTGTATATTTAAATTCAACTCGCAGAGGGGTTTTTGAGCATGAATGAAACTGTTTTATTAATCTAGTGAAGATGTCAAGTTGGCTGATAAAACGCACGTCGAATGTTATGGCTAGCAATTGGTAGTACTTGAGTATCAGAACAGTAATGTATTTAAATAAGTTTCCATCGATATTGTCAATATCTTTATTTCTTGGCGTTAAATTATTATTGCCGAAAAAATTTTCTATTACCTTCATATTTTAGCGTATACCATTCTAAATAATGTCCTGTATATTATAGAGACAACAATTATACATTACAATTATACATTATTAATAACGTATCATTTTAACCGGATTTCATTTAATACCATAGAATTAACTAACGTTTTCTTCCACTGCGTTGTGTTTCTAAAGAACAAGCTATACGACATATAATTAAGTAGATACATTATCTATAAATGGTATATTACAACTTACTTTCTTTGGTTTCGATTGGGTTTAAATCACAAGAATTGCCAAATAGGATGAAAATAAAAGCTTCTCTACTCGTGAGAATTTGTACTACTTATTGAAGTAATATGAATAAAAAAGCAAAAAAGGGTTTTACGTCCTTTCATCATCATGATATTTCAACCTGCGAAAGTTCAACCTCCACACTCAATCCCACCATCCCGACATCTCAACTCTCTGAAAATGCAACCCCGGACCCTCTCATTCAACTAGATAACTAAGAGTGGGGAATGAGATATTAATAAGTGATTGTGGACAATGAGCCAAAGATACGACTAGTGTCGTCTGATTTTCCAATGAGATATCATCACGTGCTTGGCAATGACTTTGACTGTTGTTACACGAAAATTTCGTTTATTCTTTGCACTTTTTCAATTTTTCAGTTTTTTGTTTTTAAATTTCCAATTTTTCAGTTTTCAATCTGTCAGTCAAATTAAAGGAATTATTGCATAAAAATTTTAGAGGTTCAAATGTCGGGAGTTGAGTTGACGGGAGATTTAAATTGGTGATAGTTGAGACATTGGGGGTTGAGTTTGGGGGTTGAAACGTCGCAGGTTGGAATGTCATGATGATGAAAAAACGTAACAGTATAAATATATCAAGTTAATTAATTTTGTGTCCTATTTCGCCCACCTCTGGAGTAGACAAGTGTTTATTCTTTATGGTTAATTGAATATTTTGCCATATATAAGTCATAAACAATGTTTTATCTGACTTCCATTAGATCTCCTCGGTATATAGAGTTTGATTTTACATAAGCGTGATGAAAGAATACGGACGGTACTGATTACCAGGACCGGGCGGTAGTTTTTTTCAATATGATGCGAGTCTTCCAAATGCCGCCTCTTGTGTGACAAGTAAAAAAAAATAAACTTAAATTGAGGATTAAAAAAACTACATTATAACATGTCCAAATAAGTACTTATTACTTATTTTCGAAAACAATTTAAAATTAATTAACATCAGCAACCTACAATTCACATTTACTACAGTTTTACTCTTGTAACTTTGGCAAATTCGTCAATTGCCCGTATAACCAATTGATATAGGTTTCCGTGAGCTATATAGATTAGACTATATTCTACAAAGATTTTTCGATAAAGATTTCAACTATATAGCGTATTTATAGTACAACTAAATATTAAAATATTCTTTCTACAGATATATTCTTTATATAATCTTTTACAGCGATTATAAAGTATTGTCGTTATACTCGAGAACTACAAAGGGTAGTCACTCTGACTCACGGTATATCTAGAATACAGTGCTCTTTATAGCACTGGTAGTGCCATCTCCCAAAAACCCGTAGGGGCGATGCAATAAGCCAAAGATAATATTTGCTACACTGTCGCACTGGGAACATATTTTTTTACTCGAAAACTACAAGGTGTGCCACTCTGAATTTCTCACAGTGTATCTAGAATAAAGTTCTCTTTATAGCACTGGTAGTACCATTTCCCAAAAATCCGCATGGGCGATGCAATAAGCCAAAAATATCAATATTTTGAACACGGCTGCTCTCGGATTATATTTTTTTACTCGAAAACTACATAGTGTGCCATTCTGAATTTCTCACAGCATATCTAGAATAAAGTGCTCTTTATAGCACTGGTAGTACCATTTCCCAAAAATCCGCAGGGGCGATGCAATAAGCCAAAAATATCAATATTTTGAACACGGCTGCTCTCGGATTATATTTTTTTACTCGAAAACTACATAGTGTGCCATTCTGAATTTCTCACAGCATATCTAGAATAAAGTGCTCTTTATAGCACTGGTAGTACCATTTCCCAAAAATCCGCAGGGGCGATGCAATAAGTCGAAAATATCAATATTTTGTACACGGCTGCTCTCGGATTATATTTTTTTACTCGAAAACTACAGAGTGTGCCACTCTGAATTTCTCACAGTATATCTAGAATAAATAGCTCTTTATAGCACTGGTAGTACCATTTCCCAAAAATGCGCAGGGGCGATGCAATAAGCCAAAAATATCAATATTTTGTACACGGCTGCTCTCGGAATATATTTTTTTACTCGAAAACTACAGTGTACCACTCTATATTTTTCACAGTATATCTAGAATAAAGTTCTTTTTAAAGCACTAGTAGTACCATTACCGAAATCCTGTAGGGGCTAAGCAGTAAGCCAAAGATTTCAATACTTGGTACAGGGTTGCTCTCGGATTATTTTTATTTATACTCGAAAACTACAGAGTGTACCACTCTGAATTTCTCACAGTATATCTAGAATAAAGTGCTCTTTATATCAGGTAGTATCATTTCCCAAAAACCCGCAGGGGCGATGCAATAAGCCAAAGATAATACCTGGTACACTACTGCTTTCAGAATATATTTTTTTACTCGAAAACTACAAAGTGTACCACCCTAATTTTTTCAAAGTATATCTTGAATAAAGTGTTCCTTATAGCACTGATAGTGTCACTTCCAAAAATTCCGTAGGGGTGATGCAATAAGCCAATTATATCAGTACTTAGTACACGGCTGCTCTCGGAATATATTTTCTCTAACATTCTTTCGAAAACTACAAATTCCACAACTAAAAATTGTATCATTCCAACACACTGTTATGGTATAATACCGCGTGGCTTTCGACAAATCAGAAGCCGTTAAGCCACATTTAGTGCTTCGGTTGCTATGGTTATGTCTAGCTGCGCATTTGATGTTTTACACCGTTTTGTAGATTTTCTGTATAATTTCTAAAATGTTAGAGAAAGTATAGTCTACACTACGTTTTGAATGGCATATTCCATATTCGCGAACCGTAGTCTTCGCCTTCGGCTCGGACTACAGACTTCTCGCTAGTGTGAAATTTGGGCCATTTCATAACTTGTTATAAAATATACTATTCTGAGTCAGTACCTGCTCATCAATTTCTTCAATGTTATCATGGGGCGATGATCCTGATGGATCTGCGGATAAAGTACATCGTCGTTACTTGAATTTAATTCGGGAATTTCATCGTCTGTAAAATAGTCGGCATTACATTATTTGTTTCTTGTGTATCTTGAACCAGTATTTCTCTAAAACAAATTTATTGAGTATATTATATAAAATAATCTATACCTTATGTTGTAATTCTACTTTTAAATGTCTTAAGTCAGTTCGCACTTCCGCCCAACGACGACAAGTTTTCTTTTTAGTTTTTCTGCATTTCGTTAAATTTTAATAAAAATATGGTAACTACCTATACCTATCTCTACATAAATATACATATGTATATACACTAAGATAGTAAAGCCACCAACTGCAACTGCAATTGTAGATCTCTGTCGTTGGTTCTCATCCCAACAGCATCCCACTATGCATTCAACAAGGTAAGTGTATGATATCTGAAAGTTTCTGTAAGTATATTAGTACAGTACAAATTATAATAGTATTACTAGGAGTACAACGCACTCTTTCTTTGTGTTGAGCCCAGGATTTGCAGCTAAGGTGAAGCCAAAGCTGCAAACTGGGCGAAATACAAAAAAATTCGTAAAACGTACTTTTGTCTGGCGAGGCAATTTTCAAAAATATTTGTCACGCTCATACTCTGAAAAAATGTATTAGTCTAATTATTAAATTGATGTTTAGAATTATTTAATTAGAAATATTAGATTCGACGAAAAATATAAATTGCCAGAAGACTTATCAGTTGTGAAAAATTTGCAGTGATAGAACTATTACCAAAGATTAGAGAATTAACAAGATAGGACACTCAGACGAAGAAGACGAAATAGACGAAGACAGTTGTGAACTCCAATTTAAAGGGGCACGACATCCAGCGGAAAAGGTTTCGGGATTTATCGGATACCCATGAAATGAATTTGACCAAGCTTACTAAAAGACAGGTTGGCTCATTAGAATCGGCAAGTACTACGTCACGTGTAGACTTCGATGACAGCCGCGTGTGGCTGTTTTTTCCTCATTTTATAGAAGAAGAACTTTCAAGATTATTCTGTCAATGAACAATTCTTTCCTAACTAAATAGATACCTAACATATAAACAGAGGAATACTTTCATGTGACCTTGGGTTCTGACTGTCAGCTGAGTTCGGTCGTTCTATTAGGACAGTGTTGTCGATTTTTCACTATTGGACTCTTTCTTTAATGTCTCCGTCTGATTGTCACATTGTGGCAACTGCGGGGTAACTTCAATTTAATGGTCGAGGCCAATGGCGCCATTGGTAAAAGATAAACGGTTTTTGCCAGCTGTCCTAGCTTGTTCTCTATAATCTTTGCTATTACGAAGCGCGGAAAGATCAGTCTTGTGCTATCGTAATTATTGCCATCTTTCTTTACGCCTTTGTAGTTACATGGATTGTAACTACGGTAGATATGCGTATTGATACTTTCGACATGTGGATCTTAAAACGTTAGCTGTAGATATCCTGGATAGATCATCGCACCTACAGCTCGACTTTCCACAACAGACGTCGTCTCAAAGTGATTCTCCAGGAAGGTACCCTTATAGAACCAAAGAGATGTCATTGGTTGGCCATATTAATCGAATAGAAGACAATATAGAACGGTTAACGATTCACGATATACCAGAAGATAAGATGTGTAAATAAATAAGAATTCTACACTAAATATTTTATTTTAAGAGAAATTAATATTTGATTTATTGTTTATTATTATTATACAGGTCTACAAAAAAAATATTCTGTTGCAATGTGTAACATAGTAATTTTTTTTAGCCTGTTCAATTTTAACATGATGATTTTTTTTTTAATATCTATATCTTGAATAAACTTCGTAATCTCCTGATAATTTATGGGCTTTGTGTAAGTCTCTTAGAAATACTCCTTCATTTAATATATCGTTTGTAATCCACGGTTTATTGTTTCTATTATTTTGTTTAATTTTGCATAGCTCTAATGGAGAATCCCTATCCATCTGCGCCAAAAAAGTATTATAAAAGTTAATAAAACTAGTCTCACAGTTCCGATTTTCAGCCATAAAACTCCACTTTTCTTGCGATAGCAGATTTTTGAAGTAATTTAAATTGTCTGTGTTATTAAAAAATCGTTTCAGTTGATAAGACTTTTTTCTACATGGTGATTGAAATTGCAACAGAAAGTAATTAATTGCATAAAATGATCAGATATATCCGAATATATATGATTATTGGGTTTAATAAATTTCTATCGACATTAGAAAAAATGTTATCAATGATAGTTTTCGATTCCCCTTGTATACGTGTAAAGTCAGTAATGCATTTATTCAAACCAAAACAACGAAGAATGTTACATAAATTTTTAGCATTAATCTCCTCAACACAGTCGTCAAAATTTCGGTAATACAAACAATCTCTGGAAAATCTAAACTTTTCAGTAGAAGTTCAAACTCTCCTAGTTTATTCCGTAGGCTTCTTACATTTAAATGACAAATTCTTAGACTAAACAGTTTTATTACTGTTAATGGGGCAAGTTAGGCTAGTCTTAAAAAACACTACACCTTCGAACAAAGGACGAATAATATTTGACCCTTTTATCCCTTTATTGCCCTTTGCAGAGCGCAGTGTGCTTTTTTAACATCTGATTCATGTTCAACATTAAAAAGTACATAGGAAAGCACACCTCATACTTCTCTATTCAACAAAATTAAGTTTTTACCCTTTTTGGTCCTTTAGAGGGCAGACCGCCCTTTTTTAACGAAGTGTATTTATTAAAAAAAAGTACAAAACGTAACGGAAAACGAAATCGTAATAATAGCGTAAACTCTTTCTCACTTTCTTATGAACTAATGATGGAGTATTTTCAAGGTATTGAGATACACACATAAATCAAAAGATTGTGTAAAATAATGATCTAATGTTATTAGAAGACCAAAGAATAACATGAAAGTTGACTTAATGACATTAGTATTTATTGTATAAACTTGCCCCCCCATGCAAAAACCCCATTGCTGCAATTTAGAGTAAATTTTCGATATGGTCTCCACCTACTTCTATGCGTTTTCTAATTCTTTTCATAAAAGATTTTCTTACATTGAAAAATACATTTTCCTGTCCTCTAATAAAATTGGCTGCGTTTTGTATTTTGTCTCACAGTTCTTCTCCTGAATCGATAGTATAGACTAAGGACTTCATATGGCCCCAAACATAATAATCCAAAGGATATAATCCTTCGAGACTCCTTGGTGGCCAAGCAAACTCACTTCCTCGATAGATCCATCTGCGTGAGAAAGTCTCATCAAGATAATTTCTGACTTCAATGAAGAAATGAGGGGGAGCTCCATCTTGCATAAACCACATTATGTTCCGTATATCTAGCATGAAAGCATGTAATGTATCAACAAGAGTATTTTGAAGAGAAAATGGATAAGACTGTCCATTTAAATTTGGAGGAAGGACAAATAGTACCACACCAAACGTGCATCTTAAATTCGTGCTAAAAATGGATTTCTTTAATGGCATGAGGATGTTCTACTTCCCAGTAATGAGCATTTCTCCAGTTAAAAACGCCTCGGTGCGTAAAAGTTGCTTCATCGGTAAATAAAATGTTCTTAACAGAACTTCGATCCCTGTTGTGTTTATTTAGAACAAATTGACAAAATTGTAGCCTTTGTGGAAGATCCCTTCGAAGTAAGTTTTGTACAGGAGCGAAGTGATATGGGTAGAAGCGTTCTTTGCGTAATACTCTTAGAACAGATTGTTTACTCACCCCTGTTGTCGCTAATAAACGACTTGGGCTGACTTGAGAAACTTCATCCACACGAACTAAAATTGCAAGTTCTTGATTTGGAGTAATTCGTTTCGGTAGTCCTACATCATTTTTATGGCGAAATTAACCTGTTTCTCCCAAACGACGAAAGTAATCTTTGAAAATCTTATGGTCTGGCTGTCTATTTGGATATTGAAATGAGTATCTCATCGCTGCAGCACATCCGCTAACATTTTTTTACACGTAAACACATATCATATCCCTCATGTCCCTATTTGAAAAATTATTATGTCGAGGCATTTTAAATAAAGAAGTTAAAGAAATTAGCTCGAGGAACAAGAGAACAAAATAAAATAATTAAATGACGTACATGACAGAACTAAAACGTAACCAAAGCACACTTTTCAATAAACACACTTTGTTTCATTAAATTTGAATTTGTCTTTCAAAAAATTATTCAAATGTTTAACGGCAATTTCCTCGAAAACGGTTGGAGTTATCAAGTTCTACCAAGTGTACCTTTTGTACGTGGAAATGAAGCCCTGATCAGATTTTCTGGTCAGAAGTACCACAACTTATCGTCCAAAAAAATATGAAAAAATTCATCAGATACAGGTCCTGGGGCGCCCTCTATGATCTAACGTGATGTGATACATAAATTATTGTTTCTTTGAATAAAAAAAGTTCCTCAAGCAAATTTGGCGAAAATCAGTTGTAAAAAATCGAAAAATAATTTGAATTTTGACACCTTGTATCTTTTTCCACAGCAACATTTTACTAAAGCATATTTGATTATATCCTCATATTTTGGCCTAAAGAATCTACCCCTGCACTATGGCCTATTATTAGTGGTCTACCCTGTATAAGAAACAACAAATGCAAAATATTAAAAATGTGTCACACGAGGTTCGTGGAGGGATCTTTCCTCTTTCAAATACATTCCGTTTGAAATTTCTGTCATTTATTTTAGTAGAAATTAAGTGTTTTCTGGCACTCTGTAATACGTCGTGTGAACATGGCAAATGCCCTCTTAATTAAGAGACGACTTATGAGAATAATAATCGGAATGCAGTAATCACTATTTCTGCAAAGAAAACCTGATAACTTTTTGTTGTAGAGGAATATAAGTAGAGCGAGTTGGTAAGAGTACAGAAACTTAAAATTCGGTGTATGTACTAGAAGCTAAAGACTCAAATTTTTTTATAATATTTTCAACCCCTCATCACTCCTACTCCATTATTAAAGGGGTTGATAAAATAAAATTGAGATATTCGTTTGAAATTTGGTACACGTATGTATTATAACGACATCTGGAACTAAATTATATTTTGAGATGATTCCATTGAAGGGTTGGGGGTTAAATGGGGGTAAAGAGGGAAAAATAAGTAAATCAAGCTGGTAAGAGTACAGAAACTTGAAATTCGGTTCAATATTGGTCCAATATTTTGTGCTACTAGGTATTAGGTGTACTATAAATACACCATATAATTGAGGTCTTTATCGAGAAATCTTTATAGATTATATATTAATCTATATAGTCCACGGAACCCTATATTTCTTGGTTATACGGGAAGTAATTGTATAGAACCTCCCAGGAAATTAGTTGGTGTACGTTAGGTTTATCTCCGTATAAAATTTGCTAGTAGGTAATAAAATAAAATCAATAGAACAATATGACTTTCTTCACTATTTAATCTTACACTGAACTGAACTTCTGGTAAGTACCTTGTGAAACATCTTGAAAATAATTGTTAATTATAAATTAAACTGCTTTTAGATGAATCAAACAATATATTATAAATATTCTACATATGTTTCGGCTTATTAGGCCTTTATCAAGAATATTACATAGTGAATACCACTAGAAGCCAAGGTCTCAGATTATTTATAATATTCTTCAACCCCCACCACCCCTACTCCATTATTAAAGGGGTTGATAAAATAAAATTGAAATATTCACTTGATACTTGGTACACATATGTATTATAACGACATCTGGAACTAGACTATATTTTGAGTAGCTTCCGTTGAAGGGTTGGGGGTTAAATAGGGTTAAATAGGGGAAAATAAGTAAAGCAAGCTGGTATGAATACAGAAACTTGAAATTCGGTGCATGGACTAGAAGCCGGGGCCTCCGATTTTTTAATAATATTTTTCAACCCCCCACCATCTCCATTATTAGAGGGGTTGAGAAAATAAAATTGAAATATTCACTTGAAATTTGGTATACGTATGTATTATAACGACATCTGGAACTAGATTATATTTTGAGACGATTCCGTCGAAGGGTTGGGGGTTAAATAGTGGTAGGTAGGGGCAAATAAATAAAGTAAGCTGGTAAGAGTATAGAAATTTGAGATTTGGTGTATATACTAGAAGCGATGGCCTCAGGTTTTTTTATAATATTTTTCAACCCCTCACCACCCTTAATTCATTATTAAATGGGTTGATAACATGAAATTGAGATATTCACTTGAAATTTGGGACACGTATGTATTATAACGACATCTGGAACTAGATTATATTATGAGATGATTCCGTTGAAGGGTTGGAGGTTAAATAGGAGTAAATAGGAAAATAAGTCAATCAAGCTGGTAAGAATACAGAAATGTGGAATTTGTTGTATATACTAGAAACCAAGGTCTCTAATATTTTCCAAACACCACCATGTCCGCTCCATTATTAAAGGGTTTGATAACATAAAATTCAGATATTTACTTGAAAGTTAGTAAGTACACCTATGTATTGTAATGACATCTGATTGAGATGATTCCCTTAAAGGGGTGGGACGTGGTAGGTTGTGAATATTGGAAAATAAGTAGGGTAAACTAAAAACTTAATTTTTAACGTATATGGTAGAAACCAACGCCTCAAACTTTTCTATGACATCTGCTCTAAATATTATTAAAATTCTATGACCAATAATTTCCACATACTAGAGTGCAAATCTAGCTAAGATGTTTATTTTAAAGTAACTTGGATGAAAAATCTGGATGTGGAATTGGTGATTCCTTAGGCAGCGGTTTTTTCTAGGATGACCACCATATATATTTTTCAATAAAACTATAATAGCCAATTGTGTTAACTGTATGCCAAATATTGCCATCTGTCACATTTCTTTCATTATTTAGTCTCTTTAGACGGTCCACCCTGTATATTTTCCGGTGAAAATCTACCTATTTCTTCGCTGAGAGTAGCATCAACAACCTACCAGATTTGACTATTTTCCGTCAAATAACTTTTTTGTTATAACGCCAACAGACAGACAGACAGATTGACGAAATTGAAAGATTTTCATTTTAATAAACTTCATGGTCTGAATCGTGAAAGTTCTTGGAAATCTCGGAGGGTAATTTTTACACCAATACAATACTTTTAAAGAGGGAAGTAATATTCTACAATGATTATGAAAAATGTTTATCCGGTTATAATATACCTATTTAATTAAATCAAACAGGTGTAACAAATGTAAAAAATTTACCGAGAAATGACTCACTTTATTAATAAATAAACCAAACACAACGAAATCGAATTAAGATAATGTTCCCATCAACTTTAACACATAACATTTGTCTATGAATCAAAAGTAGATTTTCCATACCAAAATCAGAAATAATACAATCAAATAGACGACAATAAATTACAGAAACCCCCTTAGGATTCACGGTGCACCATCGCCCATCACCATCGGAGCGAACAAGAAGCTATGGTGGGGGCTCGTCCAGACCCATAGCCTATATAACCCACTTTCAACTGTCGTTCTTCAGTTAGTACTCAAAAGTTTACTGAAAGTGGTTTTGGAGGTCATAACAGACACCATTTCAAAATGAAATATTTTGTAGTGTTTGCTGTATTTTTGGCTGTCGCTTTCGCGGCTGAAGAAAAAGCAGAAGACCCCAAGGATGCCGCAGAACGACCAAAAACTTTCAAAAGGTTGATTCCCGCTGACGTTCTCAGAGGTAAGTGATTTTAAGGGTGGAGTGAGAACTGTATACAGAAAATGTGTCTAGTGAAAATTGAATTATATGCGAGGACAGTGACTAGTATTTTCCATCAGTAGTGCGAAATTTGGGTTGCAGGAGTTGTTCTTGTGGATTTAAAAGAGCAGGAATATACCCTAAACGGATTTTTCCGAATAATCAGTCACCTGTTAATAAAGTGTTAATTAAAATACGTGGAAAACTACATTTAATCACCAAGCAACCATATAATATTTATACAAATTTTTTGTTTTTAGTCTGTTCTTGCAATTTATATAATGGAATCTAGATTAAAATTATTAAACTTGAGAAACATTTTAATGATGAATTTTTAATTCATTTATAGTCTAAAAGTGGATGTGAACATTTCTGACAAGTAATTAAACCAGCTGAATTTTTTTGTATGTTCACTGATAGGCGTACCAAGAAATTGTGATGTTTCGATTTTTCAAAAAGAAGTCAGTTTTCATAAGGAACTTTATTTATTATTAAAAGCAAGTTGATATGGTCAGAAATATAAAAATATGTACCAGCTACTCAAAAACATGGAAAATGTAAAAATACCTCTATAGATAACTTTTCACCTTCGATCAAAATAATTAGTAATATTAAAAGCTTTCGCTAGACTCCACTGATTTTTTAAATGAAAATATCCAATTTTTTAGCAAAAGTTATTTTTTAAGTGTTGTGTTTATAATTTTACTTTCTGATTTCTGTTTGTTGTTTAAATTAATAATTTCAGGGATAAAATTGTCATTTAGAAATAATTAAATGCATTTTCAAAAAACGCATCTTAAAAAATAACCAATGAAACATATAGTATCAAGTAGTCCAGTCGGTAAAGTAAAAAATACACCAGAAGCTCGCAAAAAATGTTATCTGAGATTTTTCGTAACTGTTGGTGCGAGGATTAAACATCACAAAACCACAAAAATCAGTTCTGGGGGTGCCGCGCAACCCCCCAAAAAAACCACCCCTTCAGTGAAAAAAGCCTTATTTTACTGATAACTCGTGAACCGTTGAAAATATAAAAAAATTGATCATTATAAAAAAGAGAGTTTGACTAATTGCCTAAAAAAAGTCCCTCTTGTAATTTTCTCGTATGTGCCGTGGTTTTCGAGATAATCGATATTGACAAAAATTGCAAAATTTGTATTCTTAATGCTCGCGAATATTCGTTTATTTGAATTTTTTTGTGCGCGTCGTATAGAAAAAATTGAATTGCTCGAAAACCAAACAAGCTACGAAGAAAAATCAAAATGGGTTTTAAAGGGGATATAAAATACTCTCTTGTGTTGCCATTTTTGAGGGCTATTGATATTACTAGTATATAAAAATAACGATATAATATAGTTATCTCGTGATTTTTTGTGCATCTAACTATTCACAGGCCGATAAAAAATAACTGACTATAATATAAATTATAAATGCATTATCTTTTAGTTCAAGGTAGTACTTCAATGCAGAAAAAGTTAGGAATAAAAGTAGTCACATTTGCAGTATGTTAAAGTTAGCAAAAAAAAATCCAAAAAAGGCTGCATATTCAATTTTTTGATGATATTATTTTAATTCTTTAACTATTAAATGATTAGAAGCAATATTTATATGATACATAAACTCAAAAAAAAAATTTTCGGCTAAATTTTCAAAAGTTTGGGTCTTTTTTTTATTTTTAGGAAACAATAAAAAATTGGCCAAAATTTGGCTAATTTCAACATGCTGGTAAATTTGTAAATGTGAATATTTCTCTTCCTATCTTTTTTGCATTGAAGCACTACATTTTACTAAAAGATAATGCATTTATAACTTATATTAAGGTCAGTTATTTTTTATGGGCCTGTGAATAGTTAAAAATGCAAAAAATCAAGAAGTAACTATATTATATTGTTATTTTTATATACTAAGAGATATTAATAGCAATCAAAAATAGAAACACAAAAGAGTATTTTATATCCCCTTTAAAACCCATTTTGATTTTTCTTCCTCGCGTGTTTGGTTTTCGAGCAATTCAGTTTTTTCTATAGGCCGCGCAAAAAATTTCAAATAAGCGAATATTCGTGCACATTGAAAATACTAATTTTGCAATTTTTTTCAATATCGATTTTCTCAAAAACCATGGCATAAGTATACAAGAAAATTACAAAAAGACTTTTTTTTAGGCAATTAGCCAAGCTTTCTTTTTTATGATGAGCAAATTTTTTATATCTTCGACAGTTAACAAGTTATCAGTAAAATAAGGCTCTTTTCACCGAAGGGGTGGTTTTTTGGGAGGTTGCGCGGTGTCCCCGTAACTGGTGGTTCTGTGATGTACAATCCCTCCACTAACAGTTACTGAAGGAAAATCTCAGATAACATTTTTTGTTATGGAAATCTTTATAATTATTGGACTATAAAGAGAATAACCAAAATTTTAATTTTATACCGAGCGCCTCCACCATAATTACAAAATCGTTCCAAAAATTACATTTTCCCTATATTCTTTGACTGCGAAGTATACATCATTCATGCTATTAGTATAAACATTTAATGTAGTATCAGATGCATAAGTGTTCGGTTACCCAGATTCCTGGGTGACCGCGACAAAATGTCAAACTGATTTTAAAATAACCACTGCCATTAACGGACAATATGGTTTTATTTCAATGTTCTCTTAAATACATCTGGGATGGACACATCTATTATGCAATGCCAGACCGCGTAGGGAATGGTCGCTATAAAACGCAGAAAGAAATTCTCTTATCGATTGAAATCCACCTCATTTGTCTCCAATCACATTAAATGGGACAAATTATTTCCTTGCTGTGCGTCAGCTGTGTCAATTAGTCGGCTTGCAAAATATTCTGCTGATTCGCTATTTATATTTTACATATTTTAATACTGTCATTAACTGGCACATCTAGCAGAAAATCACCTGCTAATAAAATTTATTTAAAATACTCTCGTTTAAAAACCCATTTAACAAATTTGATTGCTGCCATTTTCAAATTAAGTCAGTTTTTTAACGCAAGTCTTCTGTAATTTGAATAATTTGACCACTTATTATTCATGTACGATGCCCTAAAAACTGAGGACTATTTCTTCTATACAGGGTGGCCCGGAGTTAAACTGCCAAACGTTCTGAATCGATTTTTCAGGTTAAAATAAGTAATCTTTCATCATTCATAAAATTTCTTCCAAGAATGCACCCTTTTCGAGCTAGAACAAAAAGGACAAAAGAGAGGAAAATGTGTCTTTATTACAAAACCGTGAAGTTCCTCATTGTACAAAAAGATCCATACGAGTCATGTGCGGAGAACGTGCGGGCCAAGGGCGGGGGGGTAGCCTCGGCCGCGACTGATCCATCTTCCCGAAAAATAGTCTTACAACCATCAGTGGACTGGTAGAGAGGTAATGGGCTGGAGATCCATCTAATTGTAACCATCTGTTTACTTATTAGTTTCTCTTAACCATCGATAGCCTGATCTTTTCAGTTTTGAACCAGATAGTTTAACATTATGTAATATGCATGCTATGTAACTAAACAAAAATTCAGATTTTTGGAAAAGTCCAAATCATCATTTGTGGTGCTTCCGGGGTTTGCTGACTTGTATTAAATTTAAAACTAATTAAGTAAACTATGTAGAAAAATGGCTTGCAGCATCATAATTAATACAAAAGCCCTAGGGAGGCCTTAATTCTTAAGGTTCCTTCGTTAATCATCACAGTCTATCTACTTTTTACCAGTTTGCTGCTTCAGTTTCTTCGACATCATCTAGTTGGCCCTTCTATTGTAGTCTTGGTCTAGCACTTTTCTTGGCGGACAGTGCTCTACTACTATACATTTAATAATGGTATACTGTCAGCCCTTAAACACGGTTTTCACCTAGCCTCAGTATATTATAGATATTAACGCCATATTAAGTAAGGAATGGTAGTCTAATGGTTACACTTTAGACAAATAGTCGCGGATTCCAGACATATATAAGTTGGATATTATTACGTTTTATGTTATACTGACTCGCTCTGAGTTGGCATATAATTAAAAATGTATAAAACTAACATTATTTAGAAAAGATCTACAGAGTATCGTAAAGTGCAACAATTATATAAAAAATTCAATAAATTCGCGAGGAGTGTAATGAGTATAACTCTAGTTAATTTTTAATAATGGTCAGATGTTTAACATTCTGCGGTTAGGTAATTTGTTTTGGTACAAATGTATCATATGTTTTTCCAAGTACACATCTTCAAACTAAGTGTTTTAAATTAAATAATTGCTAATTGGTGCTAATAGCAATTTACATTCTTAAATGACGGTTTACGAAAACCCCAACATTTTTAATTTGCACTATTTCAATAATTATTACTAATAGATGAATAAGTGAAGACCTAGGCTTTACCAGTCACTACTATAATTACGATCGAGTAGTGTGTCCGGCCGTTTAATACAATGATTCTAAATAAAGTTACTGCATGGTAGTTTCACCGGATATGACCCCATTTTCTTACTTCATATTGTATTTTTTACTAATTTGTTTTGAATAGGGTAATTATAAAACTAAAACTTCAAATGTATCTAAATACAATGCACGTTTGTAATTTGCACATATTAGTTTGATATGCATTAGGTTCAAATGAAGTCATTCATTTTTGAATCAATTGTTTAGTCTTATTTTTCTTCAGCTTGTTTTGTCTATGAGTAAATTTATTACTACTTTAGCAGCATTGTTATAATTCACATATAGAATGTGCAACAATTACATAAGGCATATTATGTTTTTAACCTGCTGTGAAAAAAATTAAGAAAAGGTGGTTCTCATTTGAACCTGTATGTATAATTTTTCGTATTTGCTCAATCATAACTAGAGTACTGATAGTAGTTAATCATAGAACCATGTCGGAGAACACTAGATTTTCAGTTCTTCTATTTTTTGGATAGGTATATGTTCCTTGAATCTTGTTGTAACTGAACATTTCGTTTCGTACAACGCCTAGACCATAATAAACCGGGATTCACAACGGATTGATACAAATTGATATCATCATTTGGTTGTAAATTAACCATTTTAGCTATATAGTGAATAATTTTTTTGTATTTATAAATTCTTTGCAAGTGGTTGGAAAATTGTCAACATCATCTCCTGTTATTACTGTAATCTCATCTTCTTCATTGAACTTTTTTTTACTTTTTGTTTTTTTAGTAGCATATATCTATAGCTGCAAACTATGAAATAATACTTTTAACTGTAGAATTATCGACATTTGACGATACATCTCAACATAACTGTAACTCCAAAATAAGAATGGCCAATGTCTAAACCAGAACACATTACAGTGTAAATTTTCTGCTCCAAGGTTAGCGTCGTCAATTTTCAAAACCTCCATGAATGGATACTGCAAGTAATCCGAACTATCTGTTTTACAATTACAATGATAATTAAAGTTAGTTCAACTTTTTTACTTCTGGAATGACCGAAAATAGCATTTGAATATCCAACTCAAATTTCATAGTTCAGGAAACTTTTTAGTTCTAAAAAACTTGTTTCCTTCGTTTTTTACAGTAGAGTTGAAAATGAGGATATAGCGAACTAAGAACATGCCTAGTTTTGTAACAGCAAAATTATTGGGTATCACCAGGAGTATGTATGTGAGTTTTGGACTTCCAAAGCCTATTGCGTTTTTTTTATAAACAATTTAGTTTTTTGAACAGCGTTTTCTTAGGTAGAAAGGTGAATATCTCTGGTTCTAGAGCTCCGATCGGGACAAACAAAAATCCAAAATCTTCGTAATTAAAATTTCAACATTCTGCATTCTGCGTTGTCAGCGGAAAGCTGGCATCGATATCTGCATTTTGATGTCTACATTTTGGACTTAATGACATAAAATGGCGAGCAATTTAAATTTTAGATAACAAATTCATTTGTGTCCACAGGGTTTAATATTTGGGCACCAAAACTTCAGGGTGTTTTGTTTTCAAGAAAAGGTATATTTTGTTGATATTTTGAAGCCGATCGGTACTCTTAACGTCCCTGGCGTTAAAATGAAGAAACGAACACTTTTTAGCCAGTTTATTCAATTCTGTATGTTATGTACGTAGTCAAATGGCCCAAAATCAATGCGGATTTCTTTGTAATTACGAAGATTTTGGTTTTTTGTTTGTCCCGATCGGACCTCTAGAACCTTCTTCTTCAAACAATTTATTAAAATTCCAAAATACAACATTGCCTCCCCGAATCGTGATCCGGAGCCAACCAGACAACCACGTGGTGTGCGTAGGGTTGGGCGGATCGCGACCAGCTCGGCTTAATAAAATGGACAAACAAGTTTAAACTCCTGCCGCCAATGGCGGTTTAAAATTAACATTAAAATTACACTATGTCTGCGTAGCAGGCTTAAAATACTTAACATTAACACAATAAAAACTAGAGCACAAAACACTGATTAAATTTTGGACCTCTAGAACCGGAGATATTCACCTTTTTATCTAAAAATACGCTGTTCAAAAACTAAATTGTTTATAAAAGAAAACCCAATAGGCTTTGGAAGTCCAAAACTCAGATATATACTCCTGGTGATATCCCCAAAGGTATGAAATCATAAATTTGCTCTTACAAAATTATGCATATCCCATCGCTTTTTTGGTCTTTTACTTCCACATCCACGTAGTGGATTGGAACTATAGTAATCGTAAAAAAAAAATTCAATTTTTTTTTCTTGAAATAGGTTTAAAATGTCATGGAACGTCGAAATTTTAAATTTGAGTGAAAAAAAAAAATTTCTGTCGGTCTGTCTGTCTGTCTGTCTGTCTGTCTGTCTGTCTGTCTGTCTGTAACTTTCTTTTGTCCGCACGTTTTCTCCGGAACGGTTTAAGATATTGACTTGAAATTTTGTATACATATATATCATAACGATATCTGGAACTGGATTGTTTTTTGAACATATCCGGTGAAGATTAAGGGGGTAAATAGGGGAAAATAAGTAAAGCAAGTTGGTAAGAGTACAGAAACTTGAAATTTGGTGTATGTACTAGAAGCCAAAGCCTCAAAATTTTTTATAATATTTTCCATGACATCTGATTGAGATGATTCCGTCGAAGGGGTGGGAGGTGGTAGGTTGTGAATAGCGCAAAATAAGTGGACCAAGCTAGAAACATTTTCAACGTATACGGTAGAAACCAACACCTCAAATTTTGCTATGATATCTGCCCCAAATATTAATAAAATTCTATGACAAATAATGTCCACATGCTTGACTGCAGATATAATATAGAAGTAGTGATTCCTTAGGCAGCGGTTTTTTTTACTACACTGTTAATTTTCTTTTAAGCTACCTATTAATTTTTCATGATTTTTGCGCACATGTCACACATTTAAGTATCGCTATGCAAATCTTATTTCTTAGGCAAGCAAAGCTTTTTGTAAATAATAACTTTGTTCTTCTTCATTTCGTAGTGGAGGGACAGGCTGTATATCTGGTCTTAAATAATAGTGTCCTATAGAGGCATTTCAAATACCACTCATTTTCTTTAATACATTTTTGTTATTTTGCCCAGTATGTCAAAAGTATGACAGTATATGTCAAAAAAATCTTGCGACTGAATTTTCACCCACTTTCAGATGTCATATTGACTTAAAATTTTGCATTTGCATATGGTTCACATGATCATACATTTTCACATTTTTTACATTTTGACTTTGAATTGAAATTTTGCATATGACAATACATCATGACATTCTTATATAAATATCCATGATAGTAGACAATTGTTGTCATTTAACATCTGATTTTACCAAAAAATGGAATTGAGGATTTTTAGGTAACAGATTATAATTTTGTGTGTCAATATGGCGGATAAGTTTTATCATTCATCGTCTGATTCGACTGAAAATCTTTATCTGTGGATTATAAATATTTTGTTGAAATTTTACAATTCAAAATAATGGCGTCAATATGATTGATAGATTTAGTAATTTATGGGCTGATTCGTCTAGAGATCAAAATAAGAGGATTTCCGAAGTCACAAATTATAAATATTTAGTCGAAATTCAAAATTGAAAATGACAACCTCAAGATGGCGAATGTTTTGTCATTTATGAGTAGGGAATTTTATTAAGTGACACGTCTTATTAATGTATTTGATCTGTGATTCTACTTTCGAATTGAACAAACTTACTAATCTAATTGGGACAAGACTAAAAAGAAGAAAATAAATAAATAATTTAAGAAAATTAAAAAGCACGCTTTTGAAAACCAAATGACACTTTTTGTTAGTACACTTTTGAATAATTTCAGTTGATTTTTAAAAGTATGTTTTTGAATTTTTTTTTAATTATTTATTTATACTTCTTCCTGCCCTACTAACTGCATTTATTATCGAATGTGGAACTCCTTTCATATCAAACCAATCGCTAACTATCTCGGATGGCCTAATTAATAGAGGTTAGACTTGACCTGGTACAAAACGTGAATAAATCACCTAATTAATTAAACAATTAAGACAAGGAAGTGGGCTGTTCGTCCAAAAGAAGCAAGAATGGAAAATTTTCGTTTCAATTTATAATTTTATTTTAATGTCGTCTCATAAATAATTCTAAGCTGCTAGTAAAAACCTGAAACGAAATGTTACGCAACATTAAGACATTATGAAGGTTCAAAGCAAAACCGTAGATGCAATCAAAAAGCGGTTTCTGTATATTGCGTAAGCTTTTCCGCGTTCGCAGTGAAATTGGATCAAATATGTCAGAGACGTGGATGATTAAGAATATTACCGTTTGAATATCATGAATGAAATACCACGTAGCACAATAAAATAAGCACTTTACGATTTTTTTAATTAATTTGAAAAAACTGGGAAAATGTAACCTTTTGCTAAAAATTATGACATAAAATTTCACCGTTGCACAGTGGTCCAGAAAAAAGTTTTTCGTTCAAAATTATCTAGAGCGCTTATTTTGCAACCGATTGGGATATATTTTTTTAATATTCGTGATTTAATTACGAAAAAATCTGTCATGGATGATTTTTTTAACCAACTTACAGTAATCTTGCTATTCGGGGGTTTTAGAGGTCGCTGATTACGAATCTGATATCCAAATTGCCCTGAATCAACCTGCAAGATGGCGGAATCAATATGGCGGCTATAAAATGCCAAGAGATGATAAAGTAAATATTCTCTTAAGGTAATACTGATTTGTGAATTAACCAAATTTAGCCGTACTACAATTTATAGGGTTATTAGAGCTGGGGATGTAGTTGATCATTCTGTTAAAAGGATGTTGGACAAAAACTTAAAAAACTTGATAACGCGTCCAACGATGTCATTCATCGATTAGTATATGACTTTTACAATGAACAGAAGGTGCCCACATTAGAAATGATTAGAGATAAGTTATGCGACTATTCAGATCATAACTATAAATCATTAGATACTTTGCAAAACATTTTGCTCGATTGCGGTTTTACAAAAAATAGGACAAACGAATGGTAGTTGTGGAATCAGCACGCATCGTTGATCATCCACACGAGTACCTGCGTAAAACAAAAAAATACCGAGATGCAAATAGAGACATAATTTATCCTAACGAAACATGGTTTGACACCCATGATGTAGTTCAATACGGTTGGGTAGATAACACCAAGTGTAATTTAAGTGCTCCATGTTCTAGGGGAAAATGAATTATAATTCTACATGCTGGAAGTAAAAACGGTTTTATTCCAAATGCGTTGTTGTCTACTAAAAATATCAAGCAATCCTCTGCCGACTACCACGAGGATATGACGAATAATTTAAGAAGTGGACAAAGGAACAGCTGTTACCAAATATCCCACCAAATTCTGTAATTGTTATGGACAATGCGTCATACCAGTCGCGGCAACACACGAAAATTCCGAATACCACCACAAGAAAAAGCGAAATCATTGAATTTATGAAAGGTAATGTAGGCTTGGAAAAACACAAAAGATACTGTATTAGAACTGATTGGAAAGCAAAACTTTAAAAAGGAATATGCCGTTGGAGAAATTCTTCATACTATTTTACGTCTGCCTCCATATTATTGCGTTTTCGACCCCATTGAAATGGCGTGGGCTGATGTAAAAACAAGACTGCGTCAATATAATCAACCCCCACAATTAAGTGAGTCTGTCTTAAAGAATATAAAGATTATAGTAGACGAAATAGGCGAAAGCGATATATGGAGGAAGTATGTACCTCATGTGATAAAAAAGGAATATGAATATTCTATATTACCACCTATTAATCCAATTATTATTAATGTAAATACGATTCAAGTTCTGAAAACTCGGATAGTGATGAATGAATGTTTATTTAAAGTTCATAGACAAAGCTTTTTGAAATTTGTGTATTTAACGTAGACTTATTTCCGCTACTGAGACCAATTACCGATGCCAGGAAACGAGTTCTCTCTTTAAAATTTTGGCGAGTCTCCTTTATAGAATGGTAGAAATATTCTACCTGCCTAACATCATGATACCGCAAAGTTCATAGTATCATGGCATAACATTTAATAAACAAGACAGTCGCTGCTTTACGCCCCTTCGGAAGGATTATATACCATCTATGCAATTCCCGCCTAAGATTACATAACTTTGCCGCTAGAAGATAGAACGAGAGGTAGGTCACTAGACAATAGACCTTAATATATCATTTATCTGACTTATCAAATGTGATAAACATATTTTTTCATTAACCACTTCTATTGAATAAAGGTATTATAGAAATCCCTTTCTTTAACAATTAAAAAAATAATTATTTAGTATTTAAAGCATTTTTACATTTCTACCGCCGCCGCCTACATCCCATAAAGGAGATGCCGACTTTACTCTGAGTTTTTGTTCTTATACTGTGCCAGTTGAGATCATATATACTATACCAAGTTACATATAAGATGAAAATAATATACTAAGTGCAGAAATCAAGAGACGAATATACCTGGCTAACAATGTATACTTTCGGTAAAAAGGCTTCTAACATCAAGCATAGTAATCAATAAACTAAAATATTGACATAGACAATCCTTGTTAAAGTTGTTGGGTTGCTTTGAAGGAAAGATGCTTCACCAAATATATAGAGATGTGCAGGGGAGAAGAACGTGGCGAATGCTCTATAATTTCGAACTCTACGGTCTCTACGAGGAACCTGATATTGCCCAATACATCAAAGTCAAGAGATTAAGGTGGCTTGACTACCTAGAAAGAATTGGCGGAATAAAAAACCCCAAAGCAAATATTCCACCAAATACCGGTTGGAACCCAACAGAGAGGCAGGCCCAGAGCCAGATTTGTGGACCAAGTAGAAGATAGCCCAAGATTTCGGAGAATCAGAAGCTGAAAAGCCGAAGCAAATTATAGGAGAGAAGGGAGCTAATCCTAGAACAGGCTAAGACCCACCTTGGGTGGTAAAGCCATCGATGATGATGACAATGATTCATTTAAGCTTGTTTTCAAAATCAACTTTGATCATTTTAGTGCATTCATTCAGCCGTGAAAATCAATGTATTAATTAAATGGAAAAAATTGTTACAAAACAGTTGTAAATTTTTTGTCACTTTTACACCGCTCTGCAGCAATTTTATAACTTTCAATGCCAACAATAAAGCAATTAATACTATTCATTCACCGTTTGGTTCAAAAGCAAAAAAATCCAACCACTTTCACTGCACATCTGCACCGAGAAAGGGGCATCCTCACCAAATTCACCGTTACAGAAACCGTAACGAAATTAGCATGAAAAGTACTGCTTCTTCGAGCGTATGTTTGCAAATAAAAATCGAAAGAGCAGGAAGTATGTCAAATGGCAAGTCTCGTGAATCTTAAGTAAAAGCAAGCGAAAGCTTTATTTGAATTGAAAACGAAAACGAATGCACTCGGCGAATGTGATATTTGCCCTTAAGGTGAATGCGTCTGCCATAAAGTGTAACCGTAAAACTTGCGGAAATCACTGCAATTTGCGTGGGCAAAGAAGCGATGCGTAAAGAATGAAGTGAAATTGATTGGAATATTAGAAATTCGCTGTAAGTCAGTGGCGTAATTTTGTCGATATTAGGTTTACATCCGTTCTGAAATATAGGATTCTTAATGAAACATATTCTTTACAGGATTTTGCAAACAGCGGTAATAGAACTATCTATGAGAACTAAAAGAAAAGCTATTAATGAAATCTTTGCATTCTTTTGATAACCTGATTTCTGGTTATGCTAGTAAATCAAAATCCTAAAATAAATTTGTCAAATTTCTTATGTGACATTCGCATTATAACACTAGCATCCAACATAGTCCCCTTCGGCTAAGCAGATTAAACTAGTATCTACATGACCCCCTACGGTATAAAGATTCAGTTAAAAATAAGAACAAAAGCCTAAAAGGATTTATTTACCTACATTGTTTTAAAAAAATTTATCGTTCTAATGGATTACATTTTCATAAAATCTCTCATTCAGTTTCTTGGAAATGCTTAAGCCTTTGAAACATTTTTCGCTCTTATTCTGAGCTCATCAGAAAGGCACAAAGCCACTCATAACGATGTTTCATGCAAACCAAGGCAATATCCATGAATAAGTATGAAATATTTATATTTGACATTAACTGATAAAAACAACAGATCTTCACCTACCTATTAGCTAACTAGTATTGGAGCCTATATACTCTATGCATGTTTAAAAGTGAATTGTTTATTATTTGTTTGCTTATAGTGATGAAACATATTCTTTATAGGATTTTGCAAACAGCGGAAAAGAAACTATCTATAAGAACTAAAATAAAAACTATACGTAAAAAATGTTAATGAAATCTTTGCATTCTTTCGATAACCTGACTTCTGGTTATGCTAGCAAATCAAAATGCTAATCTTCATACCGTAGGGGGTCACGTAGATACTAGTTTAATCTTGTTAGCCGTAGGGGACTGTTGGATGCTGCTGTTAAAATGAGAATGTTAAATAAGAAACTGGACAAATTTATTTTAGGATTTTGATTTGCTAGCATAACCAAGTCAGGTTATCGAAAGAATGCAAAGATTTCATTAATATTTTTTACATATAGTTTTTCTTTTAGTTCTCATAGATAGTTTTTTCAGCTGTTTGCAAAATCCTGTAAAGAATATGTTTAATTACTATAAGCCAACAAATAATAAATAATTCACTTTTAAACAGGATTCTTAGTTTTAGTCGATAAGGGAGCGTTGCTTTTTGGATAGTGATTTTTATTTCCAGTAATAATAGATTTGGCATAAGCAGTAACCGAGACAAGCATCAGACGTCACACCCTTGTTGGACTGGGGTGGAATATCGATTTAAATTTCAAATAATTTCGTATGAGATGCTAAAACTTCAAATTTTTAATCATTCATAACTAAATAAATCCATCGACTGGAATATCGTACGATGTCACTGTTGAAGAAGGAAAATTGGCATTTTATCTGTATCGTAAATTGCACCTAAGAAATCGATTCAGCCCGGCGCGGCGTGAGTGAACAAAACGTGGCATTTTTTGACATTTCGCTAAATCGATTTTGATTATTTTTTGAGGTTCCCTAATAAAATAGTCGTGGACGGAGCGCTGAATTTTTGGTAATGTTTTCAATTTGATATAAGAAATAAGCGAAACAAGCATCAGACGTCGTACCAGCGGTGGAGGTGGTTGTGGGCGTATGTTAAACTTGAAGAAAAAAAAATTCTGCGAGTCATTTAATATCATTTCAGATTTTTGTAGTGTAAATTTTTACATAACAATAATTGAAAAAAAATCAGCTGTAGGTACCTACCTATTATGGTGGGGAGATTATTCGTCTGTTACTCATATATGCTTCTTTAAAAATATAAGAATGTATTTTATACCCGATGAAATTGATATAATACCGGTTGAATTTAAAGTAGGTATATGGTAGTTTTAATAATAAAATTAATATGAATTGCAGTTAGAGCTGAATGTGTACAGGTGTGAAGATCATCAGTTGGACCATAATGGATATTGTATGATACTCAAATTCACTAACTGCTCCATAAGTCTATTGCCCCAGCTGATGGTCGTACCACTGCTATAAACCTAGCTGATTGCTGTTTTCGCACTTTTAGTACTATTAAAAGTCACGTGAATAAATTTCATCATAATTATATCTTCATTTTGTAATGATTGTGTCTATTCCATTTGGGTTTGAAAGTTGCCAAACGTAAATATATTTTTCATTCACTCGTGTCTGCTCGAATTAGATCTCGCTAGTGTGATTTACGATGCCGTGAAAATGACAATTTTCATCCTTCGATTTTGATATAAAACTTTCCCGAACGCGTATTAAAGAAGATTCTGTTTCATGTTTTACCTTTTCAATCAAGAAATTATTGACACCATCATTCCAAACAGATGACATAAGCTAAGGCAGCAGTTTTCAGTTTTATGATCATATCTAACAAAGATAATTTTTATTATCACGGTGGTTATTTTCCAATATTCATTTATGTGAGAACGATCGTCCACTTCCTCACATTCACGATGACCTACGCTCCCCTCTCCCAGTTAAAATGAACCGTATTTGTTGAATGGCCCGTAATTGAAATCAATTTCTTGCCAAATCAACGAATTAAAACCTATTTTCATCATCGAAACTGAGCGACAATGGAGCCCACGCCTAGTGGGGTTTTGAATATCACTAAATAAATATTTTAAAATTTATTAAGTCCATGGTATATTAAAGTTACGCTGTGTGCCATAAGGTGTTGATGGACAAGATGGGTGGAGATAATGGTTAGGTTTAATTAATGAGGTGACCTCGTATTTCGACAACTCCTACATTCATGAACAGATTCAAACTATTTTTTCACGGTCTTTTAGAAAAGAGTTTTTCTAACATGCCTTAAGAAAATCTTTAAATCGGTTTAAGGATGAGGAAGTTGTCGAAATACGAGGTCATCTTTTTAAGCAAATATTACCATTATTGTCACCCACCTTAACTGTCGTAGTTGCTTAAGATATAATCGCAACTTTAATCGCATTTTAATTCATTAATTCGATGAAGCTAACCTTGTCCTCCCGTCCTACTAACAATATTTGTCACAGCTAAAGTTCGACTTTTGAAAAGAGAGCAAAGAAATTAAACTGTGACACACTAACCTTTAAATGGAATGAACTGTTATTATCATATGCAAGTTATTTTGTAACGTAATTTTCAATTTTTCTGTTGTTGGTTATTTAATGCCGAGTTTATACTTGACATATGCAAATCAGTGATCAGTATACCACACTATGTAATTAATTTCTAATAATATAAAATTATGCAGTCATTATTTCTAATCAGAAATGGTATATTTCGTACTAGTCGCTAAATTTGGAATTTTATAGTCAATTATTGCCTGCTAACATTTTACTGACCCAGTAAACAGACGTAGGTACGTTAAAAGGACGTTAATGTCTATTTGAAAAGTACTTATCTTATAATCAACTTAAAAATGTCGCAGTTTTGTAAGATTTAGGTAACGAAAGTATAAACATTTAATATCAGTAGATGTGAAATGATCGTTTTTAGTTATAAAGTAAATTTTTACGTTTCGAAATAACGTTTATTTAAGGTTTTTAGTTGTCGTGAATTAAATCTGGAAGAGAAGATTTAAGAAATGTGTTATCCAACGTTTCTCTTGGCCTTCGCATGGTATAATTCTACTGTTTAAATAAATAGGTTTAATAGACAGTTTTTCTACGTTTCTTCTCAGCTCTTTCATTTTCCACCATCGTGCGTCACCCAATGGTGACAATTACTGCTGACGCTAGAAAGATTGTTAAAATATGAAAGTTTGGAAAAGTATTAAAACCGAATATCTTTTAAATAATAATGCCCATTCATTAGTTTTTAAGATGAAAATATCAGTTTTTTCTCTCAATTTAGTCTGTATCGTTGTTATTTTTAATCCTAGACTTCCAAGAGTTAAGAATTATGAAGATACTGTTTTCAATCTTGATAATGTTTTTTTGGCGAGATCATGTCAATTAGCTGTCATAAGAAAGTCGAACTTTAATAAAAGGTCTTCATTAAAAAAGTGGCAAAATAGCGACAAAACTTTCTTCCATTTAACAATGTTTTTATCGGCAATAATTGCCGAGATCTTAGTGGTGAGGGTAGAATCTAAAACACACTGTATCTAAATTACAAAGAAAGGTTAATTCTAAAAAAAATTAATTTCAAATTTGTATTAGTAATTGTAGGTAACTGATATCAAAAATAAATAGTTGAAATAATATCGGTATAAAGTAAAAAGAAACCTATATATTTATTAAACGAAGACACATAATTAACAAGCTAACCGTTATACTCTTCGCCGATTTACTACACTTTTTATTTAATTGTTGCACATTCTATAGGATACTCTTCGCAGTTTTTTTGTACATAATATAAGTTTTAGACAGTTTTAGTTTAATTACAAAACATAAAAGAAAATTATTTAAATATTTTTTTTATTTAAAAAAATTTGTAACTTTTTTATTTATTGATCGATTTTGTTTAGAAACAATAGGGTTATGCCTCTAGCTAATATTAACTTACTTTCCAAATCTCAATACAATCGGACCTTTGGTTCTTAAGTTATCGTGCTTACAAGAAATGTGACGGACGGACAGACAGACGGATAGACAGACAGAAATACGGACGGACGGACAGACAGGCGGACGGACGGACGGACGGATAGACGGAGGGACATTTTGAAAGTTGTTCAGAATTCGATCACCAACACAGTGATATGAATTTTTTTTCTCTATGAGCAATATTACCGGTTTTAGAAATGTGCCGATCGAATGCAGTATACTCTTCGTTTTGTATTTGCGAAGAGTACAATACTATAACATAAAACATATAAAGACCAAAATACTCATGGTAAACTTTACTGAAAAAACTCCGTCAACTCGCCATGGTATTGTAGTGACGAATAAACAACTTATAAACTTTTGCAATAAGAACTAGGAATAGTACGTATATAACACGTGATCATTATCCACCAACAAGATTATTCATTTCTTGGAGGCCCGTTTTTGCGCGCATCTCATGGCTGCCACTTTTTTTTTGCAGAAAGAACATTTTCAATGCATTTTCCATCTAAAAATAAATATGATAAAGCCGAATTCCTCCATCTTTATTACTTTCCCAAAAAGAATTTACCTCAAACCCCACGAAAACGGTGCTCCAAGGTGGAAGTCTCCTTTGATTTCTCCTTGGAGGCGGTCTCCCAAACAAATTTTAAGAAAATATGTTAATGCTTTGTAGCTAAATGCTACAAATGCACACTGCATTCATTTTGCTTCAGAAAAGTGTGGTTTTAGATTAGATGAAAATAACAAATACCATATTGGTATGAGGGAAAGCCAACCCCATTACGAATTGAACATATAATTCTGGGAAAAGAAGAACGCAGTGATCAGTGAATAATATAAGTGTATTTGAAACAAATGGTTTTGATGACGATTAGATTCAATGTTTGAGCATATTTTCTACCAAAACTTGTAAATTGTATGAAGGTATTCTAACAGGTTCTGGTATCATAGCCTCTCGAATTTTATGTGTACTAGAATACTGGGAGAGCATCATACTACATCGTCCAATTTTCGTATCTTGATTTTCAATGTACCTAAAGTATGCACCATATCTGATAAAGCACCTTGCAGATAGTGCACATGTAATCAAATCATTTTAATGCATACTTCAACTATAGTATATTTTAACATCTATATAACTTTCCAATATATAACAAAATTGCATTCGGTTTCAATTACGATAAAACAAGCAATTCAAATGCACGCTGCAGCCAAGCGACTGTTACTTTTACGGATTACCGTTCTTTGTGTTGGCCAACCGGTTTACCTATTTATTTCAGCCGCACCCAGTCTAGTATTTCACTTCACTTTTATACTTAATGTCGTAAAAGCTCATTTGATGGTTTCAATTATTTTAATTTAAAAGAATACAAAGTAACTACATATTACTCCACTATACGGTAAATATATATATGGTTTAAACTGTGTATTAAGGAGGTGTAGAAGTTTGTGAAAGCACGCGTCTACCTTGAAAGGCATAAAGAAACTTTTAAGGTCTGTACGTCGTTTACTGCAAAATGTCACACCTCCGGCAAATCAGGGTGGCACAGTCTTCACAGAAGACTATGTCAATAGTTAAAGAGCTAATGAACTTTTTACGTATGGTTATTTATTTATTTGGTACACTATTCAACGGATAACCCCCAATTAAAGAACAAGAAAATTTAAATTAATGTACAAACTGATCTTGTATAATACAATTTTAATATGTAAAGCAAAAAAGAAGTATTACAGTATAAAATTAGGCTAATAGTTTGTAGGTCAGCAAAAAAGAACTAAAAATAAATTTAGGTTTAAACCTTTGTGTCCTAATATAAAATGACAAGGGGTACAATTATAGCTCTTATAACCTTGGTTGCAATTATGATGGGTATTGGTAACTATATCTATCCTTGGAGATTTTGAGATTTCTTTATCCATTGGCAGTTGGAACCAGTATTTATGGTGAAAGTCTTCTACCAGTTCAACCAATCTTGCAAATAATTAACATATTTTTCCAATGGATAGTTTACTTCATATACATATCAACTATATACTGTGAGTTTCGTTCGTAACTTGACGCCAAGGAAAGCCTGTCTCTCTATCCTTTAAGAGTACTCTGGGTATGGTGCGCATGCCATAGTGACGCGAGATTGTGACAGTTCAACTGAATATAAAAGGTAAATTGTGACAATCTAATCGGAGAATTTGGCCACTGGCCTGTTATTTTACATATAGCGCGCTTCCTTAATCCTTCATCAGATCGTGTCGTCACAGCGTGCGCTTTGGGTCCCAAGTTCTCCGCAGAGATAGAAAACTATCTCTTTCTCTAGCCTCAATTCCGTACATAATGGCTTATGGCGTGTTACCAGTATATAGTTAATAGGTATATCGTTTACTTGTGGATGTCGAGTGATGCGACCCCCTACATGTGGAACACTGAGACATCATTGATCTACCAAATAACTACATGAAATAAAACGGCAACAAATGACTCAACATTCTTGCAAATAACGAAAAAGGAAAGATAATTCACATATTTCGAGATTTACACATGAATCAAATTAATTATCTGTGAAGGCTGATTTTTTCTTACATGAGGTAGTTCTACTAAATAGCCCCTAGGACACAAAGGGTTAAGACAGTTTTTTCTTTTGTAAAACCATAATATTCTGTAATAGGTTTATAAAGAGTGAAAAGTAGCGCAAAAAATGCATTTTGATCAAAAGAAATAGAAGACGTTCTAAAAACGACAAGGCAAAGTGAAAAGTTATAATGTGAAATGTTTATTAGAATGTATGGAGTTAGAAACGTGCTGATTATGTAGTTAAGTTAAGACTCCGAAAACATATTAAAGTAAGTTGAATTGCAGAGAAACTCAAATTCGTAAAATTGATTTTTACAAAGTTTAAAAAATTATTAGAAGTCATCAATAAACGTGGGAAGCGATAAGAATGTTTTAAAGACATGACCATAGCTCACAATAAAATTTCCTCAGCATCAACAATTGCAACCACTTTGAATCGTAACAAGTCTCATAAATAATGATTGTAGGTTATTACCTAGCATTAAATACATCACACATCATAATGTTGTATGCTTTTATGATCAAAAAAACTTTTACGATACATGTAACAAATTTTTTTTATTTTATTGGTGTCCTAAATGCACCATTCTTTATATTGGCTACTTAAAAGCTCTTATAAAGCAATTGTTTAGTTGTTTTCCTAGCAATAATGTAACAATCAGAGAAGTGTGTTTTATAGCGCAATTAAATGAAGCTTTAATAAAACTGTTGTATAGTGACGATACTGAATTTTTTAAAGACCTGCGAAAATGTGTAAATAATTATTTTTAATGTAGTAAAAAAAGACCAGAAAAACGATGAGATTTCATACCTTCTGGGTTATCGCCAAGAGTATATATCTTTTTTTTTTTTGTTAAAAACCAGTCACCCTTCTCTGTGGCTCCGACCCTCACCGAGGGGAGCTGGTAGTTCCGGTAGCCACTCCCCACACCGATGGGTGACTTCTGGGTCCAGGAATCGTGTGCCCTGAGTAGACGTAGCGAACCGAGGATGACGGCCTTCTGCATCCTACCGGCTAAGATCTCTGCCGAGTTTCGGCATGCCGGTATGATCTTCAGTTCCGAAATCAATGTGTGCCTCGTTCCAACTAGGGCCCCTATGATCAGTACCACCAACTTAACATTATGGTCTGGGTAAAGTCTGCGAAGTTCGAAGAGCAAATCTCGATATTTTGTCCGTTTTTCCTCCTCCTTCAAAACAATGTTGTTTTCCGCGGGAGCCGAGAACTCCACGACAAACATTGTCTTGAGTTGGTGATCGAAGAGTACTACGTCAGGCTTGTTGGCTTGTATTTGCCTGACGATGGGAAACGAGTAGTTCCAATAAATTAGACACTTCTCTTTCCCCATAACGGACTCGATATCCCCCGGAGCATAAGGCAGCACTGGTGTCTCGTCTATCCCATACGAGTGCCTTAAATGGTAATAAAGCACTCGTAATGCTCCGTCGTGCCTTTGGATATAGGCCGAGACTGCATATGTCGGGCAAGCCGACAGCAAGTGCATTACAGTCTCTGGTGTCCTGCGGCAGGCCCTGCATCTGACATCCGGGACCTCTGTACCCATAACACGACGTCGATAGACCAGAGCGTTGAATACACCATCCTGGCAAGCCATTATAAATCCCTCGGTCTCAGACTTCAGCCCGGCTGACCTTAAAAAGGCAAAGGTCAGCCTTTCGGATAAGCCAAGGTTTTCTATACTTTTATACAAGACTCCGTGCATTGGCTTATCCATGTGCGACTGATATAATTTATAAGATGGTGCCAATTTTGCATGTATAGCTGTTGTTAAAACGTTTTGAAAGCGTTCCTGAGGGTAATTTTGTTTTGTAAATTTTGTGTCAGACACGGTTCTACAGTTTTTATAAAACATCATCGCTAGTTGACAGTCAAATAGTCTACGTGAAGTAGCCAGAATAATGAACTATTTAAATGTGAAGGATTAAGTGTAGTGTGTAGTACTTCAACAGGCGAAACTCTATCACAAACCATGCTAAATGTACGATACCAATCAGTGCTTCGCCCTGAAGAGCTTCAGATACAGTAAGGTCCTTTGTAACTGTGAGAACGGTATCGTCTACGTAGCATATGGGGTGTATAGTTTTATTTAAGCAGAATGGCATATCATTTAAATAGATTATCAAGAGTAGGGGTCAGAGTCTTGCGGTATTCCAAGTAAATTTGTAGATACCACCATTTTTTTTTTAAATTATTTATACCTCGTATCTGAATATAACCTAACAAACTTAATACTATTGCTCCGTATGCCATAAAGTTTGAACGTTTTTTATCATAAATTAAACTTCGTAGTTATATGCAAAAGCAGTTTCAATAATCATGTAGACGCTTGGTGAACTACTATATTCAAAAACATCAAGAAAAGTTTCAAAATATGTTATTTACCATTTAGTTTGATTTGAGTGTTTTTGTAACAGAACATACTTACAATTAACTCACCTATTTTGAACCTATAAAGTGCTCATTATATTTCAGATAGCTTCGTATATACGTGACACATTATGACCGCAGCCTAATTGGGGTGATCTCACTATAATGACCACACTTGTAAATACGATGGATAGAGGAAGTGAGCGCAATTTACTTTAATAAATAACCATGTTGACAGAAACTTGAATATGTTTTCCTCCTTTTTATTTTTCCCTTCTTCGGCTTCGTGAAAGGCAAACAAATTACAAAATTGATTCTTTATAGGGTGGCGCAAAAAACGTATTTAACGGATAATGAGGTGCTCAAATTGAAGAAAAATATGTTTTCAATAAACTCATTGTGTTTTAAATTAAATACTATAGCAATTTTGCCAAGTTCCACCTTATTTTTCATCTGAAATGTAAACAATTATATGTGACATAGTAGGTTAATTGTAGCTTGTCTTAAACCTCATAAATAAAGCTTGATATTGGAGAAAAATGCTTCCTGAGGGAAATACAGCTCCCTAATAGTGGGCTTCTGAGAAGTGTTTCCTTGAGTATCTCCAATACCGTTCATAGTAGCTTTAAAAGAAAATTACTGCTAATGTTCTTTACACTTCCCGACAAATAAAACTAGGACAACTCTTGTTCATCGAGAACTATAATTCTTATTTATGTAAATCGATCTTGGTAGACGACTTTCGTGCGGCGGTGCCAACTTTATTCCATTTTCCAAATAATACAACCAGTTCTTAGGAAAATTAGACAGTAATTTATTAAAAATATCTAAAGTAAAAAACAGAAAACAAACAAAAACAGAAATAGTAGAATTCAGTATCTAGTCATGTCCCGTTATTATTTATTACTTCTTGCATTCTTCTGGGCATTGAATCGATCAAATTTGTGGTAAGGTTATGACTTTCCGCCAGACTTTCCCAGGTTTCCTCAATGAGAGACCATAAATGATTTTTATTTAAGGGGATAACATTTTGTTTCTGCATTTTCGTAACCATTATTCCTCAAATGTTCGCCAATGGATTCATGTTGGGAGTTTTGGCAACCCAAGGCAGAACCTCAACATTATTTTCATCTAGATAACTTCTCACACAATTGACAATGTGCACTGAGTAATTATCATGCTGGAATATAAAATTGTCATCAGGGAAACGTTGTCTAACTGAAGGCAACATTACATTATTCAATATTTCCAAATATTTTCTAGAACTTAGCCTTCCATCGATATTCCAGCAAACCCCTAAACCTTCCATTGACATCCACGCCTAAACGTTAACTGAAAACCTTACAGATCTATCATTGGATGCAGTACAATTTTTATTAAATCTAGAGCATGGTGGCCTATACACCCGAATACCACCGTCATTGTGGGATTGAAATATTTTTTCATCAGAGAAAATTGCATTTCTCCAAAAAGCAGCATCATTTAATAAACGATTGAGAGGAAATATTATACGGCTTTGCTTTTTCTCTTCTGTTGATTGATATTTTTTGCGGCAGCATAATTTTTAAGATCAGACTTTTTCACTCTTCTTAAAGCCGCTCTTACGGAGGCGGGGAAACTTGTTTCAAATTTAGCCTTACTTGCATTATTGGTTTCCTAAATAATTTACTAAAGTAGTGTACTGCTCTTCCGAGGTTTTTCTTGGTCTACCTGATCCGGCCTTTCTCTCAACAGTTCCTTCATTTTCCCATTTTCTTTTAATTTTCGAAATATTCTTGTTGACCATAAATTGACCATAAATTCTTCCGCAAGAAGTCTTATTGACCAACCGTCCTCAATCTTCGAAACAGTTCGTAATTTTTGAATGATGCTTAATTGTTGTGGCATCATGGAAATTAAAAATAATAATTTCTGTCAAATCAACAATTGTCAAAACTGAATTGTCAAAGACTATTTATCAAGACTAAAATAAAATGTCCTAGTTTTATTTGACGGGAAGTGTACATTACAAGATAACATGGAAATAATTAAGTGTTTGTATGCATTCTTTTTACGGTTTTTAACTTCATTCGTTTCCGATTTATTTGTCCTTTGAAGTAGTTCTCTTGTATATTCACATAATCCCACAAATGCCAGTGGGTTTAAATAGGGCGAACGAGTTGGCCAATCAATGCAACCACATCGATGTATCCATCATCGAGGACGAAAAGTGTGATGGAGAACAATAATATTTCGCATGTAGTTAGAATAATTGTCAAGTAAAAACCTACTCTACTTTTAGTAAAAAGTATACAGGGTGAGCATCCTTAAAAAAATCAACAACTGTAATGTGTGTGTAAGTAAACGGCTGTCAAGGACGAAACCTGCCATATTTTTAGTGGTAGATGTCGCGCGTTTGTTACATTTCTAGTAAACAGCAACTTGACGATCGTAACGGATTTTCTTAGGCTATCGAGATTGTGAGTTTATGGAAGGCCTTTAAAACGAATTAATTAAGACGATGCATGGTAGAAAATACTACTTGAAATGTATGCACTATTGCCAGGAAGAGAGTCTGATATACTTTTACTTGAAACAATGTACAGGGTGGTCATCAAATAGAAATAATAGTAAATTAAGTGCACTAAATAGAAAGGGAACTATTTTTCGACATTTGGGTGGTATATTTTACCTTCTGGACAATTAAATACTATTTTTTCGTGTTGCAAAGCAAATTGATATCAACAGACGTCATGCATATCTGCTTGCAAATAGTCAATTACTGACGTTCTTACATGGAAGTTCATTCGTAAATAAGTCAATTTTAAAAATTATCCTTAAGTTCCAGTATTTTCATCGTTATACCGTGTAATAATTTTTAGTGTTTTTTTAAACGGGTGCATTTTTATTTTAATCTTTATTCTTTATCCTCAATAATTGTAACTGTACGGTACATAGTAATGCCTTCTAAAGCAGACTCTGTATACTTGTAATCGACATGTATAGAAATAACATATCAAATGGATAATCTAGTTGCTATCTTGTGGTTTCTGTATAAACAACTTTTCCTTGGTGAATGGTATACACAACTAGAAATTTCTGTTTCTATTCGAACACGACATAATTGGAGATAATTTGCAATATCTTAGAAGGTCGCATGAAAAAAATTATACAATTATGTCTTTATTTTCAACGGTCGATGATTAACTGGAATAACGGTTGAATTGTGCGTATCATAAAGACACTTATAAAACTATAATACGAGATAAGCTTCCCTTTTGAGTTAATGATTTATAGCATGTTTGTTGATCTATATTTCTGGAAGTGCCCCAGTATTAGGGCTTATATTTTTTCAAGTTACACAAATATACAAGAATCTTTACAAAATATTTTTCTAAAACCGACGAGACTCAAACATGTTTCATTGATCTTCAGGATCCTTTATCGAGGCAATATTATTTCTTATATCTTTACAGACCAATACATGCATTATCGCTAATGAGACATTTTGCCAGAGAACGTAGTATATTTCAGAAACTCTGTAATATACACTGGCTTGTCTAAAGTATTTGACAGATTATTATATAAGTTGCAAAACTTGATTCGGTGATTCTTTCATTCGCTTATTTACTATTATTTATCTTGTCGAATTCAGAAAAATTCTCCCTCGTTACTATCACTTTTTACATTTATTATTATCCTTTTTAAAACTACTAATGTAATCATTCATCATAATATCCATGATTGGCCATGATATCTTGTTGGAATAAATTTTTCAATTTCGCTCTTAACTTTTTTCATTCTGGCCTGTCTGGCAAGAAACTTGCTGCACAATACCGTGCTTTAAATCTTATGAAAGAACAACATCTAGTGTTCTTGAGGGGTCTGTTCTTGGACCCTATTATTTATGATGTTTATAAATGGCATTACTTATAAACTGAAAAATAGTACTCTTCTGTACGCTGATGAACTTACAAAAAGATATTCAACAGATTAATACGCGGTATGATAAAACTAAACTGCATCTAAACATTAATAAATGTAAATATAGGACTTTTACAAGAAAACTTAATGCAACAGAATTTACTTCAACGTATTTGTCATGACAAAATTAGAATACGCTTCCATAGTCTGGAGTCCACAATATGCCATACATAAACTTAGCACTGAAGAAACGCAAAGAATGATCAGTAAATATCTTTGGTATACGAAAGAGAGTTTTACCCAGCAAGAGGTACATCTCAATGTAATTTATTAAACAGAAATCAATTGCATGATTTGGAATCCTTTCAAGTTCTTTTTTTATAAAAATTATAAGCAACCAGTTGGATTGCTATATGATTTAAGTAGCTATGTTAAATTACATGTTTCAGCAGTCCATGCGCGTTCAAATAACTCTTTTTAGCTAAATACACCTCGCTCAAATTTAGTTAAATATTATACCCTAGCCTGTACATTGACCCTCTTAACTGTGGGTTAAATTTATTTCAAATTTTAGTTTGTTGTTTAACAATTTACCTTTAGTTGGACATATTAGTAACTTTTATTCATTGTATAGAACAGGAATAACATACACTGGGCGTGTCTTGAGAAAACTTGACTTAAGTTACAATTTGTTGAAAATTTAAAAAATGTGCGAATAATTTTAAAACTTTACTCAACCCCTTTGTTGGCCATGGTCGTACATGAATATGTATTATATGAACTTTTAGTATTCAAGTCTGTAGGCAAGTATAATACGGTTTAGTAGAATAACAATTATTCGTTTACCTCTGTTATTGTTCAACTTTGGCGAATATCCGCTCAGAATATATCATGGGAAGTGATTTTACGCAGAACAATGAAACAAATAATACTGTGTAATATAACAAAAACAGTTGAATGCATTGTAGGTAAACTGAACGGATAGGATGCAAAGTCTAGATATCTAATTAATAATGAAATTCACACCAATGAAAACCGCAAAATTTGTGATTAGTTGCGTTACTTAAATCCGCTTGCGGATCTGTATCACCCGCAGGATAATGAAATTGCGAAACATTAAAGAAATATCCTTTTTTTACACCGTCAGATTGAATCAAAACGGAATTTGGATGTTTTGTATATTATATTCAAAATTATATATTTTTTCAGTTCCCATCAAAATAATGCGCAATCAGTGAATTCAGAGCGTTTGTTCAGTATATGGATTTTCATGTTTCCTTCTATAAAGTCTCTTTAAGACTAAAAATTAATGTTAAAAACTTTTAATATCGATTTTTTTTTGTTTGGGGGTCCTTCCAGAGGGGTAGGCAAAAAAGATTAAAAACTAAACACTGGATCTGATACGAAATCGAATTTTAAGAAAACGGTGATACACTATTTTTCGTGAAATTTGATCTTTTCCAAGTTACAGATTTTAGCATCCAGAAATTGGTACCTCAAGACTATTTTTAACTAACTCGAAAAGTATTTCATTTAATGAAAAAGTGGACTGAGACAAAGGAGAAAATTTTAAAATGGCACCACTGTTTTTATTTATGTACTTACTATGAATAGTTCTAAAAATTTGGCATACAATGTTTAAATCTCAAACATCTCAAAAACAACAAGTCTAGTGCTACAAAGAAAGATTTAATTAAAAGTTTAGATTTAATTAAAAAATTTATTGATTTTTGTTAACATCTTGGTATTTTTAAAACATTTATTTTAGAAAATCTTAAAATTTAAATAAAATAATTTTGGAAACATTTGTTAAAAATAATTTCTCATTCGTATTCTCTCTCTTAACGTTATTTTGTTTAATTTTAGACTCGAAATTAGCTATCTATTGCCCCTAAAGTAGGACCAGCTTTCTTAACATAAGTGGGAAGGTTGGGACAGTTTGCACATTATTTTTGTCGTGTAATTAGCAAAATAAACCTTGAAATTTTTCTTTCTGGTTCCTGATGCGAAACCTTACACAACACATTGCAGAAAAACTGGTAACAAATCACATTTTACGCCCGCTTACTAATAATACACTTAAAAACAAACACCGTTTCATATTAATTTCGTTATAAAATAGCACTATCATACCTAATTAGATTGTTTGAATTAATTTTAAATTGGACTTGCCTTCACGACGGAAAAAACTTTGCATTTTCCGTTGAGACAACCTTGTAAACCTCTCCAACAGAAGCGTAGAAATATTAAAAAGACCAGTAGCGAACAGTTTTCAAGGTACTGTACACAGTAGTACCGACAACTTCGGAACGTTGTTCCGCTCGGTATAAAAAACTGTATCGACAGCTAATTTTAACGCATCATTAATAATTGTACAATAACCGCATTTTTAAATAACTGTAGAGAATCGTGAATCACTGATTAGTTATAAGCCAGTGACACCTTTGTTTTTCTCTTTCCTGTTATATTTATCATTCCCCTAAAGCAGTACATAGGTACGTGATACAAGGGAACCACCGACAATGGCAGTAGTTATTATTGCCAAAAATCATTTATAAAATTTGTACCAAAGTTGGTATTCCCCTCATTGCATAATTTTTGGGATATTGAGGAAAAATTTAAATTTAGTATTTATACAATACTATTTACGGGGATTTTTTTTATAAATCAGTATTGAAATTTGACACATTTATTGCAAAAAAATAGTTTGTGCCATACATGGCACATCATACTACAAGGACATTATAAAATATTCATTGTAAGTGACACGGCAAAAAACAATTTCAGTCTTTATTTAAACAAATATATGTAGCACTTTCTACAGAACACAAAAGATTTGTAATACAATTGGGATGTTTGCAAATGAGTATTTCAACGGTGAAAAGAACATTTGAAAACCTGGTAAGACGATACAAGTCTTTATTTCTTGAGGCAGCTTCTCATTTCTAAGGAATTTTATATCTGTCTCAGACACTATAAGATCTGACTGTGTCGACATCCGAGGTTCTGGTTTTAGTTTGGCTCATTTGGAAGCCTTTACAAAATAACTTTGAGGATGCCATCTTCACTATCTGGGTCGTTTTCCCCTTCCTCCATTTCGTCTTCATGATCAGTTTCCTCAATAACACCATTTTGAGCTGTCAGATGATCTTCATCAGGCATATCATCATCTTCACTAATATTTCTACTCGGTATATCTTCGACATGCCCCTAAGATTTACTTACATCCATTATTTCTGAAACGATATTCGAATAAAAATTAAATTTAATATTTTTATCTGATTCCTTTACTGCATGCTGTGCCATATATGGCACAAAATAACTTTGAGGAATGTCATCTTCACTATCTGGGTTGTTTTCCCCTTCCTCTCTTTCATCTTCATAATCAGTTTCCTCAATAACACCATTTTGAGCTGTCGGATGATCATCATCAGTCAGATCATCATGTTCACTAATATTTCTATTCGGTATATCTTCGACATGCCCGTATGATATACTTGCATCCATTAATTCTGACACGACATTCGAATGAAAATAAAATTTAATATTTTTATCTCATTCCTTTACTGCATGATGTGCCATTTATGACACATACTTAATTTACTACAAGTAAAAATATATAAAAATATACCTTTTTTTATTTTACTTGTACACCACTTGATAATAGTCCAGCTTCCCCACATTATTTTTTTGTTGAAAAATAATTAATAAAAATACTTAATAAAATAAATTAAATACTAAATAATTAGCTATTAGTGAGGCAGCCGTTGAATAAAACTGATCATATCGGTTCAGAGAATATATTTAGTTGGTAGTAATGTTTACAGATGATGCTAATAGCTTACTTATTAATCTGGACAGGATATTCTAATGAAATTTAATAGATTTGATGGCACCATATATGGTGAAAACACTTCAATGAGCCATATATAAGTTCAGGGAACATGAAGGGCCAAATTCTCGGAATCAGTTACACAACGAGTGGTGTACGAGTGAGCATTGGAAATGTTTCCGATATGTGGGTCGAAAGGTACAGCATGGCCTTTCCGAACATCCCTTATGTACCTATCTGCAGTTAATGTGCCGCCATCAATCTCCACCAACTCTGTGTGTACACCTAAACATATGCCACCCCACATCATAAGTCAGCCTCCACCGAAATAGGCAGTCGGAGTAAAATTGTATTGTCGATTTTGTTCTCCTGGATGTCGATAAACTTTTTTCCTACCTTCTCCTTAATCCGCCATCTCCTGATGAAGGTTAGCGATCCAAATGTCTAATATGGTCCTGGAAACAGCGGCTCGGAAAATATCTGTAGACATGCATCCAATACCACATTCTTATAACTTTCCACAAGGAATTCTAACGTCTTCCGACAGATCATTTCTCGTTAATTTTTCCCTCTATAATCAGTCTCAACATCTCATACCTTTCTCCTTTCACTACATGTCTTATGTACTGTACTTTTCGTATTTTAATAGTGAGCATCAGTTCTTCTTGTTGTTACAGGCGACGAGGGACTTCAATATTGATTATTCTCTCTACCCACGATATTTGTAGTAACCGCCAATACAAGTACATTTCGAAAACTTTTCTTGATTGTTCCAATTTTGAGTTCATGAGCAAAGGCTAGTCGCGCTAGTTGATGACGTCTTTGGAGTTTTGTGGCCTTTTTGACCTACACGACTTCAAACCAACTTCTTGGAGCTTTTTTCTAACTGAACACCCACTTATTCTGATTTCCCGAACTTCTTCCAGTTCATTTCTTGTTTGAGCTACGCCGTTGGACGCTTGTTTCGGATTGTTTGCAGTCGGTGCTAAATCACCTATTATGAACTGTTTCACACCCAAGGTGACGATAGTAAAGAAAAACGAAACAAATTTAAACAATTACAAATGTAATGTAACTAGCGGATCTTTCGCCGTTGACATCGAGTTTGATATTGTCTAGCTTGATAAAAAAGTGCAAAATAAACGAAAATTGTAATAAGAAATAAACAGCTGCCTAGACCTTCAAATCTGTTTCTTCTAAAACATAAATAAAAAGAAATTTGTGGGAAAAAATGTCAATTTATCTTCGTTTCTTTAAATGTGCGTATTATTGTGTATAATTTGGACAACCCAAGACTGTTGAAAGATTATAGCTAATGTGTAGTGTAGGGGACTAGTTGGATGCTATAATGAGAATGGCAAATGAGAATTTTTACTTGTTAGCATAACCAGAAGTTAGGTTATCGAAAGAATGCAAAGATTTCATAAATATTTTTACATACAGTTTTTCTTTTAGTTCTCATAGATAGTTTCTCTTTCCGCTGTTTGCAAAATTCTATAAGGAATATGTTTCATTACTATAAGCAAACAAATAATAAATAATTCACTTTTAAGCTAATGTGTCTAGCAAACAAGTTAGTATGTTTGGAATGTCACGGATATTTCAGTTCTTATTGAGAAGTCAAAGACACCGAATAGCTAATAACAAATGTAAATTGTAAATAATCTTTCATTTAATCAGTGAAAATATTGACTGGTGACTAACAAATTGATTTTATTCCAGACTTCCCCGGTATGTGCTTCGCCTCTACCAGATGCGCTACCGTAGAACCAGGCAAAACCTGGGAATTGCACCCCTTCTGCGGACGCTCCACCTGCGTAGTATCTGAAGACAAGCCCCCTCGTCTCTTGGAACTCGTAGAGGACTGTGGCCCACTCCCTCTTGCCAACCCCAAGTGCAAACTCGACGAAGGTTAGTAGATACGTTTTATTACAGAATATAGTTGAAGCTTTTTCAAAAAATGCTGAAAATATCTATAAATATACAAAAACTGCTGTTACATTTATAGACGAACAAAAAAGATTTTTTTTTCTTCAAAATCAGCTAACTTTCATATATCTGAATCGGCGATTCGAAATCTTTTCTACGTATTTGTTTAAAGGCAGAACATTTTTTTTAAAGCGGTTCCTAGGGAACCCTATTGTAATGTTTTTTTTAGGTATTTACAATACTTTCAAATTAGAAATATTTTTAATAGTATAGTCATAATTTTCTTTTAATTTTACCTCATTAGCACTGCTGTTATTTATAGATTTATAGAAAGACAAAGCCTAATTCTATTATTTTCTCTTTTCAGAAAAGACCAACAAGACCGCCCCCTTCCCTGGTTGTTGTCCAATCTTCTCATGTGAAGACGGAGCCAAATTGGAATACCCAGAAATCCCCACTGTAGCTCCTGTCCCAGAAGAAGCCGCAGAAGCTTCCACCACTCCTAAAGCTTAATTAAGCAATCTTTAGTTTCTTGTACTAATTTATTTTTCTGTTCTATTGTTACTTTTTTTTGTTCTCGCTCCTCGTTCGGTTTAGATAAAATAATTTTTATTTAACTAAAAAAAAAGCGAAAAATGCTTATTTATTTTTTCTACTTAGTATGAGCCTCTCGCCTTTCGTACTCAACTATCTTTCACAAACTTTTTCTTTTATTTTACACTACGTACCTACATCCACGTATCTATTTGTTCTTGTTAACTTTAGACTACCCTTAAATATCTTCTTTACGTTCTCTTAGCGACCGTAGTAAAACGAGTTAAGTAGGTCTATTAAATGTGATACATAACAATTTTTTTTATAATTTTCCGGTTCATTTTTATGTTGACTTTTTTATGTATGTGTTTCTGTAATTAATTTTTGTAATCATGATTCGGAAATAAATTTAATTTATTAAATTATATGTTGTGTGTGTTTATGTCTATTTTATTTTTAAATCAGAGGTCATTGATTGAAGGATAAGCGAATTTATAAAGAGCTCCTACGACGAGTACGTCCTTATATTGCATTCGATCGGCACATTTCTAAAACCTACTAATATCGTTCGTAGAGAAAAAAAACTTCATATCACTGTGTTGGTGGTCGAATTCTGAACAACTTTCAAAATGTCCGTCCGTCTGTCTGTATGTCTGTCCGTCCGCCACGTTTCTTGTAGGCACGATAACTTAAGAACGAAAAGTCCGATTGTATTGAAATCTAGACAGTTAGTGTTAGCTAGAGGAAGAACCCTATTGACTTTGAACAAAATCGAGCGATTAACAAAAAAGTTATTAATTATTAAAGTTTTTGAAAAATCAAATATTTTACGCTTTGTAATTAAACAAGAAATGACTAAAACTAATATTATTTAAAGAATAAACTGCGAAAAGTATCCTATAGAATGTGCAGTAATTACATAAAAGAGCAGTAAATCGACAAAGAGTATAATGGTTAGCTTGTTTTTTACTGTGCTCGTGTGCTCATTACTCGCTGGTTCTAGGCGCCATTTTAAAAACATGGCTGCAAAACTTTTTTGCTAGTACTTTCGAGATACTACAATACTACAGTATAGGTCTAGTCAGCAAAAATCCAATTTCAGTAGGTAAATAAAAAAAAATCGGTAAAGGTATTTACACAGAACTTCCCTCGTTATTTATGCATGGCAGTCACTCTAAAAAATTAATAATTACGAAATGACATTGAAAATAATAATCGGAATATAGTTATTGCTATTATTACAAAGAAAACTTGATAAGTTTTGATAAAAAAAATATACAGATTGCTCATCCAACAGCAAAAGTTCAATACTAAATAGCAGGTGCCACATATGGCAGGCTTGCGCAAATACCTTTACAAATGTCCACCATGACTGAATTATTTCTTGGGATGACCACCCTGTACATTTTTCAATAAAAGTATAATAGGTGCATATGCCAGATATTATTGCCATCTGTCACATTTTCAATCCAACATTCACGTAATGGAGTGGAAGTATAGTGGTGGTTAAATAATTTCATTTTTTTTTAAATTTTTCAAAAGATGTTGGTAAAATAATTTTCAAAATTGTTTCTTCTGAAATAGGTTTAAAATGTCAAACGTAGAAATTTAAAATTTGAGCAAATAAAAAAAATTCGATCTATTTTAGTGGTAAAAACTTTTTGAAGAATGTTGGTGAAAAAAATTTTCAAAATTTTTTTTTCTGAAATGCCTAGGTTTAGAATGTCATGAAACGTGAAACTTTTAAATTTGAGCATTCTAGTGTTAAATTTTTTTCCAAACTGGTAACAATATATTGCATTTTTTTTTCCGAAATTGGTTTGGAATATCATGAAACCTGGAAATTTTAAATTTGAAGCAATTAAAGAAATTCCATCTATTTTAGTGGTAAAATTTTCAAAAATGGTAAAAAAAAAAATTATTTTTTTTTCTTTAATCAGGCTTAGAATGCCATGAAACGTGGAAATTTTAAATTTGAAGAAAGAAAAAAAATTATTTCATTTTAGTAGTAAAAAATTTTTCAAAAATATTGGTGAAAAAAATTTTCAATTTTTTTTCTCCTGAAATAGGTTAAGCGTGTCATGAAACGTAGAAATTTTAAATTTGAGCAAAACAAAATTTTTTCATCTTGGTAAAAATTTTTTCAAAAATTTTTTTTCTGAAATAGGTTTAGCGCGTCATGAAACGTGGAAATTTTAAATTTGAGCAAAAAAAAAAATTTTTTCACTATTTGTTCCGTTTAGACGGTCCACCCTGTATATTTTCCAGTGAAATTTCTACCATTTCTTCGCTGACAGTAGCGTCAACTACCTATCAAATTTGACTGCTCTCCGTCAAGTAGTTTTTTAGTAAATGCACCAACAGACAGACAGACTGACGGAATTGAAAAACCTATATTTTCGTAATCTACGTGTTCTGAAACGTCAGAATCCGAAAAAATCTCGGAGGGTGATTTTTTCTCGAATACAATACTTCCCTTCGGTATGCGAGGGAAGTAAAAATAAATATACTGTTTACAATGTTCTCCCATAAAAATACATCAAGCATTAACTGGTTTCTCCTGGAAGAAAAGCGAAAACCTGCTGTTTTTCGGTTATTTTTTGCTTGGTGTGCAGGCAAACCAGCATAGGCCTTAAATATTGTGACGTTTTATTCACACTCTCGAGTAGTGAATCGTCACTTTGACACTCGAGCCTTCAGTCGGCGGTGACGGTAAGCTCGGGCGCCACCTTTACAATTGTTTTTCGTGAGGTAAAGGGCTCACACTAGCCTCTTAACACAGCCTGTTTCGGTAGGGCTGGGATAGCGTCAGAGGAGACACGGTATGTCCAGGGGTCTAGGGATGTCAGACTTCACACACACGCAGTAAAAGGCACAGTTTAAACAATATACATATTTATTATAATCAAAATCCTAATATCTACAATTCTACTACCCTAACGTATTTGAATTTAAGCAAACAAAACAATACTTAGACGGCGTAAGCGAGGGGGGTTACTACGGTTAAGTTACTACAACAACAAGCACGGTTATTATTATCGGCGGTGATTACCAAGCGGGGAGGAAGCAATTACCAAATCTACATGCAATACGGTACAATACCTATGCAACTTGGCTAGTGCGCAGCGGAAAAGAAAGATACAAGATTTAGCATGCACACGTAGATAAATCACCCACTCCTGCTCACTGTTCCCTGTCGGCCAATTTATACCTAGGCATAAATTGCCCTCTAGGATGTACTCACTCCAGAACGGGGGATATTTTGGGTAGCCGAGGGCTTATGTGACAAACCGGCTGAAGGGACTAGGCTAGCAAGTCACCCTATCTACCCAAAACACCTCAGAACCAGGCGTGCGTACTCAACAGTGAGTTAGAAAGAAATATCTCAAGTGATTACCCAGCTGAAGGGACTAGGCCAGTGAATCACTCAAGATATCCCCTTCGACGGTCTACAACCAGAAACACTCCGGCTCACGGTTCCCTCTTGATTAATCTACCCGCAGGGATAGACCAACCTCCAGGGTTTACGGACGCGAGAGTGGAGGAGATGCGGGGTATCAGCGAGCCCGTGTGGTCAACCAGCTGAAGGGACTAGGCCAGCAAACCACACCCGAGTCTACCCAGGATACCTCCACCCTGCGTACATACGCTCCGGGCAGCAAGGATAGATAATATCCAGGATATCTAAAAGCCGTTGGTATCTGACCAGCTGAAGGGACTAGGCCAGCCAGAAACCTCAGAACCTTTTTCTGTCCTGGATATTTCTATACTCACTCGAACGTCCGTGGCATACCAGACACACAACTGGAAAAGAAAGTATGATTAGCAGGCCTGTGCTTAACACTGGCCAAGTTGTTTACCAACGTTCCTAATATACTCACTTCCTTGCCGGTGGTCTTCTTAATTTAGGATTTCTTGCTCCTGATTCCCTTCCTATATCGCTGGCTCGGCTGAGTATTCGATACAGATGGAACATAATTAATTGGTGTTGGAGAACTAGCGCCATCTAGCGGAGCTCTCTCCAACCGGATAATTAAATTTAAACAACTATTTGCTTTCTGTGTGTAGAAATAGTATATAATAAATATGCGGATTTATAAAATAAAATTTGCTTCGTTACAATATTAATTGGCGTACCACCAGCACGAGTTGTCTTACAGTGGCGTTCCTGTGGATAGTTACTTATATTGTGTATACGATTTTTAATTACTTATTAAAGGTGAAATGTTGCCTTTAAGTAAATATACTATTACGAGTGAAACACTTATCAGTCGTAGATCGCATATTACAGGAAATAAATAAATAAATAACAACCAAAACAAATTATAGAATTTGCGAAACTTGTACAACCGCTTGCCCTTGTATCTCCTTTTCACTCTTTTGAACCGACTAAAAATGCAAAATAATTGTTCAGTACAGTAAAACACCGCTCGTTATACCTCACGAGCAAGCTCAAATAAAAAAATGTTGCACGCAATCGACAGAGGATTATCACCCTATCATTATTCCTATTTTTCCCTATTCTTATATCCTTAAACTTAGAGTCACCTCTTCAAATATTACGATTAAACAAGATTTACTCTTGTTCAGCGACTATTTTAAATTGAAGTTCCTATAGGACAACTTGTTATTTAATCAAGCCTTTAAATTAAGAAAAATATTACATGCATAATGTCTAGCTTATCTTGTTATCTTTGAAATTTGTAATTAAGAAAAGATAATTTTGATAATCAGTTACTTACGATAATGGGCTAAGTAGACAGTTTTTATTACATTGTTGGCAAGCACTCATTGAAATAACATTGCCTTATTTTTTCAAAAATGTTTGCAGCTTCAATTCACAGAAAAAAATGTCGTCCTTGAAACGCCAATTTAGATGACGTTACTACTATTTCAATTTTATTTTTACAAAGTTGCTAGGTTGACTCGAAGGTCTTGACTGCTTTGTCACTTGTCATTTTACGTCAGATGCCAGAAGGTTAGGATTGTGTTTAGCATCTAAAACATAATGTTTAAGGAGTATGCCAAGTTGTTCAAATAATAGTAATAAAATAAAATATATTATCATCTGAAAAAGAAAGATAGTAGAAAATGGTGGTTTAAATGGTAAAACTACAAAGGAAAGTATATACTTGAAACATTTTCTGTTATGACTCACTTGTCTTAATCAATCCAGCCAACATAGGTGACTTAAATTTACTGTGCAGATGGTGACGTCATCGATACTCGCCATCGAATATGATGGTTATTTTGGTTTTTGACCTTTCCAACTCTTTCAAACGGCCAAGATGCCCTTTGCATGGTTTTCGTATAGTACAATACGTCGCTGTCATTGCTTGTCTCCTCTCAATCACTTCTGATGGAAACAAAACCATTTTCCCGGTTAAACCAATATTCCGGGCCATACTATACGAAAAGAGGTGGTTTTTTGGCCGTTTGGGGGGTGGGTCAAAAAGTAAAATAACTGTCAGATTCCTGTTCAGCACCCTCGAAAGCGGGGGGCTACGTATGTTTTGTAACTTTAGAGGACATTAGCATTTTTTCCAGGTTTTTCCGACTTATTGACTACTCTGATGTTCTGACCATGTCTGAATAGCATTTGGTGTATGATTTAAATTTTATAATAAAGTTTATCCTGTATGACAGCTGATACCGAAGCAGTGATATCATCTGCATACATCGTGGTAACGCCATGTTGGGTACATGTAATTTGGTAAATTATTAATGTTAATAGAAAAAGATAGGGGCGTAATATTGAGCCTTGGGGAACACCCAGGTTTATATCACGGGTAGCGGCAACCGGGGTGAATCGACAATTTTTAATTATTTTTACAAATTATAAAGAAATGTATGAAGATATACGAATCAGCTTTTGGCTCATACAAGATTCACAAAACAATGAATCCCTACGTTTTAAGAAAAAATGTATTTAAAAAAAATAAATTTGTGCCGACTCATCCCGTGTTTGCGGTGAATTGGGACAGAGCCTTAGTACTCATGTATTTTTCGAATTATGGTTCTTACGGGGTTTATCGGGACATAAAAAAGTGATAAAACTAAATGGCTCATAATTTAATAACAACATTAATTTAAACACAAAATAACTAAGTGCTAAATAATTTAATTTTATTTATTCAAAATGAAATCACACAACTAAAGGTTGGTTAAACAAAACAATGAAACATAAAAACAACATACCTAAACCTGAGAAAACTAAATAAAATTTATTTTACGTATTGGCACGAGAACTGTCACAAGTCCTGAACTGCATTCCTCCTCTTCGCAGTGTTATATATGCTTCTGAAGAATCTTTGCAATTTGTTTTTTTTTCTGTGGCTGCAGTCCGGTGTTTGCAGGAAAATAAAGGCATTTCTTAATTTTCTATTTGGTCGCAAACATTTTACAGTAATAATATCTTCGTTTTTTACATAGTTTGTGATTTGGCCCAAGAAATAGTTTTCCGTTTCCTTTATCAAAAACTTTACCTCAACAAAATCACCTACATTGATGTGATCTAAAAAAATGTATTGGTTTTTCTCATGTCACTCTATTGCCTCTTCGCCAGATTCGTCTTCCTCGTGTTCTTGCTCGGATTCTATTTTTTCGATCTCTTGGACTTGGGTCGATGGAAGCATGCTTTTTGTCATTATATTTTGCCTTTTCGTTGGAATTAAAGCAGCAGTTTCTGCTTCATCATTATCTTCACGATCTCCGGTCGATGGAAGCTTTCTCTTTTCTGTTTTCTTCGGTTTTCTCTTTGTAGTTGCTCTAGCATCAACACCAGCAAGTGCTGCTTCTACATCTACAACCGAAGCACTTTTCTTAGAAGCAACTTGAAGATTTTTCTTCTTTGTTATCCTGTGTCTTTGCGCCTCTCGAACATCAGCTAGCAAGTGATTGTATTGGTTAAGGCATCATTTATAGCTGACTGTGCGGGCTCTTGCCTTGTTCGGGGCAGTCTTTTTAACAACTGATTCCTGTGGCGCGAAACCCACTTTTTATGTTTTCACTATTTCTAGCACTGACTTCTATGAGGCATTGGTTTAACAAAGTCGGAAATAATTGTTTGGGGATACGTCCCTTATTTTTCTTTTTCCAATCATTTAAGCACTTTCTCCAACTCGTCTTAACTGACCCGAACACAGCGACATCTAGTGGATGTGTGAGGTGAGTGCTGTTAGGGGGAAGAAAAATGAACCTTATTTCATTATTTTCGCATTCCTGAATCACTTTGAGGGACAAGTGGCTTGCTAAATTGTCTCCAATGATGACCTTAGGACCTGATAATCTGCGGAAATAAGTTAGTGCAACATTCATGAACCAATCTTCAAACAAGGCTCCGTCGAACCATCCACTTTTGCTTCTTGCATAACGACAACCCATTGCTCCATTTTTCGTCCAGTTGTCGTACATGTTCTCGCTTTTGTATACTACATAAGGGTTCAAAAACTCACCAGAGGCACTTGCAGCAAACATGAGAGATGTAGCAGATTTTGAAGAGTCTACAATTTTTTCTGCATGTTTGACTGATCTTCTTGGAACCACCATTTTCTTGCCGGGATCATCCATAAAATTTGTTTCATCGTAGTTGATGATATGTTTAGGGTTTACTCCATCAATATTAGCAGTGAAATTATCGAAGTATTCGTTTATTGATTCATGACAAACGGCAGCCCGTGCTCTCTTGATATTTTCAACCATTCACATAGATAGTTCCTGATGTCGTCTTAGGAAAAATGAGAGCCAACCTTCAACATACAGAGATATCTTTTCACTAAATACCTTATATCACCGCTATCAAAGGGATATCCCCATCTTGCTGCTTTAATGCTTTCCTCCTCACGTTTTGACAACTGAGTTCGTCCTCCGACCGATTTAAGATTCCTCCCTTGTCGCAAGTGGCGGTGAAGTAAACTTTTCGGAACTCCATATACCTCGGAGGCTTCCCAAAGTGTCATCCTTTGATTGAGTCGCGTTCCACGCGCTCTAACGTATCTTCGAGGCATGTCCTAATCACCCCAGAAAAGAAAATAATTATTAAAAGCAGCTTGAACCTCGAAATTGAGGCAAGTTTTTTTAAATAAAGAACATGTCTCTTATGAGAATACAATACGTATATAATCCAAAAAAATACGATCATTTTCTGAATATATTATAAGTAACTTAGCCAATGCAGAATATGTGCTGTTATGAAAACTGAGAAATTCTGAATTTTTATTCGCAAAAATACTTCCAAACTCGCAATCGCAAATTGAATAAATACAAGATTGGTCCGATTCACCCCGATGTCCCTAATCACTCCGGTTGCCGGTATCAATTTTACTACTATTCGGGATGGAATATTTTGCGTCAAAAGTTATTTGGCCCCCATATATTTTCAAGATGGATGTTTGAGTTAGCGACAAAAAAAGTGTAATATTGTTATGAATTACACCCCCTTCGAACTGGAAATTGATACGCCTATGCCTAATAGTGAGTGACTGGAAACTTGTAGAAAGAAATGGACTTTTTCTAGAGTATGGTGAGAAGATTCTTGATTGTTTCTGGATGGATCTAGAGAGGCAATTTCGGAGTATATAAGGCGCGATTACCAGCGCAGAGGAGGAAGTTTATTGAAGAAGTTTACTAAAATGAAGTTTATTAAAGTGACGCTAGGTAAAAACTGAGTTTAATTATCAAGTAAACAAAGTGTAAAGGTTATTTTGAAGTATTGTGTAGTCAGTAAATTATTAAATAAAGTGTTAATGGTTTACCCCTTGTTAAAATTATTTAGAACCCACGGATTAATACAGGGTGTTTCCTAAAGAGGTGGAAATACGTAACAATATCTTCAGAATTGCTCCAACTTCAGAACTCCATGTTCTGAAAATGAGAACTGATTTTTTTTCCAAACAATCCAATGTCTCCATTGAATAAAAATTGTATTGAACATTTTTTCTCTTAGATCTTTAATTGGTTCAAATCTAAATCAAATCAATGGTCAAGATGAGTAAAAATTCATAATCCCAATGTTCCCATTTTTCGCTTCTGTGTAATATTTTCCTTACTTTCAAATCTTTGGATATCACAAAACTTTTGTGTTAATAGTAATTTTCCTTCCATTTTGAACACTTAAAATTTTGAATATGATCATATGAATTTTCTAAAACGTATTTCCTTCTTCGTCTTCCTTGTGTTTAAAATGCGGTTATTTTCAAAACTGATACAGTGACAATAATAAATGTAAAGGGATATTTGCGCCAATATTCTTGCAACCAACTATGCTATTGCAAGTGTCGTGGGTTATATACTTACCGAATTGAAATGCACATCCTCATAGCAAAGATTAGAGAATTAACAAGATAGGACAGTCAGACGAACAAGACGAAATAGACGAAGACAGTTGTGAACTCCAAATTAAAGGGACACGACATTCAGCGGAAACCGTTTCGGGATTTGTCGGCTACTCATGAAATTAATTTGACGAAGCTTACTAAAAAAACAGGTTGGCTCATTAGAATCGGCAAGTGCTACGTCACGTGTAGACCTCGTTAACAGCCGCGTGTGGCTGTTTTTTCTTCATTTTGTAGAAAAAAAAGTTTCCAAATTATTATGTCAATGAACAATTCTATCCTAACTAAATAAATACCTAACATATGAACATTATGAACATAGGAATACTTCATGTGACATGTTACGAAGCAACCTATTTCTTTAGTGACCTTGGGTTCTGAGTGTCAGCTGAGTTCGGTAATTCTCTTAGGACAGTGTTGTCGATTTTTCACTGTTGGTCTCATTGAGCTAACTCAATGATTGATGTCCTCTCTTTAATGTTACTTTGTCCGCCTGATTGTCATATTGTGGCAACTGAGCGGTAACTTTAATTTAATTGTCGAGGTCAATGGCGCCATTGCTAAAAGATAAAAGGTTTTTGGCCGGCTGTCCTATCTTATTAATTCTCTAATCTTTGGTAATAGTTTGAAAATTTTTATGTATATTACACAGGCACCACAGGTAGTGTAAACCGATTCACACATAAGGATCCCAACAGGAAGAATAGAATATTGTTCATGGTTCCCAAGTTGCGAGATTAAAATTAAAGGATATTTGAAAATGCACCCAGATAGCAAAAACATAAACTTATGTTATTCCTAAGATATTCCTACAGAATATTTCATTATTCTTAGAATAACACGAAAATAATTATTATCTTTTAAGGATATTCCTAGAAGTAACAAACGGTACAACTATATGTCTCTTTAGAATAATTTCGGAATAATTCGCACAGTATTCTCTGGAGGATCTAGAATAGTTTGAGAATATATTTTTATGGTTAATCATAGATTATATTTTCAAGTTATCTTTATACTAACGCCAAACTATATGTGCATAATATTAAATTATTCTTAGGATATTTTTATGTTTAATCTTGGATCATATTTTCAGGTTATCTTTATATTAATGCAGAATAATATGTAATATTTTTGACCATTACTTTTTTTCCTTAGCACGTACATTTTAAAAAACTATAAGACTACCTAAGTAAAACCATAACAATACTATTACTAGAGTTTCCACTCAATAATTCCATTCATTTCCAAAATTGCTAAATCTAGCAATTTTTAATCAAAAATTACGAAATAGGAAGATTAGCATACCTAATCTTTAAATTTAAATCTAACTATTTTGCAAACTGAAATTATTGAGTGAAAATTCATAGTAATAGTCTTGTTATGGTTCAACTTGGGTAGTCTAATAGTTTTTAAAATACACGTGCTAAGAAAAAAAGGTTATGGCCAAAAATAATAAAGATTTCCCTATCGCATGTTTCTAGGAAATGACCTACAAGAGTATAACTACAAATATTTTCATTTTGGAATAATTTGTTATACAGAATGTTCAAATACATTTTTAACTTATTCTTTAAAAAATACAATAATTACATTTCAGGCAGTTTATAAATATTTTAGATAAGGAATATATAGATTGCATAAAAGCAAAATAATAAGACACTCCTAATAAAGATTTATTTGTTAAATATTTACTCTCGTAACATTTTCTAAAATTCCAATAACGGAACAAAACTTAAATAGTAAATTCGGTCGTAGAAGAAGAACGATATAATAAATATACACTTCAGTCCATGTAGGTCTCTGCTAGCTTATTTGAAGAATGCAAAGGCTACTACTTACTAGCGGTTCTGGTTTTTCTTTCTTTTCTTTAGTTAGCCATAAACTTCAATTTGTTTTGAAGTGACCTCAATATTAATTTTTCAAACTGCATCTGAAATTGAACATATACCATATACCCATACATTTTATAGCATTAGACAATTAAGCAGTGTAGTATGGAGAAATTGGATATGTCAACTTTTGTTTCATAATGCCTCACACACATTCACACTAAATAGAACAGAAAAAAATATGTGCATATAAAACCGTAGCCTTACCAATTATCACATTGCATAAAATAGAATCTCCAAAGGTTTTCTCCAGTCTCTATGCCCATGTAAAGTAAATAATATTAAAACATCCCCTGAGATAAGTTTTGTCAAAAATCTTCTCCACCCTCAATACGTTCCACCACCCAATCTCGCCAGATTGTTCACCTGTTAATAAAAAAACAGAATTGTTTATTACTTTACTATAACTTTCATTTATAGACATGTGCTAATGGTTCTTTATAAACCACGGGCAAATTTTTAAAAACAGAACAATATACGCATCTGAATTTAAGATTCCAGCACGGGACAGATAACGTCCAAACTGATTAGTGGGTCATTCTTTGTATTTGTTGGTTTTTTTAAATAATAATGCGTAAGCGAAGAATAAATTACGTACCTAAAATATGTAAACATTAAAAGTGACACTGACCTAGTAATACGTTTAGCCAAAGATCAATCGGAAGCGTATATACTTACTGCTTATTTTCAGTTGCATATAATACTGCCTACCATATAATACTACTTTAACAGACACATTTAAAAAAATGATTGTTGTGTAAAGAAGTGAAGTTTAATACCTATTTTCTTCCTACTAACGGAAACTAATATTCATTTTAAAACCAGCTAAAATAGCTTTATAAAGTTAGGTTAGGTTAATTGATGTTGATGGCGTGACAAAAATGATTTGTCTATATCCAAGATACATATATATTTAAATAGACAAAAAGTTTATCGATTCACTTACCTTCTTTAATTGTTTTTTTGATTGCACATAATCGCAAATATAACGAACAATGACATAAAACAAGCAAACCCCAAATTGTCAAGCACGAAGCACGCCATATAAACCTAGGATTTACACGCCTGAGCAACATTTCGCGGTATTTTTTAATAAAAAGTTCTCTTGTGTTGGTGTAACTACAAAAATTGATATTTTATTTTTTTACTTTTATTTGAATAATACTTTCCTGTAATAATTCAGATAATAACAAAAAATTCGAATTTATGCAGAACACTCATGAATATAATAAATTAAATAACCTGCTGTATGGGTACATCGGAAAATTTATGAAACAGCCTTATTTAATGCCTTATTTAAAAAACGTACATATAAAAATGTATAATAGGTATATACTTATAATACCTACTTGTTACATAAGTCATCGAAAGTAAAATACCTTATGAATATAAGACGACATAAACATTTTACCATACTTTCTATACCTACATTATTTTCAAAATTAATAGTCAAAAGTTAACCTATTAAATTATTTATAAAATATATTTCAAACATATTCTATACTTCTCTTATTAAAATATTTTTATCATATTATTTTATGAAGTATTTTTAAAATAATAATCCAAAGATAAGTTTTGCAATTATTCATAAAATATATTCAAAATATATTCCATACTTATGTATTTCAATTATTCTAATGTTATTTATTAGAAGATATTCTAAAAATAATAACAAATTATTTGGTTATTCAGAGTATAATTTAAAGATATTTTTTATAATTAATCGAATAATATTTTTTGGGAAGATTTTCAGATTATTCTTAGAATATCTTGTGCTATCTGGGCATATATATACAGGCTGTCCCAGGACTATGGGACAACATTTAAGGGGCGTTGTTGGGGGCCAAAACAACATTATAATGGCTCATTTTTATTGTAGGCCATTCGGTAAGCCAGTCCAGTTAGTAAGACAAAACAAAACCCAGTCCATTAAATCTTTTGATTAAGTTTACACATAAGTCAGTAGTGTTTAGACAATTCAATATGATCACAATACAAAATATACGCGATACGCTAGCGGCTACCTATTTTGGCCTACTGATGGCTGGAAATGGAAATGCACATTCACAGAGTAGACAATCCATGGTCCAAATTTAGGTACAATTTAAAACGTAAATTTAACATTTTTTATAACTAACATTATTTACAAAAATCTACGTAGAGTATCTCAAAGAATGTGCAACAATTAATAGAAAGTTCAATAAAACCTTCGAGCTTATGGTTTTCCCCTATATGCTCGAAAAATAAGTATAATGTTTCAACCAGTGACCTAACAAGGCATTTGGATCAAAAACTATGTATGCACTTCGAAGATTAGATAAGAAAATATACAACACATCGTATACTTGGTTGCATAAACATGAACCAAATAATCCTTTTAATAATAAAAAATTCATGTAATGTACCTATAGTTCCCAGTACTTTTACATTTAAAATAATGTTAGCCATGACGCTAAATGATGGTTAAATATTATTATATTTTTCGCAAATCAAAACGATGAGTATATTTTTATTATGCATATAACTATATGTAACGTTTATTGCAGTGTACTGCATATGATGAAAATGATGACGCTTATTTATGATCTAAGAATTAGTCACAACTTGTAATACTTAAAACTATGTTTTCACAGAATTATTAAATCTCTGTTATTTACAATAAGGTGACCTAGTCCCAGGAAGCAAATAATGCGGGACGTAGTAATAATAATAACAAGCTAACCGTTATGCTCTTTGCCGATTTACTGCACTTTTTATATAATTGTTGCACATTCTATATAGGATACTCTTCGCAGTTTTTTTGTAAATAATATTAGTTTTAGACATTTTTAGTTTAATTACAAAACATTAAAAAAATTTATAACTTTTTTTATTTTTTATCGACGATTTTGCTCAAAAACAATAATAGGGTTCTTCCTCTATGTCGATCGAATGCAATATACTCTTCGTTTTGTATTTACGAAGAGTATGATAATATTACAAAATAATTTTTGAAATGTATACTTATGTATTAAATTTTACATATTCTGCAAATGTGACAAAAATATATAGGTAATTGTTCAGTGTGAAAAATATATGCAATAAACAGTTTTTTAAGAATTTATATCAATAAAATAAACAAAATGTATTTTTCAACTAAAAAAATAATAATAGTAAATTATTCCCCAGAATTTTCTTTCGCTGCGCATGAGTATCGTAAATTACAAGAATGGTTTTCAGCATTTCAGCATTTAGGTACCCTACCTCTAACTATTTTTTTTTTTCAGCTCTGCTGAAAGAATTGTTCTCAGAATTTACTCCCTTCAATTTTTGTATAAATCTCACCACTAAATTAAGCGACAATGCAGTGTTCGCTGAAATTAACATAAGCAGTATTATACTTTAGCAACATTTTTATATATTTTTTTATTGCTTTAGAAAATTCCAAAGTGTCTTAACCAATAGAAAACGGGAATCGTTACTGCAATAATTTTTTTAAACAAGTTAGAACAATTAGTACCAACAGATTTTTTCCAAGTTTTTGCTGGATAAAATTCTTAAATGCAGAACTTTTGCAGGAATCTTGTGTATTTGCATGACACCATAAAAATGAGGGACGAGACGTGTATGTATGGTCACCTAGTCACCTTATTTTTAAAAGTTAACAACTAGTTCGGTGGGATTGTTGATAGGTGTTATGTGAGATGGATGATGTTTTACTAATAATTATAACTGACAAATCTCATGCTTTTTTTCACTTTTGCTATATAACTAGGTATATTGTAAAAAAATTCTTCATTCCCGCGCGCCATCTATTAGTTATCTCTAGTAGATACTAACAATAAAGGTCCAATATTTATTGAATGAGAAAGGCGGCATAATAGAGCTTTTAAATTAATTCATTCATTAGGTTCGAAACTTGATAGTACGATTGAATTTATAGTAAAGTTTTTTAATTCAATTTCTTCATTAGGACTGCAATTGCAATAATTATATTTATCGTGCCGAAGGAATAATAATTTCTTTTATGTACTTAGGTACCTATGTGATAATGATAGTATTAATAGTTTAATTCATGAATAATACAATGATATTTGTCACGTACGCTTGTGTCATTCTTTCTCGGTTTTACGTGAGTAATCTCGAAATATCCCGACGAATGCGCACGCACACAACTCTAACGGAGTGAGACGAAGGACGGTGAGGCATTTACAATCAAAATGGCAGCCTAATAGTATGTGTATTCAACAGTTTAGTACAATATTTGTAAAAATGGCTAATATTATTGAAAGTGTTTTTATCAGTGCCCAAGAAAGTGAAAGTAAAGTGTTTCAAGCAGCTATTCAAAACGAAATTGTTCGAAAAAAAGTGATTATTGAGGATATACTAGGTTTGAAAACCGAAGGACTTTTTAGAGGGAAATCCCACACTCATATGAACCTCAGACATTGTAGCGATAATAAAAATTGGTGCATGCTTACCACAAGAGCTACATTGTGTTGTGCCTAAGTAAATACAAAAGTATACAAAATGTGGAATTTTGTAAATACAATGGGCCACCCTGGCCACCTTATGGGCCCACAAATGAACCAAAAAAGGGAATTTAGCATTCATTTTCAGAACGTTCCTATAGTCCCAGGCAAGAATTTTACAAACCCCAATTTTGTCAATAAACACCATGCTAGTGTGCATAACTATGAAAATAATTTCATTTCAACACCAATCGAAAAAATCAGTCATATTGACAGTTCAGATGTAAATAGTAAATCATTTAACTCAAACAGTGGTCTGATAAATTCTAGTCGAAGTATAATAGACACGATAAAAGAAAATCAATTGGACGTTGTTAAAAGAGTCGAGCCTGATTCCGAAGTAGTTGAACCTCCAAACACAAAACCAGTACAAATGTGTTACAATACTAAACGTAATAGGAGAAGTAGAAAACATAGACGGAGGAAAACACCAGGCAAGAACTCCAAACAAAATACCAATAGGCAAAATATACGTGATATGATGGACATTGAGGCAGAAATAGAGCCTGCAATAAATGCCTCGGACATTAGCATGAGCCCAAAATTGTCTAAAAACACATTTAATCTGACTGATTTTATAGTAGAGAAACCAAATAAACCCTGTGAAATGTTGAAAATGGATCAAAATCAATGTGAATCGGATGAAGAATGCATAATGGCTGTAATGTCCATTTCACCCCCAATTAGCCGAACTAGCGTAAGAGAGAGACAGTTGTCACTAGCAGAATCGGAAGATAGTTTTATAGTGTTTGAAAGTGGGACTGATGAGGAACTAGAGTTTTCCGAGGAGGAGTCGGAAGACGTAAGCGATGAAGGAGAATTGGACTCAGCATCTCCGGTCATTCCACAGAAGAGAGTAAGTAATATTTTTAAACTTATTGACCTTATTTTATCAATCCTAGATAACCTCGTCATTTGTAATAAATATTTATGAACTGGACGTGATAATGTACGCACCTCCAGGAGTTTAATCTCTGTGCAATATTATGTACAAATTATGAAGCACATATGAAGTCTTTGAAAGACAAAACATTACGTAAATTAACTCATGGCATCTTGGTGACTTCTTATAATTTTATATACCTACTGTAGATGCCAAATAGGATGAGGCTGCTCGAAAGACAACTTCTAGCCGTGCTCCTCCTGCACATATAAGAACAAATGTGGGCGGTTACGTAGAAACCAAATGCATGCGTACATTGGTATTGCATATCCGTTTTCGTAAGTAGCTCAGTGACGTACGGTTTTAGAAAGAACGGGTGGGACTTAATCTGCTTCAGGCGGCTTCTTCCTATTAAGCGCTTACAGTATGTATGGAATCCGCATTAAAAAATTTTTGGTTAATGGTGAATAATTAAGTACTGTAAAAGTGTACCTAATATAAAAATAGTTGTAAGACATAGGTATTTTTAAGGGGCCTCTTGCCAAGGCTACTTGAATATAGATCTCAATATATCTCAATAGGTCTCAAGATTTATATCAGATAGAATAATCTTTTTTGACCTAAGGTTTAACATGTGTACCAACTTTTCTACCTGCAAGTAATATTTCTAAGAAAATAATACTGAATAGGGACAGAGCTCCTATAGGTATATACCTACTTACGACTAATTAAATAGGATTGGCTATTGTGCAATGTGATGCACCGAACATATTGTTAGGAAAATGATTGGGGGGGGGGGGTACAGATCTTAAGGTCATAAATCATTTTTACTGACAATTAATTAAATTCAATTATAAAATATGTTATAAAATTTATTAAACTGATAAATTGATAAAAAAAATTGCCTGTTGCATTGACAAGAAGTTTCCCAAAAATCTTACTTACAATTTTCTATTCTCTAAACAATTGGTGTGAATTTTTTTTTTATTTTGCGAAAAGCATTTTGTGACCCACCCCTGAGCCTTCCCTGGTGCTCTGACAACAGGGTTGGCCTTTAAATTATTTGGATTAAAATCGTCACTTAAATGGCACTTTTCAATAAAAGTACTATTTTACGGAACTCCTTATTATAGCTCAATTTTACAGTTAAACAATATTGTGGATTAAGTATTTTCATCATATAAAATACCGATTTTGCTTCATCGCCCCTCCTGGCTTAGGTACCTACCTCATTTTTGAATGGACCAGTCCAATCCAAGTAATGAGAGTACCCTCTCTCTCAACTATTAATGATTCAGGGTTCGTTCGGACTCGTATGGAAAACCTGGAGACACTGGAAAACTCGGGGAATTTAAAAATCTTAAAAAGAAAACTGGAAATGTCAGGGAATTTTATAAATTGTACAAAAAAATCAGGGAATTCTGCGTCTCGATATGGAAAACCCGAGGGAAAACTATAGAGTTCCTAAGAATGTTCACTGATTCAATTCAAGGGAAAAAATTATTTTATGTCAAATAAAAAATTACTTCACTAAAGAGTAGGTATATGAAAATTAATATTTTTGGTTATGGAAAACCTGGAAAATTCAGGGATTTTTTTCCAGCTTTGCAATGTCTGAACCCTGATGATGCTACGTTTCCAAAAAGTCATGTTTTTACCTGTTTTTGATGTCTTTTTGAAACTAGAATGGTGGGTATTCTATTTCCAATGCTTCTTTAAGAAATATGTCCATTTAAAATGTTATTGCCTCAGCTTCTAATTTAATTATATAAGCCCTAACAAGCCAGTATTTTCATATTTTTAAACATTTTCTTCATCCCTGCCGCATTTTCCGCAGCAACGATAATTTAAATATGGTGTTTGTATAAAGGAAAAGTATACGAGATAATGGAATGCCGTTAATGCCTAATTGTATTTAGTGACATTTTATAACGTTTTGATCAACCGGGGGGGTGTTTTTTAAGTAATATTAGACGGGAAATCATAATTTAAAATCTATAAAAGGATAAAATACGAGGGAAAATATGGGTTCGGTACTTCGGCCATGGCTATGGGGGTTGTATAGTAGACGTTGTGCAAAACATATTTATGAAAAAATTGGGTGACCCTAAACGAGATTTCGACTGATGAATTTTTTTCTTTTGGAGGCATAAATGAAAATATAGGTTTCGCACTTCGGGGAGGGATGAGACCGTGAAGGTCTCATAGAGGACTTTGTGCAAGACACATTTATTGAAAACGAAAATTCGAGTTTGACCACTCCGTATGAGAGCATAATTGAAAATATCTATGGATTCCGTACTTCGGGGGTGGAGGAAGCTATGGGGGTGGCATAGATGACGTGCGAGACATATTCACCGAAAAATTGGATGACCCTAAACGGATATTCGGGTTTAGCGATTTTTTTCCCTTTGGGCAGTCTAAAGGAAGAACCCTATTGTTTTTGAAGAAAATCGATCGGCAAATAGAAAAGTTATCAAGTAATTATTTAAATTTAAAAAGAAATTATTTTGTTTTGTAGTTGAACACAAACATGAAATTAGAAATGCCCAAAATTAACATTATTTGCAAAGAAATTTCGAAGAGTATCCCAACAATTATATAAAAAATTCAGTAAATCAGCATAAAAATTTACTCTAGTTCAAAGTTTGCTTGGGATTTATGTGGATATTTGAATGCTGCTCTAATTCAGTCATACAGTCAGTTCATTTCTTACAGTTTCTCTGTGATTATATTCTACTAAGTAATTTAACGTCTTCTCCTCGTTACTAGTTACTTATTGTGTTTATATTGTTGTCCTTACAGTTGAAATACTGATTAAATAAATTTAGATTAGGGGAATGTAAATATTATTCGTTATATTCAGAACCTTCATATGTGGTAAACCTATACGACATTCAGTTAATTCGTTTAATCTGGGACATTTCATTTTCATATCTAATCAAGAAAACAAAATGATTTCCTGTTTACCTATTCCAATCAAACATGCTTGGAATTGTGATGCAATAATCTAAGCCATATGCATAAAGGATAATACAAGTCTCAAAGTTTCTTTAATTTTGCTGGTGCTTATGGCAATCCAGCGCACTACCATCAGATCCATAAAATGGAATATACTAAATCTCTATTTCATATCAATGAGATCAGATTTAGCCGCATGTGTATTTTTTTTTTTTTTTATTCAATAAGGTAAATGTCTTCAAAATGTCACATTTGTTATTAAGTGTAGTTTTATTTGTCAATGTCGACATTTAATGAGCAAAGGTGAAATAAATAGCTAATGAACTGATTAGGTATATATAGATAAGTGATGGCGCCTTGTCGATATGTCCTTTGTCTGCCCCCAACATAATCATGATTTCAAAAATTTGGGTCGTTAAGATGGAAGGGGCAATATTTTAAACTCGATTCATAAGATCGTATACCGGGAGGCCCACCCCATTATATTTTTAATGAGACAACCTGTATATTTCTGTATTTTTATTCTGCTGACCAAAATACATTTGATCCAGCCCTGAGATATTTTTATTTTAAAAAAACATTTTTTTTAATGGTAAGTAATCATGGAGGGCCGCGACTTTCTCAAAATTAGTTAATATTAGTCTGAAAGCACCTAAAGGGTTTTATTTGGGTGATTCCAGCGAAAAGGTAGAAAATGACATCTTCAAAAAACATAATATAATTTTTGTATTTTCAAAGATAATATATGGCACCCTAATCAAGATTATATGTAGCGTTGATTTCCAACCAAATTTGAAATCGGTTATAGAATTTAAACAAAATATTACAAAAAATAAAAATTATGTCAGCACGGAGTTGATGTTTTGTGTAAAAGTATCTCGGTAAATATTATTTAAACACAAAATTAAAATACAGTTAATACAAAAAACTTTATTTCCCTAATTCTGAGGAAGGAATGATAACTAAATGATAACAATCTTATAAACTCACAAAAAAATCCATAGGCATAAACAGAAAATATATAATTTAAGAAACATACAAACTAACAGTTTTCGGAGTTTCAAAAAAGGAACTAAAGAAAGAGTTTTAAGTTTTAATGCTTACAAATAAATCTACTAACAAAAACAACATTAAATAGATAACAAAAAAATACATATTATTTAACATTTTGAAAGCCGACGAAGTATTCATCTAGAAAGCAAAAGTTATTTCGCCTTTAAAATTTTGGCAGAGGTAAGAGATCTTTTTAATACTTTCTAGTTCAATAAAATCTACATCCTTTTCTTCTGGCCATATAAAAACAAACTTTTGTTTCATTGACAATATTGTGCATAATTTGCATCCGTTTAAAAAAAAAAATTAATAATTCCTCTAAAATTAATAAAATATCGTCCAAACTTTATACTCGGGGGTTTTCGAAGTCACTAATTACGAATTTGAAGAGAAAATCGTAAAATTCATAATGGCTGACTGATAATGGCGCAAAATTCAATTTTAAAAGTACATTTTTTTTTCACATGAAATGTATACAAAGCAATTTACGTCTTTTTTTAACTAAATTTTCAATTTTTATTGTAGAAAAAATTTTAAAACATGTTCTGCAAATAATAATAATAATAAAGGGGGAGGGGAAAATGCAAAAAAAAAAAAAAAATTGAAAATTTAGTTAAGAAAAGACGTAAATTCCTTTTTTATTTACTTTGTATACATTTTATGTAAAAAAAAGGAAAAAAATGTGCTTTTAAAATTGAATTTCGCGCCATTATCAGTCAGCCATTTTGAATTTTCCGATTTTCTCTTCAAATTCGTAATAGGTGACCTCGAAAACCCCCGAGTATAAAATTTGGACGATATTTTATTAATTTTAGAGCAATTATTAAAAAAATTTTTAAACGGATGCAAATTATGCACTTTTGGATGCGTTTAATGGCTACAATCGGCCCATAAAGGGTCTCAAATGACCCAATATGTTACTTAAGGCTTGTATAATACTAAAACAAACCATTTTTCTCAAATTTTTATCTTATCAAATGAATATCTTTCAAAAACCCTTGAAAAATGCACAAAAACAGCAAAAAATGCACTTTTTGCATAATTATGCATTTTTAGGTACTTTCCCCGTCATTCTGTGCGTATGGACTATGATTTTTCAAGTTTTTATACCTTAAAGATGCATTCTATGCAATAAAATCTTTTGGAGATGAAACTTGAAAATCACCTTTTTTTTTCCAACGACCTAGATACTGATTTATTCGAAAGTATAGTTCTCTGCATATATTCAAGGCACATAAAAAGTGCCTGTGCCTTTGACTTTGCGGTAAAGATCAAAAACCCCGACGTTTTTTATTTGCTTTAAATATATGAAGAGAACTATACAGTCAGACACAAGTTTTTGTACCTGAAATCCAATACTTGAAAGGGGTTAATTAATCCACAATTTTTTATGCAATCCGATGTTCACGAGCCAAGCTAGTCTTGACAAGCTGTAGGTATTATTAGAGATAGGATCTCATTTTTATAATCGAAATAACATCAGAGGGTTGGATCGTATTATGTATTTTGGCTATCAGGGCGCAAATACGCAATAATATAGAAGTTTTCCCATTTCGATATTTTATTGTCGTGTAACTTACATCGAAACAGGAAATCGGCCATTTTGGATATTAGCATGACATAATTGGAAATTGTGTCACTACGTCAAATTTGAAAATTTTGTATTTGCAAATCCAAAAGTTACAAGAATGTCACTGTGTCGCCCCGTATACTTGCAAAATAACTCGAAATATTCTCAAACTTGTATGCTTAATTGCTTCAAATTTACACCTTTGCACTGCAACTTCATAAAATCATTTATTGTTATACAAGCTACTTCACTTAACTGTCTAATATAAAGTCGATGTTAAAATCTTCTTGTGATTACATCATTCACGCAAATTTTATAATAGTAGGTACTTTCTCTTCGCAATCAATATCGATATTAGATTAAATTAACCAAGCAGTGCTGGCATCTTATTTCATCATTTTTAGTGGCCATTGTTATTAAGACGGTTCAATTTTTTTTTTGTAAGAAAATTCACACTTTAGTGGCCACAAATTCCATGTAAATCTACAAAAGTTATGCGACTATGACAGTGTTTATATTTACCTTTTGAAATCAGATTCAGTATCAGCTACTCTGCAAATCCTAATTGCTAATTTTAGGACATTTATTTTTCCTGGCGACTCCGCCAAAATATCGAATATTTTCTAACAAACATTTATTTTCCTATTTTGCTCAACTTCTACTAGATATGGCTTGATGAAACTAATATGGAATCATCGTCGAGCCATACTCTACAGTTTACAAATAATTTCCGTACAAGCCGCTTACGCCATTTCAGTGAAATGTTTGTACAAAGAGAAACAAAAACATACATACAAGTCGAATGGAGCACCTCTTCCTTTTAAAAAAATCGATAAAGGTATTTACACAGAACTTCCCTCGTTATTTCTGCATGGCGGTCACTCTAAAAATATTAATAATTACGAAATGACGTTGAAAATAATAATCGGAATATAGTTATCATTATTATTACAAACAAAACCTGATAAGTTTTGGTCAAACAAATATACAGAGTGCTCATCCAACAACAAAAGTTCAATACTAAATGACAGGTGCCAAATATGGAAGGCTTGCGCAAATACCTTTACAAATGTCCACCATGACTGAATTATTTCTGTACATTTTTCAATAAAAGTATAATAGGTGCATATGCCAAATATTATTGCCATCTGTCACATTTTCAATTCTACATTCACGTAGCGGAGTGGAAGTATAGTGGTGATTAAAAATTTGTATTTTGTTTTGAAATTTTTCAAAAATGTTGGGAAAAAAGTTTTCAACATTTTTTTCTTCCGAAATAAAACGTGAAAATTTTAAATTTGAGCAAAAAGAAAAATTTCCTTCTATTTTATGTAGGTAGTGGTAAAAAAAGATTACAATTTTTTTTTTTAAATAGGTTTAGAATGCCATGAAACGTGAAAATTTTAAATGTGAACAAAGAAAAAAAATTCTTCCATCTGTTTTTGTGGTAAAAATTTTTCCAAAAATGTCGGTGAAAAAAAATTTCAACATTTTTTTTTCTGAAATAGGTTTAGAACGTCATGAAACGTAAAAATTTTAAATTTGAGCAAAACATTTTTTTTCCATCTATTCTAGTGGTACTTACCTAAAATATTTTTCCAAAATGGTAAAAAAATATTGCAATTTTTTTTTTTTCGAAATGGGTTTGGAATGTCATGAAACGTGGAAATTTTTAATTTGACTAAAAAAATTTTTTTCGTCTATTCTATAGTAGTGATAGATTAAAAAAATTTTCAAAACAATTTTTAAATTTGTTTTTGTTGAAAGAGGTTTAGAATACCATGGAAACGTGGAAATTTTAAATTTGAACAAAGAAAAGAAAAATTCCGTCTATCTTGGTAAAGTTTAAAAAAAAATGGTAAAAATTTCAATTTTTTTTATAAGTTTAGAACGCTATGAAACGTGCAACTTTTAAATTTGAACAAAAAAAATTTCTATCTATTTTAGTAGTTAAAAAAATTTTTCTTAAAATAGTTTTAAAATGCCATGAAACGCGGAAATTTTAAATTTGAGCAAAAAAAAATTTTTTTTCGTTATTTATTCCCTTTAGACGGCCCAGTGAAAGTTTAACCATTTCTTCGCTGACAGTAACGTCAACTACCTACCAAATTTGACTGCTCTCCGTCAAATAGTTTTTTAGTTAGTGCACCAACAGACAGACTGACGGAATTGAAAAACCTATATTTTCGTAATCTACGTGATCTGAAATGTGAAAATCCGAAAAAATCTCGGAGGGTGATTTTTTCTCGAATACAATACTCCCCTTCTGTATGCGAGGGAAGTAAAAAGTTGGTTAAAAATAAATCGTATATAAAAAGTAACTTCATTTTTTCTTGTTCAAAAATTATAAAATTTAATTTATGCACGAGTAGATAGTTTATAAAACTATTATTCTCTATCATCAGTAGCACAGCTTGAAAGTGTACATCAACGATGCTACTAAACGTTTACGGTAATTGATATTTAAAATTATTCTTTTAGCCCAAAAATTAAAATAACAGTTATAAGCAGTCTAAGGATAAGAGGGTCCAAATAGAGGAAACGTCAATTTTACTTTGAAAGAAAAAAGATTTTGTTCGGTTCTGAGGTAGTTAGTATATATTTTTCATATTATTGGAGATATTTTTTACTCCTTCAAGGGGTCCGTAAATAGTGTTATCTACGGACCCCTTGAAGGGGTAAAAATATATCTCCAACAATATGAAAGATATATACCTACTACCTTAAAACCACAAAATCTTTGTTAAGCCGAACCTAAATTTCTTGCGCTTGAAACTTAAGTTCTCAGAAATCGAAAGAATGTATTTATACATTACTAGAAGACTTCGTACACTACAAGCTAGAATGGAATAAAAATATGCCGAAAATCTCACAATCTCGAGAAACCGCCACTGAACGCATCGACCCTGTTTCATGAGAATACACGGACGTTCAATAACGCGCGTTGTGCGGTGCGTTTAATTTGACGCGCTGTTTTATAGTTAATACACACGAGCGTCAAATAGAACGCCAGTGTACCAAATGCAGTCGTTGGATGATACCGAAGTTACGGTATTTATTTACCTTGTTCCTAACTCTAACTCTATAAATATATAAGCTAACTCTATAAGATAAAAAATAATTAAAAACCGCAAATGTTGGATACACCCCATAAACAGTGTCAGATATAGTGAAGGGGGAATTTTACTGCTTATTTCCACGTCAGAGCAGATTCTCTAAAAAAAATTTTTTTTCGCATGTCTCAATCTACATTTGATGAATTATTAAATAAAATCACTAAATTCACTAACTAAAACATCAATATCCATAATTTATTTTTTTTTACTTGTAACAAGTGATGCAGATACCTAGAACGCGCGTCGAAATCAACGTCTGTGTCTGTATGCATGTATTACTACTATAATAATATAAATCTATGACGCGCGGCCTGCTTTATTGCTGAGCGGTGTTGACAAACCCGGGCGCACACCATTGTCAACCTGCGGCAAATTTGCAGTTTGGCGTTCGTTTGTATTGCCTCATGGGAAACAACGCGCAGTGTATTTCAATAACGCACTTCTAAGCGCATAATTTGCATTGCATTGGAATTTAGGCCCGCGTGTACCGGCTGTAAGATCAAGTGATGGTGACTGATGTTCCATTGAAACAGTCGTCGTTTTGCCTTCACATATTAGCTGGTACCTACTTTACTTTAAGCTGCCTATGAATTAATAGATAACCAAAGATTAGGGAATTAACAAGATAGGACAGCCGGCGGAAAACCTTTTATCTATTAGCAATGGCGCCATTGACCTCGACATTTAAATAATAAGAGTTCTCGCGCATTTGCCACAATGTGACAATCGGATGGAGAAGGTAACATTAGAAAGAGAGGCCAACAGTAAAAAATGGACAACACTGTCCTGTGATAGAATGACCGAACTCAGCTGACTGTCAGTAGCCACGGTCACTAAAAAAACAGGTTGCTTTGTAATATATGCCACATGCAGTATTTCTGTATTTATGTAAGGTATCTATTTGGTTTGGATAGAATTGTACATTGAATAAATCATTTTGAAACTTTTTTCTATAAAATGAGGAAAAAACAGTCACACGCAGCTGTCATCGAGGTCTATACGTGACGTAGCACTTCTCCATTTTAATGAGCTAACCTATCTTTTAGTAAGCTTGGTCAAATTCATTTAATGCGTAACCGACAAATCCCGAAACCGTTTCCGCTGGATGTCGTGTCCCTTTAAATTGGTGTACACAATTCGGACAATTGTCCTCGTCTATTTCGTCTTCTCCGGCTGACTGTCTTATCTTGTTAGTTCTCTAATCTTTGACATAACTTTAAAATAACCGTCAATCTTCTATAAATCGTACTGGTGATCTTTGATCCTATGGTTAAATTGAATCTGCACAACCCAAACAGTTCTTTCTCTTCTTAAATTTTGAAAAAGATGGTATTTGGGTGAACTCTGGAAGATTCATTAAAATACTTAAATTAGGAATGTAAATTTTGTTTATGGGTTTCGAGATTGTTGACAATACACTTAGGTTGTTTGTTACTTATCTTTCAAAGTAGAATGCTTAAACACTTTTCTCTATATTATTGTTTTAATCGTTCTCCATATTATCTCGAAATATTAGATTGCTTACATCGGTTACGGAATTTTATTACGTACATTGTGGGGAACTAATTGATTCGAATAATCTTAAGAGGCCCCAAATATCTGACATGACATATTTTAAAAATAAATGTAGCGTGATCATATCTAAGTAGTACATTTCACTTTCCTAATACGTAAAAGTTTAACAACAATGCGCAACCATTGTTGTTTTGACCTTAATAGCCAAGGAATTAGAACTGGCCGTTGCACATTTACTATCGCTTAAAATTTCAATGCAATTTTTTTGATTAGCTCCAGTGCAATAAGTACTTTATTGAATATTTTATAACTCATGATTGGCAAAAGAAGCGTGACATCATTTATGGGCGGCCCCTTAGGAGCGCAATTACTTTCGTCTATTTCTTTATTTGACATTTTATCAGTAATTACTTACAGTACGAGTCGAAGTATTGTTTGTTTTCCTTACTTCTTGACAGTAGGAGAGTACAATTTGATGAAATGTCAAAAAATTACAATTTTCTCTCGCTCCTGTCGGGACGAATTTTTTATTTTAACCCTGCACTTTACGATTAGGATTCATCACCGACCTTCTTCTTTCCGTAGAGACATAGAACGAACTTCCACTCGACGTATTTATTTAGTTACCAGCGTTTGAAAATTCCATGTTTTTCGACTTTTCAGATTAAATTTGAAAGATCCCAGAAAGCCACTTTTCTTACGTCATTTGCGTATAGTACCTAACGTCACAAATGAGCGCTCGGTTTTTGCAACTATTACTAATTTCAACTCCTTATATCTCGAGAGCGGAAAAAGTTAATAATACGAATTTTTAAGTACATAATAAGAATATCGAGTACTAAATTAGACTCTTCTCAAATAAAATTAAAAAAATTAATATAGAATGTAAAAATTTTATAAGAAATAATTACAAACTATTCATCAGGCTTTTCTAAAATCTATCTATAAAGACATGTTTGCTGTCGCTTTACGATATTAATCTAACAATAACAACAATATTTTTAATTAAACTACGTGTATAAAAGTAAATGATTAATAACAAGTTGTACAAATTAATTTTACATCTAAGAATGTTGTTGAAGGGTCATGCACAACACAAATGTGTTCTCTGATTCGCTTCAGAGGCAATTTAGAGTGCATGGTCCTTTATTAAATCCTAATATGTACAAATGTATGCCTTATGTTATATGTTATGTTATGTTCGAAATAAAATTTGATTTGATTTGATTTGATTTGATTTGATTTGATTTGATTTGATATGAAAAAGTATAAAAACCAACTAAAAAGAATATCATGAAACAAGTCCATTGCCTCTTATAATTTGCAAGTATGCCTCTCTTGCTTTAACCATCGCAAATGCAATCAAAATGTACATATGCATCTCCAGCTTTTCCAGAATTTCGAAAGTTCAGAAAAAATCCGGGCCCGGGGAGAAACTCCCCCGCCCCCTCCATCCCTCTCGTTTGGCCTAGCCGGGCCACATGAATTGGTTGAGGATAATAATTGTGGATGTTAAATAATCCAGATTAAGTTTTAACACATCACAAAATCACCTAAATACAGGGTGTAATTAGTTTCATGTCATTAAAAAAAACTGGTGGTAGGGAACGACAAGACAAACAAAAAAACCTTATATAACATGGGGTCTAAAGCTCATAGTTTTGGAGAAAAAAAATAAACAAAAATTTCCAAAATACTTAATAACCTAGTTTGAGAACTGCTGGCATATTGGGGTAGGTTTTATTGCCTCGCGTTTTATCGCACGAGATACTCTGATACTCCGACAAAGCAGTTAAAAGCGACCGACAGAGAACATCGTCATGTTTTTTGCTTCTTCGCGGTCAATTATCCTATTAGGCGTGCTATCTCTCCCTTGTAATATTCTCAAGTAATAATTTCAGTTTTGTCCTTACTTGGCAAAGAACGTACGCATGACGCGTACGGGTACCTTGGTTTTGTCTGTTTTGCTTTTCTTTTTTAATTTTGTGCCACTTATGTTAAGATTTATTTTATTAACTTATCGTTCAAGTCGTTAGTACTTGGTTACGTAAGACACTACTTCTCGTTCGTGCTTTTTGTGTTACTTTTTGGATTTTGGACCAAGTTTTTCTTTTTGTTTTCTTTATTGATAACGTTAAGTCACAGTTTAGTGTGCTGTTTTAAAACGCAGATTTTGGACATTATGGGAGATTACGCTTATCCAGAGCTCGCGGATATGGACTTGGTACATGGAGAAAGTGGTGGAAATGCAGCTGGCGCGGAAGAGCTTTAGAACAATTGCAACGACGTATTTTAATGTGCATAGAAACCATAAAAAATGATCCTAATTTACCAAATGTGTTGAACGGAGTAAGTATGTTATTAGTTCGACGTACCGAAATGTGTATACGTGGAGATGGAGGTCATTTCGAACAATTTTTGTAAAAAATTCAAAAGAATTTTTCAGTTATTGGGTGTTACCTATTGGGCATTAAAGGAATGATTATTATTAGTATTCGTTGTCTTTGTTTTTATCTGTTTATTATTGTTTACATTGATTTTCATAGAGACCAAAGACTTGATTTTTAGTTTTCGATACCTGATTGGGAAAAATTATGCGCTCAATTCGTTAAAAAAATCAGATTTTTTCCTAACTTAAAATACACAACCATTTTCTATTATCGTATCTCGGACGTCTAACTGTTCGTTTTCCAATTTCATAAAACAATTACTAATTTTTTAAGCTTTTTAACACAATGTTACAAATGTTAATAAACCACTTTTAAATTTTATAAATTCTTATGAACGACAATAAAAGCTACAATAGCTTTGTTCCAAATTAAAAAACACATGTAAACAAATCCCATTTAAACCCCTGCGGCCATGCTATGCTTGCGTTGTGCCGAAAGAGAAGGAATTACATTTTCATAATTAGTGGTATAAAAAGTTCGATACAAATAATCCCATTAAAGTGCCGCACTTCTACCGACGGGAACACAAGTCGGGTATTACAGTTTTTTTTATTATTTCTAATATTCGGAACTATTACATCTATTGACCCTGAAAAACAGTGATTCTCAAATCTTTCCTACCATAACATTAAAAATGTAAACCCAGGTCAGTTTTTTTCAGTGCCCCTAGAGAAAAAGGTCATATAGGTTTTCTATTTGTCTAGTCGGTCCCTATTACCAGTTTTTTTTAATGACATGAAACTAATTACACCCTGTATGCACTAAAAACAACGCCTTCAATAAACTGATCAGAAATTGGCGACCATTTCATTATTTCCCTGTCTAGTAACATAGAAAACTAGTTTTAATAATGTAGGTAGAAAAGAATTTTGATAATTTTAGTGAGTATTTTGTGTCACATGACCTTCATTCTTTCTAGATCGCACTGTATTTTTCGTTAACTTAGTTTTAACTTGCTTTATTTTCAATATTATCGAGATTAACACAAATTCAGCTACTGTGGATTAACAAATTAAACGTTCCAATCTGTGGAAAATAACTAGCATGCAATAAAATATAAGATAACCCACCAGTTGATTATTCGAATTAGGACATTTTTCGTTCTGATAAAATGAATGTCTCTTGCCGAGCTGAATGCTTTCTTGTGAATTCGATCATTCCGATTCGTGTTGCACACTGCTCGTAAATTTCAAATGCAATAATTTCAAATATTCCATCATTTCTGTTTACTTTAATTATACTTGATAACACGGTTGATACTCTAGCGATCATGAATAGAATAAAAATTGTAATGAAACCATGCCTGAACCTTGTACCCTTGTTACCTAACGCACGAAGCCGGAGCATTTGCACGCGAGTATGGTATGGTTCTCACCTCGTTAAAAAGTACTCGATGTAATTCCATAGACGGCTAGGTATCAAGGTTTTTATTGTTCATTTTATCGGTGCTGATAAAGTTCACTAACCGCCCAGCAACAACAGATTTTATGATAAGAATTAGGTTAAAATTATTTAGCAATAACAGACCCCGCACGGATTCTAGGTATTTTAGGGACCGTGGGATTTTTATGGGACTTCCAAGACGTCCTCAGATCAGAATCCTGAAGTCTATCATATTTTCAATTCATTAAAAAAATTAGTTCTTAAGGTTTGGGTCTTTAAAACTCTCCAAAATTGTGTAGGCGGATCCAAGATTTTCTCCAGATTCCAAAAATAGCATACTTACTATACTAATAATAATAACAACAAGAAATTAAATCAAACAGAAATCGGTAAAACCAAATTGTTTTGTCTAGTAACGTCTCGAGTAACGTATAACATTAATTCATCGGTCAGTTTTTTTACTTGCTATTTTTTCGAAAACTGCTAACCCCAAAACAAGAAGTGCCAAATAAAAAAGTTGCCCCTGCCCTTTATCTTTATTTTCTCTAGATATAGATACTTGGTATATATTCAACAGATAAAGTTTACTTCCTATATTTTTTTGGGAAATGTTTACATTTTATTAACATAACCTTAGAAAAAAATCGGTAAAGGTATTTACACAGAACTTCCCTCTTTATTTGCGCATAGCGGTCACTCTAAAAAATTAATAATTACGAAGTGACATTGAAAATAATAATCGGAATATAGTTGTCACTATTATTACAAAGAACACCTGATAAGTTTTGGTAAAAAAAATATAGTGCTCATCCGACAGCAAAAGTTCAATACTAAATAACAGGTGCCAAATATAGAAGACTTGGGCAAATAACTTTATAAATGTCCACCATGACTGAATTATTTCTTGGGATGACCACCCTGTACATTTTTCAATAATAGTATAATAGGTGCATATGCCTAATATTATTGCCATCTGTCACATTTTCAATTCCACATACACGTAGTGGAGTGGAGTATAGTGATGGTTAAAAAATTTAATTTTTTTTTTCAATTTTTCAAAAATGTTCATAAAAAAATTTTCAAATTTTTTTTCTTCTGAGATAGGTTTAGAATGCCATGACACGTGGAAATTTTAAATTTGAGCAAAAAGGAAAGTTTCCTTCTATTCTACAGTGGTATTTTTTTTTTGAAATTGGTTTAGAACGCCGTGAAACAGGAAAATTTTAAATTTGAGCAAAAAAAAAAATCCATCTATTTTAGTGGTAAAATTTTTTTCAAAAATGTTGGCGAAAAAAATTTTTTTTTTCTCAAATAGGTTTTAGAATGTCAGTCATGTCAAACGTGAAAATTTTAAATTTGAGGAAAAAAAAATTGCATCTATTCTAGTGGTAATTTTTTTCCAAATTGGTTAAAAAAAATGTTGCAAATTTTCTTTTCCGAAATAGGTTTGGAATGTCATGAAACATGGAAATTTTAAATTTGAGCAAAAAAAAAAATGTTTTCATCTATTCTATACCCAATGATAAAGTTTTTGCAAAAAAAAAATTTCAATTTTTTTTTTTTTTTTAATAGGTTTAGAATACCATGAAACGTGGAAATTTTAAATTTGAACAAAGACAAAAAACATTTTTAGTTGTAAAAAATTTTTCAAAAATGGTAAAAAAATATTTTTTTTCTGAAATAGGTTTAGCGTCATGAAACGTGGAAATTTTAAATTTGAGCAAAAAAAAAAATTGTCATTATTTATTCCCTTTAGACGATCCACCCTGTATATTTTCCAGTGAAAGTTCTACCATTTCTTCGCTGACAGTAGGGTAAACTACCTACCAAATTTGACTGCTCTCCGTCAAGTAGTTTTTTAGTAAATGCACCAACAGACAGACAGGCAGACTGGCGGAATTGAAAAACCTATATTTTCGCAATCTCCGTGATCTGAAAGGTCAGAATCCGAAAAAATCTCGGAGGGTGATTTTTTCTCGAATACAAAATACTTCCCTTCGGTATGCGAGGGAAGTAATAATCGTATTTTTCACATTTATTGAAATTTGATCTTCAAATTCACGTATTTTTTTAACAAGTGCGTAGTAAAAGTTTGAAACCAATTCATTGTTCGGTTTATGAGTTAGAACAAGTTAAACAAAAAAATATTCGTGGCTTGTTTTAAATTATTGGTCAGAAAGACGCCGAGAGAAATAGTTAGCGAAAACGGTGTTAAATCACTGTTTATAATAATTAAACTGCAATTAGATACAAAAAGTAAAAAATCTCGAAACCCAGTTATACCGAATGGATTTTCATGATTTTTTTCATTGAATTTCTAATAGTGGGTATAAAAAAGTTTACCCTTTAGAAATCGACGCTTTTTATTTTTTAGAGGGGTGAGCAAAAAAGTAAAAGTAGTAACCACCGAATTTGATATAGAATCATATTGTGAGAGAAAAAGTAGTTTACAATTTTTCGTGAAAATTTTATATTTTCCAAGTTATAACGAGTTTAACTTAAGAAATTGATACCTTAAGATTGTTTTTCGTAAATACTTTAAAGTTTTACATTTATGGAAGAAGTGGTATGGTACAAAAAATAAGATTATGGAATTACAAATATTTTATTTTTGTTTATTTCAGTACGATGAATAGTTCTAAAAGTAGTTTAAAAATGGCGCTCAAACGTTTATCGGTCGAGATATAATGTTTATTTTTCAAATATGTCGAAACAATCAGTATGTTGCAAATACATATAATGGAAATTAAAAAGGTTTTTCGTGTTCTTCGATAGCATTTTTTTTTTATCCGGGCAGCTTGAAAAATAATGATATGTGCAAAACAATGAGTGCTTTGCAACTTTTTATAAATAAAAAATTTAGGATTTTCCTGCTTCATTGGCGCTAGAATGGACATTCAAAAAATCTGTACCAGTTTTTATTAATATATTACCAACATGTTCTAATTTTAAGAGTTCCAATTTATTAAAATTTTTCAAGAAATAGGAGATTTAAATATATAATTATTTGCCACTAAAAGTTCAAGCCCCACATTTGTATTGTGGGGTTTTTCGCGTTCTTTGATAGCATTTTTTTTATCCGTACAGCTTGAAAAATAATGATGTTATGTGCAAAACAATGATAATATTTAAATATATTATATATTAATATATTATAAATAAAAAATTTAGAATTTGTGTGCTGTCATTGGCGATAGAATGGAAATTCAAAAATCTGTACCAGTTTTTATTAATATATTACCAACATGCTCTGATTTTAAGAGTTCCAATTTATTTTTTTCAAGAAATAGGAGATTTAAATATATTTCTTTGTCACTAAAAGTTCCAAGCCCCACATTTGTACTGTCATATTTCCTAAACTGTTAATTCTACAATTATTTTGAAAATCAAATGAATATATCGCTTATTAAGATTTATTTTTCTATATTATCATATTTTTCCTTTAATGCTTTATGGTTTTTTACAAAAAGGGGAATTTGTTCAGCAAAATCGTAATATTTTTCTTAATTTAAAGTATATTTTTAATAACGACTGCTTCAAAAATGCCAAAAAATTAGGGCATGTTAGCAATATATATTAGTGAAAACCAATACAGATTTTTTGAATTTCTATTAAATGGCCAATGGCAGCAGGAAGATCATAAATTTTGACTTAAACAAAATTACATAACATTCATTGTTTTGCACATAACATGGTTATCTTTCAAGCTGTATGGATAGTAAAAAAAAAGCCTTTATATTAATAAACTATAAACATCAATTTTCATGACAGCCGTGGTTGATAGTAGAACCAAGCAAAAAAAAATATATATGCAGTTGTTTTCCCATTCCCAATCGTTAAAATGTGGTAGAAACCTCTGTCAAATAGGACATAAAATTAAAGCTCGAAATCGAAAAATTAAACTAGGTATAAGGTAGTAAAAATATATTAGGACATGTGAGATTCATTTTTGTCTTATATGTGTAAAATGTCCCATATTGCGCGCACCTTTCAAAGTATTCGGGTATTTTGGAATGTTAAAGTCATTTTAGTAAATCACAACCACGGAATAATTATGCTCGTTTAAATAATGGAAGGTTAAATATGTTACTGTATAATATCTCTATAAGAAAATATGTAAATTCTGATGACGGCATCATAATCAGAGAAGTTGTCAACATATTTGTTTATTCAATTGTTTTTAAAGAAGGGCTTTTCTTTGTGTAGTGCACAAAATCGTTCATTGTAAGTTGTCTTTTAGGCGGTTATCTGTGACGACTGATCGTCGTGGTTTTGTATTTGTCAATTCATTGCTAATGTGATTACAGATGAGGCAGCATTAATTAGCGCCAACGTACTTAACCGCAATAATTCAGACAGCTCGATCATAAATTTATGAAAGTTTTATTGGAAATTTTTGAAGGAACTTTTTTTTTAGTCTAAATAGCGAAAATCTGACTAACTAAAAATCGTAATAGTCGGCACAGGATATTTTTCAGAGTAAATTGTTTTCAAAAAAACCTTTATTATACTCTTCGCAAATACAAAACGAAGAGTATATTGCATTCGATCGGCACATTGCTAAAACCGGTAATATTGCTCGTAGAGAAAAAAAATCAAATCACTGTGTTGGTGATCGAATTCTGTACAACTTTCAAAATGTCCGTCCGTCTGTCTGTCCGTCCGTCACGTTTCTTGTAAGCACGATAACTTAAGAACAAAATGTCCGATTGTATTGATATTTGGACAGTAAGTTAGTGTTAGCTAGAGGAAGAACCCTATTGTTTTTGAACAATATCGATCAATAAATAAAAAAGTTATAAATTTTTTTAAATAAAAAAAAATACATTTTTTTTTTATATTTTGTAATTAAACTAAGAATGTCTAAAACTAATATTATTTACAAAAAAACTGCGAAGAGTATCCTATAGAATGTGCAACAATCATATAAAAAGTGCAGTAAATCGGCGAAGAATATAACGGTTAGCTTGTTTTTTATAATTTTTGAAAATTCAATTTTTCTTAAATATCTTCTGAAATATTTAACCAGTGAAAGAAAAGTTTAATTCTTAAAAAAAAGGAGGGACATTTAAAAAAAATAAGTCATATTTTGTTCATAGAATAGTTTCTGTGTAAAATGAAGTGAAAGTGCGCTCTGATTTCCGAATTTATTCTGACAGAAGAGCTAAAAAATTAGCCTTCATAGAAATGCCATATTTTCGTCAAAAATAAAGTTAAAAAAGAAACAAAAAAATCATCTTGTAGAAGACGTACATTTTCAGATGCAGTGATTTATTTTTTTATGAGACTACCTACTCCTAAATAACATAAAATATAGGTACCTAAGCACTTAAAATTTTTACTTTGGCAGAAAAAATATTTTTTTAATTAAAATGTTGGTTTATCTTAAACAATTTATCGAAATCTGTAATTATATACATTATTAATAGGTACTAAACGTTTTCATTTTTTTTTTAATAATAGAAAACCGTTCATGTATTGATTTTAAAAAAATACCACTGAAATTTGTGGATTTCTAGTCAAGGTTCAGACTCGTATAGAAAACCTGGAGAACCTGGAAAACTCAGGGTATTAAAAATCTTTTAAAAAAAACTGGAAATATCAGGGAATTTTATAAATTATATAAAAAATCAGGGAATTCTGCGTCTCGATATGGAAAATCATAGGGTTCCTAAGAATTTTCACTGATTCAATTCAATTAGGTGTTTTCACAAATTTTAAATTCACTTTGGCTGTGAAGATAATGCTTTATTATAGCTAAAAACACTTAAACTTTGAGAAACTGACGAGTAATACCTTAAAATAAGTCATTTTAATTTTGGATTGAAATTTTCTCGCCAAAATCACTACATCAATTCACTACGCACTCATGGCGTCATCAGTTATATTGTCAGTGTCATTTTGTGTTATAAACACGTTATTTTGCACTTAAATTTCCTAAAGTAGATTTTACAAATACCGTATTAGGTAGGCGTTACTTATTTAATCACATGTAAAACGTAAATAAAGTAAATAAAAAGTGGTGTGTAACAATTTTTAAACGCGACTTAAGAAACTGATATAACCGATGACGTCACCGCGTGTTTTGCTTACTCGTTCATTTACTAAAACTTTATGTTATTTATTTGTTGAAATTTTAATTTGGTGGACGAAAGAATGCTGTTTAAATATATCAATAAGTGCTTTAGTATAACAAGTACTTAATTTTAATAATATCAAAAAAGCAAATTTGCACATAGTGAAAACACCTAATTCAAGGAATTATTTTATCTCAAATAAAAAACTATTTCACTAAAAAATATCTGGAAATTAATATTTTTGGTTATGGAAAACCTGGAAAATTTAGGGAATTTTTTCAGCTTCGCAAAGTCTGAACCCTGACAGTTTCGAAATTAACTATAAAAGTTCAATTAAAAATGATAGAAACAAATGAACAAATGTATTACCAGAAAACACTAGTGATTATTCAATCTTTTACAAAATACTTATCACAGATAAGTTTAAAACATATATGCTTCTTATACAATTATAAGAAAGAAAATATGCCCATTATGTACAGTATAACTGTTATCATAATGTTATTTTTAATTTAAATTATCCTGCTCAATGAAACCCAAAGACAATTAAGACAAAAAAAAAATCAAAATTAAATAATTGCTGTGAAGTAAAATTGCGAAATATGTTCCTAACAAAAAGAAAAAATGCAAAATGAAGCTAAAACTATATACTATTTAATGCGCAACATAAGTGTTTAATTTTACAATCATCATTTTTTTTTATAATCACTATTATACGGTCACATCTAAAATGTGTTTTTTAAAACAGTATTGTGCAGGGGAATAATTTCAAACAGGCGTCTGGGGATAGTCCATGGGCAACCCCACGAACATTACCGAATATACCCGAGTCAAATTTTGCGCGCATTTAGCGCATATTTTGAATTTGTTCATTTGAAGGATTGATTACTGATTATAATTATGTATATCAAAACGATAAAAATAAAAACAATATAAGAAATAAATAATATTTATTTAAATATACAACTATTAAATAATAATAATAATAATAATGTTTATTATGCAAACAGAGATTACAATAATACAATGTTACATAAAAGGTAGGAGTTCGGCTAAGCCGTTCTTCCACACTACCCAAAATGAAGAACAAGAGAAAAAATAAAAAATACATAAGGTAATTACATAGGAATCCAATGGAAATGAAAGACATTATTCATACATATATAAAATACAGAATGTTTACTTATATAACATATTAAATATGGTATAACTTTCACAGAATCTTTGTTTCCCATTGTCCCACCATTTCCAAAGCTAATACTTCCTTTTCGGACTTTGAAGGATTTGTATATTTCCTCTTTATTGATTTAGTTTTTTTCTTTGTTGAAGAAAACCTCATTTGCTTCTTGATTTTTTTGTTAGGCGGTTCCTTCGATGTATTAGGAACTGGGATATTCTTTTTGGAAAGTGCATTTATAATACTCTCCAGAGGAGCCACTTGTTTCAAAACAGCTTCCAGCTGTTCCTCGTTCTCGATAGTACTACATACTTGTAAAACGTTATTCACCATATCCTGTTTTCTTTTATCAAAAGAATCTTTTTTGACTTTACTCACTACACTTAAAATTGCACTTTCTTCTTCGGTAGTAACTGCTATATCATTATTGATTTGTGCAGGCATACCGACATTTTCAATGCTTGAAGCATTAGTTCTCAAGAACATACAGACAAGATGTATATGCTTACACATATTCCATTTTATGGAAAAGTCTATGCAGCTGCATGTGTAATGGTGAATGCAAGATTGGCAGTCCTGACAACGTAAACTACAACTACAAGTGCTTTTTGTAGCTTCAACTTTATAAACGTCATCGCAATTAGTGGCACATACGTTCCAAGAGTCACCCAAATCTATTACTGTGTTCTTAAGTTCAACTGACTTTTTATGAATTTGTCTTATTGACGCTAATTTTTTTGAAATTTTTCCTTTATTTAGAACTACTAGTCTATCAAATAATTTATCCTTTATGAACTTCATCAAGATACTAATTGCTTTGTCCAATCTTTTCACTTTCTTCCCACCAAAATAAATATGTTTTAAAATTCTATGCATGTTCTCTAGGTTCATATTAGTGTTTATTCCACACTCCTTACGGTAACAATATGCCCAAGTTGTACACTTATTCACATAAGTTTCAAAATATTCAGAAAACTCTAAATATTCTGTATCTGAATGTAATTTGTCTAATAAATTATCGACCATCACATTGAATGTATATGGATCCATTTCGAACATGATTATTTTAAGCTTTTTGTAAACAATAGCTTGTTTCTCCTTATTTTTAATTTTACTTAAATTTTTTCGCCACGCTCTGTCGACATGCCAACTGCAAAATAATCTGTTCTGAACTGGACCTATTACTGCAGACCATGCATTGTAAAATGTATCGTCCATGTCAGACATAAAAATTTTAGGCTCGATTGACATGTCATGTAAACAACTTTTTATTGTTTCGAAAAATATTTCCATAGCGACAGTATCTCCCCTATTTGAAAACAAGAAACTGCATGGAAAACCTTGTCTCATATCATCCAAAACCATAACCGTATATAACTGAAAGTCATAGGCGTTCAGGCCATGTGTGCCGTCAATACATACACAATCATTTCCAAATTTTAATAAAATCTCTTTTTGGGCGTCGTTCATGATGATTAAAAAAAAATCTTCTTTTTTAAATTGAGGATAATTTTCTAAAAATACACCTTGTGGTTTGTAAAATCGAACCAAATTTGAAGATTTTTGCATATGCGACACCCACGCTTCTACGCTCAAGTAATCATTTTTATTTAAGATTGCTTCATGGTTTAAATTATAAGAATCCGCAATATTCCACAAATCTTTCCTGGTTGCTAAGTGAATTCTGTCGAGTTGGTTGTTGACAACAGAGTCACGAATATCATCTAAAATTTGTTCCATAGGAATTTTCATGGCAAGTTTTTCAGCAATATGTGCCCTCTCGGATTTACTAATATTTAAATGACCTAGATCTAATTCATGTCCAACATGGGTACCCATATAAACTACCTTTACACCCGGACCTGTTGCGTGGACAATCATATTTGCTGGACAGTAAGAGTTAATTTTATTCGAACCAACCATTTTTATGTGGCGAACACCTTTGCCTCTTGAATGGAAATAGCCATCTCGGTGGCAAATATATTTTGATTTATCTACACCGTTCACTGTATGTCGAGTGCCAGTCATTTTTATAAAATGGGATTTTGTTTCTTTTTCAAATTTTTGCTTCCAAATTTTAAAATCTTCAAATGTACCAAAGTTTAAGGTTTCTTTAGCCATATCTACGTGGTGGTTCACCTCATAATGTGTAAGTACCTCTGCCCTATTTGCTCCTCTGAAATCACAAAGGGAGCAATAAATTTGATTTTTTTTTATGTTCTCAGGCTTATTATGACAATTTTTTTCATGTCTGTCCAAATGATATTTTCTGATAAATATTTTTTGACACACACTGCACATATGAGTCGAATTAGGATTTTCGTGTTTCCACTTGTTATGTGACAATATTGAAGCCTTATTTTGAAAACTTTGTCCACATTTCTCACATTTATATAGGACGACTATTTCGTTGTAATTCTGGATGCTGCTGGATGTCCCTGCACTCTGCCCACTTGATCCACAACCAGAAAACGTTTCTAGAATAAACAATTCAAATTCAGATTTAAAAATGACAAAAAATTAATGTATTTACTAGCCCTGCAGTCTACATACCTTCAGAAGACATTGTACAAAGAATACAGAATTTACTTAAATAAAAAACAATCACAAACAAATATTTGCATAAAATAAATAGTACAAATATAGCATCAACATGTAAACGATAAAGGTATAATTTGAGATTTGGGATTTTTCTTTGAGTCATCAGCCTGTCATTGGGCTCGAGTACATTCGGTAATGTTCGTGGGGTTGCCCATGGTCTGTCCCCAGACGCCTGTATAATTTCAAGACTTGTAAATTCATGGATTTTGTACATGTATCCCCTATACTTGCAATTGATAACATAACAATCCATTTTGACCTTGTTTTTTCAGAAAAAGTATTAATAGGGCTTAAAAGCAGGTAAAATTCTGTAGGAAAATACCAGAGAAATAACATCTGCCGGTCACGGCATTGTGCGCGAAGACTGTTGTTGATTATTCTCCTGGTGAAGGGGATAACAGTACAAAAATTTTGTAGTGAATGTATGACTTTTTTGCGATTTTTAAAAAAAAATGTATTACTAATTTTGCACTTCTACATATTCTCAATTTTTTTTTCGTTCGCCGAGTGGAAAATATGTAAAATATTCATTTACATGTGGCAGGAAGTCCCAAAGAATTGAAAAGAAACAATTAAGATAATGCTGCAAATAACATTTAGACAATATTCATTTTTAATTACAGTTAAAATACAATAATGTTAAAATAGTTCTACTATCTCTGAACATTTTTTCAATTGACAGTTTCTATTTAAAGTTACTTATTTCTGAAGGTTGAAGTAAATAAGTTTGTAAAATGTAAGTGGAGTTTTTAAACCTCAATGTTTTTAAATTTAATTGTGAAAAGACAACCACACAGATTTTAATAATGTTCGTTGAACCTGCGGTTTTCTGTAAACGTTAGTTAATTATTTAAAGAAGGTACTAATCATCATATCTAAAAACCAACAACGCAGCACCATCGAGATTTTTATGTTTCAATCTTATAGGAAATTATTTTCTTTTCGTTTGGTGAGCTTGTTGAAAATGTCGAGCATTGCTTTTAAGATATCTTGCATAATTACTTGCAATTCAAGTGTTTCCGTTTTTCTATACTTTGGACAATTTAATAATGGCATACGCATCATGAACAGGTTCAATGCAGTTATCGCTTGGAAAATTTATATGGATTAAAATATGCAGCAAACATGTTTTCAATTATTCTGATGTAGTAGTCAATGCCATCAGCTTTTTAGATAAATTCCTTTGTATTTATATATTAATTAACTAATATGATTACCTACATTAATTAATCAATGTATTTAATAGTTATTAGAATAATAAGTAATTTATTTTGCTATTTTCGTAATTTTAAAAACAATGCTAGTCTTCCTATTTCGTGGTTTTAAATATATTTTGCAAACCACTTAAATTATTGAGTGAATATTCATAGTAGTAGTCTTGTTCTGGTTCTACTTAGGTAGTCTGATAGTTCTCTTAAATATACCTACTAAGAAAACAAATTATGGCCAAAAATAATAAATATTTCCCTATCGGATATCTCTTTCTAGGAAATGGTCACCTTAAGAGGTTTGCTCCTAATATGTCCAATTAGTGTAACATATAAAGCCCCCGAAAATAGGCAATCTGCAATACATGGATGTCATGGCGCACTTTCTGAAAATTTGCAGACTGAATTCCCAAATTCTATTAGCCAGCACACCAGTTCGAAAATAGACTTTAATTGTATAAGCTTTGTGCTCTGCTGTAAAAACCTTAATTAAAATTATCCATAAACTGATTTTAAGATTAGAAAATAAACATCTTAACCATTATACTCTTCCCAGTTTTTTTTGTAAAAAATATTGTTTTAGACATTTTTTTTTTGTTTAATTACAAAACAAAACAAAATTGTTTTTTTTTTTCAATTAAAATTATTAATAACTTTTTTATTTATTGATCGAGTTGGTTCAAAAACAATTGGATTCTTCTTCCAGCTCACACGAATTTACTATCCAAATTTCAATACAATCGGACTTTTCATTCCTAAGTTATCGTGCTTATAAGAAACGTGACGGACAGACAGACCGAACGGACATTTTGAAAGTTCGTTTGCTCGTTGCGTAATATAGAACCAACACATGGTTAAAATAGTTAACAGTCCCCCTTCTACTAAATTGTTCAATCTTCAGTGCTTAATTCATTTGCTCCTCATTATTTACAAGGAAAAAACAATAAATGAAAGGGGGAATTATCTCAATTTACCTGACTAGCACATTCCTTCGTGCTATTTATTTGCTCCTCACAAGTTATAACAACAACAAAAAATTAAATCGGAGAATTATATAAATGTACCTGACTACTAGCATGTTTCATCCTATGTATTCATTTACTCATTACTGCCCATGCACTCTTTTCGTTTGCTTGTCATTTTTTTTTATTGAAAAATTGTCCGGAAACGTAAGAAGGCAGGGGTACCACGGTCAAATAAATAGCCTTTGAGAAACAATTTTTTTCTGGCTAAACGATTGCTTGTCGTTTGATTGTCACTGCTCGGGTTTTCGTTTGGGTATAAATTTGTCACTGCAAAGTACACCTCCAGTGTACAAGAATTCATGATATGCAATTTTATTGGCTTCTACACCACACTTTTGAAATCCTGTAGCGATGCTCTCTAAATGTATTTTTTAATATCCACAATTACGAAAATTATTTATATTTTTTATGGTTGTATACCATTATTATTTTCTTGTATATAATATTTTCCAGAGTTTACATCTATTATTCGAAAATTGTAGTTTTTGTGAAACGAGAAGTAATAGGTATTTGTCGGAAATGGGCGATTTTTTCTTTTAAGATCTATAAAATTTCAGAATTTGTGTGATGTGAAAGCCAATAAAAATGTATATAAAGAATCTTTATTTGAAGGTGTTTTGGTTCTGCCACCCCCTACTTACTCGTGTTTCTGGTCAATTTTACAATTCAAATGAAACATTGCTGGTCAGGTAGATTTAGATAATTCCCCCTTATATTTATTATTTTATTTCCTAGTAAATAATGACGAGCAAATGAACTGGTCACTGAAGATTGAAAAATTCTAAGAAGAGGGGCTGTTATGTATATATTTCAACCCCCTCTCTCTGGTTTCAAGATTAAGCAACGAGCAAACAAAAAGAACCGGTGAGCAATCATGAGCAAACGAAAATTGAAAAATGTTCTAATTTAAAAAATGGGAGGTCAACTTCACAGTCTTTCATTTTTTATCATGGTATATAGTAGTCAATGAAGGTAAAAATAAGCTATTACTTCTTCCAACCGTCATCGATTTTTCTGAAAATTTGGGAGCAGGCTTGTTTTACCCTTATCTTCAAAAGTGACATTGTGCGGAATTGCGCTTTTTGCGTTTTAGGGGTGAAATCAACCCCTTTTGTGAAAAATTGAAAGAAATGCTAATTTAAGCATTCTATCAATGGAATCTTGCTTAGTTATGTAGAATATGAAGCATGATTTATGATTTCCATAAAGTTTTCAACCCTTAAAAACTACCCCTTCTCCTAAAATTAAAAAAAATATTATTTTTTTAGCAGATTTAACTGTTTCAATTTTGGGTTTCCAATAAAAGATAAATAAAAATGGATTCTACTGAATATTTACAGGTTTATTAATTAATTTATTTATCAATTTGTTGTTTAATTTCAACCCCTAGAAACCACCCTTAACTTTAGAATCAATTAACTATTTTTTAGCAGCTTTATTAGCTTCAGTTTTCCAGAATCGTTTTCACAGCTCATGACATATTTTTTTTATTTATTTATTTCTAATTTTCAACCCCCAAAATTATCCTTTATAGACCAAGCAAATGGGTAGGTTAAGTCGCAAAATGTGTCCGGAGGGAGATCTCTACGGGAAAAGTTGTATTGAGCCGAGATGTAAAAAAAAAGCCTAATACACTACTAGCCCCACCCTTTCCTTAAGGGCAGAAAAAGGATGAAATAGTTTATTTTTGCGTATAAATCGAAAACGATGGTAGATATGGAAAAAGGTTTCAGATAAAAATTGTAGAGCTTAAAATTCTGCTTAAAAAAGGCCATATGCATTTATACCGTATTTCTGATGGTTTGGCTGAAAAACCTGTATGACGCTTAGGGGCTGAATGGAATGTTAAAAAAAATCGTAAAAAATCGAAAAGTTGATATTTTTAATTATTTTCTTTTTGAATCTCCTTAGAAAAATCCTCAACTTTCTTTCCAGAGATAAGGTATCCTTGTCTACTTGTTTATATAAAAGTTATAAACATCTGAATTTTTAAATTCACGATTAATCAGGGTTGAACGTAGCGAAAAATATTTTTTTAAGCAACACTGTCTTCTTCGTGAAATTTCCTTACAAAAAGTCCTTTACAGTTTTTTTTTATCTCACATACCAACGTTGATATCTAAATAAAATTACTATAATTCCTACAATTTTTATTTCACTCGACGCCACTGGAATATAGTCTAAGAGCTACTGGCTTCGACAACATACCCATTTTCACAAGGCTGGAAATATGCCAAGATGTTAGTTTAAGGCTTCCCAAAGAAGGAATGGCCGGTGTGGCGAAAGGATGTCGACGGGGTGAGCAGTGAGCACTCTTGCATTTTTTGAAATTGGTTGCCGTTTAAGTTGATGTTTATTTTTTACTTCTACAAAGTTTGCATTTTCAGATATCACATAGGAAGCCAGCGTGCAATCACCCAACATATTTATAAAAGCTAGAAACATTATTAATCCTGTTCCTTAGAGCTTGGCAGACAAAATAGTGATAAGAGAAATTTCTTTGGTGGTGGGAACTTCACTAGATGACTGTTGAAAGTCTACATGCTTTTCGTGGTTGGTGGAAGTTTTTGTATGGAGCTGATATTTTTTTATCGATTACTTGTGTCACAATGAGTACAAAAATATGATTGACATGCATATCGGTTGGTGGGTTTCCAGAAGCAGAAACTGTTAACCTGCGAGATATTTCACTGTGGATGGCAGATTTATAACAAGCTGATTTTTTCTGTATCGATTAATTACCATTCGGTAATTACGAAAATACGATTAGCATACATATCGGTTAGTGCCTATCTAGAGGCAAAAACTGTTCATCTGCATGACAGATTTGTAACAAGCTGTTTTTTTTATTAATTCATTTATATTCTACAAGTAGAAAAATAATGGTGTCGAATATAGTGATATACGACTCTGAAGTGGTGAACAAATTCATTAACTTGGACATGGATTATTTCTATTTTTTTATAGTTTTTAAACGTCAATCGCATAAATGCGATGAATATAGGATAATAAATATCCGCCAAAAAGTTCAACATAAATTTTAAAAAGTTCAAAACAAATTTAAAAAGTACACCTGTACAAGATTCGAACCGAGAAATCCGCTATGAAAGTCGTCGCTTAACGCGATTTGCTACGGCCGGGATGGATTTGAAATTTCAAACAGTCTCGTTGGAGAATGCAAAACATGAAATTTTTAAATGGATATAACTAAGTAAATGCACCAGCAGGAAGGCTCCCGAATGTCGATATCGATACAGGTTAGGTGATGTCTTGAAAATGAGATAATGCAAGATAAGAACTGTGTTAAGTGACCTGGATAGCTATTCAGAAATAGGCTTGTGAAAAAACACTATTAGTTTTTTCATCCAAAATTTATTGAAAAATATATTTTTTAACTATAAAAATTCACATTGAAAGCACGAACAGGATGTAATTCATACTTTAATTATATAAACGGAAATGTTTTGAATGAGAAAAGTTGAACTTTACAAAAAAATCTTACAATGTCGAATATGTTTTAAATTACAATAATTGATTATATATTTAGAGATCATTTTAGAAGCAAATTTATAACAGTATTTTGGAATGAGGAAAAATTCTATAAAATAGAATTCCACAAAGTTTATTACTTGGAGACCTCAAATGGTGAACTTAAAGCAGATCTCATAATCTTTAAAAAAATGTTTTTTTTCTGCCTTCGTTTAGGCACCTCTATTTTTGTCTGCCAATACAGTTACATTACTAAAACAACTGTGCATACATTTTTAAACAAATTTTGAGCTGAGTTAAAGGGTTGAAGGGTATTCATTCGGTCCAAAAATATTTATTTCATGGCCCCGGGCCCAAAATCAAACCACTACATTATTCATTTATAATAAATAATGTTAGTTTATTGAACTCCATAACTGGAACATTTCCATCTATTTTAAAGATAGCCAAAGTTTTTTCTCTACACAAAAAATTAGATAACACTACCTGAGAATCACAGGCCCGTGGCTTTTGTCAACTATTTCTAAAATAGTAGAACGTGTTATTTTTAACAGAATTGTACATTTTTCAGCAAAAAATTAAATATTGTCAAAATGCTCAATATGGTCTTCATAAAAAAAATTCAACAGAGGACTGTTTAAGCGCCTCCGTCGGAATGCTTCCATTTTGGAGTAGCGTGATGCCCATAATATTTTGTATTAGTGAAAGAAAGTGTTTCTGATTAAAATGAAGTATTCTTAAAATCTGTAATTATACATTGCAAAAGGTTTAAGAAAAGATCAAATATTGTTTTCATTTTACGTTCCTTCGCATTAAAAAAAATTGAATATTCAACCAAGGATCTTCAAAAACTTGACATATTTACACATATCACTTTAAAATTTTGGCAGTAGATGGTATACAAAACTATAGAGTTTTTTTTTAAGTTAACTCGCTCTTCATATTGAGAAAAAATTAAATATTCAAAAAAATTCATTCAATATCTGAAACAATAAAAATATAAACGAAGATTTGATTTCGGTATGAAGTACCGTACTACGAGTTGATTCTTTAACGCAAAATCTTTATAATTGTGTGTACTATCGAGTTCAAAAATTTGAAAGTGATAACATGTCCAGTTTTTGAAAAATCCTAGTTGTCTTTTCGTGTTTCAGTTTATGAATTTATTTTATTGAGTATTTGATATTCTTTATACGAAGAAACGTAACGCAAGTTGACTTTTTAGGGACAACTCTAGATAGTTTTGTATAAACTATCGACAGAAAGGCGGAGCTTACTGCTAGCCGTCGCGGCGGTCTAGTCAATAATTCATGCTTATCGCAAATGTCAAAAAGAGCCGTTTTTGATTCACTCGTGCCGAACTGAATTTCTGATTTCGCTAACGCAATTTATGATGCCCACAAAACGTCAATCACCAATCATATTTTTTCCATAGAGGCATTATACGAACTCCACTCGACGTATCTTTTTAGATATTAAGGTTTGAAAATGTGATGTTTGTGAGTTTGTACCTGTTCCGCCGAGATTATATTTAATATATTTTGTGCCATTAATTCGAAAATGGATCATTTTGTTACAAATGTAGATCTCGATGCCAGCTTTCCGATGACATTAAACATTTATTTTTAAAGTCATATTGGCCACTTTCTTGAAATTTATATATAAACCAAATAACAACAAATTGATTTTTTGGGCCATTTTGAACTTGAGTTATTTTACTTTTAGTATTTTGGCCAATTATTGTTAATTAACAAATGGCTAATATTCGAACTGTATCATTTTGAAACATATTTATACTTCATATGAAACGTCCAAAAACATTTTAAACTTATAAAAACTGTTTTTCGAACATTTACATTTCATTGCTGTTAGCCTGAATAGATTTTTTCAAATTTATATATCGAGATTACCTCTTGTTTTGTTGCACTGCGCTCAATTGTTTCCGGCTTACTTAAGTTAGTAGTTAGTAGTTAACGAATGTATTTAGGGGAATTTAATATTCTGCTAACTTATCTTTATAAAATTATAACCTTATTTTTCTTGGCTAATGTCAAATATTTATTCTGTTCAGAGACAACTCTGTTTTAGCTCGGGAGGCAGCGACAGATTTTTCGCGTTAATATCAATAAAGCTAGATTTTTTTTCCAAAAAGAGTTTATATAGTATCTATAATGAAAGTGCAATTCTACCAAACTCTTAATGGTGCATAAAAGAGTAACGAATTAAACAACATGTTGCAAAAAAATAAATGGACGAAAATATCGTTTTTCGAATTGTCAAAAAATGACAATTCGCCTTCGCTTCTGCCGGCCCCAATTTTCGATTTTCACCTCGCGATTCATGTTGTACGGTCATTGCCGACCTTCTCCTCGTCATCGAGACATAGAACGGGTATCCAATATCACCGTATTTGTTCAGTTCTTACGTTTGAAAAATTGACTTGCGGTCGTGCTAATCGGTGACTATTTTTAAGTGGTTTCCCGAGTTCGAATCCCGCCCGGGGATACCTTTTTTTTCGTTTTCAATTTTTTGGCGGATATTTTTGATTCTATAATTGCCATTCGCTCCGTTCTATTGCATTTCTCGGAGAAGTTTTGCATTTTTCGCCGCGAAATATTAATCTGCATTATTTCGATTAAGAATCACATTCTACCCCCGCTATTGGGTGGATAAATCTTTGGTAGACGTTGCAAAAACGGCAATACGTAGTCAAATCATGCCAATTATATTCCTCATTAGTATTAATGAACAGGCAGTTTTTATAGATCTGTTAATAAGCTTTCATTACATGTTTCGGTAAGGAAATTTCTGATCTTTAATTATTGAAATAGTGCAAATTAATATTCCGCGGCGGAAAATGCAAATCTTTTCCGAGAAATGCAATAGAACGGAGCGAATAGCAATTATAGAATCAAAAATATCCGCCAAAAATTTGAAAACGAAAATAAAACAGTATCCCCGGACGGGATTCGAACTCGGGAAACCACTTAAAAATAGTCGCCGATTAGCAAGAACGCAAGTCAATTTTTCAAACGTCAGATCGGAGACCCGTTCTATGTCTCTATGGCGAGGAGAAGGTCGACAATGACCGTACAACGTGAGTCGCGAGGTGAAAATCGAAAATTGAGGCCGGCAGGAGCGAAGGCGAATCGTCATTTTTTGACAATTCGTGACAATTCGAAAATTGAAATTTACGTCCATCTATTTTTTTACATGTTTAATTTTTTACTCATTTATACACCACTAAGAGTTTGGTAGTATTGAACCTTCATTATAGATACTATCTAAACTCTCTTTGGAAAAAAATTAGCTTTATAGAAATGATTTCACAAAAACGGTCGCTGCCTCCCAGGATATTTCTATGTGTATGTGTGTGTATATTTATTGCTATTTATCTTTTTACAAGATGCTAAAAGTTAACTATCTCGAGTTCATATAGATGAAAATTAACTTTATTTTAAATCAAAGTTCTCGCAATTCTCTTTCTTTTCTGATAAAAAAAATTTCAAAGTGTCCTAAAAAATTTGTTGTTTTCAACAAAAGGTATATTTTCTGAAAGTTTGAAGCCGATCGCAATTCTTGACGTCCCTGGGCGTTAAAATGAAAAATGTCTTTTTAGCCAGTTTATTTAATTTTGCATGATATATACATACTTAAATGACCCAAAATTTTAATTGCCAAGATTTTGATTTTTTGTTTGTCCCGATCGGACCTCTAGAACCGGAGATATTCACCTTTTTACCTAAATAAACGCTGTTCGAAAAACAAAATTGTTTATAAAAAAAACGCAATAGGCTTTGGAAGTCCAAAACTCAGATATATACTCCTGGTGATACCCCAGAAGGTATGATATAATTTTGGTGTTACAAAACTATACACATCAATGTCCTTTTTCGCTCCACTATGTGACTATTGGATTATTATATTTTCATAAAAAATGAATGTATGTAGGAATGGTACATGTATATTGAGGTCGGAGCATAAAGAGATTTCCGATGAAATCGGTATAAGCTCTACGATTTCTACAATTTTTAAGATAAGAACCTGGAACTTTCACATATTACTCTTGAAGTAATGTAGGTATAAGAAATCGCTGTAATTAGGTATGCTAAATAATTTTTTTTAAAAGTTATTAACGTTTATCTTATCCCTAATTTCACGATTTTTAGAACAAGAAATACTTTTTTTATTCTGTTAAAATTAAGAGGGTTAATATAATTTGTAAGGTAAATTACTTTGAAGCTTCGTAAAGGACATATTTCAAGCTTTAAAAATCGCCTACAGAAATCGAATAACGTAAATGAAACCAGAGTAATCGATGGTTGAAGTTAGTTATACATATCAAATTTTATCATTTTCTCAAAATTTTGAAATTTTGGAAGTGTACATCTTCAAAAATAAATTTTTTGAATTTTTTTCACTCTCCGGATCTTTTTATATATTACTTCAAGAGTAATATGAGACAGTTCTAGGTTCTTATCTTAAACAATGTAAAAATGGTTGACCTTCTAAGTACAGAGTTCATCGGAAATCTCTTTATGTTCCGATTTCATATATGTACTATTCCTACATACATTCATTTTTTTAATTATAAGTATAATATGTTTCTTCTTTCAATTAGATCTTGTTGAGCTCAATTAGTTCAAAAGTTACAACAAATTTGGTGCAGCGCGCCCAAGACACCGCTCGCTTCGCGCGCCTTACGCATCGCCACGTTCCATTTTCGTGCGATCTGAAGCCTACATTTTTCATTGTAAAAAATAACTTCATATACAATTTTATGTAAAATTTCCCGTACTTTCGAACGGCGCTATTAGTTTTTATAAGAAAAACATATTTCAAGAGATATTTGACAATAACTGGTATTTGGCAACTATTTTGTTCAATAACAAATGACGCTCAAGGACTATTATTGGTAACTTTTGGTATGTTGTTCCCAACATGTCAGAGATGTATTTTCAAAAGTTACCGCTTCCCGGAATTATTAAGTAATGCATATTTTCAGCCTCATTGACTCCACTAGGTATGATATGTCAATATGTTGAGTTTTTGAAAAATCCTGGTTTCATTTTTGATTGTGTGAGATATTGAATTTATTTTATTACACATTTAATTTTTTTTCAGTGTGAGAAAACGTAAAATGAAAATAATGTATGAACTTTTCTTACCTTTTTCAATGTATAATTGTAGATTTCAAAAATACTTCATTAATCGAAAACACTTTCTGTCACTAATACAAAATATTATGACAAAAAAACATTTATAGAAGTGAACTATAGGTAACATAATATTCGAGCAAGAGATTTGGGTCGAAAAATAAAAAAAAAAGCAAAAAATATTTTTGGCGCTACATAGGATTTGAACTCTTGACCTCTAGCGTGCTAAGTATTTCTGTTGCCGCTACTCTATTTGAGGTCTGTAACTCAAAAGTTTGTAGGAGTAAATAAATAAATATCGGGGGAGACCTAACCTAACATTTTAACATATTTCCAGCATTGGGACAATGGGTTGCCGAGGCCAGTAGCTCTTAGACTATATTCCAGTGGCGTCGAGTGAAATAAAAATTGTAGGAATTATAGTAATTTTATTTAGATATCAACGTTGGTATGTGAGATAAAAAAAACTGTAAAGGACTTTTTGTAAGGAAATTTCACGAAGAAGACAGTGTTGCTTAAAAAAATATTTTTCGCTACGTTCAACCCTGATTAATCGTGAATTTAAAAATTCAGATATTCATAACTTTTATATAAACAAGTAGACAAGGATACTTTATCTCTGGAAAGAAAGTTGGGGATTTTTCTAAGGAGATTCAAAAAGAAAATAATTAAAAATATCAACTTTTCGATTTTTTACGATTTGTTTTAACATTCCATTCAGCCCCTAAGCGTCATACAGGTTTTACAGCCAAACCATCAGAAATACGGTATAAATGCATATGGCCTTTTTTAAGCAGAATTTTAAGCTCTACAATTTTTATCTGAAACCTTTTTCCATATCTACCATCGTTTTCGTTTTCTTACTTATTTATACGCAAAAATAAACTATTTCATCCTTTTTCTGCCCTTAAGGAAAGGGTGGGGCTAGTAGTGCATTAGGCTTTTTTTTTACATCTCAGCTCAATACAACTTTTCCCGTAGAGATCTCCCTCCGGACACATTTTGCGACTTAACCTACCCATTTGCTTGGTCTATTATGTATAAATTGGTGAAAAAGCATTTTCTTAAGATTTTAAAACATTTTACTAGTGCATCCGTGGCTTATAATAGTTCAATTTATTAGTTTAGATTTATGCGTACGTATACACGATATCTCCGTCAATTTTCATGCTATTGAGCCCATCTAAAAACCATTTTAAAGGTAATTTGATGGACTACAAGACTAAGGACTTTTCGGAGGTTCGGCGCCCTTAGGTTTTTAAAGCTAAAGGGTTAAAGGGCTCAGAACAGCTGTTACTAACTCGTCGGTATCAACTTCAATCTCCTATATCTTCATTATTTTTCATCGTATAAAAATTAAAAAAAAAAAAAAAAAAAATTATTGAAAAAAAAGCTATATTTTTGTTTTGTACTAAACTTTACGTATCTATCACCCTTTCGAAGTTATTTTTAAAAAAAGAAAATTTTTTAGAAAAATTCAAAAAACACTAAAATTAAAATTAACGTTTTTCAAAAAGTATGCATTTTGCATCAGTTAAACTTTTTGAGCATATGAATAACACTAAAATAAAATATACTGTAGAAGGAAAATGATGTATTTCAATTCTGGTGGTCGTGAGGTTAATTTTACTGTTCATTTTTTCTTAAAAAAGTTGAGTAGTCAATATTTTTGGCATTGCATCTCGCTTAATATAAATGCAATCGACTTTTTACAGTGCTCATTTTAAAGGTCTTTTCAAGCACTACAAAAATTATTATTAGCATTATACCCCTAAAGTCGATTATTTTTCCGTTATTTCAAGTTGAATGCACCGATTCGAGCACTCACAAAAAAAAAAGTTTCCTTTCGTCAACCATATCTCCCTTTATATTGCACCTACGATATTTCTAAAAAACGGATCTCTTTGTTTTTTTATAAGCTACAATTACGTCCCTTACACTTTTTTTCATTAGACGCATAATTTTCGAGTTATTCGTAAAAAACCGTTGAAAAAAGTGTAATTTTTTTATGAAAATGACGAGTTTTCAATCACGAATAACTTAAAAAGTATGGAGTTTTCGAAAAAGCTTCATAGAACATTTTTTGCTTAGAATTAGGTTCTCTATCGAATCCCGGAGTTACTTTGGCCATAAAAATTTCAGCCCCCGAGAAGGGGTGGCATCCTCCCCCAGGGTAAAAGCGCAAGTTGGCACCATGTCACTTTTGATATCTGAGACATACACTAACTTTTCCCAAATTTTCACGCAAATCGATGACGGTTGAAAGATTTCGGAAGCAAAAGCCTTCATTGACTGTACTAATACTTGAATCTAATATTTCACTTAGGCCCGGTACTTTCACTTAAGTATCGCTTAATATAAATGCAATCGACTTTTTACAGTGCTCATTTTAAAGGTCTTTTCAAGCACTACTAAAATTATTATTAGCATTATACCCCTAAAGTCGATTATTTTTCCGTTATTTCAAGTTGAATGCACCGATTCGAGCACTCACAAAAAAAAAAGTTTCCTTTCGTCAACCATATCTCCCTTTATATTGCACCTACGATATTTCTAAAAAACGGATCTCTTTGTTTTTTTATAAGCTACAATTACGTTCCTTACACTTTTTTTCATTAGACGCATAATTTTCGAGTTATTCGTAAAAAACCGTTGAAAAAAGTGTAATTTTTTAATGAAAATGACGAGTTTTCAATCACGAATAACTTAAAAAGTATGGAGTTTTCGAAAAAGCTTCATAGAACATTTTTTGCTTAGAATTAGGTTCTCTATCGACTCCCGGAGTTACTTTGGCCATAAAAATTTCAGCCCCCGAGAAGGGGTGGCATCCACCCCCAGGGTAAAAGCGCAAGTTGGCACCATGTCACTTTTGATATCTGAGGCATACACTAACTTTTCCCAAATTTTCACGCAAATCGATGACGGTTGAAAGATTTCGGAAGCAAAAGCCTTCATTGACTGTACTAATACTTGAATCTAATATTTCACTTAGGCCCGGTACTTTCACTTAAGTATAAATATACTTTATCCGGCGAATAACTACCCGAAGGATAAGATAACCAGAATTTGCTATCTACTGGATATCTTGTATCTGTACTTTCATTCAAATTACACCTTCGGTTAACAATTCGATGGATAAGATTTTAGACACTTCCCAAAGTAAGTGTTGCCAACTTAAGATGTGGTAAAACAAAAGAAATGTATGCAGAAGTTATGTACTTCAAATAAAGATAGAAATAATCCCCTACTATTATTGCTTACCTGTTAATGACATTTGAGTCATTTTTATAATTCATGGTTGTCATTGTCAGTATAGTGTTTACAATAGCTTTTATTGTGTGATTTTGTGTCTGCATATATTTAAATGGTATATATAAAATAAAACTGTGTTTCATGTGATATATTTTTGGACGAATTGAGGGAATAGATAAATAGCAGTTATTATAATTTTTTATTATTCTTCCCGCCTTTGCTTGTGAAAGTCCGTAAAATCACCCAGTTATAAAGTTATAAAAGTCACCACTGGCCAAACATTATCTAAAGTATTGTTAAACATAAAACAACAAAGAACTTTTCAAAACTTAGGTTAGAAAATAGAATAGCACTGCCAATCAGAGCGCAAGCGTGGCTTCATTTATCCGGTAGATAAAAGCCTTATTCGTCGGTTTTGGCGCCGAATAGTTTATCCTAGTAAGAAGCATATTTATCTGACAGATATCACTATTTGTAAGTGAAAATACCGATTTTTTGCTTATCTTCTAGATAAGACTTATTCTAGAGAATAAATGTCGCTATCTATAGATGAAAGTACCGGCCCTTAAGAACACATAAATTTATGACGTCACACCTAAGTGAATCGCCCTGTATATTTCAAAGTATTTTTAAACTTAACATATTTGTGCCCTCTACCATCCCAGTTTTGAACATTTTCAATTTTTTTTATAAAAGAGTCAAGATATTTGGACGGCGCAAGAATAGGACACTCAGTATTTAAGTATAATGAATTTTACATTTGTTCAGAATATTCTTTACTACGCAGAAATCCGCAAATATTTTGTGTAACTTCTTATCTCAACAAAATAACAACAAAGAGTAATATTTTAAATCTTAATTTCGACCTGTTATAAGGGACAGTGTGTTTAGAGCTTTCACTCTAGCTCACATTTTTTACTCTGTATCGCATGATCACATACATTTGGATGCTTTTGACTAGTTTTGATATCATCAGTAATATGGTGAATTAGTTTTAAACCAGTCCTATTGTGTTGTCTTTATCACGTTTTAATTTCTTTCCAGGTGCGTTTTGCAGATGACAGCAACCTTTGCGAGGTCCACCCGATGGTGCAATGGTCCTACGCCTATCAAGAAGCAAGAAAAGGACACTGGCAGGAATATGCAAGAGACAGAGACAGATTCCAAAGAAGGGTTGCCAACCTAGATCATGTAATTTCGCCAATTCTGGATCCTAAGCACAGAGAAATTGTCTATCAAAAGCGATTTAATTAATTAAAATAATCTGTAAACTGTATGATATTTTAGTATATTAAATATTGTCACTGTCATTATCACGTGTGATTTATCTTAAAAATTTGTTGGAAATATTATTGAAAAATTCTGCAAGTAATGGTTGGGAAATGTTTCACAATATTGGGAGGATACCACTTCTTTCAAGCCCCTGGGCTGAATCATTTCCTTTTGCTGCTTTTACTAGTCATCCTTCCTAAATGATGAAAAGTTTCACAATTCCTACAAGTACTCTTACCTTTTCTATAAATATCATCGGTTTATTTTTAAAATTGTTCTTCCATAATGAAAGCAGACTTATCATTTTATAAACCTCCCTGTATACCAAACTAAGAAGTATGGCATTGAAAACAAATGTTTAAAATGTTTATTGTTTTGCAGTTGTACTTATCACATAAAAATCGCGCGTGATATTGACTTGTATTTTTTTTTATCAGGGCTGTGATCGACATATATTTAAGGAGATACTTTCAAATTACTTCAAGTTAATCAAAAGCTAGTATAGTCGATTATATTCAGCTGTGATACCTTTTTGTACATATTATGCAAGATCTGATAGATAAAATATTATAAAAGTCATTATCATTAATTGTCCCCCTTATCACGGATTTTTATAATAGCTCAGGATTATCTGAAGTATCTTGAATTTATTTTTACAGCGACCTTTGCAATATTTTATTTTGGGAAAACAAAGGTGATAAGACCTTTTTTCTGTATATATTTCTATTGTGTTAGGTGCTATTGGGTTTTTACAAATATATGAAAAAAATGTATACATTGTATTCCAGAAATGTGCTCGGACAAAAATAGTGAAAAAGATAACATTTGATTGACAAATGCTTATATTGTCAGGGTCAGTGGGATTTAGTTTTTTTTGGTGGGCCTTTCAATATATTTTTGAGTCCGAATTCTTAAACTGTTCAGTCAAGTTCGCCAAAAATTTTTTTTTGTGTGGCTGATTACAGTCTTTTTGAGTTAAGGTTATAAAACATTATTTTGACTAAAATAAGTTAAGGTTTGCCACAGAATAAATCAAAATACAATGTTTTTTCCCATATCGCAGTAATAAGCGCTAAAGATATACCATTTTTTTATGACATGGCAAACACTATTGTGTAAAAAATTATTCATTGTTTTACTCTATGAGCAGTGGCAGTACGAAGAGTGCGCTTTTTTGTTTATTAACAATTATTGCTATTACTAACATTCTTTTCGCCTTTTTAGTGCATTTTAACAGCTTCAGTTTATGAGTAAAAACGTAAGAATATGCTTTTACACATAAACTGAAACTGTTAAAAAATGCACTAAAAAGACGAAAAGAATGTTAGTAATAACAATAATTACGTTAATAAACATAAAAGTGTGGAGCGAAAATACCTGGAATAGCAGATAAGTTCACGCATGCTTTTACGTTTAGTAATATAAATAATTATTGTGATTTCTACTTGCCTTTGTGCCCTTGACTGTCTATCATTTTCATCCTTCATTATATAATAATAAGATAATAAATATATATCCATATATACATTATATTTGTTATCTTACTAATTATTATATAATGGAGGACGAAAAGGATAGACAGTCAAGGGCTCAAAGACAAGTAGAAACCACGACGACAAAGCGTATTTTTAAATTTTTTAAAGTTATTTTTAGTCATCTTAGGGCATCAAGTGACAAAGTTTAATTTTCTTTTAATCAGAATAATTTGTTGGCTATGATGTCAACCCTAAATCAAACAGGCATTGATTTGGTTTTCAACAATTTTTTTTATGTAGCTGATCGAATAGTTTAAGAACTATTAGCTAATTTTGAACTAACAAGGAAAACTCAAAAACTGTCAAAAAGATTTGAGGCATTCCGACCCTGACAATGTAGGCTTTTTTCCACCAAATGTTGTCCTTTCTAGTATTTTTGTCTGGTCAGATTTTTTGGAGCACGTTGACCCAAAGTTACAGATTCTTGCCACTTTTCCTCTTATGTATCTTGAACTTTTATTTTAAGTGTGTAAATTTTATATTTGGTTTACGGGTTACTCTAGTACAAAAATCCACATTATTTGTCAAAGCTGAACATATATGCCTATATTTATTATTTTTTAAATAAAATTAGACTTGTGTCATTATGTTGGCATCATACCTACTCTAAGGAATAAATGTGGCGTGGCATGTATTGGTGGCATATCTGATTAGGTATTTTCCACTCATGTTCCGTTCATGTGCTTGTGCTTCGAGGTTTGACAAAACTCACGTTTAATGGCTTTTGTGACATTTTTCACATTCGTCATTCCCCAAGGCTCTTAGTACATGATGGAATATCCTTATTTGCTCATAAAAACTTTAGTGAAAGGACCCCCGCACTTTTCTTAAGGAACGTGGCTTTCGGTCAAATTTTAAAAAAATTTAGTATGTAGTAACATACTTTGAACCTTTACAAACAAAAGTCTTAATGGTCAAATAACTCTATGTTTCCGTGACTTCTACAAACTGTGAAAGTCGCAAAATCTGTGATTTTTGGAATTTACACACTACGAAAGCTTTTCATAATAACTATGAAACAAAGTATAATGTATGTATTTCTCTATGTCAATACGAGAAAATACATTAATATATTATACTTTGTTTCGTAGTTATAATGAAAAGCTTTCATAGTATGTTAATTCCAAAAATCATAGATTTTGCAACTTCCAGAAGTTGTAGAAGTCACGGAAATATAGTTAGAGCTTTTTGTCCATTGTCAATTTTGTCTGTAAGGGTTTAAAAAATAACATGCTAAAATTTGTAAAAACTTAGCTAATAGCCATTTTCCAAAGTGCGAGGTCCTTTTAGGTTAACTGCCACCATGAGCAATTATCAGTTGTTGGTGCTCCGTTTAGTTTTATATTTTATATTTATAATTTAATATGTAATGTAATGTATCCATTAATTAATAAATTACTTGTACATAGCAAAACAGTTTGTCTGATTGCTCTTTAACACATATTCGCGAAAATCAAACAAATGAACCCAAGGGGGATTTACCTTCGATACAAAGGAATTCACCTATAAGGAAAAGTTTGTATAGTAACAGCGGAAAGTCGTAATATCTAAATCGCTCTCACGTATTGGTGAATTTGTGTGTATCGACGGTAAATCCCTCTTGGGTTCATTTGTTTGATTTTCGCGAATAGCGCCCCATGCTCACCAGTGGACATTTTTTTTCACACCAGGGTCAACCGATGACCATTTCTGTTTTTACTGCTGGAAGCATAATTATTTTTTGGCTTTTGTTTCTTTCAGGTTTACTTATCTAGTAGGCTAATGGTCTATCAGTTTAATTTTTGTCCCATTTCCAATAATTGTTTTTTTTTAAGTCACTCGTAGTCACTTGCAACGTGCTTTTGCATTCTGGCGACTGTTCACCTGGGTCAAAATTTTTTTGTTTCAACCCCTATGCTACCACTATTTTACATGAACGTGAAAAAATCTAACCTTGCCTATTAAAAAAAAAAAAATCAGAAACCTAGTCCATCATCTTCAAGAGGTTTGTAAAGAAGTCGAAGGTCAGAAAAGAGTGACTAGTAGAAAGTATTTGCTACAAAAATATATCCAGACATGTATAGTCTGTCTCAGCGTTTATGGCGTGTGCGTCACAAGAAGCATACCTCGAAGCATACGGTCTAAGACGATTTGAAGCGAAAGAGGAATAGTGCTGATCAACCGGTCAAAATGTGTCATGCAGCAATGTTAATGAAGTGGACATGAACATTGGCCCATTATCGAGTTTAACCGTATGAAAGAGATAAACGTATAATTGTAAAAGTTTTGAGTGGAAAGTTGTAGGTTTAGACTAGCTTTGTGTTTTGACTTGTGCAAACATTTTATAATTTAAAGCATCAATAAACTATGTATATTATTTTAATTTTTTAAATTATAGGCAAGTTCCCTATTGAGTTCAATAATTAGTGAGATAGTGTAGAGGTTCCATTAATGGCCTGGATGAACTCGTGAATGATATAAAAACAGTTCGAGGAAACATACTCTTTTAATTTTCTTTTAAATTTAAGGAAAGGTGAACATTTCAGGTCTAGTGATAGCAGATTATGCAGATGGGTACCTGAATATAGGGGTGACTTCATACTTAGTGTGAACATGCTTGCTTTGGTACCTATATGTCATTTTTCCCTCGGGTGTTGATTGTATGTATGTTGTAATGTTTAGTTAGTGTAGTTTTTTTTCCACGAATGTGTAGTAGAATTTTTAGTAAATATATGCTAGTGACTGTTAGAATCTTATTTCCGCAGGAGGTTGTTCTGCAGGAGGTGTGATACTCAACATTGAAGATCATTCTTATGACACGTTTTTGTAGAACGAGAATTCTATTTATACCCGCGGACTGGCCCCACACAGCAATATTGTATGAAATTACTGAGTGGAAGTTTGCGTAATATACTGACATTATGGAATCTGTGTCTAGTTTGTTTTTCAGGTTCTTTATAATGTAGTAGGCCTTATTGAGTTTTTTGGCTGTGAAGTCAATATGTAGGTTCCAATTCAATTAACTATCTACTATAGTACCTAGAAATTTAATAGAACTTGTCGGGTTTAAAGTAATATTTTGAACAACCGGGTGAGGATTAGTGGATTTGTCAATACGGTTGCAAAAATTAATGAGGACATTTTTTTTTTTAATTTATCATTAACTGGTTTTTTGTGCACCATTTACTAAATTGTTTTATAATATTAATTATTTTGTATTGCACCTCTTCAGCACATCTTCCTGAAGTAATTATATATAGAGGTGTCATCTGCATATATAAAGGTTTTCTCCCCTGTGATAGGATGTGAGTAGGGTGTTGGTGTTGTCCCTTATCCCCATTCTTTCTAATTTCTCGGATACGAACTGGATATTAAGCGCGTCAAATGCACGGGACGGGTTAAAAATGATGCCGGTGGTAATTTCATTATGTGTGTTGTACAAATTCCAGAGTTGCTATTTCCGAGAGTGATTTTTTCTAAACCCGTGTTGACCGTCAGTTATTATATTAAATTTGTTAAGGTAGTCGTTTATTTTTTGTGCGCTTACCGTTTCGATTATTTTTAAAAATGTGCTTAGTATGGCAATTGGGCGGTAGTTTTCAACACTTTGGGGGTCACCATCTTTTCCATAGAGACATCATACGACCTTCTACTCGACATATTTGTCTAGATGTTAATGTTTGAAAATTTGATGTTTTTGAAATTTTACATTTTCCGCCAAGATTATATTCATGCAAATGTAAGATTGGGGTCCGCTGTAACTCATCATGTTAAGCGACGACCACCCAAGCGGTTTTCCGGCTTTGAGTCGGGTTATCAGAGTACTTTTTTTTATTTTAAACTTTTTGGGAGATATGTTTTATTCTAAAATTACCTTTCGCTTATTTTTACTCGGCTAACTTTTAAAAATTTTAAGATTTTGTCATCTTGCCTCTTTTTTCGATGATAATTACGGGAATACTTTTTATTTATTTTCAAATTTTAGACATATTTTTTTTTCTTGATTGAAAAACTTATATCTACTTGGAAAAATTTCTTGTCAAATCGATTATTTCCCCGATTTTTAAATTTCTTCAGTATATATAGTTTTTGTTATATCTAGAAGACTGAACTCATTGAATATCCTCCATTTGCCTTGAATTTCAGAAACCGCTGGCTTTAAATAGGCCTCTATCATAGCTGCCTACCGGCCCCCGTTTAAATTAATCTGGCCCTGACTATTCCACTAGTAATTGTTAGAAGCAGGCACTTAAATTACCTACTCTTCCAAACAGCAAGTCAACATGATGCACATTTATATCCTGAGACAAAACATTGGTATTGCCTAAGCAAAACCCATATAAAACATTCCCACTGGTGTGCAGGCGGATCTAAAATACAAAACGCAGTGCGTCTATGGGTGCTTACATTGTCCCAATTTGATGGACATAAAATGACCACCGGTGGGTACGTGGTGCTATATGTATTAAGTGTATAATAGTCTCAAGGTTTTCGAGTTTCATAAAAAGTGAACGCTCACAAAAGAAAATTTTTCATTGGAAAATGACTGCATTTAACATTTTAAGTTTATTTTGTCCTAGCAACTAGTCAACAGAGATGGTCTTCCTCTTCAAGCTGTCTGTGATTTATCAGATGACATTATATTTAATGATGTATAGTTGGAATCACAAATCGCGTCGTTCACATCATCAAATTATGTACTTATCTAAGTGCGCTATTACACTAAGGCCCGGTGATGGCCTATGCTGAGACCTTGGTGGTGCAATTGGTGGAGTTGGAAAAAGAGCATTGCCACCGATGATGTAATAGAAAATATTCAGTTCATTTTTAACTATGTCGTGGAATGAGAGTGTACTTCTTACTTTATTTAGAAAAAGATAGGAAAATGCCCTATTTGCTTTGAAAAACGTAATTGATCTTTCCTTTTCCCAAATAGAAATTTTTCTCTTTTATATTTTGATCTCGTTCGTTACTTTCATCAAAATTTTCATTTTTAATCACATTTTCACTTTCCACTATGTTTTCAGTATTAGTTTCATCAGATCTTTCTAAGCTTAAACTATCATATATCAGCTCCATATGGTGTTGTTGGAGCAACACTGGTGTAAGTATAATAGGTTACATATAAAATAATGTCTTGCTATGCAATCGCACCCCGAGCGGTTGCCAGCTTCGTCCACCAGCACAACACCAATTTTCAATTGAGCCACCCGTTATCCTATTGTAAAGATCATATTTACTTAATTGCCCCGTAATATACTCAACGACCAGTAGCCTAGTCACAGCACAACCAGAAGTGTAACTCTCATAAAATAACATTAAAAAGATGTGGCAAAAATAGGTGACCGTCGGCCATTTTATTGGGAGCACTCTAAGGACCGGCTTCGCACAAACGGAGTTGAGTTAACAGAGTTGGCCTAGTTAGTTTTTTATTTTATTGATATTAACAAGAAGTGTATGATAAACTGGAGGAAGAAATAAAATATACGTTTTCGAAGATAAGAATATTCAAATTTAGTTTATATGTATGATAAGCTGTGTATGCTATGCGATGATGTTACCTACAACGAAACTTTCCCATTGGAATTGCAACCTCTTATTTACCATAAGCAATTTGTAGACTTAGACAGTTAAACATTACTGTATCTCGCACACAACACTCGTAAGTGCAAGTTTCACTAGTTAGATAGGGCTTTGAACTACTTGATTTTATAAGTAGCTTCTTGAACTAGTTAATTACTGAAGCAAAAATAAATCTCTTATTGTGTACCCAAATAACACCTTGTTTCGAGGTCCTCGCCTGTTGGTGTAAGAATCCGATAGCCATAGTTTTCACGTCTGTAAAATACCATACTCCCACTGGAAATATATAGGTATATACAAATGTGTCCACAAAAAGGATGCCATTTTTTTAAAACTACGAATAAGGAACTGTTTCACGTGTTGTCTCTGTCCCTACCAATTTTGTATCATATATAAGTCTGTTCATTGAAAGCCTGTTTATTATGTTCACTGCAAACGAAAGCAGCTTATATACAATAATAATAATATAGGAATCAATAGACTACGTTAAAGTAATAATAGATAAATACAAAGAGAATAAAAAAGTTTGGTACTTATATTGCAGCTTTAGAGCCCCTCACTTCTGCTATGTTGAAACGTTCATCTTTCTTCATAAATTCCGTGATCATGAACACATCCACTGCCGGTAAATTTCCTGAAGTAGCTCTTATGAATCCTGTATTAGCTATTTCGAATTAGACCACAGGTAAAAACGTACAAAAAGCCTTTAAAATGCTTTGTTTTGAAATATTAATTTAATAGACGGCGGATTGCCTTTTAAATACACGGAAATGCTTTAATACATTAAGTATTTCATTTTAATAATATCGAAAAAGCTAATTTGTATTTAGTGAAAAAGAACAATGGTTATTTACACCTATAATAACACATTGTATATAAAATATAGTATAGATAAAGATTAGAGAACTAACAAGATAGGACAGTCAGATGGAGAAGACGAAATAGACGAAGACAGTTGTGAACTAGAATTTAAAGGAACACGACATCCAGCGGAAACAGTTTCGGGATTTGTCGGGTACGCATTAAATGACTGACCAAGCTTACTAAAAGTTAGGTTAGCTCATTAGAATCGACAAGTGCTACATCACGTATAGACCTCAACGACAGCTGCGTGTGGCTGTTTTTTCCTCATTTTATAGAAAAAAGTTTCAAAATCATTCTTTCAATGTACAATTCTATCCTAACCAAATAGATACCTTACATATAAACATAGAAATACTTCATGTGACATATATTACAAAGCAACCTGTTTTTTTAGTGACCTTGGCTACTGACAGTCAGCCGAGTTCGGTCGTTCTATCAGGACAGTGTTTTCCATTTTTCACTATTAGCCTCTCTTTCTAATGTTACCGTCTCCAACTGATTGTCACATTGTGGCAACTGCGTGAGAACTCCAGTTTAAATGCCGAGGTCAATGGCACCATTGCTAAAAAATAAAAGGTTTTCCGCCGGCTGTCCTATCTTGTTAATTCTCTAATCTTTAGAGGTGTTTCTAAATCTCACGAGTTTTGATCTTGGATGAGCAGAGATAATTTCGGCAATTGTCTCAATTACACAACTTCCTAAAAAGATCAGATTTAGGATTTGCACTTTATCCCGAGCTGTCGTTTGCAAACCTCCATTCCAACGGCCCTTTGGGATTAATTTAGAAACTAGCGAATTTTGAGCGGGGTTATTCATCTAATCCCTACAATATGTAAGTAAATCATTCTATTATATTTCTGTGACAGCCGAGTTAATGTTTTCAAAATGTACTTATGCAAAATAAACTCCGCCTTTTGCGCAGCTTGCAGTTCATAAGGTTCTGAAAGTACTTCTACAGATATTTCACACTCGACTTGGCAACTGTGACTGAAAATAAAACTTGGCAAGGTTACAAAATGCTCCCAAAAACATGGCGACTTCACGTGCGCCAACACTTCCCGCCAATGCGAGTTACACTTCAGGTTGTTCTGTGGCCTAGTGTAATAGAGCTCTAAAACATGACATTTTTCTACGAGCTTAAATACTAGCGCATGACAATCTATATAACAGAAACTCACGTTTGATGGGGCTACGACAGTTCAGGAGTAACGATGCGTTCTAGCGATGAATATAACAGCTTGTAGCTGCAATAAATGTTCAGCTTTCTGTTGGCTTAGTAGTGTTGCAGTTGACGTATTTGTTAAATTTAATGATTTTCTAGTAGTAGTATACAGCTTTATTGGAAATTCCAATTGGCTAACGACCGAGGTCTTCCAGCCTATGTACAATACATTATTTTACAGTCACATTGATTTTGTACAACTATATAGTCTTACAAAAAAAAAAAAATTACATATATATAAGTAGATGTTTATGTGTATGACAAAATTAAATTAATAATATTAGTCACTAGCAATATAAGGGATTCGTAAATTGATTGTGTAGGGAATATTGTTTTAGGTGGGATGTTGGGATTGGTTTGGTGTATTAAAGGATTTATAATTTCGATGTTAAGTGAATTATGGCAAATTTTTGTGATAGTCTTTTAAATCGGGAGAGGATAGGTTCAATATGGGTTTTTTGATAAAGTTGTTAGAGGGATTATGCAAGGGGTTGTTGGGGTGTCTAATCTTCCTGATTTTCCTCAGACTGCTTCTCTCTCCTACTTCGATGTTGTTTAAAGCTGGCTTCCGACAATTTCCAAATAATATAAAACCATACTCTAGTATTGGTCGACAAATCATTTTATAAATTTTGCAAGCTGTTTGTGTATCTATTCCTTCATTTTCATAAGTCAACGATCGAAAGTGTTTGGTTCTTGTTATGATAAATGATTTTCTATTTCCTTTCGTTATTTATATAAGTTTGTAGTGTCTTTTTGCTGTGGTGTTTTAAGTTTCCTGTAATTATGTAAACTGTTATGTAAATAGTTTGTGACTGCTTTAATTTTACTATTTGTAATGAAACTAATCTCAAAATACTTGGCAAAATACTGAATGCAGAAGTCAGAAACATGGTGGTGAAATTAGTTAAGTACTTCTGGAAACATGCAACGGAGGTCCCCTTTTACCCTTGCAACTAGTCCACGAGGTGAATCACAAAATTAAATGTGGAAGTAAATTTTCTTTTAGCTTACATCTAATACATTGGGTATTTGTATGCGGACGGTGCAACGAATTTGTAAGGAAATCCGTGAGGAGCAGGACGCCCCAAATACTACCGTGGCAAAATATGGACCCAGAAAAATAAAACTAAGGACTTGGTGGAGGCAAGGAAGATGGATGTGGGGGATAAAATTTATAATATGTACTCCGAAAGTAAGTGTGTGGTTTAGTGAATCTTGTAGTTTTTGTAGCTAGTCGGATAGACCACTGAAGTAGTGTTGTTGCTTGGCCAGAATATTATATTAAAACTGTATAAAGTATAATAACTACCATTTTATAGAAAACTCCTTTCACATGGTAGGCCCATGCGTGCCATTTTGTGTGACCTTGAGTCGATTTGATTTGGAAATAAAAAATGCGGTGATGCACGTGAATGACAAGATTCGTGATTACAACTGTAATTGATTGGCTTTATTACTATACCAGCATGATATAGGATTAAGTAGACACTTTTCAAATTAATTTAATTTTAGATACAAGTGTATGAAAGTTGCCTATTAAATTTAAATACCCAAAATAACATTTTGCAATGTTACAAGGGGGAGGTATATATGCTTACTTCTCTCCATTCTTCATGGTTAGAGTTGTGATCAAAATAAAATGAAATAAAACTCATAATAAAGCTATTATTTTATAATGAATAATCTTATATTTTACAAATATATTACAATTTTACACTGACTTATTCAGAGCAGTACAGAAAGAAATATTAGAGAAGTTATATGAAGTAACATTTAAAACGCTAAACTGCCTTAAATGTCACCTTTTCCGAGAAAACATTCAAAAACAGCAGTTCGATCGACCACAATCAAGTTTACACCAATTTCTATTGTACATTTAACTTAATCCAGAGGCCCTGGCTTTTCTACATTCAATCATACAAATTTGAAAAAGTCACTCATAAATTTGATCGATTGGCATAGACAGAGTATGTTACATAAATGAAATTCTGGAAGTTGTCATGCTGTTCCATGTGTGTTTGCTTCCGAGGGTCAATGCTGCCGCAAGCGACAGCATCTTCAAAAGTAATCACCCACAAAACAACATCAATTAATTTAAGGTAATAGAGAACTTATATATCAAGTCATCTATGATTTTATGTTGAACACATAAACATTTTCTAACCTGTTGACTTCATGTAGATATATTATTTAGTGGTACATATCTATAAATTTAACATGTTGACTGCCATGTTGATTCGGGCTGAAACTTTCTCCTGTCAGTTAGACTTAAAGGATGACTTTTGGTCAATATTTTCTCTTCAGAAGTGACACGCTATTAACACAATCAGGGAAGTTTATGCCAGGGTAAATGCCGGAAATCAACATGCTAATAACAATAACTAAACACATTTACAATATTCACATCAATTTTTCTAACAAATTGTTAATTAATCAAATATGACTTTATACAATATTTAGAACATTTACATAAAAATCTGTATCACAGCCAAAGTTGCTAGTGTTCAGTGTAAAAATTTCAATGTGTAGCGGCCTAAAAGTTAGTGGCAACACTGCAACAACTGGCTACAAGACAACTTGATTATGGTCAGTCTCAACAACATCTGAAATGATAACGAATATAAATCAATTGGGGACGTTAAATTTAGATACGGTATTTTCAACGTTCAGTCCTTTGATCATTGGTACAAGAAAGTAATAATAAATAGAGTTTTTGATCGTTTTCCCTACAGTCACACACCACATACGCACATTTAGGCTTAAAATCATGCACAACAAAACAATGATAATGAAATAAGTGTAAAAAATTGGAACAGTTTGATCAACGATAAATGCTCTAAAAGTATTTGTTAAAATTCGAAGGACTGTTTAGGTTTTTAATACTAAAAGCTGATTGCTAAATTCGTCATTGTTTATATCACCAAAATGCAAAAGAGCCATTAGTCTCCATTTAAATGGCACCCAGGACGGATGAATAATAAACGTCGGCAAATGTATTGACACCTGTCAAGTTTAAAACAATTTCTGTGTGTATGCAAATCCTATTTTGAACCAAACTTTTCCATGAGTAGGAAGGTAGGAAACAAAAACTCTTGAAATAGAAAATGAGATCACTTACTGAAAAATGTACTTTCTAAAATATTTTTTAAAATCTTAGGTCCAGTGTACACATTTCTTTATATCTGGTGCATTGCTAACTTTGAAACTTTTTATATAATGGAGAAACATTATTTTAGCATTAAACAATGCATATCCGTATCATATTTTAAAGGTTGATCGCAAAATTAGACCGTCTTTGCAACCTCCATAACTTCGAGACAAGAAAAGTAAATTAAAGGTCTTAAATTAAAGCTAATTATAAATCAAGATGGACATATTTTTCCATTTTTTGTATAAGGGTTGATAACCTCTATTGTGGGAGTTAAACGGGTTAGAGTAAATAATTTCTTGATGGAAAATAAAAAAAAATATTTATGATGTTTCGTTCATGGAAATGGGTCAAGACTTTCAAATATTAACTTATTGTTAACCGAATACCGTATAGTAAATTAAAAGCCACCCTCTAAAAGGGAATCTGCCATCCTTGCAAATATGAATCTTAGCATGACGAAAAATACAAGAAAATAATTATAAGTATATTGATGATTCTTAATTTAGTTTGTGGCAGAATCAAAGGAGTACTGGGCTACTCCCACTCTTCGCCGCTTCCATACGCCGCCGACGCTCAGCGCTAAAATTAACGGTTTTTTATCGCATTTTTCGCATACTTCCAATCAACGTTTGGCAAAACAAAAAGAAAACATATTGTAGAGTAAATCTCAATACAACCACGTTGGTTAAATATTAGTCCTTGCCTTTTTTTGTAAAAAGCAATAGTTTGCAAAAAACTATACACGATACTTTCGATTGAAATTTTGATGTTAGGTTAAGGACTACTAATACTCCAATGTGTGTAAGCCATTAATATGTATTGGAACCGAAGTTATGAAAAAAACGTGCAAATTTAATAGATTCTTGCAATTTGCGACGGAACCACTGGGCCAACTGAGTTCCACTGGGGCTCAAAATGTTAATTTTTTCATTGGGCACATTTTTTACCTGAACACTTCTTTTCTTATAAATTCAACTTTTAATTTAAAATGTGAAGAACCATTTTTCGCGACCTTTCGCAATTTTTTTTGCAAATTCCACCAAAGGTTCATTTTCCAAATTAATATCATCTTCCAGACATCGCAAACCACATGTGAGTATATTTTTTGCTGAGGTTGCAGTTAGTCTGAAAGTAAAACTCGCCTACACCAACAGTGAGTGAGTCAATATTGACTCACGCTCGCGCACACTCACGACTTTTAAGATTTTGTTCACACAGGAAACATATGTTGAAGTAGACTCGAGCAAGATTTGAGATTTTACTCACCCTCGCTCACTCACAAATGTACATGTTGAAGCATACTCACGTACGTCTCAAATTTTCGACTACAATCACAGATACACGCTCACTTAAACACGAATTGTCATGAGGAATTTTTCCTTCATGATGTGATCAAACGTGACACGATGAAATTTACGCCACACACTTATAGCCAATCCGTGCTCACACATGAGTAATTTTTGTTCATGAACGCTCATGAAAATTTTCATGTTTTACTATTTCCATGTTACACGATCACGTTGTGACACGACATGTTGATGAAAATCATGTCCCTTGCCCATCTCTGTATTCAATGCCTTAATATTCTCTCATCTCTTGTTAGGTTATTGTTTCTCTCAAGCTATAATGCCCATTTAAAATATTTTATCAATTTTCGATGATATATTTCAAAATAGTTCCAAAAAAATTACAAATTAAAATCCAAAACATATTTCACGAACAAAGATTTAGTCTCCGATATTAAAAATTCATTTGTAACGACATTTACTAAAGTGGCTGGAAAGGTCACCACTTTCTTTTGCCCAGTTCTACCAATATCTATCCATTTATGCCTCTAATATCAGATATAAAGATAGCTTGGACCATTTGAGCCCACTTTTGCTTTCAACTAATATTTTGACTAGAAGAACAAGCGATTTTGTTTCTTAAGCTTAAATGTTGCTTCATCTGTAAACAAATATCCACTAATTCTGTAAGTTTCCAATAATTCACATTTTATATAAGAAATTCGCAATATCATCTGTTGTTAACAAGGAAATTCATATTTATGTTACTAGAGTTAGACAAATAATAATTTCATCATGTATGGAAGTCATGAACACAACATGGTTTAAAATCACTGATGACAAAAAATGTTAGTGATAATTCATGGTGTGATTCAATCACTATGCTGTTTACAACAATCATATCATCACTCCTCTGTTCGCGCCTCCCGTCATGTTAGCATGTTAGGAACCGCTGATGGGAAGTCGGGTCACTTATAAACATCGTACAAATGTTCTATGCAGAAACGGTGTAACTAAAAGTAGGATCAATATGGTAGTATTGTCAGATCCGGATTTTTAAAAATTCGGTATACCGACAAGCCATACTATCTGAATAATACAAATAAGAATTCAATAAGTGTTTGTTTTCTAGCAAAAAGAATTCGAATAAGGGATGCATAGTCAAATAATACATGTAAAATGTTTCATCTGTAAAAAATAATACAATTCTATTATTTAGTAAGTTTATTTTCTTTAATACGGCTCTGCATGTTGTTTACATTTACCTATGAAATGTTATTTACGTTAATTTCTTTTTTCAACACGATCATTAGAACAGGAAACTTCTTTTAGCACATGACACCATAGTCCCTTTAGTGTATATTGTCCAAAATTTAATAAACTTGAAAATAATCCCTATCAATCGCACAGATAACAAACTGTTACCACTTGATGAAAAAGTAGTAACAAGATGGCGTGCCACTTTTGATCATATGACTGCTTCTCTTTTCCTTCTAAAAGCTAAAAGGCAGTGTCTTGCCATTTTAATGTATAATATTGTACCAACTAAGTGTAGTTTGCAAATTCCAATAACAATCATGTTATACAAATTCACACAAAGAGAACTTGTGGACGTGACAGTAATGAAGTTTTGCAAAATGTCACTGAAGCTTTTAAACTTTACACACAAGACAGCGGCTCCAAATAGTTTATTCCCAGAGTTTAAACAGGTGAGATCTCAGACTTGCTTTTGAACACATGAAGCCATAAGATACAGATCAGTGTCGAGTGGGCTATTTGTGGTATAGTATTACTGTTCTCAATTTGAGAAATTTAGTCTAAAGCGTTGCTACTCAAGATAAATCATTAAAAGCCTGCCTGTGACAGAATAACACCGAAACCGTGCTTGAATATTGCAAACGATACCCGTATATGAATATAGTCAACCAGGTATATAATGCGCTTACCTCAAACGAGAGTAGTCGGTTATTTACCTGGCTCACCATTACAAGTCCCCTACTTGCTCTTGGTTTATTCGTATAATTGCTGGTAGCATTCCGCCATCCTAACGAAAAGCATCCTATTTGCAAGAATTGCATTTTTATACTCTTGTTTTGTTTATCCTAAGTGCTCATAACTATATTTACAACTAAATATGTCTTAATTGCATTGCACTAAGAGAATAAGTCCTATTTCCCTTTGAGTTCAAGGTAAGATTTTTTAGCTTAGTAGTAGACCGAGAGCTAGTGTCACAATATGTGTACTATTTATAAATGGACAGAATGTGCCTTAATAGATTGTCGATGGTTCAATGAATACCCGCCCATCGGTCAGTCGGGCTGGAAGCGGTGCATTGGACAGCGAGCAGCAGTTTAGTCAATAACCTCTCGTGATAAATAAGTAATATCTGAGGAACAGATTAAGGCCGAAAATGTAAAAAAAAGTTAAAAAATGTTTTCCGGTAGGATTCAAACTCCGGGCCTTGCGCATGCAAAGTATTTCTTTCGCTGCTACGCCAATTGAGAGTTTGTCTAAACTTTGGATCAAACGCTATAAGTAGTTTGTCCTTTAGGAAGGAAGAGCTGAAAACATGGAATTTTCAAAGATTAATATCTAAATAAATACGTCGAGTGGAGAATTGTGTGATGTCTCTACGGAAAAAGAAAGATTGGAATTTTGTCGGTGTCATAAATCGCGACGGCAAAATCGGAAATTTGGCTCGGCACGAGAGAATCAAAAACGGCTTTTTTGACATTAGTGACAGTACCGCTGTCAAGTTATTGACTAAACCACTGCTCGCTGCCCAACACTCTGCTCTCAGTCTGACTGACTGATGGTCTGGTATTCAATGGATCACCTATAACCTATTAAGGCATATTCTGTGTACAAATTTCTGTGACACTAGCTCTCAGGGTATAATATGAATAGCTGAACTGTTCTATGTTTCGCGATTGCAGAACGCGTTATAAATAAGGAAAGTATTCTTAGTTAAAAGGCTAAAACTTTAAATATATCAAAATTAACAAAATTCTCGAAAGGACGCTTTTCCTTAGGATAGCAGCATTGCCGTAAGTTAAATGGTATCTATTTATTTCAATAATTAAAAATGATTCTAAAAATTGTTGGTTGACGCTCGTGATATTGCTAAAATAGGATTCAATTACAGTAACTTCAATTTCTACTTGAAGAAAACAAAATATGGGTTCCTCCAACTAAATTTTGCTTCTTTTATCATCAGCAGTTATATATATTTGTAAGTTATGAATTACTGTAGAACATTTATCGGACATCAAACTACTCCATCGTCAGGACTCGTTAGTAATAGGTAATATACAAATATTGGAATGTATAATATAAAAAAATCGTTATAAATAAGGAGCTATGCAAATTTCATGATACATACTTCAGTCAATTATTTTTTTTTACTTATATAAATATATATAAAAAAGAATCTTTAAGTAAATACGTTAATTAGGCGTATGTATATATTATGTTTTGAGCAGTATAAAAAAATTAAGTACAGTTACAGTTACATATAAATATTTCGATTGTACATTTTTTTATAAAAGTTTTAGCGGGACATCAAAACACTGGGGGCGACCTCTACCATACGCCCAGTATTTAAAATTTCCGAGAATTTTTTGAAACGAAATATCACACCAAATATGATTGTATTAGCATTAAATTTACTTTGAATTTCAATATCCCTCAATTAACTCAAATTAGCTTCAAAAACACTGAATTATTGCTATTTTCTTTAGATAAATGCATATTTAGAATTATTTTAGACAAACAGTCTTTATATAGTTTTAAACTACGGACAAATCTTACACTGACTCTATCTAAACTTTAATTTTTTTAAAAGTTTCAACAAAAATTTTTACACAAATCATTGTACTTTTTTCCATAATGTAAATGAAATCCAATAAATATTTATAATATATAACGTGATATGTGAAAAAATAACATATATTTTGATTATACTTCACTATAAACAAATTTATTTTGGTGTTTTGTCCTTTACTTTGTTTAAATTAAATAAAAACTTACAACTGTACCTTGGAGTGGGATTGCTAGACGCCCGACCGGCGCCTAAGTATTTTTACTCTAAGGTGCACAAGTAAATATGGCAATAATAAATAAAGTGTGACAATTAAAATAAAAAATATACACTGTTAAAAGAGTTAGTAAAAAAAAATAAAACTTAACTAACCCACATGCATGGTGAACGAAAAACCTTATTTCGCCCACCATGCATGTTTTGATACATATTACAACATTATAAGCAAATAATATTTGTATATAAAAATCACATTAAAATCTCAATATTAAAAAAAAAATTCAAAATGCGCTTCGGTCCATTCAGCTCGACATTTCGTATTTTGATTTATTTGTTTCGAGTAGAATAATAAATAAAGCAAAGCTGCCACGTTTTTTAAATATACTAAAAGTCACTGGTTTTTCTCACACAGACAGTCCATATCCCGCAAGTGTCCACTGTTACCCGCCTTATTTAATATTTTGACACAATTCTTTACCTAAATGTTCCACATCACTGGCTTAGTTCCGGTTTAAACTAAAAAACCCTCAGAGCCGTTCACACGTATCTGTGCCCTTATATTCTGGACGCTATTCATTATTTTCTTCTGGTGCCCGACAAGGGTGATTCCTAGTTCTGTGAGTTCCTTCACCGTCAGGTTGACGACGGCGTCCATTGTGGTGATGCCACCAGAATGGAAGTTCTCCAGATACCGAGCCATTTTTATGGAGTTCAACCACTCCTCAACGCACGAGAAGTTGGTTAGGTCGGGAGCATCGGCTGATAAAGGGTTAGTGGATCTAAAATAAACACAGAATTTAAAAATACCCAAATGAAACGGACAAGTAAATAGAAACAAATTTTTGTACTGACATTGACTGATGTTTTTCTTAAGTTGGCTATAAAATGTACTGAGTCTGCATTAGAGTACTTGCATATCACGTGTCAGATTCTAATATGCTTCAATATGTTACAAGAGGTGTTCGAGAATCATCAAAATGTTTCTGACACAGCTATTAAATCTTTAATATCAACATAGGTGAAGTCACAATTATCTATCTAACTGAATGCTATTCTAATTTGATGAGTACCTACAAGTAATCGTCTGTGTTGTGAAATAGACAGTGGCAAGCACAACCCTCACTCGTACAATGCAGTTCAACAAAGGAAATACGCTTATCAAGGCTTTCGTTGAGATACAAGTTCTACATTTAAAGTTGCGAGGATTCGAGGAAAGAGTAAGAATATCGACAAATTAGTATTGTTTAAAATATATTTGTAATTCTCGATTCATAACTAAATCAATTTGTAAATAAATTTATCTCATTTATTTAAAAAAAATCACGTAACAAGACAAGTTATCTTAAGCGTACTTAAAGTGAACTAGAGCCCACATTTAAATTGGATTTAGTGAAAATGATGGCTAGTTGTAATATTATATGGAATAAACTGAATAATATGCTTTTTCAGGAATTCGTCCAAAATTGTGTGCATGGAAAATATCAAATAAAGAAAGATAAACTATATATCATAGTTGCATTTAATTTTAAAGGCATGAATCTCAACAAGACTACATGCTACCGCGCAGATGTTCAATTCAAATTGGCATTATATAAGAGATAAGAGCTAATGATCTCCTGAAGATGCTAGCTCAGTTAGTGAAATTGTCGAAGACTGCACGCTTTTCTGCTGTGATTATTGTTTTTAAAAGCCCGAATAAGGCAACTAACCCCACATATCTGTTTTTGTTTCTGAAAGTATTTTTTCTTCACTTAAATTGTCAAAGTATTTTTTTTTTTAAATTGACATTTTACAGATCAGAAACTATATTAGTACTGGGATAGTATGGTTTTTAATCACAGAAATTAATTCAAACTTAAGCAAAACAATTAAATCTTATAGAGGTAATGGCATGCCCAAAAATAGTTATGGAATTCGATTAAAGTGCCGTATAATCTTAATTTACCAGAGTAGATTAAAATGATTATGAAAAAAAAATCTTTGAAATTACAGTAAATTCTGTTTACAACAAGTACAACACGGTCTATGTTAATGATGCTCAGAAACCTAGTAATTGTTATTACATACATCTGAATTAGATCAAGTTAATGGTAGGTAGACCTATCCACCATGTAAGAGAGTAGTAAGTCAAATATCAATGCAATCAGAATTCATTAATTCTGTATTTTTCTAAACTGATCAGGTTACTGTTGCACTGATAATTGCAAGGCTGATGAATTACGGCAGTATGAACATGGATGGACGTGCCGTAACGTGTCGAAGGATGTCCTACACTAACTATGCCAGAGAAACGGCTCATCGGCAGAGTTATTAGGGACCATGATACGAAAAATGAAATCTATGCAAATTATTTGATAAGATGGCCAGTTTACATGGAATATTTTGTAGACAGACACAGTTGTGTTTACAAGATGTTTACTGGAGTATCTCACATAGATATTTTTTGTTCCATAGATTTTCTGTTTGTATATTTCACCAAACCAAACCGAATAGCAAACAAATGTTTGCTAAAATACCTACTTTCCAACTTTCATTGATTCTTTGCAATACCTGACAGTAACATTTTCGTGTTTACGTAAACATTATAAACACAGAATAAACAGAAATTGTAAAGTTATCTCAAAATTAGCCAGTTTATTAAAGCTCTGCCTTCACAACAAAGGCAATAGGCTAGATTTTCATGTTAGAAATGACCGTGTTTTTTATTTTACTATCATGGCTCGTCTGTTAATGAAAACTCTTAGGCTTATTGTGCTCATGGCCGTGTTTACATAAACACTGATTATTAGTCTTATGTAATGAGCATAACCCGACTCTGAGGTAGTTGTGAGGTAAAAGCCAGAACCGGCTTTAAAATTCCTTACGTTATAGTGCCTTATATTATGCGCACAGATAAAAATAACATTATAAATTAATAAGGTTTGTTTAACATAGTCAGGAGGAATACAAGAGGTAATTACATTTCTTTAATTGATACAAAAAGTGGAAGTGATGTATACTGGTCAAAGTGCCAAGTTTTTTGTTTGCGGTGGAACAATCGGAACGGCGCTGCAGGTATAATGTGTGACCAAAGTCTGGTATTTTTTTATCGACCAGTTTCAGTAAATATCTCTTACATCTACTTGCCCAACTATACCAAATAAATAATTTCTTCAAGTTTCTAATAATAAATTATTTATTTATTGCTTTATGAGTTTTATGTCATACTTTTTATTTCTTACCGCAAAAGTATTTGTTTCTTATAAATAATGTGTTTATTTATTCGATTACAGAAGTCGTTACTCTGTGATAGTTACTTATGACAATATGAGAAAGGACACTACTTTGTTTTCTATCACTGATTTATTCTAATATGCACGTTACTGCAGTTTCGGTACCTTAACACACCATTTTCAAATGTTGCGTTGATTCAAATAAATTCATTTGAATCAACACAACGTTTGAAAATGGTACGTTAAGAAACCGAAACTACAGTAACGTGTTACAATAAATCAGTGACAGAAAACAAAGTAGTGTCCCCTTTCTCACATCGTTATTTATCTGTTTATATGAATCATAAAATTCTCGATCCAAAACATTATATTTATCTGTGTGTAACAACCATCTGTGGCGTAACTACTCTTGAGCCGGGGTTTGGTAATGAGTACAATTTAATAGTCCTTAATAACAATTCGCGAATGTATAACACAATAAAATGAATGCACTAGTGGCATTTTTATTCATAATCAGAATTTACTGTGTAAATATATATATAAAAAATTAAATAATATACTCAGATGTCTCCAAATTTAAAGCACACGAAACATTCACAACTTTCATTTGTTGTTTCTGGCGTCCGTTTAAATATGCACCTTAACAAAATTACAATTATTTTTAGGAACACGCCGTTAAATTGCGATTCGTGTTAATGACAAAGCTTATAAGTAATGTTAGTTTAGCTCATGCATGCTAGGAAATTAAAAAAACAAAGCGACAAATACCTTTGCAAACAAAAAACCATAGAAAGCATATTTACACATTAACAAAATTGACCCAAGCTCCCCCAGTTTGTGCATTCTTTTCCTCTACTGTGTTCTTAGTGTCCCCCCTCTCACTGTTAACATTACACAAATTATCAGAACTGTCTAAGATATTTGAGTCGTCTTTGAAGTTGTCGGAGAACTGCTCGCTTAACTCCGCCAATGAGTTATTTTTATCAATGGAAATTTGGGAGAAGAACTGGTCAGGTCGTTTACTGAATTCCTCGTTGTTGTCGAACAGCTGATCGGGTTTTTTACCGAAGAAGTTTTCGGCTTGCTGGTCATATTCGTCTCTTTCATCAAAGAAGAAATTAGAAAGATCCTGTTTTTGGTCTTGCCTGCTTTGCATCTCAATGAAATTCCCATCTACATTAGGGTAGTAAGGGGGAGATTTGTTGAAGAAGTTGGAGGGCTTTCTAGTGCTGGAAGTCTGCCTATTTCGCTCCCTATCAGACTCATAATTTGACAACCACTGGTTCGTATTGAGTTCCTTTAACTGTCCCTCAGAGCCCTCATTATAAAGCTGCTCGTCTCTCAAATTCAAAAGACTATTAAAACGTTTCTTCATTTCGTGTTCTATTATCGAATTTCGATAGTCATTTTCTAACCTCCTCCGGAGTTCTAGATTTTCCGATGTCAAGTTATAATTACTCTGTGGCACTACTCCGTAATTTTGTAACAGAATAACATCCGGTAGACCGTAATAAGGGTGCGTATCCACATCGACTATATTTGGAGTGTACTTTGGCCGACGTTGCAAAGAACCAAAGTGTTGTAACTGGGTCAACGATGGTGCCATAGGCAGTTCTGATAAAGGTATGTCTTGTGTCAAGTGAGAGGGTAAGTTTTGTTGCGACCAGGGAAGGTTATATGGTTGTGGATGTCTAGAATAAGTGGAAAAAAAGATGAAGTGTGTGTTAAAAGTGTAATATTTTAACTAAATGACATTGGCACTTTTGGATTTGTTGTTGACTTCAAAAATATGTTAATTCAATTGTTAATAATATTAGAAAGACATGAAATTAGCTCAAGAATAGAAAACGATGTTATTATTTTGAAGTTAAATAAAATACTGTAACTTACACAATTCCTAAATTTCCCCCCAGATTACTTGAAATAAAGCTGTAAGTAAAGGTCGAATGGATTTACGTCAGGAAAATGAGGCGGCCAAAAGGGCAAAAACTGCCACCAATGAAGTTAATTCAACAATATATCAAAAAAAATTGATTAATATTCAAAGGGTTGCTTCACCACTGATAAGCATTTTAGATGCCATATTTATAGCAACTTTTTTATTTAGCTTACAGAGTCAATATGCCCTTAAAGTTTTTGACTCTATTCTTAATATAAATTTTGCAACCCATTTAAGCTAATTTCCATTGAAAATAACATACGAGCCAAAACAAATCCAAAACTTAACAGAAAAAAGGGGAACGTATTACATTTTTAGTAAGTGTATGGTTTTGTAATGAAACATCGAAGTTTTTGCAAAATCAGAGCGTCTGCAAGAAATACATATATGCAACATATAGCAAAATGTGGGTCACTTACATGCTGCATAGATAACAATCGTACGCTTACTTATATACGGGGTGCACATAAAATAATTATGGGAAAATATTTTGCAGGAATTAGTCAGCAAATTATTACAATCATTCTAAATTACAAGAAATCATCCCTCAATTTTTCAGTACAGGAGGATCTCCAAAAAAATGCTGTAATTTCTGCAATAAATTTGTAAGAGGAATACTGTGCATAATTACGTTCTAATGTTTATTAGGTGAGATACGTGTGAAAAGACTTACCGATTCTGAGCAATTTTTCTTAGGGTATCGGGAACACGTATTAATTTATCTAAAGTTTTTACAATAGACTGGAAAGTAGGCCTATGTGTCCTTTCTTTTTGCCAACAGTCCAGCATAAGCTGATATATAGCCTCTGGACAGTCCATTGGAGCGGGCAATCTGTAAAATAAGAAAAATTGTGAACAAATATACTTAGACTTTTTGCTAATTTCTTGGGAATATCTTGAACACAACCAAAAATCAAATGTTTAACATTAAAAATCATTTAGCTTATCCTAAAAAAGGATCATCACATCAGAACTGTCGTCATAAGTGATAAATGCGCATATAGAGGCTGCTCGAACGTTTTGCTCAATACAGAATGTAGATTTTTTTTTTTTTTAGTTATAGATGGAGGTTCACACATATATAAAGTTCTTTTAATTGGTGTACTGCTTTCACTGCTAGGGCGATCCTACGCTTTGCTTCTAGGGGGGGGGGGGGAGGGGGCATCCTTTTTAACACGTTCACTGCGGTACGAGTCATATTTGTCTCGTGTCGCACTGTAGTTCTATGCGAAGTGTATTTTTACGCAAAAGAAGTTCTGTGCTAATGCGATAATTTCGTTAATTTCCATCTGTTTAAATCGATACAACCAGCAATCCATTCTGCTAAACTTGATCCAGTCAAATATGCTATAAATATGCACGAGACATATTTATCTCGCACCGCCTGTAGTTACAATTTTTTATATTACTTGCGGCACGAGTCATATATAACTCGTGCAGCATAGCAACACATATGAAACATCCGTGTGTTTATAAACTTATTTGTATATGTATGGAGAATTGCATACCGAGCTGCCAATCAAAGAAGGAAATCTTATAACAAACTTCTTTGCAATTATAAAGGTTTGTAACCTAACACAGGGCTTCTTCAAAAGAGGGCGCAGAACAGTTTTATTAGAATGGACAAATATAGTTAGAGGGGATAATATTGATCGTGATTTTATGCACGTGTACTAAGTACTTACCAGTTTCATTTAAGCGTGTCTTGGTGTAGGAAGTTCAATTAGTTATTTTGTGCGTAGTTTTACCAGTGATCAGCGATGTATAGCAACAGAACAAGACTTATTGTTAGTACTGCTTGTGCCCAAAAAAATGCATCGGATTCTAGCGATTCGGATATAGATTTCGATTCAGACGACTCGGTTGCGGATAGAAATTATGTGCCATCATCAGATACTTCAGATATTTCCGGTGAAGAAAGTGACCATGAAAGCGCAGGCGTGGATGCAAATTTCGACAACACTAATGAAGACCTCGAAGGAGTAGAGAACTCCAACAATAATCAATCGTTCTGGACTGATGTTAGTCTCTCAGATACATTAATTTTTCCTGTATTTAGTGACGGAGAGGTACATAATATTCCCGAAAATGCATCTAGGCCTCTGGATTTTTTTAAACTTTTTATTACTGACGACATCATTGACATTATCGTGGATGAAACGAATACTTATGCAACCCAGATGATAGAAACTGGTAACCTTACCGCGTCATCCCGAATGAAGCACTGGAAGCCTACATGTGCTCGAGAAATACATTCTCTTTTTTCTGTGATTTTGGCTATGGGATTAACACACACCCCAGTCATAAATTCTTACTGGTCTAAAGACCCAGTCTATCATAATGAATTTATTTCCAATGTTATGCCCAGGGACCGATTTATTTTACTTTTATGCTGTTTGCATTTTACTAATAATACAGATCATGATGAAGGAGACAGACTGTACAAAATAAAAGCAATTATTGAACCTCTAATACGAAATTTTCAAGCTCATTTGATTCCTGGAGGGTCACTTGTTATTGACGAGAGCGTCATTCCATGGAGGGGTCGTCTAATTTTTAGACAATATATCAAAAACAAAACCCATCCATATGGAGTAAAACTTTATAAATTGTGTACTGTAGGAGGATACGTCCTCAATTTAAGAGTTTACACAGGAAAAGGTAGTGATCTGACCTCTGGAAAAGGTCACCCAGAAGCAGTGGTCAAGACCCTTCTTCAAGGATACACTGGTGTCGGACGCACATTATATTGTGATAATTATTATACCAGTATTTCATTAGCAGATGATTTGCTAAAAAATAAAACGAGAATATGTGGGACGCTAAGAGCCAACAGAAGGGGCCTGCCAGATTCGGTTACTAAAAAGAAACTTAAAAAAGGAGAAACTTTTGGTGTACAAAAAGCCAACGTAAAAGTCATAAAATGGGTGGACAAAAGACCAGTTATGATGCTCTCAACATGTGAAAAACACAATGCTTCATTAGTGGAAACTGGAAAAATTAGGCATGATGCTCCAGTCAGAAAACCACAGTGTATTATTGATTACAACTGTGCAAAAAAGGGTGTCGACTTCAGGTAAGACAGTGGTTCCTATAATCGTTTTTTAGAATAATTATAAAGCTATTTTTCAGTGACCAAATGACTGCCTATTATGACATATTAAGAAAAACGAAAAAGTGGTACAGAAAAGTCGCTTTGGCACTTATCTTGGACTGTTCAGTAACTAATGCATGGATACTATATAATGCTAAGTTTAGCGATAATAAAATGTCTATGTTGGATTTTCGAAACTCTTTATGCAAAAATTTATTTGTCGTCCCAGAACAACCTCCAAGACCAAGAACTCCAAAAAGAATCCATACATTAATGGAATATGGTCCTGAAAATAAAAAAAGGCGTAGATGTATCGGATGTTACAAAACTTTGAGACGGACAATGAGTAGTAAAGAGGCAGACAAAAAAACTAAACAAGTGACGACCTATTGCGAGGAATGTGAGGGAAAACCAACGTACTGCCTGAAATGTTTCAACGATGCACACGAAAAAATCTGAGTGGACTTAGAGCCTATTTTTGATTTATGTTTAAGTTCCTTTATATTTCATGCCTGATGTTTTATTTTTGATAAATATAATGATTTATTATGATTTTTTTTTATTGACTTTGGGTTCGTATTTTTTCCAAACTATTAAGTGGATCAACCAACTGTCGCAGACTTATTTTCAGTGACCATTGTTGATGGAGTTCACACTAAAACTATTGCCCTAATAGAGTCCCTGACGTCACATGATGTCATAAATCATGACAATGACAACGAGACAAATATGACTCGTTTCGCCAAATAGAAAAGTTCTTAACGAGACACATATGACTCGTTCCGCCAAATGCGAGAATCGATAAAAAACGGTACCGCAGTGAACGTGTTAAAATAAGTACCAAAATTTTTGAACCCCTCAAGAATTGATATATATCAATTCGCGCTTCCAGTCCTCTCGCCTGGGAGACACAGCTGAGTATGGAATAGTGAACCTGTACACGGGGAGACACCGGTCATTATCTTCTGATTGAGTGATGACCTGGTCCCTTACCGGTAGATCCAGGGCCTTTGTACGCCCCCACCCCCGGCCTGACCCGTTCCACACTCCATTTTTGAACATACTATTTGCTGCTTTTCTGGCATCCAGTTCCAGCTCGATATGCTAGGGAGTGAGCCCAAGAATGGCCTCCATTGCTATCGTTAGAGTGGTCCTGATAGCTCCTGTCATTCCAACGCAAGCTAGCCTTTGAACAAGTTCAAAGGCTAGCTTGCGTTACCCTATGTCAAGACATAGGAAAGCCCTAATTGTGAAGCACTCCTGGGAGTGCCACCATACTAGTGCCGTGTATGTTAAGGGGTTTTACTAGAACAGTATATGTCCAAAGAGCGATCTTCGGGCTATTCCCCGTTTTGTACCATAGGGAAGCGCACGCCTTTCGGACTATTCCCCCTTTTTGGACCATAGGAAAGTGCACGCTTTCCTCGTTTGCGCTTCCACATGGTCTTTCTATGACAACTTGGAGTCAGGGTAATACAGTTAATAAGAAAATGAACATAATTATTGTGGTTTTTTGAAAATAAATAAATTTTCAGGTAGGTTACAAAGGTTACAAGCACTTCTCATAAATACTTTTTTCTTAAAATGTATTTTTATATTATTTAATGACTGATTTATTTTCAAAAACAATTGAGCTCTTCCTCTAAATAGCAGAGACACACGTAGTCATGAAAATGTCTAGTAAAAAGATATTAACAGTATTACATGAGTTGACCTTACCTATAGCCTTTTTCTATACTCTTGATGACATCCTGATTGGACCAGTTCCAATACGGCCTTTCTCCATAGGACATAACCTCCCAACAAACTATACCCATAGACCAAACATCGCTGGCCGATGTAAATTTACGAAAAGCAATGGCTTCGGGAGCTGTCCATCGAACTGGTATTTTACCCCCCTAGAAACAATATCATCGTTAGGATAAAAGTAATATTTTAAATAATTCTTGACTCATACATTTTTCTATGAATATATGCAGTGCTAAAATATGCCTTCTTTCAAGCATAAACAAATAACTTACCCTTGTAGTATACGCCCCTTCGGTGGCGCTCTCAATTTCCCTACTAAGGCCAAAGTCAGCTATTTTACATACAAGCTGAGAATTCACCAACACGTTCCTTGCGGCCAAGTCTCGATGTACATAATTCATCTCGCTTAGGTACTGCATGCCAGACGCGATACCTCTTAGCATACCTGTGAGTTGGATCACTTGGAACTTGCCATCGTTCGCCTAAAAATAATCATCCCACACCATGTTACAATACTCAGACCATCTTCCGTAATTCATATACTTTTTTACCACTCTTTACCATCATTAAGTATCGACGTTGATAAAGAAATGATAAATATTTAATATAGGGCAACTTACCCTCAAGAAGGTGTCCAATGATCCATTTTCCATATATTCGGTGATAATCATGACCGGATTTGACTTGGTGACAACACCTTGAAGAAATATAACGTTGGGATGTTCGAACTGACCCATTATCGAGGCCTCCGTGAGGAAATCATTCCGGGACTTGTCCAAAGAGCCTGCTTTGAGTGTCTTTATGGCAACATCAATATCGACGCCATTCATTTTTAATTTTCCCCTGCACACGTCACCAAATTCACCACCTCCTGGAAAAAATAATGTATAAAATACCGTAAAAACACCAAATGAATCTAATTTTTTCTTTTAGCAATTTGAGGCAACCTACCAATTATAGCTTCAATTGTGATACAGCTTGCATCTATCTCTCGGGCAAATTCCCTAACTGCTTGATTTGGGTCCTCGTACGTGTGAGGGTCGATGTAGGTCCTCGAGGAACCACTTATGCCAGTAAATAATGGTGTTGTCACTGTAAATTTTAGTTGGTTTGTCAATGTTTGTTGCCATGAGGGGTGTGATAAATCGGCTAATATCAAAACCTTCTTCAAATAAGAACAGAGGAAAAAGTGAAAGTAAACAGTGTAGTAGTTAGTGTTTTCTGTTGGCAGAATTGTTTTCTTATTGGAGAGGAGGTTCTCTACTTCAAACTTTAAGAGCATGCTTTATAATTCACATGATTAAAATAAAGTAAAATAATTTCCTTACCATTGATTATCATCTTCAAGGATTATTAATCTATAGTGGTCGTATGAACTAAATTAAAAAATAAAAATGGGAATTGCTAACTCTATTATTATTCATTTGTACTGAAAACTTGCAACCATTTTTATACTTTAGTATTCTAAGGTGCTAACATATTTTAACAAACCAAACACATATGGATTAACAATCATTTGTGGTAAGGGAATTTCAAGTATTTCAAATTTTTCAGTCGCATTAGATGATTTGGTTACACCAGTCAGATTTTCCTGATTTCAGAAATCGACTGTTATACAAGACATAATTAGTTCCATGTAATGTAAAAAAATTGTAATGTGGAACGACATACTAAAAACCCTATGTAGCTTTCCACAATTTTGAAAAACTAAATAATTTGAACAGTTACCTAAAGACAGTTTAAGAACTTCTGCCTTCTGTGGGTCAATGGATGTATAGTTGGACGTATAGTTACATTTGCCTAATTGATACAAAAGTTGAGCTACAAAGTATGCCATAAAAAGAAAAGTCAGTGACCTTTTTTCCTTTTTTTTATATAACTGAATAATAAACTCCTATACATAAAAGACGGGGACAGTATTCAAATAGGTTGGGTGAAGTTTATCTCTTGTGATGCAAGGGAGAGATTTAGGTTGTAATGGAACTCTTGTCCCGTTGCATAAATTGTCACTACAGCACCTGGACTATCATATATTCGACTCATGTCCAAGTTAAGAGATCACATGTTGTTCCACGCGGATAGACATGCGTGCAAAGAGAAAGAAGGCGACACTTGTTCTTTCGGTGAAGGCGGAATTTGGTTTCCATGATTGAACTGGACGAGTCGTTTCTGTCTATGATTAAAATATTTTTTCCGAGTAATCACTTAATGATTTTTTTAAATATTGTTATTAAGTAGTTGATTATTCTGAGGTTATGGTTATAAAGCATTTATTTTTGGTTTATAATTTTTAGAGGCACCATTGTGTGATTTTGTGTTTATGCGACATTGCAGAGCACGTGGGTAGAAATTACTAATATTATTAATTTTGAGGAAGACCTAGAGATTAGGTCCATATTGAACTCGCTTAGAAGCGTTACTTCTCTGGTATTTAATTTTTTAGGGGCAGATTGTGTTGCAGAGGAATGCACGTGAGTCCGTTGTCGAGGTTACAGAATTTGAGACAGGACCACCTGTTGTAAGCAGCCACTGAACTACTTTATTGAACTTTTTTCTTTAATTTAGTTTCTTTAATTAGATTAACTTATTGTTAAATTTGTATATTTGTTCACTCATCTTCAGTGTAAAATTCAGTGTTGCTCACAGCTGTCGAAGAAGTCTCCTGAATTCCTATGTAATGCCATAAGTTAAGAAAAAAATGTTAATAAATGTGTTCTTGAGTTAATAATTTGGTGGGGAATAATTTAGAATTTTTTATTGTTGCTACGGACGATCTCGCATCATAAATTAAGATTTTCATTCAAATTTTATCTTGCTTATTGAATTTTTAAGATACTGAAACCCAAAGTCCTTGCTCGCCCTCGTCGGAAGAACAAGTGTCGCCTTCTTTCTCTTTGCGTACCTAGATGTCTATCCGCGAGGAACAACATGTGATCTTTTAACTTAGATATAAGTTGAATATATAATAGTCCAGGTGATGTAGTGACAATTTATGCTTTTAACTTTTTAGATCCACAGTCGTTACTAACACAGTCAAGGTTACAGGACCATCTAGCCAAAAGTTCTCAACCACTTAACCAGTCAACCAATTAAATTATTACATTTTCTTTTTTTTCTTTCCCCAAAACTGAGCTTTCTACCCCTCGTCATATAAATTTTTTTTACTGGTCTAATTGCACCCCACTATACCAGTTTTTTTAATGACATGAACTTAAGTACATCCTATATATGTAATGACAATATTTTACTATTCCTACAAACTTGAGAAAATGAGTAAAATATATTCTTATTTTATGAAACCTTATAGGAAAACCAAGACAAAGATTAGAGAACTAACAAGACAGGACAGTCAGACGGAGAAGACGAAATAGACAAAGACAGTTGTGAACTTCAATTTAAAGGTATTTCTCTACTGTGTTAAAGGGACACAACATCCAGCGGAAACGGTTTCGGGATTTGTTGGGTACACATTATAAGAATTTGACCAAGCTTACTAAAAGATAGGTTGGCTCACTAGAATCGACAAGTGCTATGTCACGTATAGACCTCGATGAGAGCTGCGTGTGGCTGTTTTCCTCCATTTTATAGAAAAAAGTTTCAAAATTATTATTTCAATGTACAATTCTATCCAAACCAAATAAATGCTTTACGTATAAACATAGAAATATTTCATGTGACATATATACGCGTAATTAGTGATGACGTCACTTGACGGATTATGTCAAGAGACTGAACCCAAACAAATATTTGGAAGTGGTCTGTCATATATGTCATTTATTATTATACAAATATTTATTATTATTTGGTGATTTTAAGAAATAGCTAAGGTTAGTATTAAACAAATATGATTTCTAAATGTTGTTTACATACTAATTTCACAAATTATTGCTGTAATATGAAAGAAATATGCAAATTATTAAAAGACACTTAACCTCACTTAAATGATTTAAGAAAATGTTTGGGTTCAGAATCACTCAACCGTAACAAAAATGACATATGTGACGTCACACTAATTATGCGTATTACAAAGCAACCTGTCTTTTTAGTGACCTTGGGTACTGACAGTCAGCTGAGTTTGGTCGTTCTATCAGGACAGTGTTGTCAAATTTTCACTATTGGCCTCTCTTTCTACTGTTACCTTCTCCGTCTGATTGTCTCATTGTGGCAACTGCGCGAGAACTCCAATTTAAATGTCGAAGTCAATGGCACCATTGCTGAAAGATAAAAGGTTTTCCGTCGGCTGTCCTATCTTGTTAATTCTCTAATCTTTGACCAAGATGCTGATCATCTTAGAGTCTCTTAGAGTTTCTCAGTTACTACAATAACCAAAAATTAAAGTGGCAAAGAAGAGTAATAGTTACATTGAAAGTGTTTATACTCTTGTTGCATATAAAAGTCTGCACTACTTGTGATATACAGAATGTCTGGTGTATTCATACAAATATTTGGCATCATGAAGTAAAAAATTCTTATAAACACCAACTCTTTGTTCATTTATATTGCACATTTGTTATGTCAGTAATCAAATTAGCTTAACACCAGTTAATTTAATTTCAATAATACTTAAATTCACCATCTCATTCATCACACACAGTGATGTCAACTCTCATAATAATTTTACCTGGAAACTAGATAAATCAAATACATTGACGACACTGTATGATTGGTAAGCAGTGAAATAGCATACAACTAAATAACTCAAGGCCGAAAATCACATGAAATGTCTCTTTGAGCTGCTGAGGCGACAGTGGTGGCATTTTTCATGAAAGACAGTTGGCATTATTCATATACTGGCACAGTGGCAATTATCTGATGTCATTTTACGTTTTTTTTATTTCCTCTTACGAATGTGATGATCATAATAAAATGGGAGATGAATTTCGCAAAAAAACTTGAACTAGGGTGAATTTGGCAGAGATTACTCAGTAGCCAATAGTATAGGTACCACTAACTGGTCTGAGAATATCCTACTTTTAGAAAATATTTAACTTAAGAAAAACAGCTGGAGTAGGAAAAATTTTATAAGACTAATTTTTACTTCCTTTAGGTAAACATATATAAATTATTTGTTATTATACACCAGGCACCCTCGCATAGAAGATAGAACAGTTTACATATATTAGAAAGAACGATTATAAGTAGCTGAAAACTCAAGGTTTTGGCTTTTACGAGTCAAACAAAATATATTCTCCGTCTTCTCCAAAATCCCAACATCAGTAAAAAAAGTCATATGTTATGAATTCTCTCTGCTATTTTTTTTTTAAGATAAAAAAACTACCAAGGAGGGATTATCAGTATCAAACCAACAATTCTAATGTGACAGCACTACCAGTACTTAAGGTTTTGATGTTTGCCTATGTTAAATAATAAATTATGTAAACAAAAAATAACAATTTACCATTGGTATGGGTTGTAACTATAGGGGGATTATCCAAGCTGTGGTGAACTAAAAATAAATAAACATGGGGAATAAATAAAAGTAAAAAAAGGAAAAAATAATACTAATACTAACACTAATTCTTACATATTTGAAAAGAATAGTAATAAAGACAGAAGTCCTGCATCTTTTAACTTAACCTTTTAAGGACGGTTCTTTATTTTACCAACCTACTTACCAGACGGCTCCATTTTGAGTGCCATAGGGACGGCTGCCGTATATATACGGCGTGTTTTTTGTGAGTGTGAATGCATTTAGTGCCATGCTTAAACGGCTTTTTTAAAGATTCATTTATTATATTACTTTTATTAATTGTCAAAAACAAATACAAAGTAAACAAAGTTTTATTCAACATTCTGAAAATACATGAACCGTTAACTGATTACACATTTGGCAAATAAATAGTAATAAAAGTAAATGATTATATTCATTTATAAATTTACAAAAATAAATAATTCTAAAATTCACATATGAATTAATAATTTACTTTGGTGTGATAAATTTGAGGCAATTTTAGGGGTTTTATTTGTAGCAGTTGCTGGTACCAAGGAAACAAAATGTTTTTCAACCACTCTGTGAACATCAGGTGCGCGACGAACCTGTGCCATAGTAAGGTAGTTAATAGGATATCTAAAAATAAATAGGATTTTTAACGATGTGGCATAAAAACACTAAAAATACTTACTTTTCAAAAATCTGTCGAATAACATTGAGTAAATGGTATTTTTTGAGTGTCTTTCATTGAAAACATCGCATGTGCATTCAATAAAAGTAGGTCCATTGTGTGGAAACAAGTTTCTTATACCATTTGGTACTTTTACGCATGCATCTCAAAAGCAGTACACAACACACTAAAACCATATGTGCATTGCACGGGCATAATTCCTTATCGTTTCGGCTGTAGTTGACGCAAGCGCCGTTTATGTACGGCATCTGGTCGCGCACAAGTGCCGTTTTTATAAGGCATTCGTCTGGTGAAGAAGTTTGAATGAGCCGAGGTTGCAATTTTTAAAGTTGGGTGTATTTAAACGGCGGCCGTCCTGAGAGCAAAAATGACCTTTAAACGTATATATACGGCAGTCGGCAGTGGGACAAAGTCAGAAAAGCCGTTAATATACGGCAACCGTCCTTAAAAGGTTAAGGAATAACATTCCTACTTTCAGATGTAGTCAACTTGCACAGAAATAATTCATTGATTGCAATAAGGAACTACTCAACAAATACTTTCCTTTTAAGTGAGGGGATCACCGAAAGTGAATGATGCGAGGAAGGGGATTCACAAAAAATGAAAGTTCTCAGTCAAAAAATCAACAAAATATATATTCTTTGCATTGAAATTTTTTACTTGCAAACAACGAATTCATTTTGTTACATTTAGGATTTTATATATTACATGTAGGTACTATATTATTTAATTTAAATAGTAGGGGTACTTTTTGGGTTAAGTGGAAGAGCAACTGTTTAGCATTTTTTTTTTTTTTTTCATCAAAAAAGCTGAATTTCACCCATTGCTTCCAATAGCATATATAATATACAGCTGTATTTTTTTGTTTTAATTAGTACCAATAAAGACATTTATTATTATTATTGTTCTTATCAACTTGAATAGATGTATGGGTGTGATTCATCTACTGAGGGCTGATGGGAGCTAATAGTCAGAAACCGGTTTAGGGCTAGCGTTGTGCAGCTTTCCAACATGAGATCTTAAGTTAAAAATAAATTCTTTCTAGCTTATTTCAATGAATAAGAAACAATAAGAGACATTTGAAAATTATCCAGTGACTACTATTGAAAATGGGAATGTTAACACTTTAGACTAGAGAATATACATGGTGAGTCAATAGTGGACGATTAATATCCCCTAAACTCTTTGAAATTTGGAAAAATGGCACAGATAAAAATTGTAGATCAAGAGTTTTAAAATTATTTTAAAATCTATAGAACATTTCACATAGTAGTGACAAACTAATACTTGTATTTCTTAAATGGAACCCAATATTTTTTTATCTATATTTATAATTTATCCATACATCATTTTGGACTAATACTGCGACGTTGCCACGTTATTTCACTTTTTCCGAAAAAAAATTGCATTTACAGCTGCCAAACGTTATCAGCAAAGAATGTATTTCCATAATGTTGACCTTCATTCGATTTTCATTTGATTGTTAATCAAGAACATACATGTACTAGTTTCAAGACCTAAAGTCGAACCTAATTCTACAGGGTGTTCTTCCATGATGGTTCAAATTTTTATATTTTTAAACTGTAATAACAATTTTTTTTCAAATGGAACACCCTGTATGCTTCTATTTAAAATATTTCAATAAAGAATTACCTACATGATAATATCCATAATGGCTACTTTTTTCGACTTGAATATTTCAAAAGCCATAGGAAAAAAGTAGTCATAATAAGGTATCAGAATGTAGGTAAATTTATTGCTGAAACATTTGAAGTAAAAACATGAAGGGTGTTCCATTTGGGAAACCTTAATTATGACAGTTTCAAATTATAAAAATTTGAATTATTGTGGAAAGCATACTGAGGCCTAATATTACATGGTCTAGTACTTTTTGAATTATTCAGTTTTTTGTTGAAAACTATAATTTATCCAAAGAAAAACATAGGAGTCTATGAAACAATTGATGCAATACGAACAAAAGAACAAAAAATAACTTTTGATGTACTACAATTATTATTTGACATTTTTTTTAAATTTCAAACGATTGAGGAGATATTGAACGTCCACTAGTGACTGACCCTGTATATGGGACTTTTATAGTATTTATTACTAGTCTTGTTAAATACACAATTATTTAGCTTTATTTAATCTTTGAGATAAATTAGTTAAATCTCAAGATAAATTTAAATTAACAAAAATTAAATGTATAAATTAGAGTAAGTAAATTTTTATTAGAAAAAATAAATGTCTGAACGATGTAACTATAATCTTGAATTCCAGGTTAAAAACAATAAGAAATAAGGTGCAAAGAAAGTGAGGGAGGAACAAAAATAAAATTCGAAGACGAGTTGCTAAATCTAAACTTACTGTATGTGACTACCAATCCTTTTAAGGTGAGGGAAGGCGTGAAAAGTGCATTTCAGGTATTAATAATGGTCTCATTAAGGGTAAAGTGACATCTATTTTAACATCTCTAGTACTAAAATGATCTAAATGTGCAGTATGTTATCTTCTAACCTATACTTGATTTATAGACATCATCTGCCTAATATTTCACTCTTATTACGACTAACAACTCTTATTCATAGAACAATTTTTTTGCAAAACTTACCTTCGCCGTTTCTATACTCTAAGGTGTCGCAATCGCTAGGCTGTTTCTTGTTACATTCGTCGTTGGACCTCGATCGTAGGAAAACTACCGTTAGAACTATGATCGCGACAAGGATCACCACAACAACCACAATACCACCAGCTACTAGTTGAAGCCTCAAACCTTCTTCATCGCTAATAAAGGCTAGAAAAAAACATTGTTTTAGAAGGAAAGAACACGTTGTGGATTCTTATACGTACCTGTGTTTAAGACTTGCCCAGTCGTTTTGAATATGACGGGTGAATAAGCTCCCCATCCTCTCTGGGTTTTGGCACGAACCTGGAGTCCATACTCTGTCCTCTGCTGGAGACCTGTAATGGTAGCTGACAAGTCTGCGGTCAAAAGGCTGGTGGAGTTGCTGTAGTCTATGTCGTTTCTTTGAAACCAACGAACCTAGGTAAAAATTAATTTTCAGTATACCTAACCTTAGATAGACAGGAGAACAGAGTATCTCACATTTGCAATATAAAGGAAGAAAATGAGATCACTAAAATTTTGCGTAAATGTTCATATTTAAATGAGAGCAGGTTCTCTATTTTTTAAACAAAATAAAGTTCAGAATTAGGTTTTTCGCAGTTTTCCTTAACTATATGTTTGTGTAGTTCATATTACAAACAAGAAGATACAAATTATTCGCAACCCAATTGTGCAGGATACTACATTTATCTGAACCTTTTTGGTTAATTCGCAAGTTGCAAAACATAAATATACTTGAGAGTGGGTATTTTTAAACAATTGATGATGAATTCAACAATAATGCACACATTTTAACGAAATTTTAAGACAATATACCCCCATGCTCCTAATAAAGCTAAATTATCACAACCATTCCTACAACATCGCAAACAATATGTATCTTTAAAAGTTGAAACTGAAAAATCTAGATTACATAAACTTTTATTGCTTGGATGTAAATTTGGGGGTCCCCCAAGGACCAATAGTAGGTCCGATTGAATTTATTCTGTATGTGAACAATATATCCTCAGTTATAAAAAACAATTATTACACAACCTATACTGATGACTTTTCTCTTGTATCATAAAAGAATACTGAATTATTGAATGTTAAATGTGCAGAGGCCATTATCAGAATATCGGATTTCTTTTTTTTTTTTTCTATTGGATGAATGGCTAGAGCGATTATAGCTATTAGCACAGTGAGTAGCTCTAACAAATGGTAGCCCTAACAAATACACACGATAGTGTGCGTTTTCTTGGTATTCATTTGGATGAATTTCTCAACTGGAGGTGTCATTGTCTAAAACTTATTTCTGGAATGAATTGAGATTTTTTTAAATTAATTTGCGGATGGTTCTAGAAATACATCAATTAGTACAGATTGGCTGAAGAGCCAAGAAGATCCAAGACTTGGTAGGGAATTTCCTTGCGGGAAAATTCTATCGAGGCAACTAGTAGGTACATTTATTGCACAAAAAAGAATAATCTGATGCATAACATACCGCAGTGGGAATCATGTAAAGATGTTCTTAAGGAGCTAAATATTTTAGCCCTCTCACGTTTATATGGGTGGCCCAAAAGTATGGGTAGCAGAACAGCTTTAAAAAAATACGAATCCTAGAAAAAAAGTTTAAATACAAAAGTTGTAGGAATTATTCCTGGCTATCCGACGGTAACCTTGGATTTGACCTTGACTGTGGCTTTTTAAGGTCATTTGAGGGTCAAGTCATTTTTTCAAATGGAACCCCCTATTTTAACCCCGGAAAGAGACGAGCGGAAAATTTCACGTTTGGATATTACCTTCGACACTGAACAAATAAAGACATTGAAAATTTGTATATTTTAAAAAGAAATTTAAAAACATTTTTAATTGATAAATGTTACTATAAGTGTCTGAATTCTTGCACTAATTGATGAATTTCATACAATGTACATTGTCAGTGTCCAAAATAAGTATTATTATTATTATTATTACAAGTTTAAAAGATTATTACGCCTAGAAAACAACTGCAAAGTCGAAAATTGAATTGTCGATTGTTTGAACGCATCAAATTATAAATATTGTAGTTTTTTGTTTTTATTTGTATTTTATATTTATTGTGGTGATATCAGCAAAAATGAATTTTAAAATGTCTAATTTTTTTTTAAAACAAATGCATTTTTACTCATCAATTTTTGCCTAAAAATAAAAATGATTTATATTGTTTATTGTATAATGCACATTAACTGCCAAATAAGGCAAATGCCAATGCAACAGTTCGAATCACCAGAACTAGCGCATAAAGTTTTTCAACCTACTTAAAAATACTCTCCATGTGTTTACGTTACAGTAGGTGTATTTAAAATGTGCATAGATATAATTAATGTTTTCAATTAAGAATTATACTTCACATATAAGAAAATAAATAAATTCTCAAAGAACAAATAATTTTGTCACGAAAATAAGTTCTTAATACATTTTCTGATAACAAACATTTTATTTCTTGTCACAAAAATATTTGTTTCTATGAAGCATTTATTTATCTATGTATATAAAAAATATAAATGTATATAAAAAATTCTTGATTTAAATTAATTTTGTGTATAAAGATAAATTAATTTTATTTTCCATACTGAAAGAAGTCCGTCTCTGTAATAATTACCACCTTGCATTTGGAGTCTGATCACATTTGTGAAAATGACAATAGAATATTTCCCTTTACATTATCTACTTTTGTCGAATGAATAATAAAGATATATTACAGATTTTGGCAAAATTTTAAAATAAAAATTATTACCTCATATGTTTCTACCATATCATTTTCAATATCGGACCCATCATTAGAGGTAGGCGCATCCCATGCCAAAGTAATTTCGGTACTTTTCACTGAAGTCACTCTAATGTTGATGATACTGCTGGCCACCAATGCTTCTGTAGTTACCACGATATCTGCATATTCCGGATTTGATCTCATTTGAAGGTGTGAAACTCCATTTTCGGCGAATACTTGAAACCGGTAAGTCGTCACAGAGTTTAGGCCACTGATGGTTATTCTGGTATCGTTGAACGTTTCCTGCAAGCGAAAAACAAGTTTGAAGATTTGAAGGAATAAGATCAACGTTCGTTTCGCGAACTAAGTCGACATCATCTGGGCATTATTAAAAGCTGAGCTTCAATAATCTCCAGGTAATGTTGACTTGACTAGCGAAACCCGCGTCGATCGCTGTGTTCTACTACGTCAGTATTAGCATTACATCCGTAGTTTTAATCATACCGCTGTTCTTACCGTGTTTGGAATATATTGGACTGGTCCCATGCTACAGGCGTCACACTTGATCCTGTAAACGACGTCATTCCTGCCACCCATATTCTCCGGCGGTAACCACGTTAAGGCCACATTCGACTGGTCGACAAAACTAACTGTTAAGTTAAGAGGGGCTGAAGGCGGCTCTGCAAGAAAAAACTCATGGTAGCTTTGTCCAATATTACGTATATTTTCTACTTACGAGTACAAGACATGTTCTTAGGGTCACTGGGTGCCCGGAAGTACCCTGGGTTACATTGACATTCGGTTAGGCCATAGTCGGGACCCTGGGAATGGTAGGGACATGGAAGACATGGACCGTCGCCAGTTTCAGCCTTATAAGTTTCACGTTGACACACTGAAATTGAGATATAGTTTTGTAGGATTTAAGAAAATGAGACATGAGCCCAAGGATGTAACCATGAGGGATACAGGAATTCAGCGATTTTACGCGACGTTTGTTTAACTTTAATGTAACTTTTTTTTAATAATGTTTCTTGACGTTTTACCTTTTTACTATTTTGACAAGTGACATAATATCGTTGTGACAAATTCCAACAGAGAGCATAATTTAATGTTCTATCGCGAAATTAAAGTCACTTATGTAGTTAGTGATGTTTCTGTAGCCAGAAGGCTCCCAAATATTTGTGAAACCGATTTATTGTTAATTTTCGAAGAATTAATAGTAGTGGAGTTAATAGAAGTTTTCACTTCGAAAAAATTCCGTGAAGCGGTAACTTTTGAGAATACATCTCTGAACATGTCAGGAACAACATACCAAAAATTACCAACAATAATCCTTGAGCGTCATTTGTTATTAAACGAATTAGTTGCAAAATACCAGTTTTTGTTAAATTTCTCTTGAAATCATTTTGTCTTAAAAAAAAGTAATTACGTCATTCGAAAGTACGGAAAATTTCACATAAAAAAATACTTAAATGAAGTTTTTTTGTACGATGAAAAAATGTAGGCTCCAGATTTTTTTGTCTAACGCACGAAAATGGAAGGAACAGGGCGATACCTAAGTACGGGGCGCCAAGCGCGCACGGCCTCGGGCGCGCTGCACTAAATTTGTTGTAACTTTTGAACTGATTAACGAAGTTGAGATCAACAAAGATTAAATGAAAGACATGTATGTGGCTATTGGATTATCATAATAATAATATTGGAAACATCAACATCGAGTCGATTTTCCGAAAAAAACTTGATTTTTTTTCAATATTTCGTGAAAAGTATAGGTTTATATACAGTATGTCTCACTTAAGATGTAACAGCGTAATAATTCTTTTGGTTTTTTTCCGATTTGAATCATAAAAGATAAATGTCACCAGGGTGTATTTAAGACCACGAAATCACTTTTCGTCTTTAAATGCTAGGCCATCTACGATACTAAATTCCATGAAAAATTACAAGAAATCATAGTAGGCATTTTTTAATAAAAAAATTGTGTTAACAAAACTTGTTCGAAATCATTCAGAAACCCAGAATCTGAAGTTTAGTTAAATTCTAAAAAAAATGAGGCCTTGATGAAAAAAATCCTTTCCGAGGCATTTAAATAAAAAATATTTCTAAATTTATTTTTTTAAAACAATTTACATAAATTCATAAATACAACCAATAGAATGAAATATTATGTTCTATCAAACCTCCATCAGCCCTAATGCATGCCTTAATTTGCTCTCTCTTATTGTTCATAAATTTTCGGAGGGTTACAGGTGTAATTTAAAATGCCTACTATGATTTTGTGATTTTTTTCATACAATTTAGTATCATAGATGGTCTTGCATTTAAAGATGGAAATTGATTTTGAGGTCTTAAATATACCTTGGTAACCTCTATCTTTTAAAATCAGTTTGATTCAAATCGGGCAAAAGACAAAAGAATTATTACGCTGTTACACTCTTAAGTGAGACACACTATATTCCAAACATTGTTTTTTTCATCAGATTTACTTATTGTGAGGTTCTGCTATAAATGTATGCTGGATGGGTAAGCTAAACAAATGTTTTATAAAAATTATTAACGTTTATTTTACCTCCAATTTCACGAATTCTGGAATAATTTTTATTTTTTTTATTTTCGTAAAATAAAGATGGTTAATTTAATTTTTATAGTAAATCCCCTTGAGGCGTTAAAGTACGCATTTCAAGCTGTAAGAACCGCACCTACAGAGATCTAATACCACGATATAAACCAGAGTAGTAGGTTGTTAAAGCTAGTTATGCATATCAAATTTGATCACTTTCTCAAAATTTTGAAATTTTAGAAGTGTACATCTTCAAAAATAAGTTTTTGAGATTTTTTCACTCATGGGATCTTTTTATACATTATTTCAAGAGTAATATGTAAAAGTTCCAGGTTTTTATCTTAAAAATTGTAGAATTGGTAGAGCTTTTACCGATATCATCGAAAATCTCGTAATGTTCCGACTTCATATACCGGGTGAGTCACGAATTGCGTTCGCCCCGATATTTCCTAAAATATTTGGAATAGAAAATTGAAATTTGGAGGCCTTATTACACGACTAAAATGCCATCTTTTCAATAAAAAATCAAGTTTGGTGCATATCCGGTTTGACCGGAAATGCTCACAACTTGCGATTTTTAAATGGAACACCCTATATATTTTTACATTTTTGGAATCTAGAGGAAATTTTGAATACAATACATCCATTTTGATCACTTTGATAAACATTAAAAATTTTATTGACAAATCTATTTCTGAATCCAGAGTGCTGTGGTGCCCAAAATATATTTTAGTTTGTGTGCTACGTTACTATAAAAATAAAAAGAGCAATGTGATTGCATTACTTAATTCTCTAGAGGCGTTTAAAATTTTTAAATGTGATTTTTACCCACTAACTCGGTTTTTTTAAATGGGAATTTAATCGTTCACCAACATTTTTAAATACCTCATTTTCATGCGAATCTAATGATACCAAAATTTTGAAAATCCGCTCAGAAATATTTGAGATTTCAGCCAAAATACAATGCAACCAAGCTTTTAGAAACATGCGTCTAATAGATAAAAGATTAGTGGGCTTTGGAAACTAAAATGGCACATTTCTGTGTAAATCTGGTAACCTAATAACATTGGAAAAATCATAGTAGCCATTGAATGTAATAAAACAATATCAGCTGTCAGACAGACTCGTGTAGTTATAGGCAATCTTGAGCTATCAAACATTTAATAATTGTGAGAGCAAAGAACGTTACAATTAAGTTTAGCATAGGTATGTGGAGGTAAACACAATTACATCCACAAGGACATTTGCAATAGAATGCGACATCAGTTTGGTTTTCAGAGTTTTATTTAAATGAACATAAATATCGGGCCTATAAATAAATAAGAATCAATTCCGTTTGAACAATTAAACTTAAACTAGGTAACAGTAGGTATCTTTAAAATAATTAATATAATTAAAACATAAATTGACATTTATAGATATTGTTCAAAATGTCCACCATTTTTTTCTATACACAATTCGGCTCTGTGTACAGTTGCTTGAATGGCTCTACGCAATTCAGCCGGCGTTATTTCATTAAGAGCCCGTACAACTTTATTTTGCAGCTCTTCACGGGTATTTGAAGAAGTTTTATAAACTTTATTTTCGAGAGTGCCCCATACATAATAGTCGAGGGGTGTTAAGTCAGGTGACCTAGGAGGCCACCTGATATGACCTTGATTTGCGATAAGGCGTTCACCATGCAAGTTGTTTAAATATTCCATCACTCTTCTGGAATTATGTGGGGGAGCACCATCTTGTTGGAAAAACAGATTTTGTAAATAGGCAAGAGGAAGTAAGTCAAGAAATTTTGCTGTCTGGTTTTGTAAAAAGAATAAATATCGTTCGCCAGTAAGTGTTCCATCAAAAAATATGGGTCCAATTATTCGATCTCCAAGTACTCCAAGCCAACAGTTAAACCCAAATATTTCCTGAATATTCCCCCGCCCTACCAACCTCGGATTTTCTTGAGCCCAGTACCTAGTATTATTTCTGTTAAACATACCTTGGTTCGTAAATCTACTTTCATCTGAATATAAAATATGAAAAGGAAAACCTGGGTTTTGTTGTACTACATTTAAGAACCAGTTGCAATATACTAGCCTCCTGTCGTTATCATCTCCATAAAGATGTTGGTGTATTTGGTATTTATAAGACCGAAACTTATGTTTCTTTAAAATTTTGCAAACCGAAGACTGACTAATGTCGCATTCCATTGACAATTTCCTTTGATGTTGTTGGGTGTACCATCACAAACCCTAATACATCAATTTCTTTGTCCTCACTTACAATAAATGTTTGATGGTCATCTTGTTGATTGGGTTCGTTTCTTAATTCTTGTTCCACTCGGGCAAACAAGTGTCTGCTTGGATGACGTCTGTTGGGATATCGTTGCTGATACAGTTCTGCAGCTGCAGTTGAATTTTTGAGACGCTCTCCATATATCAGTAACATATCGACCTTTTCATTTCTACTAAAATTATTCATTTTCTTTAATTTTTACTCAAAGAGATTTCCGCAACGCTTTATTTTGTATCTGTCTGACAGCTGATATTGTTTTATTACATTCAATGGCTACTATGATTTTTCCAATGTTATTAGGTTACCAGATTTACACAGAAATGTGCCATTTTAGTTTCCAAAGCCCACTAATCTATTATCTATTAGCCGCATGTTTCTAATGTTGCATTGTATTTAGGCTGAAATCTCAAATATTTCTGAGCGGATTTTCAAAATTTTGGTATCATTAGATTCGTATGAAAATGAGGTATTTAAAAATGTTGGTGAACGATTAAATTCCCATTTAAAAAAACCGAGTTAGTGGGTAAAAATCACATTTAAAAATTTTAAACGCCTCTAGAGAATTAAGTAATGCAATCATATTGCTCTTTTTATTTTTATAGTAACGTAGCACACAAACTAAAATATATTTTGGGCACCACAGCACTCTGGATTCAGAAATAGATTTTTTAATAAAATTTTTAATGTATGTCAAAAAGTGACCAAAATGGATGTATTGTATTCAAAATTTCCTCTAGATTCCAAAAATGTAAAAATATATAGGGTGTTCCATTTAAAAATCGAAAGTTGTGGGCATTTCCGGTCAAACCGGATGTGCACCAAACTTGATTTTTTATTGAAAAGATGGCATTTTAGTCGTGTAATAAGGCCTCCAAATATCAATTTTCTATTCCAAATATTTTAGGAAATATCGGGGCGAGTGCAATTCGTGACTCACCCGGTATAGTAACCTATATTAACATACATTGAAAATAACAATAATTAATTCTATTGTAATAATTTATTTGAACTGATATTTTATTGATGAATACTTTTAACAAATTTAGTATATTGTTTGAATCAAGGTGTTATATAATTCCATCGCGGCATAAATGGGAGATTTCTGTGCGACATTTGTGCGATACGTAGGACAGTAGAATAGAGCATTATGATATGCACCCAATCTAGGAGTTTTGAAATTTATCTTTGCCAATAGCATAGGACAGTCAATTACATAATTGACCAACTTATACAAAAACATTAAAAACTTGGTTATTCTTCTATTTTTTAATGATTGCATATCAAATCCTGACAGAAGTAAATTATCAGGATAATATCCTAAGCAGACAAATAATGATTCACTTTTAAACGTGCATAAAGTATATAGGCTCCAATACCTTATATAAATCGAGTTCCGAATTATTGCACCATACTCAATTTTTGATCGAATAAGTGAAAATACAGACAGCGTTTTTAGAGCTACAGTATTTGAAAATCGTGTACAGTTTCTTATTATAAAACCTAGTAGTCTTAATGCTGAATTTGTTATTACATTAATGTGCTACACAAAATCCAACTTAGAATCAAACAATATACCCAAGTCTTTAGTTGTTTGACTTCCTGAGAGGATCGTGTTATTAAAAGTATACGAAAATTCGAGTTGCTTTACGTGTATATGTTACTACTTTACATTAATAGCGCACCTTTTCCATCACAATGCACTGGGCTATATTTATTCTTAATGTAATGCATTAATAAGTAATTGGATCTTAAGTCCCGTTGGATATGTAATTTAAATAGATATGCTGTATGTCCAGGAAAACAACTATTATATATGTTTTTTGTGGGACAATTCAAATTAGTCGAATTACACGCAGTCATAGGCACACATATCGGCCTCGAAATGCATTCCTGAGGCGCTTCAAATACTCACCATTGCAGGTCTGCTTCTCCATATCCGGTTGAAATCCCGCCTTGCACTTGCACCCGCCAGTAGGCAGGGTCCACTTTCCATCTCCCTTGCATAAGTAGCTAGGGGTGCCTCCTACCACTTCTGCATTGCTGACGCAAGTACCGTTCGCCTGCTCGATGATGGTTATTTCTTTACCTGTGGGGGTCGAAGGAAATCGTGCGAAATTCACCGTAACTTCCGGACAAACTATGTAGTATATCTGCAAAGGCACGGAAAATGAAGATATTTAAATGATTCGTAATCAGTTTTTACGTCTTGTTGATGGTAATACAGAGTTAGTGGTAATTCGACGTATTTCTTTAAACACGTAATAGTAAAAACAATATGCTATACTCTGAACCTAGATATGCATTATCCAAGTCATTACTTTCAAATATATTACAAGTTTTAGAAAAATGCCCCCCGCGGTGATATTATCGTGAATAAAGAAATGTCTGTTTTTATTTCCAAACTGTTTTGTTATTCAGTTGTGTACTACAAAGAGCATATCGTCAGGGACCTGACAATACCTAATAAGTTCAATAACTGATATTCGATTCAAATGTATGGACCCCTCACTTTAACCGCGAATATCTCAGAAACGGAAGAGCGGAAAACATTTTTTTGGAGAAAAATAAGCATCTTTTGTCTCTTGGTGTTTTTTTCAAAGTGCTTCCTTCTCCCGGAAAAAATAAAGAAAAAAAAATGATTTTTTTTGTAATTTCTTTACGGGAAAAGGAAGCATTTTGAAGAAAAAGCTGGAGGGGCATACGTTGATTATTTTTACCTAAAGAATATGCCTGAATATTTTGGGATCATTCTGAAGTAGAAAAAAATTAAAATCTAGGGAATTTCTTGGTCGAAATTATTTTTGTCTAAGAAATTCTGAAAACCGGCAGGCGTGTTCTTTGAACAAAAATAAGCAACTTGTGCCCCTACAACTTTTTCTTCAAAGTGCTTCTTTTTCCCGTAAGAAATTACAAAAAAAAATTGTTAATTTTTTTCCGGGAGAAGGAAGCACTTTGAAAAAAAAACACCAAGAGACAAAAGATGCTTATTTTTCTCAAAAAAATAAGCCTGAATATTTTCAGAATTTTTATGGAACATTTAAGCAGATGTTCGTAGATGTTCACAGTTTTAATCGCCGCTAGATCAAAAAATCGAATTCGATCGGACTGGTGGTCAAAGAGAATTTTAATTAGGGGGTCCAGGAGAACATTTTCCTCAAGTTTCAGAACAATCGACTGAAACCAATTTTTACTATAAAAAACCGCGGGGTCCTTTGTAAAAGTGGTTAATTCAGAATTTTTATAAAAGAACTCTTAGTTTAAGAAATGGCGAAGGATCCGGTGTTTCTTCAAAACCTTTTAACGTTTTTATTCCTCTCTCCTGCAGATTCCTCTACATTCTAATCGCAATGATGTGTTACCCTTTCTAACTGATACCCGTCATATTGAACGAATTCAAATGGCCGCACAACTGCTACAAAACACCTTGGCAGTGATTGCAAGACAGATGTGCGAAAGAGCACGCTTGTATTCGAAACAGGGGTGAAACTGTAAATGTTGATTAATAAAAAATTAAAAAGTAGTTTAAGTTTACTGTGTTGTTTTACATCATTAATGATCATGTTTACTTATTAGAAAAAAAGACACCCTCAAGCATGTTTCTTAAAGAATTGCATCGTTTTTTAAACGTTTAATTCCCCAATCAAAACCAAATAGATCAAAGATCAAAGAAGTTTTTTAGATAATTTGCTTACGAAATGTGTCGTCAAATTTTGGAAACAGGCCGTTATGAAATAGTAAGTTGTTTGCCTGCTAGAATTACGCAAAGTCTTGTTCTCGTAATCTTTTAATACTAAGGTCATGATTGTTACTTTAGTTCAATCATTATACTGCTCTTTATAGTACACGAACCAAAAGTTCGGAAATAAAAACAGATATTTTTTTATTCACAATAATATCACCGCGAGAAGCATTTTTCTGAAAACACACCATAATTGTAACTATCGCTGAACCTAATTACTTTTGGACAATGCATATAATACTAACAGATGCACGAGTACAAGAAAATATATATTACGGCTATTGCATTACAATAACATACTGGGTGAGCTCCGAGTTCGAGATGAATTGGCACTAGACATCTTTACTGCCAAAACTTATTTGTAATCGACCATCGGACCTCCACAATATAATTGTATATTTAAAAAAATATATAATTTCCTTACCTTTATGGCTAGTATTGATATACACGCCCCCTGGTCGCGAAATGCGAAGTATACTCCTTTTTTAGTAACAGGTATGCTTTTAACTTCGGTGTTTATGTTGACCTCGCTGTTTGAATTGAATCTTCCATCTCCAGCTGCTATTCGACCTGTAACAAAATGTTCAATTATATACTAATTGTGTTTTCCGGGTTCATGTTTTTGGATTTTAAAATTATATCAACCTTCGCCCTTCAGGGGCCATTCAACAACCACGTTCCAGCACCCTCCCTCCACTTTAAAAAAATATGCTGACGGATTTGGTACGATAGAACTAACTTAGTTGAATATAGCTATTTTTTATTTTTATTTCTGTGAGAGCGTTCACTTTTTATGATTCCCCTTCCCCTTCTATCGTTCATTTTGTCATATTTTCGGTAAAAAGAAATAATTATTTTATAAAAAATATAATATAATCTTACAAGGTGCGGCAGCAAAAAAAAATAGTAAAATGAGGAAAAAATTTTTTCGGAAACATTTAGAAAACGCCCCATTTTCCAAAAAAATTAACTCCATCAATGTTTGTCATGAGGAACGAAATAAGAAGAAAAACCATGCTATTCATATTATTTTTTCTAACTCAGAATTTACAACTGTTAAGTCAAAATTCATAATTATTAAGTCGGAATTCACAATTATATCTTGAAACTTACGATTATATCTCGGTGTTCATACTACCGTGCTTAGCGAAAACACAGTATCTGCAAAAAATGTTCAACAAGGTTTTAGCATATACTGGCTTAAAATTCAGCTTTCTCTCTATAGAACTTACCTAAAATGTACCACCAAAACCATAGATATAAAGACCCTTATTGTGTCGTATCCAACGAAAATATAGGTCTGTGCTTAGTGTATCTGACAAATATAACACCCTTTAATATTTTAGCTTTTTGGGGAAAATGGTTGTTTTTCCAGCAAAGTATTAATGACATAAAAATTGTGACAAAACCGTGTAAGTTGCTATGGCTGCAAAAGAAGAAGAAAAGGCTGCTTTTCTCCATTATTACTTTTCTGTAGATACTGCGTTTGCTAATCACTGCAGCATCGTTGTTAAGTAAGAATCCACAGAAGATGAAGTAGTTTGAAACTGAATAACATTACTCGATGCACGTTTCACCTACCATGTTGACGTTATATGGAGGTGATTAAAAATAAACTTCAGAATATATCCAGTACTTATATATATTGATATCTATCCTATGATTGTTATCAAAGGCATATTGAGAAATACCAGACTTTCAGTTCTTCCGAATTTGAAATAGGTTATATGCTCCTTGAATCTAGTTATAATTGAACTCTTCGTTTCTCCAACATATTCCAAATTACAATCCTACAAATTTCGTATATTTCTGAACTTTCATTTGATTTAATCTCATTCTTTGGATTTCCTATGATCAATACCTTAGAGTTAATTAAGAATGTAACAAATAATAGACAGTAGACAGGGTGCTTTTGAAAGCTTAAAAATTGCAAAATGTATAAATACTACGGACAGAGATAAGCAGCTCCGTTATTGGTAATAGGTCATGGTTCGTCGGGCCGACACAGAGCTTAGGTAGAGATGATGGAATTGGACAAATCCCGGGACCTTTCGCACCATGAGCGAGAGCGTTACATATGCGCCAACCATCCGGCTGACGGTATACACTAGGGCAAGGATTAAATAGTCAGATAAATTATATAGATAGATAATAGAATATAAAACCACATGTTTAAGTTAGAAAAGTTATTTTATAGCTCCACCAGTCAGGGTTGGCAGTTTTAAAACAAAATGTTTTAAACAAATGTTTTTTAAGTGTTTAAAACACAGTAACCTGTTTTAAACACATCTGTTTTAAACACGTTTCAAACAATTGTTTTAAACATGATTTTTTTCAATGCGTTTTTTCAGTGTGTTTGATGGACAATTTTCGGAACATCGTTGTATTTGATAAGGTAAAAAAAATAAAGTAAAAAAATATGAACTTTTATGTAATGCAATACAACTAGTTATAATAATATGGTAGTATAAGTACAACGAACGAAACATATTACTATTATATAGAAGATATACCGTTATTATTTATTTTCTTGTGTTAATTTTAAAGCGATTAATAACAAAAAAAAAGTCGAGTGCGGGAAGGTAGACCTATGTATTCCCATGCATTTTGACCTGCTGAGCACGAATCCGATGTCCGTTTTGCCCGATTGGCTGTTGTATTTTTCCTAACCTCAAAAAAAAACACTGTAAGAATTGCCCGAGAAAATGAGAGTGTAGCTAAAAATCTGAAAAATTTCAGAGGTACGTAGAATGGCGAGAGAAATCGAATGGCGCAAACTAGAATTCTATAGCTTTTTTGGTTTCCGATATAGAGCCTTGAGAATTGCGAACAAAACAATTTTTTTCCTTCCGGTGACTTTGAGCTGCTCTATCTCGAAAACGAAGGACCGCAGGGATGTCTGGTTTGCGCCATTCGATTTCTATTGCCATCCTATGTACTCCTGATTTTTTTCAGATTTTCATTTTTTCGTGCATTCTTACGGTGTTTTTTGAGGTTAGGAAGAATGCAAGAGCCAATCGGGCAAAACGGACATCGGATTCGTGTTCAGCAGGTCAGAATTCATGGGAATACTTAGGTCTGCCTTCTCCAACTCGACTTTTTTTTATGTGCCTGTGTAGTCAATAACCAATCACCAAAAACATTATTGCACTATTGACAACTTGACGTATTTATTACACCGAATTAGCCGAGCCGTTGTCAAGTATCGTCCTCGTCTTGTTATGATGCAATATGGGCATGGCTTATAGAATAAACAATGTATTGGGTCGACGCGCCCGTATCAATTTAAGTTTAAAAACATATTTTTTATTGTTTAAAACATGTTTTTTTCAACAATTAAAAATCCATGTCTAAAACACATTGAATTGTTTTAAATAAAAAAAAAACGTGTTTTTTGATTAAAATTTAAAAAAACACAATTTTTGCCAAACCTGCCACCAGTGGCGCCCCTGCAAACATGTCCTCTGAAATTTTTTACCAAGTGGTACGCCACTGACGTTTTCCATGTGAATATTTTTTCTGATTAGCTTCTTGATTAAAACAATTAAATTCTAATTGAAACTAACTATTATTAACACTGATAATGATGTTTTATAAAAATTGTTGGAAATGGCCACCTTGACTTAATAGGATAACTATATTTATGTATACAAAAATTATTACTATTAATCAATACTGCTAAATGAAGTACTTTGAATTTAATTGCTTCAATCAAGAACTGTGCGTCTAACGAGAAAATCGCAAGAGACCGTTTTCATGTAGAAGCAACCGGACTAATCAGGAAAAAAATCCGCAGGGACGCCACTGGTGGAGCTGTAAAATTACTTTTCTAACTCAAACATGTTGTTTTATATTCTACTAACACATAATATCTAAAGTACTTTCCGAGATGTTAAAAAATAACGATTAAAAAAAATTAAACACCCTGTATAATTATTACTCAATATTATTATTATTATGTCTTTTCACTATTTCAGGTATGCTCCTGTTACATCCTAATATTACATGTTTAAGTAAAACTCAAACACCGGAACCATTTTTATTAAAATCTCGTATAGTACAAAAATTTAATTTTCCGGTGACTGTAGTGACGAAACTAACTAAAGCAGAGTTTTGTGCCCAGTGAGACATTTAGTCAGCATCACGTGTACTACAATATACCAAAATTTCAGCCAATTCGATAGGGACAGCTTTTCCATAAGATAGTGCGTATTTTAGATTTATCACCTCCAAACGATACCAACTTGGTTGGCGAGACGCTCGCAAGTGTGGTCTTAAATATGTGAATAACATGGCATTTCCACGCTTTCATTATCTCCGAAGTTTTCGTTGAAAACAATATTTCTTCAGCTATTTGTAAGATACTTACAGTTACCAATTTTGTTTAAACAACCATTTAACTTTACTGCACTAGATATGTTCGAAAGAGGCATTTGACTTTTATTTAAGACCAATTTCTTAAGCGCTTCCTTGCTAGATTCTCCCGATATCGAAATGTAACTCTATTAAGATCGACAAAAAATGAAACCACTCCAGACAAGTTGATTAAATAAATATTGATTTTTAATCCTCTTCATAAAACCGATACAGCTAATAAAAGTCTAATGAATAATTTACTTAAGTAAAATTTAACAGCTCTTCAATCTAAAGTGATCCAACTCATAAATAACCGCATACACGCATAAATAAAAATAAATCTCTTAACGTCAAGTTCAATGGTCAACGATTCTTTGATATTTATTTACTTTATATAATTCCTTGGCCGGTTGCCATCCTGCTGGAGGCGAACGTTTGTAATGAAATCACTTGAAAGGGGATTATGATTCTTACTTTTGCATGAATAAGTGGAGTAAACATATTAAAGAGATGAAAAAATGGTTTTAAACAAATATTATACAGGGCGTTCCTTAATGACGTACTAATATTTCAGGGTCATTCCTTAAGGAGGTTGAGGCGTTAGAAAAAAATCTGAAATAAAGTTTTTTTAATAGATTTTTATATGACACAATTTTCTGTAACAAATCCAGTGTCATTAGGAAACTCATAAAGTGTAGTCTTATGGAAAATATGTCAACCCAGCGTGCAAACGGTACATTTTAATTTATAGCAAATAACCAAATAACGTCGGCAATTCCGAAAACAAACTATGTAAAGCATTGATGTCTTACGCATATTTTAATATTGTTTCCGATTTAATTAGGAGACTTTTAATAAATGAAAAAAATTATTAAACGTTTGTAAACTGTCAAATTTCTCTTTTCGTTAATGATTTTTAACTGATTTTCTCAATTATTTAATGATTTAATTTTAATTTTTACTGCTTCTCATTTTTTTTTAATTATTCACTGAAACAAATTTGTGAAATACACAGATATTTACATAAATTTATTTTTTCTTTTTAATAAGTTTGGACAAGACATACAAAAATTAGTTCATGAAGTAAAATAATTAAATCCAAATAATTAAATAATAATAAAAACCGATTTTATTTTCCTCATATCTGCTTCAAAATTATGGGGATATATGGGGTCCTTGCTGTATTCTATTCTAATAAAATTTTTCGATATCTTAACAATTTGACCCATTTTTCGGTACCACCGTCTATTTTTACAGTCCTGCCAAACCGGTGATCACATGACATGTGTCAAAATGTAATTTTTTGTTGTCGGACATTCATAAACGAACCCCCAATAGAGTTTTTTTAGAAATGTCAATTAAAATTCTTTCCCATATGTAGCCAACTTTATGACCGACACTGTATAATCAGAATTCCACTAAAATGACTAAGTTACTAAATTAATAATCTTAACATATTATGACATCTTCCCTGTTTTTTTATAATTATTTAGCGTCATCATTGCTGTTACAGGAAAGAACTGTTTGAGAATTACTGGCATTTCTTATGCATCAAATAGAATCTCAGTTCAAACGTTTTAGCGACCATGACACAAGTCAGTTTAAATCATCAGCTTCGCGAAAGTCTTAGCAACAATTTCGGTTAGCGTTATTGAAGAAAACAAATCTGAAACCTGGATATTCAAATGAGTTTTCAGGAATTATTTGTGACTTTCAGAAACTACGCTATTCCAAAGTCGGGCCACCCAGTAAATGTTACAATAAACTTCTAATATTTATACTATTTTTCTATAAATAATCACCAGTTTAAATATTTGTACGATTTATCATTATTCCTATTTTTTAGATAATGACGGATACAAATTGCCGCGGAAAAAACTAAAATAATCAGCATAGTATAAAATAAGATAGCACTCGTAATTAATGTGTCAAATAAATTTAGCCATTTAACTTGACGTTGCTTAGTTAATAACAATCATTAACTTAATGAGCACTACAAATTGTATGCGTATAATAAATAACTAAAGTGATTAAAGTAATTAATCAAAAATTAAATGTAAGAAATCTTAAATGCAATGTCGTACCAAGCAGAAACGATTTCGACGAGGGTCAGGCTTTTCCAGAAAGTCGATGGAAGCGGAAAAATGAGTTAGCCAAAGAAAAAGCTCTTTAAGTTTTAGCTGAAGTAGTTAATAATTATTATTTAGACTAGGAAGTTTAGAAGTCGAATCTCGAGACGCGGAGAAAGAAACTCGGTGAGCAGAACCGGAGTGGATATAAATATATTAGGACCGTAGTTTGAAACTCTACAACTTCTTGTACTTGTTGCAATAGTTTTTATACAAGACTAGTCAACTTATCGGGGATAATCTTGATATACCACGCTTAAATAAAATTTTCACTAGCTCTTTAGCTAGTGAAGTCTATTCTTTAATAGACCTGTACAAGTTGTTGCATTAAGTGAGGATCACATTATATAGAAGGTACTTACTAACAGATTAATGATAGCGAGCAATGGGAGTTGCACAGAAGCTAAAATCTTTTGTGCTAATGTTTTTCAACAGTGGCGTAGGATAAATGTACAGTTGAGGAAATGAAACATTTAACTCCAACATTAAACTCCGTCCCAGCTGACTTTTATGTGAGACGATGCAAAATGTTCCTAAAGATGTATAGGACAAAGTCAGGGTCATGGGAACTGGTGCTTTTTCGATTTCCGGTCGTAAACTGGAACAGAAGTTCGCTGTTTCAGGTCACCAACATTTTTTTTAAGTTGAAAAAGAACCATTGGATTTTATATTTTGGACAATTTTAAGCAATTTTTTACTCTTGACATTTTCTACCTAACGTCACCTTTCTCGCGTTTAAGAAAAATGTATATTTAAGCTTTTTTTTTCTTCATAGAAACTGTATTTACGATTATTTATGGGCGTTTATTATGGATTAAAATCTATGTAAAGTATATACGAACACAATTGAAATCGTATACAAACTAAAAGCCGGCAAAAACAGTCGGCAACTCTTTATTGTACATGGGCATAAATAGAAATGCTTGTCATAAGAAAATGTTATAATTTTTTGAAAATTGTATTAATTTTTATTATCTTTTGTTTATTAGACAGGCTATTTTTGTTCATTTATCCAATAACATATTTTTGAAGTATTATATCAGTTTCAGATATAAAGTCTAAATATTTAAATTTATTGGGTTTAGTTTTAAAGTTATCCCATACTATATTGAAATATGTTATGGCTCAGCAAGGAACAACGAAAAGGTATGAACATATCCTTGGCGGGATGAGGGAATGGGACAGGTTAGATTGGCGAGGGGCAAGGATGTTAAATAGTAAAAATAAAATTTAAGTTTCTTCTAAAATAAAAATAAAAATGTAAGTTTCTTAACCAAAGCAAAGAATTAGCACAACAAAAATAAATACTCGTATAGATAAAACATAAATAAAAACAAAATTAAAATATGTCTCTAGAATAAAGTAAATTAAATTAAAATTTCTTGTCAACTAAACAAAATATATTCCAAGAAATGTAACAATAAAAAAGTAAACTTCATACCTAATATAATAGCGAAATATTTTGTTCTGAAAATATATATTAAATAAGTTAAATGCTAAAAGTTGACGCGTCCGAATCTTCACTTTCTGATGAGGAATCATTATCCGATTGAATTATAATCGGCGCAATGGGGGGTAGTGTTGAATATTGATTTTCTTTTTTAATTTTTCCATAAATCAGCATTGTCGAGGTCATTTATTACTTCTCTTATATGATCAACTACTACCGGGCTTAACGTTGGAGAGTCATTACATTTTCGCAAACGATCTTTTAAAGTTCCTCAAACCATATCGATAGGATGAAATATGCATAGTACGGAGGTAACCGCAAAAGTGTATGACCGTGTATATTGGATAAGTTATCAATAACATATTCCCTTTTGAAATTCTGCTCTTTTATTCATTTCAGTAATTTGCGCTTTATTGGAACTTTTACAGGAATTTCCATATTTTTTTCTCTCATGAATTTTAAAATGTCTTCCTTGTACTGGTGTTTGGTATTTTATTTAATATTCGCGAGTGATAAGAAGCATTATCTAATACAATTACCGAATTAGGCGGAATATTTGGTATAAAGCTGTTCTGAAAACCACTTTTCGCACTGCACTGGAGAAATATCGAGTCCACGTTGACTAATTATTGATATAACTCAAACACCGACCGACCAATCGGACTGTGGAATACCCGGGTGCCAGCCAATCGTCGCCACCCGTCCTCAAACCCAGGCCAACGACAACACATCTCACAAGTCCACGTTGACTGCTGATAAACGATTTACAAGTTTTTTTGTTTATGCTAGTGAACCTGTCCGTTTTATTATATTTAAACCAGTGCAGTCGTAGATGGTTCATTCAGGCTGATTACATTGCCAGTCTCAGACTCGCCTGCACAGTTTCAACTAATATTCGATTCTCGATACCATTGTTAAATTCATAATATCAAGGTAAGTGCGCACGGCCCTGTGCTTTAACACTGACCAGTTTCAACTGACTTCGTAAACACTATACTTTATATTTTGGACAATTATAAGCATTTTTTACCTAACCTCACCCTTCTCTTTGTATCAATGTAGAATAGTCCATGCTTTCATTCAACACAATTTCGTACGATTTCTCACAGTTATAACAGATTTTATTCGAGATTTTGTAGGAGGCACTTAAAAACGCGACTGCCTTCGTCACCGACCAAACTCCAACCCCCTCCCAAAAAACAATGCAATATGTTTATTAACAAACCGAAATTGGCAAAATACGTAAAGCATTCTCATTTTGAGGCAAAACAGTGGTTGCCTTTAAAGGGCAAGTGTCAATTTTCCTCGCATATTACGCATTCATAATATCGCATTCCGATAAACGGATCTATATATACATAATGGTTTGCGTAAATTTCTATATCCGGTTTTTTACATTGAATTTTCAATAATCAATGTCCCTTGGGAGTATAATTCCAGATCGGACCTGTTGTTTGTAAGGTACGTTTCAAACGTCATTTTCGCATAATAAAACAGGCTATCGATTTAAAACAAGTTCAAACTAAGTTTATAAAATTGTAGAAATAAGATGAAAATGAAAATATCCGAATTATTAATTTACTCATGAACAGGTTTAAAAATAAATCGACGTTACAAACGCAACAAACGTAAAATAAACAATACAAATATATAAATGTATACGGCATAAAAGTATTGGGAGAAAGGTAAAATACACGGCAAACATTACATTATGTTCAGATGGACACGTCAGATACAAGTTAAAAATTCATTAGTGGCATAATATGCCCACGTTATCGGTCATAATCGGACTCTAGATTTAAATATATTAATATTTGGGATAGTTATCAGATCAGGGGGCCGTGCTTTTGAAACGTCCACATGAAATAAAATAGATTATTTTTGACACAGTGAAATTATGAAAATGAATAATAGTGGTCATTTGAGAAAAATCTGAAAATACATGAAATTTACAAGGAAGAATCTAGGAATTTTTAAAATTGAAATCGAATGCTGCCAGAAACAATCAAATAAAGGCCTTGCCGTGATCAATGGTGGTGGATCCATAAGATAAGTTATTCTGGCTTCAACACCCAAGGATTAGCTGACGACCTGGGGCCCAATTCTGGAATCCCGAACGAATTGATCATGCACGAATTCTCCAGTGATAGTCGAACAGCGGTACACGAGGCGAACACATTCGTCGACCGTATAACGTACATCGTATATACATTCATATGTAGATATATGTCGACCAATAGCAGACCGTGTAAGTCTGGGAACTTTTCGTTGCGGTCGTGGTGCAACAGTTGAGAAGTGTCAAAGTCAAGAAGTTTAAAATATGTCATCGTGGTGTTATCATTTGTTGTTGTTTTGCGGTTTGCACAAGGATGATTGCTTGGATGTAGGCGGTTTTGGGATTTCATTCTTGTATTTTAGAGGTGTTTGGAGGAGATCCCCTGCTAGGTCCTTAGTCGAAACATTCTTACGAATTTTATATTGGACATATCAAAGGCGTCGTAAACGCGATTATTATGTTCCCTTCCGACTTCTGCAGCTGGCTCCATTTCTTCCAAGTTATGAATTGTTATTAAAAGATTAAGCTCATCCAAAGCAGCCATTGGAACACTCTAACATAATTTCCAACCAAAATAAAGCCGTTTGACTGAAGGTTGACAACTTAAAGGTTATGTTGATATGCGAATACGCTTTTCGCCACCGAAACACCGATCGAGTACTTTCCGTGCACGAATCTGTTCTTTCATGTGTTAGTCGACAGTTCGAGTATAGAAAAAGTACGTTCGTGTGCGAATTTCAGCGCCATTCGTGCACGAATCGGGTTCGTCTAGTTTCGAGAATTGGGCCCCTGTGAAGTTAAATATCTAAGAGTAATCTTTTATTAAAAACTTGCCTGGAATTCATACCTGGGGCTCAATTCTGGAATCCCGAACGAATTGATCGTGCACGAACCAACTCGTGCGGTCTGGTTCGCATGCGAACGCAGTTTTTATAAAAATCAAATTCTCCAGTGATAGTCGAAAAGCTGTACACGAGGCGAACACATTCGTCGACCGTATAGCGTACATCGTATCTTGGTTCATATATAGATATATGTCAACCAATAGCAGACCGTGTAAATCTGGGAACTTTTCGTTGCGGTCGTAGTGCAATAGTTGAGAAGTGTCAAAGTCAAAATACTCGTTGTTGTTTTGCGGTTTGCACAAAGATGATTGCTTGGTTGTAGGCGGTTTTGAGATTTTATTTTTGTGTTTTAGAGGAATTCTGACCAAAAACATGCTTTGTAAATAGGAGATTGTGCACCAATGGTGCTGCGCAAGAAAATAAATACGTAAGTTGAAGTCTAATGAGTTCTAACTGATTGGTTGGATCAAATATTCAGATAGTAAATTGATTAGATCCCGTGCTAGGTCCTTACTTAGTCGAAACATTCTTACGAATTTTATATCGGACATATTATTATCAAAGTCATCGTAAACGCGATTATTATATTCCCTTCTGACTTCTGCAGCTGGCTCCATTTCTTCCAAGTGATTAATTGCTATTAAAAGATTCAGCTCATCCAAAGCAGCCATTAGAAGACTCTAACACAATTTCCAACCAAAATAAAGCCGTTTGACTGAAGGTTCACGTTAACTTAAAGGTTATGTTGACATGCGAATATGCTTTTCGCCACCGAAACACCTATCGAGTACTTTCCGTGCACGAATCTGTTCGTTCATGTGTTAGTCGACAGTTCGAGAATAGAAAAAGTACGTTCGTGTGTGAATTTCAACGCAATTCGTGCACGAACCGGGTTCGTCTAGTTTCGAGAATTGGGTCCCTGGAAAGCACACTTACAAAAGCCTAAAAGCCAAAAGCTATCCGGACGCTGCCGCAGGATATTTGGTGAGGCTTGGAGTCTAAAACTAAAAGACTCATGATCAAGTAGCATGTATATGGTGGCCAATTACGAAAGAAAAAAAACAGCAACAACAAGAAAGTTTTGGTTATTATGGGAGAAATGTGCTCCTGCTCCACAGCAGTTATAGAAACAATGCCAGACCTACTTCCTCTACATCTGTATTTGAGAAAGGCAGCACTTTGTGCTCTAAGGCTGCAGTAGGTACTAGAATACAAATTGTAGGCGATTCTGGTTGGCCTCTTAAGGATTTTTGGAGTTAATCCAATTGCAAAAGAAAGTACTGATGCCCCATTTCATTTTAGGGATACGTATCGGGGGAGATCCTAAAACGAGAAAAGCAAAGAAAGAAATCCTACTGGAGGAATACTCCAGGCCAAAAACACGCGAAAAAGTTCACGACTTATTCGAAAAGAATGCTACAAGGCTTCTAGAACTTAAAAAGTTTGATTTAAGGCCTTCTAACAGACTGCTGCCCCTTGATATATCATCTTAAGAACATGGATAAGGCAGAAGACTATAAATGCAAAATATTAATCCACACTAGGGTAAAGTATGTACCTGGAAAAGGCCGAATTTACCTAGGAAATTAGCTTCGAGGAAAAGTAATAAGTTTTGTTAATAGTTTGAACATCCTGGACGTCGAGGTAAAGAAAAGCTAAGCAACCTATTAAACAATCTACAATCTACAAACGATAAAATAACTGCTGCTGCCTTGAACAAGGATATTTTCCTATTCAACGGAACGATGCAATTATTTGCCAAAAATAATTAATACTGCTGAGTATCTGCAGTCTATTAGTTTGTTACAATGTTCTGGCCAAAATTTTGAATTGTTCATTGTGTAATCAAGTAGTGACCTACATGTCATTGAATAAACTTATATCGTTTACAAAACGGGATTTCGTAAAACACATGGCAACTATCCTGTTTTACTATAGTATTCCAAAGAATTTGAACCATTGACCTCACGCTTCTTTGTGCAAGGTCACATTATTACAGCCTTGATAGGATACTTTGCGGTTTTTAAATTCTTGAGTAAACGTCAACAATGCAATGTAGAAAGAACAATTGCCCGAAAAACATCCGATTTGAAAATAATAATTTCGGTGTTCCCCAGTGGTCCATTCTTGGTCCTCTTCTATTTCTTGAATACACCGGCAGACATTGTGCATATCTAATGCATATATAACGACTAATTGGATGAAGAATAAACAATATCTATCAACATTCGCAACAATATGAACTTAAAATTATCCCAATCAAAATCGATTGTTATTTTATTCCTTACGTAGGTGATTTATAAAGTCCAAGAATAGCCACGTGGTCGACCTTAGCAAATTGCTGTATGTAATGAGCTCTTCTTGTATTTGTATATCCGTAATGTAACGAGATTTCAGGTGCTTCCGGCACGGCTAATAATATGTGTTTTTATAAAAAAATATATATTTGTAGTGACTTTTTTGTTTATAATAACTATAGATTGCTGGCATTAACATCAAACGTCAGTAAAATAATGCTGTATATTATTTAAGCATCATCTATCTTCGCAAATACTATCTGAGCAAAGAGATTTTGTTAAAATATACGGTACTAAAGAACAAACATTGAACATACGACAAGTTATCAAAAAGGTAACAGAATATTACATACCTTTGCTTCGTAGCTTACCGTAAGACTTTTGATAACAACAGTGGGACAAGCTGTATTATTAGAACGAGACAGACTGGTCTTATTATTCGCCGCCTAGGTGATGCGACCTCGACAAATGTAAAGTTGGTAAAGGCGTCAAACAGGGCCACGTTCTGTTATCAATCCTCCTTGACATCTATAGTGAACACGTAGTACTACATGTATTGAACGACTGCTAGTTTTAACGTTGGGAATGTTGAAAGTATTAAGGTCAGATGATGTAATACTGAGCGAAAGCCTGTTACTATGTAGGAAGCGATACGGTGTAATCGGTCAGCGCCGATCAATATTGTACCACCTGTTCAACTATTTCTTCCGTGCTATAGCGCTGTTTGTCAACTCCTGGGCACGCCGAATTTTTATTTTTATTTTGTAACGATTAATTAATTTTCTCACAAATTCAGGTTTGATTTGACGGCAGAAATAAGGTTTTCCTTCTTTTTCTTATAATGATTTCAATCGTTCAAGAGATGGTTAGGTGGTTAGGTTAGTTAGGTTGATTTTTATTTTGCTATCTAATTGTTAATAACTATCAGCGCCGCAGACAGTATTAGCGTCGCAGACAATATTAGCGTCGCAGACAAAGAAAGGGGGTGCGGGGGTGTCCCACCGCTTTTTAACATTGGAAATGTTAATGTTCATATATGGGGCTAAAGTTACGAGTTTTATCCAAGGCCGCCGGCATTAAAGAGTCGAGGTCAGATGACGTAATACTGAGCAAGTGTGCACAGTATGAGTATGCGCGGAGAACATGAAGATATAATGCGGCTGTGGTCAGCGCCAATCGTAGTGGCCATGGATTCACAAAGTTTGACAAATAACGAATAGTTATTTTTGTAACAAGTACCTAAAATCATGTTTTGTGGGACGGATCGTAGCTGTTTCCGGACGGGGCGAAGCCGATTTTTTCATCATTTAATTAACGTTGGCCTATTTGCGTAACCAAGATTAATCACAGGCGCCACAAGACGAGCTAACCCTCAACTAGAAAATTTTTCGGAACCTTCTCTTGATTGAAAAAAAAGATTTTTTACTTCTCTACCATTTAATAGATAATGGATCACTTTGCATCCCATTCACCGGATATCCACTACGCAACCCTCGCCTAATATTGCATATCATCTGCACACAAGCCACTAGAAGGCAGGTGAAGTCGCTGTTCTTCTTTAAAGGTCACCCGTTTCAATACGCCACTGCCATTGCTTAACTTTTGGTTTTGAGATACGGATATAGTCAAAACGAGAGCAACCCTTGACTGGCAGTAGCTATACAGATTTCTAACTTCAGAATTGTAGATGATACATTTATTAAGCGTATAAAATGTAGTAACTTTCACTATTAAATATTTGCTGTATTTTTGCTTGTACTGGCCAAATTAATCATACTGTACAGTTGGCAGTGGCGGTTTTATCACTGGGCACACTGGGCGAGTGCCCAGGGCGGCAAAATTTCAAGGGCGGCAAAATTTTTTTCTTTTGGTTATTGCTTTAGTCGTTTTTATGATTCCGCTAAAGCGACAATTCCATTGAAGCCAAAACAACGCATCCAGCGATATGGATGGCAGCCAGAAGCGGCTTTCTTTCATACCCAATTTATAATAGAAAATAAATACTTTTTTATTCATTGTTTCATTTAAGCAAGTGAGCCGTAGATCTTTAACGAAATACAAAATAAATTATTTCGGGTTTGATAATTGATAAATCATAGTACAACTCGTTTTAGCCAGACTAAAGGAAAATAATCCATTATTGGATTACGTACCTTGTGGAGCACATTCCTTAAATCTGGTCGGACAATCTGCCGGAGATTGTTGCATTGAATCTGTGAATTATTTTTCGACGTTGCAAGAGTTGCATAATTTTTTCACAGTATCCACTCATAGACGGGAACTATTACAGAATATTCAAGTTGCAGAAGAAATGGTAGAAGTAGAAAAAGAGGAAAATGTTAAGAAGAAGGGGTACCGCAAAATATAGAAGAAGAATATATCAAAGAAAGTTCTGTAGAAGACGCACAAACTTCCTCTAATTCTGAAACAGAACAATTAAAACGTAAGCGAAGACCTACTCCCCCACTGGTGTTAAAAAGTTTATCTAAAACACGTTGGTCTGCTAGGTTTGATGCCTGTAGGGCTCTTAGGCATGAACATCCAAAAATAATAAAGGCTTTGCAATACATAAAGGATGAAGAATCTAAAAAAAAAATACAATGTGAAGCTTCGGGTCTTCTAAAAAACGCTTTGAAACGGCCTTAATGACGAGTTCAAGGTATCCAATTCTTGAAAGATTCGATAAAAATAATAAAAAACTTCAAGGAACCACAATGACTTTAAGCGGTATTACTACTGTGTTTGATAGTTTATTAAAATTCGTTGTGAAGTTACGAAGTCAGTTTACTCACATAGAAAAAATTACCAAATCAGTTTGTCGTTTAAGAGAATATGAGTATGATATGAAGAGAGTGCCGAAGCGGACATGTAAATTTGATGAAAATTCCGGAATCGAAAGCACTTCATCAAATGGGAGGGATCATTTTAGGATCAATAATTACATTAAATGTAATAATCGATAGATTAACTGAGGAGCTGCACAGACGAGGTGAAGTTTACAAGAAATTAAATGAACAGTTTTGCTTTTTTGAGAACTTAATTACTACTAGTGACCAGGACATAGACAAATCAGCTGCAACATTAGTAACAAATTTTAGCCAAGATTCAGAGGAGCCTACTGCCAGAATGCTCATAGTTCAAAATTCAACTGAACGATTTGGTCGATTTGACGAAGAAATCTTTAACAATTCTAGAATTGAGCAAGCTGTTAAGGTCAAACAATTTAGAAGACGCGTACCCCAATATCGACATATGCTTCAGAATATTTTTAAGCAAACCCGCTACAAACTGTTCTGCTGGAGAAAGGAGTTTCTCAACCTTGCGACGGGTAAAGAATTACTTACGGTCCACAATAACGCAGGAAAGGCTAAATTCACTAGCAGTATTAAATATTGAAAATGAAATTTTAAAAACTACGGAAACAGGCGATGTAATAAATGATTTTGCTGTGAAAAAAGCAAGAAAAGTTCGTCTTGATCTTGTATAATTTTCTTTAAATTATTTTATATTTTCTTTATTTTTAATAAATAGGTGTTATACAGAAAAGTCATTTTATATACCACTCACCTCTAATGTGTAGTGTCCTTTGTTCTTTTAAAATACAAAAAAAATGTTTAGTAAGTATTCTTTTTTTGGGAAACATTTTTTGGGGAGTATATATATGTCATATTTTTTAAGAGTAGGGGCGGCATCTTAAAATAGTGCCGGGAGCGGCAAGCATGTTAAAACCGCCACTGACAGTTGGTACTGGTATGTGTTGCACAATATGTTGTTACCTGCATTTCATAATTTCAATATATATTTTTTATCTATTAGCGCATAGAAACTATTTGTAATTTATTAAATAATACAATCTAGTAATAAAATCTAATCCCCGGAATCTCGAAGCATTTTTGGAATTATCACAGACCGGACCTCGAGAAAAAAAACACTCAATGCTAGATATTAAAAAACCAAGTAAATGTTTCAATGCAGTAATAAATAACTTAGTTATCTTGAGAGCAGGTGTGACACATAAGTAGGCATAAAAAAGTCATAATTACACACGGCTCCCGCTGGTAATTATACCGTTTTAACAGAACAATTTCTAATTGCAAAATAACTTATAATAAACAGCGTTTTGCCGGCAAAAATACGTATATCAGACAGCGACATTAAAATATTCGTGATTTATGCACAATCTATCGGAAAAATCACCGGCAATTACCATATGAAACGCAAACAATATGTGACTATGTCACAATTTGTAGTAAATAAATAATAATGACAAGTTAATTAAACACATAATTGTGTCGATGCTTATAACAGTATATTACGGCCGACGGGAATAATTGTTTTGAAGGGAAAATAAATTTTACGGCGACAATTTATTTGCTATTTTTGCGATAATTGCTTTCACGCGTCATTTTAGATTTAAACTGGAAAAAACGGAACCGACACTCATAAAAAAGTTAATTATGATCGGTACGCACCCTCTGGAAATTCAAAGAAAGTGTGAACAGTATAGAGGGTGAATCAAACTCGAGTTCTAACTGTTGTAACGCTATCCTAATTAGGTTCTAAATTCCTACGATAATTATTTACGGTTATTATATAAAATCAAGGTTGGAAAATACATTTTTCTTAAAATTAATCGTGATTTTTTTTATATTTGATTTGTTGATGTGTTTAAATCAATGAAATATCCTCTTGCACAAGATTACTAAAAATAATTTTCACCTGTAAATCGGATTCTCAAATAAAAAAAAAATATTCATTTTTTGTTCAGAATAATGCATTGTATTACTAAGGCAAAAATTCTAATTCGTGCATGCCTACCATTTTTCTAACAAATAATTAATCTTCAATAAAGACCTAAACAAAAAGTTATAGTTAAGGTGCCCGCCGGGAAAATTTTTCCTGATACATACTCTCTCCAAACTTCGTGTATGGCTTTATTGGACCTAGTCTGACAGCATTTTCCTTTATAATTTTTTTTGTTTTTGGGGCGTTTTCCCTCTAGATTTTCCGAAACATGTCATTTTGACGGCATATAAAAAATTTATAGATACTGTTATTTTTCCAAGTAGAATAGCTTAAAAACGTGAATTGAAACGAGAAAAAATAATTGTCTGACAATAAATGTGGGTCATTGGTCGTGTCCGCTATATCGAACATGTCGGAAAAACGACTATAAGAAAATTTATTAATAACCAGCTGATTTTCGCTGTATTAATTTATTAAAACATACAAAAACAAGTTTTCATATTGTCTGACGAAAATTATTTTCCGATTTCCCAGTCTGACGCGTCAAAGTTGTCGGTTTCATGACAGCAAAAAATGTATTCATAACCTTCAGACATTGGAAAATTATATGCAGAAAATAGGTATTGAATTTGTGGTATAAGTGTCTGACAAATACAGTGGGGCATAACGAGAGTCTGACGAAAAAACATAATTTTCCAATAGCGGCCGTCGAAGTTAGGGCGATAAAAAAATGAAATTTCGTTTAGTCGAGAAGACGGTTAAAAAAGATACGGTATTTCAACTTACTTATTTTATAATCTTTATTTTGAATTTTTTGAACTCTTTTAGATTATCTGAATTCGACTTACCCAAGTTTTAAGTTCGATAATATTGAAAAAGACGTAAAACTTTTTGTAGAAAAAAGTAGCGTGAAATTGTCTTTTAGTATGTTTAAAATCGCTATATCTCCGGTACTACTAGTCCGAAAATTTTCATCCAGGGCCCAAATTAAAGGTCTTGAAACAAGTTATAAGATAACACTTTACAATATTAGTTATAACAAAGTACCTTTTATAAATGAAAAAACAATTAAGCCATTTTCGGTAAATATATTAATTAAATTTAAGTGTGCAATTTTGCATCAAAAATATATGAAGGATGCAGGGAATAAAAAAAAATAAACATTATGCACCAAAAAATTTTTTAGGGCGATGCTAAAAATTATCCTATTACATGAAAAACGAATTTCTGCAGCAGAAAAACGACATATTTCCAAAATTGAAAAACTAATTTTTCTGGCATCGCCCTAAAAATTTTGTTCAGTCCGCACTTTATTAAATTATACGATTTATTTTATTGTAAAAAACTTTTAGTATTATAAAAAATTATTTTCTTCGTTTTCCTCATCATCTTCATCATCAACTGAATCATCAGTTGATAAATCATCATTGTCAGTGTCATACTCAATTTCAATACCACTTTGATGAACCGAATCTGAAAATGTAGTAATATTTACTTAAAGGAATTGTATCTTAAGGGGATGCTGAGATAATAAATTTTACAATTAATTACTTAAAATCAATGTAAGGACTGTTAAAAATGTTAAAATTTATTGAAGTATACAATTGAAAAAGCTATGAAATGTGTGACAGCTACTTTTCAGAATTTATTAGGAAAAATTTTGTATAAAAAGTTCAATTAATATATAATAATTTGGAATTGTTAATTTGATAATTAAAAATAAGTTTAAAAAAACTTTAAAATAAAATCTTTGATCCCTTCAAAGGGGAGATAATTATTTTTCTAGTAAGTTTTTTCGTTAATTGGTTGATGGAAAAATAAATTGTTAAAAGAATTTCTGGCTTGTACTTGTAGTGATTGAAAATAGTGAACATAATTAACACCTTACCTATACTTATATCATCAAATGAAGGACTAAGACGTTCCACACTCCTATGTTGTATTATAGAGCCTGCGTACTAAACAGATGTACACAGGTGAACTTGTAAAAAAACGATATATTTTCAAGCGCGAAGTTCAAGCAATTTATTTATGATTTTTGACACTGTAAAAATGATTTTGCAATGATTAGTATGAGATAATCATGACAATTTGAAGGAAATTACAATATTAAAAAATTGTATTTTCCAGGCGTCAGACTGAAAAACACGTTTTGTCAAACTGTTAAAAAATTGGATTTGATTTATTTTTATTAAGCTATATTGAAAAAATCAGCTTGTTATTTATAAATATAGCGTCAATATATACATATGAATGTAACATTCAAGCGTAGCTTGACAACCACATAGAAAAACCTTTTATTTAACATTGCCAGCTAAAAGGCTCTATTTCACCGTCAGACAATTTTTTTAACGTATTATAAATTTTATTTAAAAATCAAAAAAATTTGTAAGAAAATGTTATGTATAAATTTTTTGCTGTCATGAAACCGACAACTTTGACGCGTCAGACTGGGAAATCGGAAAATAATTTTCGTCAGACAATATGAAAACTTGTTTTTGTATGTTTTAATAAATTAATACAGCGAAAATCAGCTGGTTATTAATAAATTTTCTTATAGTCGTTTTTCCGACATGTTCGATATAGCGGACACGCCCAATGACCCACATTTATTGTCAGACAATTATTTTTCCTCGTTTCAATTCACGTTGTTAAGCTATTCTACTTGGAAAAATAACAGTATCTATAAATTTTTTATATGCCGTCAAAATGACATGTTTCGGAAAATCTAGCGGGAAAACGCCCCAAAAACAAAAAAAATGATAGAGGAAAATGCTGTCAGACTAGGTCCAATGAAGCCATACACGAAGTTTGGAGAGAGTATGTATCAGGAAAAATTTTCCCGGCGGGCACCTTAACTGGCAACTGTCAATTTACTTATTAAGTATTTTTTTAAATTTATTTTGTTGTAAAATCAAGTCAAACAGGTACAACACAATGTTCTGAATAAAAAATGAAGAATACATGAGGATGTCTTAAGTGAGACACTATACAGGGTGCGGCAATAGTGCGTGGGACTTCGATATCTCGAGTTCTACGATAGCTAATTTTTTTTAAAAAAATTGCAAGTAACCTAGATAAAAAGTCTATAACTGGAAATTATTTTGGAACATACAGGGCGAGCCAAGACGAAATTACAGGACCAAGTGCCTTTTTTAAAATGGAATGCTATGTATATCAGTATATTTTTTGAGACCTCTTTCTAAGCTCTATCCATTCCTATATTAGGATTGAATATCTTCCAACCACTTGGATGTAATGATTTTTTTTGTTGAAATAATGGGGGGGGCTGCATTTTCGCCTATCCCCCCCGCAAATGCGGACGGTATTGCCGATGTTAGCAAACCTACCCTGGTCCTGGCTGTTGGACTCTGCCAGCTGTGTCGTTTCTTCTGGCGCTCTTCTGTTTTGGTCTTCTTTCTTCGCTGGCATGTATAGGCTCCCGGGAGCGTCTTTCGTCTGTCGTGAGAGGGAACAGCTGTTACCGAGCCGTCTCGGAAAAACTTGTAGAAAATTGTATTGTTTTTATTGGACAATTATAATCCTACAGTTCCTTGTTAAAGATCATTATTAAGTAATATTTGGAGGTGGTTCACGTTAAAGCAAACTTATCAAGCAACACGTTTACCAACTACCTATCCGTTAAAATCAGTTACACTATTAATATTCCTCATTTATGGTGCCCACCTTGTAAGTGGTGCCACGGCACAATATATCTCCATAATACCCCATAAATATTTATAACCTTGTAACGCTGTAAATATATACATAGTACATACAAATTATAATAAAAACTTAATACATAAACTCATAATAACCTAAACAAAATAGGAATGGAATGCACGACTATTACCATGGATTTCCGATGTCTTCGAAATGTGCGTGCTGCAGATTTATTGAATTTTTATCGACGCCACGTGACTTATGAACAGTTTTTCTGGGGCATGTACAGATATAAAAACACTGGTTGAATGATACCAAATGAACGTAATGGTCCCCGGTTTATTTTGACACCAAATAAAAAGTTAATATACTGCATGTCAACAAAGCAGTTAGCGAAGAGGAACGAACGCTATTTGTTTTTATTAGTTAATCACAGATTATGTTTTTATTACGCTGGTTCGTTTGGAAACGGCAGTTTGATTTTTTAGCCGTGAAAAGACCAAAGTTTTATTGCACCTGTTTTCTTCAGTTTATTTTATTATATGCACACAAAATTAGTACCTACTTATTTAATATGAATATGAATAAATTAGAAATATTCATGTTCAAATTTCCTATCCAATTCGTAAAATTAGTTTACATGAAAAAACGAACTGAAAGGAGAAAAATGAACATCCAACGAATAACCAAACTCTTTTCAAATCTCCTAAAAATCACTAATGAAATTTTTATGAACCGCAACAATATAGAAAAATGTACTCAAACACGAGGCGTTTTTTTGTTGATAACTGACTGAATATGAAGGTGGAGTAAGTAGCCCACGGAAATTAGATAAAAAAACGGAGGAAACCTGGACAAAATTAGTAAAAATCTAAATTTTTGCACAGACGTTCTTTGAGGTGTGCCAAATCCAAATCCACAAAAATCACAGCATGGCTACCCAACCCAAGATTTTGAAGATCAAAGTTTTTGAATGAGGCAAATTATAAGCTGCTTGCAGATTCGCCGACTTGGTAAAAGTCTATAACAACAACTCCGCCAATAAAGTTGGCAAAGGCGTCAGTACTCTAGGATTAACAGCGTGTAGTAGCCACGGGTGAATACAAAACTTTTAACTTAAGATTTGTAACTTAGTAGCAGCAACCAGCGCAACAATAATTCTGCTCAACAATAATGTCCAGCCCAGTTTAAGTGCAAACTATAACAAAACGAAAATTATGATTGTTGACTAAGCAACTGAAAATTCAAACACACTAAGGAACGATTCCCAGTCGTGGTACTCGATTTTTTTTCAGAAATAAATTAATCCTAATATACCCCGATACTGGAGGTGTGTTCTTTGTCTCAAAATGTGTGGGCATCTGCCGCACAATCACTGCAGGCTTTCATGCATGGGTCAAAAAACATCCAACAATAGCCTTTTTTGATATATGAAAGATTTCAAGTTCGTTTCGAGACAGGAACTTTAGATACAAAGATAAGTATAGGTGCATGACACCAAACCTAAATGTACTGGAGAACTAATGGGGATGGCCAATATGGCGTCCTACAAGCTCTTGTATGCTTTATTAGGCAAAAATGGATATGGTGAACCCTAATGGATAAGCTTGCTAGATTATAAATATAACGATAACAAAATTCTTGCTCCCAAAATTTGATACGCCAGATACATAAATAAGTAATACTGGATTTAGGTAGTTTTTTTTATAATAAACGATGAAGTTCTTCCAAATTTGCATAAATAGATCAAATTTGAAATTATTTTAAAAAACCTTCAATCGGTTGAAATTTTGTTTACGCCGTTTGAAAGACTTACATACCGTTCTTTTGAACTATCATACGAGATAAATTATTATTTAAGAAAAAAAAAATGAGGAAGCTGGTGGTGTAGAAATGAATACCAAAAAAATAAATTTTTCATATGAAAAGATCTTCAATTAAAAATTTAAATCGGTCGGTCCAAAGCTTCACTTTTCAATGAAAAATATTAGAGTAGTATTATTATGAGAAGATGCTTGCAAAAAATGATGCGCAGAAACGAGTTTGTGTGCATTCATTGATCTAAACCAATGAGAGCGATTTGCGTCATATTTGACCTCGAATCCAGCGGCACCGTCAACTTGCAGTCACAGGGTCTGTGCTGTAGTATACTTGTTGTGTTCGCCGTTTCTGATTGAATTAAATGATATAACCGTATTTTCAGTGAAAAATGTCTTCATCGTAAACACCAGAGTGTAACGAGGTTTTAATCTACTGCATTACACAGCTCCTCGACCTCGAAAATTTGATTACAATTATTATATATCCTTTACCCCAGATGATGCTGTCACTGGTAGAAATATTCACGCACGTTGGCTCCGCCCCAAGCATCTTCTCATAATAATACTACTCTACATGTATTTCATATTTTTTACACGCACTGTATAAGCAAAAGTAGTAGCAAAGAAGTGCTCGCGCCCAATCAACTAAAAATAGCACACCAACATCAACTTCAAGAAAATCCACCAGTTTTTCAATATATTCTTTTGATATTAGTGATCAAATAAAAAAAACAGGAGTCAATTCTTCTTATCCGCGCATTTTACTAAATTCGTGGGTACACTTTTTAAAGAAAATTACAGGTAAAAACAAAATTTCACTCACTTATCAATTTGTATCTTTCGGCATCCCACGGGGGCGGTTCCCTCGTTGCTGCATCGAATTCATAATAAAGCAGGCTAAAAGTTTCCTTACAAGACAATGCATTTCCTGAAAAAAAAAAAAACAAGGATAAGCAATAAGAAAGGAAGAAAATGCGTACAAATTATTAAGATGATTTTATATGTAACACAGAATTTACATTTATATATTTTTTATTTTATTTTATGGTACAGATCTAACAGAATTTTCTTTCCAATTACAGAGTAGAAACATCAAAACATGTAAAAATTGGAACGCGTTACTAACATAGGTAGGTTAACATTATAAAATATTTAGTAAGGGCTTATTTAAGTAGGAGTGTGACGGTGATGAAATTAAGACAGACGAGGCATGAAAAGAATAATTCGAATACTGAAGCCTCTTTCTAGGCTCTATTCATTTCCATATTAGCATTGAATATCTCCCAACCCCTTGGATGTAATGAATTTTTTTGTTGAAATAATGTAATTTGCAGATGGATATTAAAAAAATCACCACGGTCACAATTATGGGTTTTAAGAAAATCTTATGTGAATATCAGTTACGAGACATCTATTTAATGTTTTTGACTCATTTTCATTTCCTAAAACTGTACAAGGTGGCCAAAAATTATTTTTCAATTAAGAACTTTTTAAATTGAATTTTTTCAATTTTTTCAAATGGAACACCCTGTATATTTTTCAACGATGTGATGTAGAAATGAAAAACGAACATTTTTTGTAAGCACTTCCCTATGGCTAATTGCAACCATTTTCGTTTTATAAATAAATAAGTGTCAAATTCAAGAATAAAGTTAAAAAAGAGGTCCCTTCAAATAATTCATTAGAAAAATTTATAATAGGTGTTCGACGTGTTGCCCATTTTGATTGACACGCGTCTTTATGCAATGTTGAAATGAAGCCATTTAGTGGGACCATTTCTTCCAATCCATTGAAATGAGTAAATAGTATCTAACAAGTCCTTTACTGTAATGGTTTTTTGTACATTTTTTTGCCGTTTTCGTTATTCGACAAGCAATAAAACCTCAGTTCGGTATAAATTGTCGTGTACAACGGAGCATTTATCATACTCATCGGTCGATAGTTACAATCTCTATTGAATTTAAAATATTTGGAATTGTACAATATGAATTTTAATAAAGCGGAACTTGTAGACATGACTTTTGTTTTGGGCGAGTCAGACAGAAATTGTTTACCTGCCAATAGAATTTATCACCAACGTTATCCTGAAAGAAGGATTCCTGGTGTTAGCAGCTTCCAAAACCTTCTCAATAGATTTTCGGAAACTCAAAATGTCGGATATAAAAAAAGCGAAAGAATAAAATGTGTTATGAATGAAGAAAATTAGTTGTCTGTGGTGCTGGCACCGGTTGAGAATCCCCATATTTGTCAAAGAGAAGTGAGCTCATTAGTAGGAATAAGTAGACGGCTGTGGGTCGAATCTTAAAAACAAATAAGTTGCATGCATATGATATTCGAATGCACCAGGAATTATCTGATGACAATTTTAAAAAGCGCCTATAATTTTGTAATTGGGCCAGAGGTAAAATGCAAGATGATGTAAACTTCTTCAATAATGTCTTATTCACTGATGAGGCAACTTTTCATAAAAATGGATTTGTCAATAGGCACAATTTTCATTATTATGCTTCGGAACATCCTCATTTTTTATGCAAGTTGATAACCAACACACATGGTCTATAAACATTTGGGGAGGAATTATTGTAGAACATGTAATAGGGCCACATTTATTTGATGGTACATTGACTGGAGCTATATATTTTCATTTTTTGGAAAACCATCTGCCACAATTACTGGAAAATCTTCGAAATAGGATGTGGTTTCAGCACATTATTTAAATGCAGTCAGAGACCACTTAAATCATACGTACCCTCATCAATGGATTGGAAGAAATGGATCCACTGGATGGCCTGCTAGATTCCCAGATCTTACAAAAATGGATTTCTTTTGATGGTGATACGTGAAGGAAATTGTTTATAGAGACACACCAACAACAGTGCAAAATATGAAGGAAAGAATAATAACTGCCTCTAGATCTATTACACCGGCAGTTTTAGGAACAGTGGGAACCTCATTTCGAAAGCGCTTAGAGATGTGTGTTTGTGTGTTTATTATAATTTTTTCTACTGAGTTATTTGAAGAAACCTCTTTTTTAAGTTTATTTTTGAATTAATTTTGTAATTATCGCTCAACAAAAAATGTTCGTTTTTCATTTCTACATCACATCGTTAAAATATATACAGGGTGTTTCGATTGAAAAAATTGAGAAAATTCAATTTAAAAAGTTTTAGGAAATGAAAATGATTCAAAAACATTATTTAGATGTCTCGTAACTGGTATTGACATAAGTTTTTCTTAAAACCCATAATTGTGACTGCGGTGATTTTTTTAATATCCATCTGTAGATTGCATTGTTTCAACAAAAAAATTTATTACATCCAAGTGGTTGGAAGATATTCAATGCTAATATATGAATGAATAGGGCCTAGAAAGAGGCTTCAAAAAATGTATTGATATACACAGCTTTCCATAAAAAAAAGGCACTTGGTCCGGCAATTTCGCTCACCTTGTGCGTTCGAAAATAATTGCCAGTTATAGAATTCTTTATCTAATTTACTTGCAATTTTTTTTTTAACTTCTAGCTATCGTAGAACTCGAGATATCGAGGTCCGACGCACTATTGCCCCACCCTTCAACCGAAATAGATATAAAATGATATAATTAACAGAAACGGAAGGAAAGATGAGAATTTTTCATTTAAACTGCCCGAAAAATTCTAGAATATACAAGCTAATGTACCTATACACTCAGATAGTTTTTATTATTGGATACTTGAGTTCACAGTATTATGAAACGGATCCAGTAATTTTTTTCTGCGATGTAATACGTAACGTCTAACAACAAATGGCATATGCACCAATACATCCTCCAGTTGTGTGGTTAGTCCACTTAATTATCGCACATACATTAAGTCCATTAACAAGGGATTGGTGCTTTAGGCTTCAGCAAATAATCACATAGATAATCTCGTAGTATATTGCTGAACTGTTTTCATTCATTTCTGCGACAAGCGATGGGAAATTGGGTAGGATGTAGTCACACTTTCTCCATCATGTTGTAGAGTAGATGCTGGCTGCAAGGGGATCTTTCTTGACGCAAATGAAATTGAGTAAAACACAATTTTATTCGCGTCAAGAAAGCCTTTATCTTGCAAGCAAATCAACACATTCTCCTGCACAAACAGTAGCAGTTTAAAAATGCGGAACGCACCACCTCAAAATAATCGAGAAGGCAATATTTTTCTCAAAGGAAAAGATTCATCGTTACAAAAAAAGTTGGAAATGCATTATTAGTTCCATCACGTGATGGATAATAAATGAAATTGTTAAGATGTGAAATTAATTACAAAGTACTTAATAATGTCCGTTGGTAATATAAGAATATAGTTATTAAGTCGCTGGGGAAACAGTACGTATTTGTTAACTTTATGGGGTATCTTGTAATAGTGAAATCTGTAGAATAATTTTGAGAAAAAAACCTATATATTAATCGGTATTGCGGACACTAAATAAATCTGTGGAGAAAAGAGAAAGGGACAAGAAAATATATTGAGTTATTATTCCCCGGTTATAAAGGCACATCATCAACATTGATGGAGGATATGAAAAAATGTGAAAAAAATGTATTTTTAAAAAACTCAGGAAAGTCTCAAGAACCGTAAGACTCCCTGCTAGGGTATGCAGTCTAAAATATCTCTCCTGTCAGGTCCGCAAGCCTTTGTATCGACCTTCCAAACTCCCTTATAGTATATAAACAAATTAAATCAATTCATCAAATTTATGTATTTTAAAACAGATTGTAGTCAGAGGTCGATTCCCATAGGTCAGTTCCGGAAATACCTACTTGATATGTACTCTTTTAATAGTCTAAACCAAACGTGAGCGCATATCTCATTTTTTATACAACTTCGTTAACAGTAATGTTGATGAACAAGAAGTAATCTCTAAATCGAGCGTTTGTATTACCAGAACAACTGCTCGCAATAATGTATTTTACTTTCCTACACCATACAGAAATGCATGAAAGTTCTCTCTCATTCACATAATTTGCAAAAATCACACCTCCATCCGTACTAATATAGGCATATTTAATTGCAACAATAAATGAATAACATTTTTGCAGATTTTATACGAAATCTTAAACAAATCGGTTCATCCAAATACGATCGTACATGCATTATGTTCAGTTGACTAACTAGTAGGAGTCGATTCGACATACGACGATTTCCGACGCGTTACGATTAACCAGCTTGTGATCATGCATCGTACTGCGCTACAGCGATATTTATCGCTACCATGGTATCAAGTATCAGGAGAAGCTTCTAAGACATAGTGGGACATTGCCTTTTTCAAAAAGTAGATATTTTGGAGTACTTGCTCTAATTGTTTTTATTCATTAATTTTAGATCCCTTTCCTATAAACCCTCCTTTAATTTTTGAGAATGAATTTTGTTTACAGAATGTTCTGTTTCTGTGGAAAAAACAATACATTTTTATTTAATAAATCGAAAGTGACAAAATACGTAAAGATTTCTTATTTTCCGATAAAAGTAATAGTACATGCCAATATTACTAATATGACGGCACTGACGGGCTGCTACCAGACTTCTGCACTGACTATGCATCTCCCTCTCGACCTACACTCCGCGCACGTCAATGATGCTCTTAAGAGGCAAATGTCAATTGGTATAACTTCTTGGCATATGAGATGTTCCCAACTAATAGTACTCGTTTTGTGTAAAAAATTACAAAATTCTTAAAATGCATTTTGCTAAGACAGCTCTGTAATCCAGTATTCTCTAATTTAATTATTTTATACTTCCCAATTTTGCTGATTAGATTACTCAAATAATAAAAAAATATTCAATACATTCGAAATACAATGCACTCATCCCGATAAATTTTGGAACATTACTGAGATAGACCCTGTATACATTCAACTTAATTGATATTATGTCTAGTCATCTCAAAATAAATTTTAAATCGGCTACGAGGTACGATGATACCGGGAACTTAACATAATTAAATTCATTACTTAATTTGAAAATAAAAAAAGGACCAAACGGATTATTAAATAAAAGTCGGATTACGGTTATGAAACCACGTCACCGTTAATTTAATTGTGCAAAAAAGATCCACAGCGATTGTTGTAGCTGTTTAATTCCTTTTGCGCGAACGAAAACAGATAGAGCCGGTAGAGCGACGTCGGTCCTCGGTGCATTAAGTAATTAGATGTAATGGCCCCCGAAGATTATTAGAAAAATCTCATTGTACTTCTTTCTGGGTCTAATATGGTATACACTCGTAATTTCCAAATATCAGAACCAATTCAAAAATTTTTTCAGACCCTGAAAGCTCATTTCGTCAGCATATAAATTTCTACTAGTCAGGCATCTAGTTAAAAGTAACGTTTCTAAAATGTTACTATATATATATGAACCCGAAAACGTATTTTGTAAAAAAACAAGTGTATTATTTACAATGACCTCAAGGAATTGAATCCAGAAGGCGCACTACTGTTCAAAATTGCAACAAAGGCACAAAAAATATTTTTTTATATAATAGTTGACAACGTCCTCGATATAAAATACCTTATACATCACAAACATGTTGACAAAATTGTGTGGTGTTTGCTAGCAATAATAATTTTGTTTTTTACGGAATTATACATCTAGAGAGAACAGAATTTTTTGCAATCTTGGACTCCATTGCACCCTCCTAATAGGCATCCATATGATGGTTTTCTATATTGTTGTTAATTTAAAAAAAATATAACTATTATGCCTCTTTAATGAAATCGCCTCAATATTCAGGCATTTTACACCCCATTTCTTGGAAATATGAAACTGGATACTGGATTCTTTGGCACGATCGAACTGAGGATTTCAACGTGCTGGTGAAAAGCGTATCAAGCATTAACATTCAAGCATAGTGCTCAAGTGTGTTGATGTTTATGGAAACTGCTGCAGAAGAGGCAAGAAGTTGACTGCTGTATTGATAGAGAAATTGTGGAAAATTAAGAACAAATTATGTTGAAAATGTAAGAACTGGGAATGGTCGATAAAAAGACTCCTAATTTCATTTTAATTAAACTTCTAGCGAACACACGAACGTAATATTTCCGTAGTAGTGTCAAAAAACTTTGGCAACTTTTTCCATGTACGTTTGGCCTTAATCGCTGGTGATGGGGTGAGTCATGTTGGCGTCAATTTTTACCGAAGCTTCGGTAAAAATTAACGCCAGCGTATTAGCCAAATGAAGTGCTAATACAGCGATCGTTTTACTTCTGAGATTAATCCTAATAGTTTTATAATATTTATACAGGATGTAAGCTCGTATACTGCCATTTACCACGTTGAAAAATTATTGACATTTATATTTTGTCTTGAATCGAAAAGACTCATACGAACAAAGGGCGCTTTGACCTATTAAAAATGCGCAGTTTTTAAAATTCCTCCATAAAATACTAGCTTACTTTTACTTTTGCTCAAATCCGAGACCACTAGACTGGAACTTGCTGTGTTCGTTTTGGTATGGCAATAATTGGCAATAAGAGCAAGCGAGAGCGACGCAACTAGGCTATTCTTTTCTATCGTATAACACATCCTACAAAGTGCCACCTGCTATCCCCATCCCATGAGCGTGGGCAGCTCTGTCTGTGGAGTTTCAATTTGTTTCCGTCTTGCACCCTTCAATCCTCGTTTGGCCTTATACGATAGAAAAGAATCGCCTAGTTGCTTCGGTCTTGCTTGCTCTTATCGTCAATTATTGCCATACCAAAACGAGTACTTTCTGAATCTGTAGGTATATAATAATAACGAACACTTGCTGGGATGCACTACTTTGGCAACATCGGAATACACCCACTGGCATAACAGAGTGGCCAGTTATCTCCATTGGGTCATTACATGTGTAGGTAATACGATATACCGACACCCCAAAAATATTGTGTATACCACTGAAAAACCTCTCATTTAATGAAGTCACTTATGTGGAACGTGCCTATTACAACTGACCAATGCCAATCAAGTGAGACTTTGACTGCCCGTTTGATGTGCTGATTGAGAAGCGTCAGAGGAGCAGAGTCGAAGCCATGTAGTTGGATCTAAGATGGCTGAAGGGGTTGGTGTGGGCGTAGCATGGCCTAACTGAAGGCTATCCAAGACACCAACCATCTTCCAAGCAGAAATTTATGCTATTTATGTGCTCAAGAATCCATAAATAAAGGCACTCGAAGAGCAAAGATCTATATACTCTCAGGTAGCTAGGCAGCGTTAAAAGCTCTCAGGTCCTACATCCTTGAGTCTAAAATTGCCTGGGAATGCAAAAGCTACAACATTTTTTGGACCCGAACCATTTTGTTCCTACTGGAGGAATACTTCAGGCCAAAGACAAGCGAAAAAGTCCATAATTTATTCGACAAAGAAAGCCACAATGCTTCTCGAACTCGAAAAGTCCGACTTATGACAGATCTATTAACAGGCCCTTGCCCTTTGAGATGTCATCTTAAGGATATGGGCAAGGCAGATGATGATACGTGCAGATACTGTGATACAGAACACTGTGAAACACATTCCTTGCAAAGCAAAATGCTAGTCCGCACTAGGCGAAAGTTCTAGAAAAGGTAGAATTACCGCCAAAAGACATAGGGAAATTAGCCCCCAGGAAAATCAGAAGCTTTGCAAAATGCTTGGGAGTCCTGGGCAACAACCAATTTGTAGGATAATTCACAAAGATCTTTCAGGTCGATGTGAAGGGCTGTTCAGAGCCGAGAGACCCCTTAAACAATCTACAACCTACATTACAGCTGACGGGAAAATTCGTGCGAATCGATCGAACATCGTCATACTTAATAAAAAGGAGAAATTCTGTCTCCTGAACGATATGTTCATCTCGAATGACGTCAACGTGATGCTTAAGGATATTGAGCAAGTACAAAAACCTCCAAATAGAAGTGAACTGTTGGAACTATCAAGAAAGGCCACGACCCGAGTCTACAGCTGTCTGATCACTCCAGTGCACCAAGTGTTGAGGATCGCACTACTGGGGACAGGGCACATTCTAAAAAAAATAATGAAGTAGAATTATCTGTGATTCCTTGTTGAGATCTGAAAGAGACACGACCAACGTCACCAGAGGGGCCCAAAAACCTGGAACGGGCTCCAACAGAACGGCAATCCTTGGTGTAATGTTAAGGGATCAGTAAAATTTTCTCCCCAGAGAGGAGTGTGAAACTCGACAATAATAATAAATTTAATTTCCTTCCATATTTGCATTAACCAATAAGGGAAAATACTATTGCTAGGAAAGGAAAACCACTAGGCTGAGGTCAAGCGAATAGTACAAGGTACTTATTCCTCGGATGAACACACCAACCTAGAACAATAACTAACAGTATAAAAGTTAATCATTTACAATGCAGTTACCACTACATACTAAATACTCAGAGGAACGATTGAAATGGAAGATGGTTCTATACCATCAAGGGATATTTGCATGGAGGGTTTCTATTATCCTTGCTATGGTTTTTATTTGAGAATATCTTAAAGTTTTAACGAGTGAAACTGGATTTCAAGAAATTTTGAAAATAGAAAATTCTCTATGGTGTTATTATTGTCTGAACTACTTCTGTTGCTAGTTGCTAAGGATTGCATTAGAGAACCGAATTAATACCATATATGGTGTTACGGGATGAATTTGCATCCAACCATGTAACTATGATGCCACCATACTCAAAGTCTGATTCTTTGACATGTCAACGGCTCGAAGGGCAATTAATAGATTCTCTTAAAGATAACAGACCAGTATGCGGCGAAAACTGAGGTACTTCTCTTAGACTTACCTGGGAAGAGACTGCAGTCGCGTATCGTGAATTTGATTTCGATGTATATTCGGTTGGACACATTTCTGTCGATGAAAGGCGTCCACAGCCAATTGTTCACGTTGTTGTAAGCCACGTCACATACGACGTACGACCTCCAGTTAATGCCCTTTTGGAAATTCGTGAAAGACTCCTCCACCCACTGAAACAATAAAAAAAAAATGTTTAGTACATAGATTAAAACCACAGATTTTTCAACAGTATATTTTTGAGAGGTTGTTATGTCTACGATATGACAAAATATTATTAATTTTTCCAAAATGATCGTCTTTTATAAATTACTGCTCATAGATGTATTCTATAATGAAAAATGTGTAGAAAGATTGGACTAAATGTATGACGCATGGGAGGAATACTTTCACTTAAAAATACACTGTATTCGACATCTAAAGTACCGAATTCTGTTAAAGCTTATTGTAATGGTCACGTTTTGTAAGAACACTCAGTACCTTAAATTAGATAAAGCGCACGACTATTCTATTCATTATTTTAAATTTAAATGGTAAGATACTGGTCTGAGCATTATACGCGTTTAAATTTTATCGGCTAGTGATGACAAATGCTTGACCAATTACGTAGTAGTTTGTACGACAATGTTGAGAGAATAGTAGACGATGTACGCCGACTCTGGCAAGGGAGACGCTCGAAAGATGGCGTAGAGGCGGGTGGCTGTGTAGGGCCGTAAGAATTAAAAGCCGCCGTATATTTGTAAATATCTGTATATAGAATTAATAACTGCGAATATAATCAGTAAAGTAGTTATTATAGTTTATATGTTCTGTGTTATTGTGTTCCATTGCCCATAGCTACAGCAAGGCAATGTTTTCGACGAACTAGCTGTAAGTACTGTCTTTTATATTATGCATGCCTCTCGTGATGCAAATAATGCTGTTTGAAGCCACTTGCGACAATGCAGAATTATTGATGGCTTCAATACCTCATTCCACGTTTGGCCAGTAATATTCTTTGTTGTATCCAGTGTTACCGTCCGGTAAAGACTTCTCTTACTCCATGAGGAGACTATAATAGTGCGTGAATAATTTCATGTGAACGTTATGTTTGCGTAACTATATAGCCCTGTTTTTAGACATCTCCCGTGTGTTTTGGGCATAAAAACCTAGTGTACGACTACCGAACCAGTCTATATCGAAAACATTAATTGCGGGGCCATTTTTTGTTATTAATTTTACGTACAGTTAATAATATTTTCCTTTTGTGTGTCCTAATTATGTTATCGTAAAAATTCTTTGTTTTCCGCTCTGGCCAGATCGTGTTTAGTTTAGTTTAATTATTTACCGTATACGGATTCTTATTGTGTACAGTTTGCTTTGTATTTTGTTATATGTCAGATGGACTAATGATTTGTTTATATGATTATTATGACGAAAGTTTTTGTAAAGTTTACTCACAAACCTGATGTCAATGGCTCTGCTTTGTTTGTGTATTTTTTGTAAATCAATGAAGTAAGTTAAATTCAATGATTCGTTTTATTTTCCCTTAAGATATTATCACGTTTCATTATGAGTATCATTCAGTCAATATTTCGCTATGCACTGAAACTTGCAATATACAATCAATTCTTTGGGTTCATTTGATAATAACGATATATTAACTGACTGGTCAAGAGGTCCCGGTCGTTTGATTTTTTTGGAAAAAGAAATTAATTTTAGCATCTGTTGTCTCCTCCCGCACAGTCACTTCAGGACTTCAGGGATAAAGAATGTTGTATTACTTGTGGCGTTTTATTTATTATTAATAATAGACAATCAATCCGGCCTTCATAAACATCTTGTTAAAAGGCCAACTGTCTTTAAAACTAAATTAGAATAAAACAATGATAAAGGTAAATATGTTTAACATAACTATTTCTGATTTAAAAACAGCTTTTGAAACTATCGACTCGAAATATTTTAATAACAAAAATGCAATGGACTTATGGACAGAGTTCGCGTAGAAGATTCAATGAAGTACTAGGTCAAGTAATTCTCAAAGCAGTGATATAGGTCCGCTATTTTTTCTTATTTATATCAATAAGATTACCCAATGTTAAGTACGCCTTTCAAAAATCTAATAGTGGAAGCAGCTACTTATTGATAATCAATCATTATGATCAATTAAAAACAATTTTTATCACTGATTTATTTTTAATCAAATGTTACTGCAGTTTCGACTCTCGCACTATTTTGAAATATTTACAAGTGAATGAGCATACGAGGGTGTATTACAGTATTTAAAGTATGTATTTACCTAAACAGAATTCTATGAACTAATTTAAAAAGAAAATTGTAGACGTTTACATGCAAATATTAACATAAATGATAAATAAAATTTGCTGATAAAGAGATTATGAAAATTTTACAACAATAATTAGATGATTATGGTTTAAATACATCAAAGAGAGCTGTCTAGTAAAGATTTAACTAGTCGTTGAGGATAAGATTATGGCAAATTTGCTTAATTTAAATATTTCCCAAAAATTTCGGTAAAATTTAAAACTTTTATAATATGTAATAATTTTAGATATTCTAAATTTTAAAAATGAGCTTCTGGTTTATAAAAAATTATTTGAAAACATTTAATCAGTTCTGTTAATTCTAAACAAAAATGTAAGTGTTATTTATATCTAATTTCAAATGTACGGCCAGTTTGACCTATATAAAGGACATCATAATCCACGTTAATTTATAAACGCCTGATTTTTCCACATCGTTTATCTTACCTTTGGCATTAAACAAAGAAGGTGAGAGTTTTGGCTGTGATTTAAAACTAATTTAGAAATTAGGTAAGAGTCTACTATAAAGCGTCGTTATTGAGCTCGGTGTAAGTAAACAAATAACAGCAAGACATGTATTTTTTTATTCCAAAATTTTTAGCTAGCTTTCTATTGGAGGCGATTCATTTTTTTATATATTTATTTAATGCATTTATTGTGAAAAGCGAGATTGATTATCTGAAAATAAAAAAGTCTACTTAGTTACAAAAATGAAATAAGAAAAAAATCGCCCCTCTCAAAAGAAAATCATTTTATTATATAGTCGTAGAAAAAATAATGTCTGCCTCCACAGTAACGAGAGAAAAGAACACCTCTGGAATTAATTGCATGAATAGCTATTAAAACTTGAAATTTTCAAGGTGGCGTTTTTCCTAAATTCAAATCGGTCGATTTTTGGCCCTCTGCCCATTTCTCGTGAAATAAGAATTCACTCGTTCGTCCAGCCGGTAAGTAATCTATATTTATCCTTACATAAGCGACCGTAACATACTAGTTTGGTGATTATAAATTCTATAATCACAAGTACGGCTGCTATAACAATATTTTACCAACATCGGATCATATATTATTAATTTACGATCATTCATATGCATATTGGTTTCCAGATCGCAAAACATAATATGTAGCAATCCACTAATTACCAACAGGACTTTACGATATTAGCGCAACATCCTCCGTGCCCGAGATTTCATGGGAACGGTTCCAGGTGGTGCCTTATTCGGATTCCGAGGTTTCAAATAGTGCTGCTATGTTGCAAAATATAATATGCACAGCAACTTTAACCGCATCAGAGAATGATTTAATTTTACATTAAGTCATAAAGAGAGGAATGTAAAGTTGGATTTATAGATGCCCAGCAGCCGTTTTAATAACATTTGCTAGGTGGTCCCTGTAAATCTGTTTTTTCCTGTTACTTTTTATTTTGTTTTAAGTATTAAAAATGTTATGTAAGAAGAATACTTCCTTTGATGTTGATAGGTTGACAATACATTGCAAGAGATTTTGTAGAAATCGCTTAAACCCAGAGAAATCAATACTTAAAGTGGGTTAAAAAGATGTTTTGATCATAATCGCGTTACCTGCATTACTTCTAACCTGGGGAAAGAGGTTGAAAATTCCTGATATACCTATACTAGGTGTCAACGAGATCGTTTCCAGGTCGCCACATTTCTAAAACCGGTAATTCGCTCGTATAGGAAAAAAATTCATACATAAACTCTGTATTATGTCAAGAAACATAAAGCTTATTTTCATTCTGATTCCAAACATATTGTTAAAATACTTTGATTCAAATACACAGCATTCATCATTTCCGCAAAGTGCAGAGGACCTTCGAGAGCAAAAAATTAATCTGAAAAAGTGTGAAGCTTACCATCTAAGGTAAGATAGCGCTGAACGTAGACTTAATGCAGAACACCGTCTCACCTTAGATGGTAAGCGTCCACCTTTCAGATTAATTTTTGTTCTAGAATGAACACTGCACTTTGCAGAAATGATGAGTGCTGTGTATATGAATCAAATTATTGTTATTTAACAATATATTTATAATCAGAATACAAATAACTTCTTGACAGAATAGAGAACGTACTTGACAGTTCTTATACATTAGCTGGCTATGTTCTTTTCACTGAATAAATACATCTTAACAGAGTTGCTATATCAAAGAATAATAAAATTAATTTTTGAACATAAGGCGCCCACCTTAAAGGATATCAGTCCTTTAATAAAGAAGCATTACATTGCCACTTCAAAAGGTAAAACACAAATCTTGAAATGGGTCGTTTATATACTCCTTTTGTAGTTTTAATTGCCACTACACCAGTAATTCCGTCACTTACAACCTTCAAGTTGTCCGTCCGTCCATCACTTGTAAACACGATAACATAAGAACGAAAAGTCCGACTGTACTGAAAGGACAGTAAATTAGTATATTAGCTGGAGGAAGAACCCCATTTTTTTAAAGAAAATCGATCAATAGATAAAAAATTATTAATTATTTACTTATGTCAACAAATTTTTAAATTTTTTGTTTTATAATTAAACAAAATATTTCTAAAACTAACATTATTTACAAAAAACTGCGAAGAGTATCGACAGAATGTAAGAATTGTATAAAATGTCCAATTAACTCTAGTTATTAATTTGTTTTAATTTAGTCCATCAAAAACAGCAATTGCAAAGGAAAAAAAATATGAACCACCGATTTGAAACTTGCAAGTGAAGACATCTACCGACCACTTATTGCAATCATCATCATCATTGCGTCCACAGCTGAACTTAGGCCTCCCGTAGTCCATTCGATCACGTGCTGCGTTCATCCAGTTCGTCTCCATCCTTCTTATATCATCCGCCCATCTTGTTGGTGGGCGTCCTCTATGTCGAAAAGCGTCTTTCCGCAGTCTCCACTCTAAAATTGTTCTCCTCCATCGTCCGTCTGTCATTCTTGCTATGTGCCCAGCCTAGTTCCATTTCAACATTGTTATGCGTTCGACTGCATCGGTTACTCCAGACATTTGGGGGAACCTTACATTAAGACTCTATTCCCAACATTGACCTTTCCACAACTCTTTGTGTAACACGCAGTCTTCTTTGTTAGTGTGAGCGTTCCTGTTCCATAAGTAAGCACAGGAAGTACACATTGATTAAAGGCCTTCTTTAAACAAATTGGAAAGTTTCCTAAACGCTGCACAAGTTAAACCAATTCTGCGCCCTATATCACAGGTTTGGTTATCTGTTCCTATGTGAATCTCGTGGCCTATATATTTATATTATCGTGTTTTGCTGGTATTAATCTTTAGACCCACTGCTTCAGAAGCACTCACTGGCTAGTCTCTTTAGTATCTCTCTTGCTTCGTCAATACGGTCAGCTTTATGACAATATCGTCCGCGAATCTTAGATGGTTTAATCTCTCGCCGTTGATGTTTACGCTCATGTCTTCAAAATCGATTTTCTTGAACATCACCATGTCTTACGCCTCTTTCTATACGAAAGTCTTAATAATCATGTATTTTTACGCTAGCCTTTGCTTTCCCGTACACGTTTTTAATTATGTTTATATATCTGTAGTCAACACGGCATTCTGTTAGAGCATAAAATATTTTTTGTTGGTCTATCATGTCGAAAGCTTTTTCGTAATCTACGAATATCAGAACTAGGGGCTTGTTATATTCCATAAATTTCTCTATACGAGTCTTTACTACTTGAAGGTGATCATTTGTTCCGAGTCCGGATCTAAAACCTACTTGTGCATATGGCTGGTAATCATCTAATGGGCTTGTTCCATGATATTCTTTTTATATGGTTTTTCATATAGTACTCGATATTCTCATTATACACTTAAAATTTCGTATTATTAACTTTTTCCGTTCTCGAGATATAAGGAGTTGAAATTAGTAATAGTTGCAAAAACCGAGCGCTCATTTGTGACGTCACTATACGCAAATGACGTAAGAAAAATGACTTTCTGGGACCTTTCAAATTTAACCTGAAAAGTCGAGAAACATGACATTTTTAAATGCTGGTAACTAAATAAATACGTCGAGTGGAAGTTCGTTCTATGTGTCTACGGAAAGGAGAAGGTCGGCGATGAATTCTAATCGTAAATTGCAGGGTCAGAATAGAAAATTCGTCCCGGCAGGAGCGAGAGAAAATTGTAATTTTTTGACATTTCACCAAATTGTACTCCCCTACTGTCAAGTAGTAAGCAAAACAAACAATATTTCAAAAACACTTATAATTATATCAAGTAAGGAGTATCAAGTCTATTGCGATCGCCGAGTCTATGCGTATAGTGACGTAGTGCCTGGCCACGCCCCATTTTCGCGAGATGGAGATTTGTAATAGTTTTTAAGATACTAAACGTGCGAATAAGATGCTGATTTTTTGCAGATCCATTAGTTTAAACTTTCACTTTCGATTTATGAAATAAAAAAAAAATGCTGAACAAGCCCATTTGTTGGTTATTCGTTTTGTGATTATTCGCATAAACAGTTTGTATATAAGACGATAGTTCTTTGGGTTTGTAATATCTGTTTTATGCAAAATTATTATTACAGCTCAGTCCCATTGGGAGGGTGTTGTTTGGTTTATTAAGCATGTGTTGTAAGCTTGCAGATCATTTGGTGTCAAGGAGCTCCTCCATGCTTTACTGCTTCTATCTCAATATCGTCATCGCCGACTGTTTTATTGTTTTTCATTTCACGCAGATCAGCTCTGAGTTCGTCGAGAGTCATGTCTGGAATACCCTCGAATCAGTGGCCTTTTGGGATAGCTGTCTTTGTTTCATCGGGTGTAGGATCACTGCTTGATAGAAGGACCTCAATTGCAATCAACGACCAAATAGCCAAACAAGTATGAAATACTACAGATACATATAGTCCATATATTGAATACACAAGATTCCTGTCTATACCTTCATATTGTTGTGGACTACGGTTATCTTCAGTATTGAATATTATATCATAAAAAACTCAACCATCAATACCTTAAGATGTTTGTAATTTAGAACACATCTATGTAGAAAAAATGGTTACTAATATCCCATTTTACCGTACTAAATGAGTAAATAACAAAATACACTTTATTTTATATGAGCTCTTAAACCGAGTTTTAATTAGCAAAAGTGAATTTTACGAACGGAAAAAAGCTCTAATAGACCATGAGTTTATAGCAACCATAATTAGTACACTTTAATGATAAAGGTGGGTAAACGACTCACATCGAGATTTGCATCTTAAGTAGGCACATATAAAACATAAACATTAATTATGCTGACATTTGTTGGTTTTAATTATACGGTAAGGGTACTGACTGGCTCTCGACATTTTCGCAGATTTATAGGTATTCCTAAATGTTCGGTTTTTGTTTTCTTAATTGCATCGATTGCGAATATTCATTACGAAACGCGTGGAAATCGTCGTAGGTGGTATATTACTCATTTTAAATCGAATGGGAAAAAGTTAATCTGGCTAGTTTATTAACCACCACTGGGATTCTAGTCGTTATAAAATATTTTTTACCCCTTGGCGTTTTCATGCGGTATAAATTGAATTTTATCCCCGCAACATGAGATATCCTCGCAGTCACCACCCTCAGTTTATTCCATATACAGGGTTTTCCAAAGGTCTGGACGAAATATAATTATTCGTGGAAATCGTTGTAGGTGGTATATTACTCATTTTAAATCGACTGGGAAAAGGTTAATCTGGCTAGTTTATTAAACCACCACTGGGATTCTAGTCGTTATAAAATATTTTTTACCGCAACATGAGATATCGTCGCAAAGCCTCCACCCTCAGTTTATGTCCATATACAGGGTTCTCCAAATATCTGGACGAGTTATAATTATTCGTCTGATATTACACTACCTCTTGGCTTTTGCGATGACCTTCACGAGTTCTGGATAAAGTAGACTAGGACCATATTTGCCTCAACAATTAGATATATTCAATTGTTTATATTCGAATTATTTCAATATAAACAATTTTCATGCCAATTGTGCGTAATTAATCATGTCTCATATATTGCACCGGTAGCAGGCATTTAAAATTTTCAAATTAATTTTTAAAAAGAATTAGGCAATGTGGAGGTATTCCACTGGAATTTAAAGTGTCTAGAAATTTCGCTGGTAATTGCAACATATCGTTGTCACTATCTGATACATTATTGTATTGAGGCTCAAATATTCTCTTGGAGTTGTACATTTGTACAACTAGTTACTTGTATATAAAGATTTTATAAAAATAATTCTGACGTGAATTCGATCTTGGGATGCATTATTTTTTGTTCAGTAGATGTTTACTTTATTACTAAAAATAAAAATGGCATTTCAGTAATGATTTAATAAATCTGAGATGCAGTAGAAACTCAACCTGCAAAAAACTTTAAATTTATGCACATTTAAGGGTAATGTGGTATTTTTGTTAAAAATCATAACATTTTGGGAAGGCTATTTTATTAAGGGTGGTTTATATTTACGCTTTAAAAAAATAAAGAACTAATATATGATTCAAATATATTGACCCCTCACTTTAACCGCGAATATCTCAGAAACGGAAGAGCAGAAAAAATTGAAAAAATGATGTGTTCATTATGAGTCTATTATAAATCAATCACTGAAATTTGAATAATGTACATGAACACTTTTGAACTTCTGCTAAGTTATATTGAAAAATATCCTACTTTTTAAGGAAATTCTGACCATACCAGTTTTAAATCCATTATATCTTGGAAAATATGCATACTATGTAAATAATATTTTAAACGCCGATAAAGCACGACATTTTTTTGTACGAAGAAATTTCTTCATAATTTTTTATTTTTAAATTTTGCAGTTATTCTCAAAAACATGACATCATGTTTATTCGGTTATTTATCAATGTATTTAATACATTTTTTGATAAAATAGTTAATTATATAAAATGCAAGCATGTTCAGAAAAAGGAATTGGTATATATCAAATACTAATTTAGTTATCAAGCGTAAAGGATAATACCATTGCAAGTTTGCATAATATTATCTATTACGCTTAATAACTAAATTAATATTTAGTATATAAGTACCAATTATATTTTCTGAAAATGCTTACATTTTATATAATTAACTATTTTATCAAATATTTTTTAAATACATTGATAAATAATCGAATAAACATGACGTCACGTTTTTGAGAATAATTGCAAAATTTTAAAATTAAAAAATGTGAGAAAATTTCCTCGTACAAAAAATGCCGTGCTTTATCGGTGTCTAAAATATTATTTACATAGTAAACATATAATCCAAGATATAATGGATTTAAAACTGATATGGTCAATATTTCCTTAAAAAGTAGGACATTTTTCAATATAACTTAGCAAAACTTCAAAAGTGTTCAATGTACATTATTCAAATTTCACTGACTGATTTATAATAGACTCATAATGAACACATAATTATTTCATTTTTTCCTGCTCTTCCGTTTCTGAGATATTCGCGGTTAAAGTGAGGGGCCAATACATTTGAATCGTATATTAGTAACGATGATTTTATAGTGCCGAGAAAAAGTGTATGGCCGAAATATACATTTCTTCAACAGTTTGAAACATTTCTCTTTGCGGTTAATTAAACACAGAATTTTCATTCAACGATTAGTTTTCTATATTCACTATGTTTAAATTAATATTCTTAAACAGAAAAAAGTTTGTAGTGATCATGTGTATCTTTAATTAACAATGTATTGTCTTCAGTTCGTCACTGTGTTTAGATATAAATATACCTGTTTCAATGAAAAACAGAATACATTAGTGGTTTGCTAATAGTCAAATAAAAAAAATTGGTACTATTAGAAAAAATCAGTGGTGAGTTGTTTTGAGATAAATAAATATAATTATTTATAGTCACCCACAATACATGGCCTTCCGAGCCGAATTTTGACCGACAATCACATTTGCCATAATTATTTTTTGACAAACGGTATTCAAAATGGTTCTTATATGTTCAGTGACATATATAGTGGTGAAACATATACTTTATAGGATTTTGCAAGCAGTGGAAAGAAAAGCTCTCTATGAGTACTAAAGGAAAAAAACTATATATAAAAATATTAATGAAATCTTTGCATTCTTTCGATAACCTCACTTCTGGTTATGCTAACAAGTAAACATTTTTTTTATTTGCCATTCTCATTTTAACACTAGCATCCAACCTAGTCCCCTACGGCTAAGCAGGCTAAACTAGTATCTACATGATCCCCTACGATATGTAAATTCAGTTAAAAATGAGAGCAAAGGCCTGAAATTAATTTATTTACGTACCTTGTCTTTAACAATTTTTTCATTCTAATGAATTACATTTTCATAAAATCTCATTCATGGATATTGTCTTAGTTTTGCATGGAACATCGTTATGAGTGGCTTTAGGCTTTTCTGGTGAGTCCACAATAAGGACGAAAAACGTTTCAAAGGCTAAGCATTTCCAAACAACTGAATGAGATTTTATGAAAATGTAATTCATTAGAATGAAAAATTTTTTAAAGACAAGGTACGTAAATAAATTAATTTCAGGCCTTTGCTCTCATTTTTAACTGAATTTACATATCGTAGGGGATCATGTAGATACTAGTTTAGCCTGCTTAGCCGTAGGGGACTAGGTTGGATGCTAGTGTTAAAATGAGAATGGCAAATAAAAAAAATGTTTACTTGTTAGCATAACCAGAAGTCAGGTTATCGAAAGAATGCAAAGATTTCATTAATATTTTTATATATAGTTTTTTTTTTCCTTTAGTTCTCATAGATAGCTTTTCTTTCCACTGTTTGCAAAATCCTACAAAGAATATGTTTCATTACTATAAGCAAACAAATAATAAATAATTCACTTTTAAACATATATAGTGGGTATATAATTAGAGGGAATAGGTGTAAAAACCATTTCAAATAGAAGGTTATATTTTATATCACATGTTTCAATTGTTCGGGGTCAGAAATGTTAACTTAAGCAAAGCAATCAGGCATAAGCAATATCAGTACCTTTATGAATAAATAATGACGTAATAACTCTCACTAATCGAGCATTATCCGTCTCACTAACAATCATCTATCTGAAAATGCGCTGTTCAATCAGAAATACAACAGACACTTGCATGTTTACATACACGAATAGTGGTACATCATGTACCCGGTGTTTTTTGCTTTCGGTAGCCGTTGATATTTCCAAAGAATACAAAACAAAGGAGATATGCCTAGTTCATTAAGCGGGCCGGATAAACGCAATAAAGGTTATTACTATGAGAAAATAATTAGTCAATTTGCTTATTATTTTATACAGCTATCTCGTTAGTATACGCACTAATTGGGCTGCGGTATTATGTTTTTCTTAAATTAATTTGTAAACAAAAACCATCTGTACAATAATTAAGATTACAGATGGAATATGTACATGTTTTTTCTACGGAAATCAGTTAATTCTGAAGAACAAATTGCTGATACTCCACTATCTTACAATAAAGTAATTAGATATTAAATAAGTCATTATATGTATCTATATAATCGAACTCAATACACTAGAACACCTCACTCAAAACTTTAGGTATATGATGAAAATAGTTAACAGTTTTTGGAAAGACAGGTTATTTACGGATCGTATCTGCACATGTGTGATATAGCCCAGTCGTCAGGGGTTTTAAGGCGTCACTAAATGTTAAATAGCCGAATTTTTTAGGACAACAATTTTTTTTGTTGTAGAATACGATAAAAAAAGTTTGCAGCTGTAAGGGGCTGGTGACCCTTAGAAAGGATCGAAAATATTGTCCGAAATTCGGCTTGTGGCCAATAACTTAAAAAATTTAAAAGATATCAAAGAATTAATAGCACTAGACGATAGAGGGGGAATTTTCACATCAAAAAAGTAAATGAAGTTTTTTTGTACGATAAAAAATGTAGGCCCCAGATTTTTATTGTTTAACGCAGGAGAATGCAACATGGTGACACATAAGTACGGCGCGCTAAGCGTGCGCGGTCTCAACAAAGCTTAAATGAAAGAAGAAACATGTGACTATAGGATTATTATATTTTCAAACATAAAAATGAATGTATGTAGAAACAGTGTATTAGGGTTAATTTAATTTTAAGGTAAATGCCCTTGAGGCATCTTAAAGTACACATTTCAATCATTAAAAATCGGACCTACAGAAATCTAATAGCACGATTTAAACCAGAGTAATAGGTGGTTAAAGTTAGTTATACAAATCAAATTTTATCACTTTCTCAAAATTTTGAAATTTTGGAACTGTACATCTTCAAAAATAAATTTTTGATATTTTCTTCACTCGTCAGATCTTTTTATACATTACTTCAAGAGTAATACATGAAAGTTCCAGGTTTTTATCTTAAAAATTGTAGAAATGGTAGAGCTTTTACCGATTTCATCGGAAATCTCCAGTGGCGTAATTCGGAGGTGGCAAGGGATGGCAGTTTCCACCCCAGAATTGTTCAACTCAGTATTTTTTCACTCCAAAATTTTGAAGTAAAAATTTACTTACGTTAAACAATTGTAAAATAATTTCTTAATTCATTATTAATCAAGCCTCATTTAGCGCAGAGAAATAAAATGTTCATTGGAACTTGTATATTATTGATTGATTGATTGATTGATTTGCCAGCGTAAGGTGGGCATTGCTGCCGATTCCGGTGTAGGGAGATTTGTTCCACCACGCAGCCCGATCGCCCACCGATCATCCCACCGTGTGCCGGAACTAACCCCCGGTGCTTTTATATACCGCCGAACCAGCTGCATACGCTGGATTGGACATTGGACATGCTTGTTGTCAGCAGCGAGAGCCGCATGACGCATGGGGTATGAGTTTAGGATGTAGCGTGTAGGTGTTTGTGAGATGTTTCTTCTTGTTTTCCTTCATCGGATGGAAAGTGTAGGCATTTGTGAGATGCTTCTTTTAGGTTTTCGTGCTTCTTTTTACTTCAGGTTTTTGTGATATGCTTCTTCTTAGTTTCTGTCTGTGATCATCTCTCCTATTCTACTTCTGAGTTTTCTGTTTCTTCTGTTTCTGAGTCTGGCAGTGTGTATATCCTTGATATTTCTTTATTGTATTCCATTTTTTGTTATGCCAACTTTTCCCAGTGTGTATAATCCTTTCCTAGCTTATTCATAATCCTCTCGATTGTTGTTATCCATGTGTAGCATGGCCCCCCTATTTTCAGTTTGTTGCTGTTCATTCGTAGCGCTTTCTTTAGTAGGTGTGTCGTGTCCCGTCTTTGGACGTGTCCCCAGTATTTCATTGCGTATGATTCTATTCTTTTGATTATTGTTCTTCCCTCTAGTAATGTTTGTTAAATAGAAATAATTTGGCTATTAATTAAAGTCATTAAAAATGAATATTTTAGGCGAAATAGAAAATGTTAGCAATTATTTTGTGGTGAAAATAATCTGAAAAAGATTAAAAAACTAACAATTTAATGCTAGTTTTTTAAAATTTCTCCTGGACCCCCTATACACGTAGGGGCATTCCACACCGCCCGGACCCCTGGACTCGGTACTCCTTGCCACCCCAGTTAAAAAACTGAAATTACTCCCATGGAAATCTCTTTATGTTCCGACTACATATTCCTACATGCATTCATTTTATATTTGAAAATATGATAATCCAATAGCCACATGTATCTTGTTTCATTTAAGCTTTGTTGAGCTCTATTTCATTAATTAGTTCAAAAGTTACAACAAACATAATGTAGCGCGTCCGAGACCGCGCTCGCCTCATGCGCCGGACTTATGTGTCGCCAGGTTCCATTCTCGTGCGTTAAACAAAGAAAATCTGGAGCCTACATTTTTGATCGTAGAAAAAAAATTCATATACGTTTTTGATGTGAAATTTCCCCCTCTATCGCCCAGTGCCATTAGTTTTTTTATTTTTTCTTCTAGTTATTGTCTAAAAGCCGAATTTCGGCAACCATTTTCGATTTTTTTAGAGGTAGCCGGCACTTTACAGCTGTAAACTTTTTTAATCGTATTCTACACCAACAAAAATACTTAACTCTGAAAAAATTCAGCCATATAAAATTTAGTGACCGGATTTTATCATTTTTTGTCTCTGACAACTAGGCTAACAGGAATTAATTAGTTGACGGAAATCATTATTTTGGTGCTATTTAATTTAAAAAAATTTTAAACATCAGATTCATTATAGAAGACTTCGAAAACCCCTAATAGTCCAATTTTTATGGGTTTTGCCCCAATATAATTCGCTAAGCAAATTTTATGCAGGCAAGTAGTGTGTTGAGTTGCCTCAAAAGTGGTCTTTGGGTGATTATAAGGATGGTTATAAAACGTAATATTTGAAATTGAGTTCGTACTCTGAAGATGTACTATCTTCAGGTCAAAATAACTGAAATTTATCGAGTTCTTACATTTTCAAAATAATTCTTCATAGCAAAACGGATTTTTTTGAATTCTAATAAAAATATAAAAACCGGCAAGCAAAAATTGTCGAACACTTAATTTATAATTACTACTTGTAGAAAAACTTTGGAGAAGTTTTTAGGCAATTCATTCCATTCCCATTCCATTTGCATCCTTTTTTTCGAACGCCCGTTAGAAAGTATCAAATATGTTTCAATGTAAAACATACGGTTGATTTATTTTATAAAATTAAATATTAAAACCACTTTTAAATAAAGTGTTTATATGAGTTATATCCTATAATTCCGTTCAAATATTTTTCCTATGTAAATATTAAATAAAAATATCAGTCGTGTGATAAAATCCATATTGTATAAATATAAAAATCACTAATATACCACGAAAAACACAGTGGAATTTCAAGCGACTAAAAATAACTCAGGATAGTCCTCAGTCCACTCCACCGTTTATTAGATTATTAAAATGTTTCAAGTAATTACTAATTCTTATTTATGTTGGCATATATTATAATAATAACAATGTATTGAGGTTAATTTGCCCAAATTAAGTAGCTAACGACACATTTAAGTAACAAATAACATGAATTTTTCGGTCCTTTTCATGTTCTACAAGATTTATGGCTTATTTTGTGATGCATTTAATGACCCATGACACTTTTTCTAGTAATAAATTTAAGCTAATTTGTTAATGAGTTATAACAAGGAATAAACAAAATAATGACGTGATTTTCCTGTAATTTTATTGTTTATTTTTACAAACAATCCGCATAACAGCTTGTTTGACATACAATAAAATTAACAGAATACGTAAAATTTATAACAAAAGAAAAACCGAAAATGTATTGCCTCTATGGTTGTTATTGTATTATTCTGAATTATGGTTTTTCGCAATATTGTAATATTTGAACGGTGTTTACGCTTTGATCTATTTTAACGCTTTCTCAATGACTTTTTACACGTAAAGAGCTTTTAGAATACATTTTTAACCATCATCTCGAAATTGAATCGAGCTTAACGTTACATAAATAAATCTATTAATTTATTTTTGTTGTGAAGCACTTACTTATAGTTAGTGATTTATGTAAGTGGCTGTTTATCAAACATAATCAATCAAAATTACTCATAATTGACATATTGAGTCGATAAATGATTTACAAGCACATGAAATGGGTAATTGATAAATGAAAATCTACATTTCGGTAGGTAGAAGTTAAATAAATTTCACGATTACTGTGACACGCGATTTTTGGCATTTCTTGAACGCCCCGCCCCTCCCTCTTTGTTACAAAATATCGCTCTACCACCCCCGATTGTGATTCTGCAAAAAGATTTTCCTTTCCTACGAACGAAAAATTTTTATACCAAAAAAAGTTGTTATTTTGTCATGCCTTATAGTGCAGTTGTTAAAATCACTTGCATTAATTTCTCGGTACTAGAAAAAAATATTTTTGGTGCCATTCGATTCAGATCGAAGGGGAAGGTATTTGGCACTATTTTTATCACTGTCCAATTTATTTGAACAAGTAGGAAACAAATGTTGGGGGAGAGTGAGTTAAGTGTCGTCGTAAATAGATGTGTTTCTAAGATGCTCTCTAAAAAGCGGTAAAAGCCTCGTTAAACTCAAAAAAATTTTAGCCACCGGTAGATTAAGAAATTCTGCGTGAACTGAAGCGCCTCAATACAAAAACAGAGTTCATATGGAATTAATAATTACAAGATTTTCTAATAATATTAAATCAAATAAAGCAAACAAGCTCAAGTGAAGTGCAGTGTCCCTACGTACACCCTAGACGATCCAACAAGATACATTTTAAATGGTTCATGGCAATAAATAATAGCATAGCCAGTGTCAAAATGAGGCACATATGTTTACAAAGCAATATAGCTGTGTGTGACCTAAAGTAATTGTATACAGTGGAAAGTTTTTAAATGGACAAAATCAACCAAAGAAAGAAAAGGAAAGGAAATAAAATAAAACAGCAATCACAAGACGCTGCAGAAAGACAGATAAGCTATTAATTAATTTATTTTATTTTATTGATATTATTCTATTCTATCTTTCTATCTGATATTTACCTTCTTAATTTTTATCGGCTCGATTTATTGATTCAAAGCATAATATTTTATTATTAATTTGGAAGGCGGAAATTAAAACCGATTGTCTCAAAGAAACGACATACAGGGTGAGCAAACTATCCCTTCGGACCTCTTTTTTTTCTCATAACGCGCAAAAAAAATTGTTGTGCCCTTCCCAGCAACTCCACTGTAAATGGATATTTACCTGTGGAACGGTTAATAAAAAAAACAAAAAAAATAGAAAAATGAAAGCTGCCTGATTTAGAAACAGAAGAAACAGAAAACTTAGAAGAAAATAAGGAGATGACGATAGATGGAAACTTAAAAGAAGCATCTCGCGAACACCTGCACACCCCAATCGATGATGACAGATGGAAATTTAATAGAAGCATGGACTCTTAAAAGAAGCAACTCACAAACACCTACACTTCCCACCCCATGCGTCATGCGGCTCTCACTGCTGACAACAAGCATGTCCAATGTCCAACCCGGCGTACGCAGCCGGTCCGGCGGTATATAAAACATCCGAGATTTGGTTCCGGCACGCGGCTTGGCCGTCGGTTGGGCGTGTTTGACGAACGACCAAGCTGCGTGTTGGAACCAACCTCCATGGATGCCCGGAATCGGTAATAATATTGGCGAGAACGGTAATAATATTGGTCAAAAATGCTCTGGACCTGATACACTAATTTAACGAATATCAAGAAATTAACAATACTTAACAGAAACATCTTAACTGGTTTCCACTAGTCAAGTTTTATATATTTATTAGATAGAATATGCTATAAAAAATAAAATGTTTATTATTAGTTTACACCCACTCATGAATCAAGGATAGTTCGCACCTGGTTAAATGAACACTTTCCTCTGCACTAAACAGGACTCAACAGTCCATTAAGTACACTGGCCGCTCCGATCTCCAGACCCGACGCCACTGGACTTTTATTTATGGGAATTACTGGTACAAAAAGTGTACACAAATTCTTAAAACAATAGAGATGAACTATGTGTCAGTTTCAACAAGGATTCCAAGAAATTATCCTCCGAGAACTGAGAAGTTATTGTAAATAAGCAGCTCCATAAATGTGTCATTTTGGATGGTGATTTAATGGAAGCTAATTAAGTTGATTCTGTTAAACTTTGTTAGTTTCTTGCTACTTCATAATCTACGAATTTTTTTTTAGGCAAAGAAATAATCAATTTTATTGATTGCATAACTGACAAAAAGTTGAAATTGACCCGAAAAAACTGAGGAGGATACGAGGGTGTGTTGGCGAGAGGTTGAGACACCCTGTATTTACTAAAAGTCGTACAAAATATCAACTGCCAGCCCTATTTCATCATTTCATTTTATTAGACAAGTTAGATTGTTATGGTGTACGAGGTATATGTAACATACTACTCCAATCCTACCTTACCCATAGATCTCTAGTCACTGATGTAACAACCTTTAAAAATGGAGTACTTCAAACTTATTTTTTTTGGATAAAGTTCATATATCGCAAGCAGTGCCTCAAAGATCTATACTTGGGCCCCTTTTGTTTATCTTATATACTAACGATTTAAAGGAAAATATCAATATAGATGGTTTATATCAATATGATTATGATAATTCCTGTGTGGCAACTGAAGAATCTGTGGTGGCTTGTGCAAGTAAACTTTCCATAATATCAAATATGGTTAAATATTGTGGCTCACATGGATTGAACTTAAATTGAGGTAAAACTACTCTTGTTATGTTTCCTCCAACTACTGAATCAGATCATTCATTGTATGTCAAATTAAATGGTTCTTCAATTATACAACTAGAAAATGTAAAATTTCTTGGCATAACTCTAGATAGTAGGTTAAACTGGAATCGTACACCAATAGCTTGATATCGATATTGAGTTCGTCTTGTTATGTAATACGATTTATGAGAAACCATTGTCGATTGTTTAAGAATATTCTATTTTGCATTTGTACAAAGTGTTCTAGAATATGCGATGATATTCTGGTTCCCTTCCGTACACTGGCAGAAAGTATTTATCAATCAGAAGCACATAATTAGATGTATAATGAATGTCCCTTGCAGAGATTCATGTAAACCTTTATTTAAAGAATTGCAAATACTTACCATCCCGTCTTTGTATATATACAAATTAGTGTTATTCGTTAGACAAAATAGTACCGAACTTACAAGAAACAACGATGTATATCGAGTTATGACAAAGAGGAACGGACTTGACCTCAGAGTAACAGTGGAATATCATAGCTTTTATGAGAGAGGCCCGGGCTGTAACGCTATAAATGCCTACAATGCCCTGCCAGCAGAATTAAAATCTATAAATAATATCCACTCTTTTAAAAAACAACTTAAATTGTACTTACTACTAGAAAATACATTTTATTCATTCAGTGAGTTTTCAAATTGATAAGAACAAATAATTTCTAATGTCCTTTTTTCTTTGTAAGATCAATATCAATAAAGTTTATTATTTTTTTTTTCCACCCCCTACAGGTGGGTAATTCAGTTAAACAATTTTTTTCATCAAACACAAGTTATTAATTATACGGCTGCAAAACTTTAGCCAACTATGTATTAAAATATTATTTTACTTCCTACTCCATAAGAAGGATATTTTTAAATATTGGGAAATTGTATTGTGGCACTTTTAAAATAAATATGATAGTTATCATTTAGCTGTTGGAAGCAACAAAAAATCCTCAGCAAATCGATTGCCAATTTCGTACTTCAGCACGCTTTAATGATGCCTTCAAATTCATTGGCAGCAGATAGACAAATGGCCCGAACGAAGTGAATCATGAAAGAAAAAGCAATTAAAGCTGCCGCCATGCGATTATAAGAATTTTTGTTTCACTTTATTTGAATACATAATTTCCCATTTCCGGCGACACAACCCCGCCGCCTGAAATGTTTTAATTCGTGGAAAAATTACCAAAAACACAGCACTCTCTGATAAAGTCCCCTTTTACGTCCGAACGTTTTCACAAAAACCTCTATCTAGAGTAAAACGGCTGTAAGGAGATAAGCGAATTCCGTCCCTAATAAGCCTTATTTGAACGTTAAAAACAGAATATTAAATATAAGCTTCTTATATAACTTCCGGAGTACACAGGCGCTCGGGGTAGTAAGCGAGAAGGGTGTAGCACACCACCAACCACCTCTAAACTGATTATTATAAGCTTAAAAATTAAAAGCCTCTTTTCCCGACAATTTAGAATAGAATTCCATTCAATATTTAGATTGGATGCGAGTGACAGTTTGTCGAAATATTGGTTGGGGATTATCTTTTTATTCTCGCTGGGATTCGTAGGAGATATTTTATTTTTATCGGCCTTTTCTACAACGAAATAAAATGTAAAACGTAGACAGGCTGGGGGCGCGTACACAGTTGGAAAAATACTTTTTGTGTGTAGTTTTCCTCCGCAATGCGTTATTGCGGATTTCAACGAGACATTCAATTATACCAAGGCTTACAAGCGAATAATTTATGGAATTGATGCAATTTACAATGGTTCGCCGAAAATTTCGCACCTAGCTAATACAACTAAACGATAAGGGAGACAAGAATAGAAAAAAGAAAGTATGGAATTACTCAAGAAGTTACATAAATAGTATTTTTTCTACACCTATTTAAATATATGCTAATTATTAGCATTTTTTAAGTGAAAAATCGCACAGAGAATTTATCGATTCATAATTCGCTGTATCCGGCAAATCGCAAATAAAAATTCCATAATTCACTTTTCACTTATTATATTTTAAATCGACCGCGATCAACTCTTGCTGCTGCGGCTGACAATCAACTGACGTGACAGCCATATTGTTTGTTTATGTTTTCCACTTTTTACAAGTACGTGTCGATTGATTTTATCAAATTTGAGTCTAATTTATTTATTCAATATGTGTAGAAAAAGCATGGTACTGCATTCGCGATTATGACCATTATTCACTCAGAAGATTTGCGCCACTCGCCTAACGGCTCGTAAATAATGGCTAATCTAATAATATACTATTTTGCAATTCAGTACTGTACTGTAATGTCAACTCTATAGTTGTTATTAATTACTGTCAAAATGACATATTTTTTTACTAGAAGTAAAAACGGTACAATTGATAAGTACTAAAATTTGTATTAGCCGCCGAAGTGTGACGGGTTCTCCCAAGCGCTTATTTTTCGTGATTGTTCCACAGCAACTTTAGGACTTTTCTCGGTCATTTAAAATGCAGTTAAAAATCTGAATAAAATCACACGTCATCTGTGGGCCCCAACAAACACTTTTCATTGCGAATTTCCTTTGTTTATCTTATTGCTCCTATGCTACATATATTTTTTAAATTTACTTTTATGTATTGTCATATTTTTTGTCGTTTTCAGATTTTAGATATTATCTAAAAAAATTTTCGTGATATGGACCTTGGCTGCGACGAAATTTGTGATAAAAAAGGCATTCATTATTTTGTTGTATAACCACTTTACGAATGTTTTTATTTAAGTGAAAAGTCATGAAATATTGTGCCCAAGGCATGAAATGCGCAATTTACTGAAACAAAAAAGTTTCAAGATTTCAGTCTTCTCAAGGACGAAGAGGTAGTTAAATTCATATTGCTATTGATCACCGGTATTGGATTTTTGTAGTCAGTATACGACACCATTCACATACCAGTTTCTGGTTATTGCCAAGGTGGTGTCATTAACCCATTTTACAAGTCACTGTCACTTGGCTACTGTTCATAGCCTTAATTTCAAAATTATTTCTGGGTACGTCACACACACTACTCGGCTACTCGCACTGATGAAGCCAATTACCAGAAATCGGGTTGCTGCCGCGCTATTAAAAACGTTTCGAATTATATGAAAAATACACGCCTTCTCCACCGTGGCAATTTGTATCATCCTAAAATTATACATTCTTGCACACCCTCATACCTCTACAGAAAAATTAGGTTCCGAACTGACGTTCATAATCTAAACATAAGATTTAAAGGTTTTCTTACTCCGCCTCGTTACCTAACTGCAATGTTTGAAAGATCCATTCTCTTGCAACATTGCTAAATTTTACAACTCCCTTCCTCTGCCTCTGAAATCCCAGTCAGTTTTTAGCTTCCCAAAATATTACAAACGTCTTTTGCTTGGTTGATGTGTGTAGCATAATAGGTATTCATTGTGATAGGTATAGCTGTAAGCATTGTGCTGTACTGCTGAACTTCGCCATTTCGAATTATAATATATTTTGTACTTATATTATTTGCATTTGTAATTTTACTGAATAAAGTATATTATTATTATTTTTTTTATAACCACAACTTATGTTGGTAGCATGCCTCCTGTCAGATACGGGGCCCCTAGAGGCCAACGTGTCCGTCACTGGCTAACACACGGCGGATAGTGCGACATTTCGATAGTATGACAGATTTTTGTGATACGGTGATTATTTTTTCCCAGTCTGATAGTCCAATTTTTTCTAGATTATCAGGTCGGTATTTATCCACTAATCCGTTGGTTGTTATGATAACGGGTAGAATAGTTACAGTATTAAGCTGGTATACATGTTTTAGTTCATAAGCCAGGTCCTGGTACTTTAGTAGTTTTCCATTCCTTGGTGTCTTGATGTTGCTGTCGAGTGGAATCATTACATCTATAATTTGGGCCCACTTATCCTTCTTGTGGATTACTAAAATATCAGGCCTGTTATGTGGTAGAGGTGTTTTAAAACCTCATGAGCCGTGACCTTCATATGCGCAGAGACATAATCCGTCCTGTTGACTCAGTTACACTTCTTAAAAATATTATATTTATTGTTTACAATTTATCCCGAGCTCTTGTTTATGTATACAGCAAGGCAGCCTCCAGTGTCTTCAAAAACATACGTATAACTCAGATTAAACTTTGCCTTTTGCGCATTTCGCGGCTCATGAGATTCTGAAACACCACTACCTCTCTATCTGTTATAATAGGCGTGTCCCAGTACACTTTACTATCACAGTTCTCAAGGATCTGACAAGGTGAATATTTGTAATACGGTGTGATGTTTTGTACTAATTCTTTTCGTTTACAGATTGCTTGATGGACTATTCCAGCAACTCTATTATGCCTGTCCAAGTAGTCTTTTGGGGCAAGGTAAGTGCAGCCGGCAGAAAGGTGTTGAATTGACTCTGTTGTTGTGGAGCATAATCTGCATTTATCTGATGGTATATTTTCCTTGTGGATGTACTTTCTGTGGTTTCTGGTAGGCACCACTTGGTCCTGTATCGCTTCTATGAACCCTTCCGTTTCAGCTTGCAATTGCCCATCAGCCAAGTACTTTGTGGATAGCCTCTTATCTACCTCTGCACTGTTTAGGTCTGAAGCATATCGACCATGCAGCGCCTTACCTGCCCACTCTTCCTCGATTTGTCTTATTGATCGGGGCGCTTCAATAGCTCGGTTTTCAGCTAAGGAGAGTGGTGAGAGGTTGTTATCACATCGTACGATTGCTGCATGGATAGGGTCTTGCTTGTTGAGGAAGTAATTGCGCAGTAGCTTTATTTGTTTAAGATGTTGCACGTTCAGGTGTTGCACTCCTCTACCACCCCTATGTCTTGGTAAGTATAACCTGCAAGTAGACGAATGCGGATGATGCATTCGGAACTTGGCAAAAGCGTTTCTGACATTGCGATTGAGACGATCTAGATCAGTAGCAGTCCACTTCATATTATTATTATTATTATCATTATTATTATTATTATTATTATTATTATTATTATTATTATTATTTTTTTTTTGTCACGGATATTTTCCGGTTTGTCAGCAACAATCGGTTGGGTGAACAAGATTGATGCTGTTGGTGCCTATGCTTCCAAGAATGACCTCACGATGTGCGTCGCATCAAGTATAACAGATTTCTGCATGTTCCGATATATATACTCCGGTATTCCAATTTCACAGAGGGATTCTTTCAATTTTTTGGGTATCAGTCCCATATTATTATTATTATTATTATTATTATTATTATTATTATTATTATTATATACCTACCCTAAAAATTCCATTATTTTAGCGAGTAAAACTAATGTATTTTCAATCTTTGTTTGCTTAACATTTAATAGGAAACGGACCGACTGCTTTACATCCCCTTTGAAGAATGGTATATCCACCATGCAATCCCCGCCTTAATCTGCAGAGCTTCTACGTAATATGAGGCGTGTCTAATAAAGAAAATGCAACATTAAACGCTACAAAAGACAGTTATCACAGCGCATTACATGCCCACATGGGCAATTTTGATTATCGATTACTTTGATACAAAATCTTGAAATTACTCATTTCCTTTTCATGTCATTACAATTATTTTGTTCTAGCTACTGTTAGGCAGGCCTGAAAAACATCGAAGTATTTACAAAACTTGAATCGCTTTCCCCATAAAAGACTTTGATATACGTGTAGAATTTAAGCCTTCTGGATCATTTATTTTTTATATTTTCCGTACCAAGCAGCTTTTACTTTTAAAAAATAATAAACCCAGCAGGGAACAACTACGTGAGTATTCTTTTGACCCTCCACTCATTATTGATTTCCGTCTTTTATTTGATGTTGGAAACAATATTTATCGAACTTTTATGTAAACCCAAGCATTTATCTAGCGGTTGGGCAATTTCTTAGGGTCTTTCGAAAAAATTTTCCGATTGATTGGCTCGTGCATCTTTTTATAGGCCATAAGAGGAAATATATTTGTATATATAATGCCACTAAAAAAGCGAAGGCGCGCATTTTAATAAGGGGCGAACAGTGAATTGAATGAGATTTTTACTATTCCTCTGTAAGGAAATCAAGTCCATTTTCAATCTGATACCCAAGCAAATAAAAATATTTTCGCCTCGTAACATCTCCTACATTGTAATGGCAATATTTATTAAACAAATTATTACCATGGCCGTACAATAACATCCTAAAGATATGTGACGTTGGCAGTAAATAAATAGAAGATAAGCCCACAAAAGAAAATAGTAACAGATCTATCATTCTACATGTGTCCATAAACACAATATATGATTGATTGATTGATTGATTTGCCAGCGTAAGGTGGGCATTGCTGCCAATTCCGGTGCATGGAGATTTGTTCCACCACGCAAGCCCGATCGCCCATCGATCATCCCACCGTGTGCCGGAACAAACCCCCGGTGCTTTTTTATACCGCCGGACCAGCTGCATACGCTGGATTGGACATTGGACATGCTTGTTGTCAGCAGCGAGAGCCGCATGACGCATGTGGTAGGAGTATAGGATGGAGCGTGTAGGTGTTTGTGAGATGTTTCTTCTTGTTTTCCTTCTGTCTTCATCGGATGGAAAGTGTAGGCGTTTGTGATATGCTTCTTCTTAGTTCCGTCTATCATGTGTGTCTCTTGTATGCATGCAACGCGTATGTGTTCCATCATAAGAGCCTCATCGATTTTTTCTCTTTTCTCTCTCGTTATGCAGCCTCTGACATTCCATTCTTGACTGTTGGCTTCCTCTGTTCTTTGTGATATTTGGTACATGTTTATGTGCGTTGCTTCCTCTAATTCTGGGCGGGGTGTTATTGCCCCAGTTCGAGCGTATGTTTCTTCTGGTTGTTCTGCTTCATGTTTTTCTTGTGCAATAATCACGCTATCGTAGTGATTTCTTTCGTTTCCGTGCTTCCTATATACTATCTCTAGTGGTGTGTTCTCTCTTCCCTGTTGGTTAGTAGGATGGAAGATTATATGCTCTCCTTCTTCTTGATGTACTATTATTGTCCTGTTTTTCATATTTGCTGTTGCTGCAATTGTTTCCTGCCCCCCCCCAAAAACCTTCTCTTCTCAGATCTCGAATGAACGCATTTATTTTTCCCGTATTAGAGTTGTATCTATTGTAACGGGGTGCTAGTTCATGGATGGATGCCTGCATGAATGGCATGAAATTGTCTAAGTGATTTTCGATATAATCAGCTACTTGTTTTCGTAGGGTTTTCGTCGCATTGGTATGTGCCTGTGATGTTATATTTTCTCCCTCCAGTTCGTGGCTCATAGGCAGTTTCCGTCGCCGTCGATTTTTTGTACCAGTAAATGATGTGTTTTCGTTTCAACGTCCTGTATTAGTGTGTCCATTTTTTGCCCCAGTTTGCAACAGAAACAATAAATTACAAATTATGAATCAATTATCAGTCAATTAAATATAGGTATCTTATCTTTTTCTTGTAGTTTGCTGGTGATGTCTGTTGGTTTCATTAACCTCCACTTCATGCGAATTGTTTATTTACACTTTCCAAGAAAGCATTGGGTCTCAGCCCCAACGTCTAGGTACAAACATTTATATCACTTGACACTGAATATTTATTACCCTGGTCTTGAGAACCCTCGCTTAAAGAGGTCTTTCTGGGTACAGATATCTTAACACGCCGCACTTACTTGTTTATTTCTTATATTACAGAAAGCCCTGTACTAGAAATAATCAAATATTTATTCCGTATAAACTTTGTTTTTTAACTATTTCACTTCACGACACGCAGAATTTCTTGACCTATCGATGGTCTAAATTTTATATAAATTAGCGGTGTTTTAACCTATATTTCTGAGCTATTTTTGAGAGCTTTCTTCGAAGCGTCTGTTCACTTTGAGAAACTCAACCGAACCTCCGTGTCCATAAACACAATATAAAGTACAAAAATTAAAAATACTGATAATGTGTAGGCAAAATATTAATGGTGAAAAACCATTTTTTACTTACACTATGAGTAATTTTTACAAACATAACAAATGGCGGCCAGCGTAGTTAGGGCCCAACATATTTAGCTTCCTATGTTTGAGTTCTATTCAAAATAAAAAAATACAGAAATTACTTATCCAGAGAGTATGCAATTGATTTTAATAAATATTTAACGTATGAAATTAGCTCAGATGTAAATGAAAATGATGCTATTGTTCTGCCAATATCACAAACTGTCGATGTTGCAGTATTGGTGGAGCAAATTTAATGAATGACAGTCACATTAACTGCACAAATATTTGAAGCTAATAGTAAATATCCGAAGTTAATAAGTAAAATATCTGGGAATAACAGTAAAACAACTGAAAAACTTTGCTAACAAAGTTCATGTCGGAACTATTAGAGGAGAATCGAATAGAATTTATCAATAAATATTACGTGGAGTGAAAAAATAGATGGAATAGTAAGTAATTTGGAAAAACACTTTGTATTCGAAATTAGCGCGAAAATTGATATGGGCGTAAGTAGTATACAAAGTAATGTAAAGGAAAATTATAAGATGAACATAGCAGTTGATTGATTGATTGATTGATTTGCCAGCGTATGGTGGGCATTGCTGCCAATTCCGGGCATCCATGGAGGTTCGTTCCAACACGCAGCTTGGTCATCCGTCGAACACGCCCAACGGACGCGACGGCCAAACCGCGTGCCGGAACCAAAGCTCGGATGTTTTGTATACCGCCGGACCAGCTGCATACGCCGGGTTGGACAATGGACATGCTTGTTGTCAGCAGCGAGAGCCGCATGACGCATGGGGTGGGAATATAGGATGGGAAGTGTAGGTGCTTAAGACATGCTTCTTTTAGGTTTCCATGCTTCTGTTAGGTTTCCATTTGTCATCATCGGCTGGGGTGTGGTGCGGTTGTTTACGAGATGCTTCTTTTCAGTTTCCATGCTTCTTTTAAGTTTCCATCTATCGTCATCTCCTTATTTTTCTTCTTCTAAGTTTTCTGCTTCTTGTGTCTCTGAACTCTTTTTTTTATTTTATTTTTTTATTTTTTTTCCTTTTTTCCCTTTCTTTTTTTTTATTTATTAACCGCTCCACAAGTAAATAATTATCTACGCTGGAGTTGCTGGGAAGGGCCCTACCTCGCGGTAATATTTTTTTTTTGCGGGTTATGAGAAAAGAGTTCCGAAGCGATAGTTTGCTCACCCTGTATGTCATTTCCTTGAACCAATCCGTTTCAATTTTGGGCAGTTTTTCCATATCATCGCCTATATATTATGTTTATTACCTATATATTATGTTTAATATCTCTTCAATTTTGATCTCCAATTCTCGTTTAAAAATTTAATAAAGACATAAATAACCCAATGCTAATGCTACATAAACAATAACTTATCTGTTTCATTCACACATCTGGCTGGGCTGTTGCTTATTTTATATCACCCACTTCAAGAAAGGACGAATCCAGGTATATATTTTACAGTCAAGCATTCAAGCAGTACACTTTTCTCGCGTTGTTTATATACACTATTTTGTGTTGCTTTATTCAACCAACATAATTTAATCAAATATCAACTATATGAAATAACCATACTCGCGCTAATTTAAATCAATCAATGCAGAATTGTTTACGCTTCAATTCAATACAATTTTCATCGTTTTGTTGCCGCTTTATCAGGATTTCTCTCAATATCCCGTAGGAGGCCACGAAACACGCGTCTTTCACCGAACTCGACACACTTTGAACCCTAGATTAGATTAACATAGGAGTTGAGGACAAAATGTCCAAAACTACGGAAGCGTACTGAAGCCACGGCGAAAAAAAATTAAGTTGAAATTTCAACTTAATAAGTCGAAATTTTAACTTATTAGGTTGAAATTTCAAGATAATAAGTCGATATTTCAACATATTAGGTTGAAATTTCAAGATAAAACAGCTGTCCAAGTCACTTTAAAGGAAACATTTTGACTATATTTGCACTCTAGTATGTGGAAATTGGTTACAGAATTTTAATATTCGGGGCAGATACCATAGAAAAATTTGAGGCGTTGGCTTCTTCTACCATATACGTTAAAAATGAAGTTTCTAGCTTGGTCTACTTATTTTGCGCTATTCACAACCTACCACCTCCCACCCTTTGAACGGAATCATCCCGATCAGATGTCATTACTATACATACGTGTCAATATGTTAAACCGTTCCGGAGAAAACGCGCGGACAAAAAAAAGGTTACAGACAGATGACAGACAGACAGACAGAACTTTTTTCTCTCGAATTTAAAATCTCGACGTTCCATGACATTCTAAACCCATTTCAAGAAAGAAAAAAATTGATTTTTTTTACAATTACATACTTCCAATCCACTACGTGGAAGTGGAAGTAATAGGTCGAAATTTCCACTTATGATCTTGAAATTTCAAGATAATAAGTCGAAATTTCAACTTATTATGTTGAAACTTCAAGATAATAAGTTGAAATTTCAAATTATTATGTTGAAATTTAAACTAATTTTTTTTTCGCCGTGGCCTCAGTACGCTTCCGTACAAAACTGTTAAGCAAACTGAACAAAAATTATCAAGCCCTGGAAATTTCAAGATAAAAAGTCGAAATTTCAACATATTAAGTTGAAATTTCAAGATAATAAGTCGAAATTTCAACTCACTATGTTGAAATTTCAAGATAAGTTGAAATATCGATTTATTATGTTGAAATTTCAACTTAATTTTTTTTCGCCGTGGCTCAGTACGCTTCCGTACAAAACTGTTAAGCAAACTGAAGAAAAATTATCAAGCACTGATGAAAAATGTGCAGTTAATCTAGGTGTGCTAAATACTAAACTAGACGAGGCAAATAAATATTTAAAAGAGCAGATACTAACTATAAATAGGTGTAATATGCCTGTGAATAAATTATCGAGCTTCTGCTAAGGATTTAAAAGGGCCACCATATCGAATGTTTGAGATGATCGGCAAAAATGGAAACTGTCAACATCAAGTACATCATAGATAGCTACTTTTTAGCAATATGAAGAAAAATATTGTGTAGCCAATTAAAATAAAATCCACTGTAAAACATAATTACCGCATTTTATAATTAGACGGCTGTAACCATGTTGTTAATAATTTTAACAATAATAAATTACCAATATGTACATTGTTTCTTATTATTTGCATTTTTCAAGGAGGGATTGGATATAATAGTCATAATTAGTCATTAGTTATTACTTACTTATCAGGAAACAGTATTAAACACTTTTATGCAAATCTTAATTGTTAGTAATTATTGTTTATTTTGTTAACATGATGTTTCCTAGGTTGTTATTATGCAAAAAGCATGTGTATAATTAGATATTCTTTCGTGAACGGTACTTTTTAAAATGTAAGCACAAAGTTAAGGTAAAAGGTTATACGATTAGAACAAATAATAAAATGAAAACATCGTGGCGGGGTTTAGTAATAAATAATATGTAGAGGGTATAATGTAAGGGTTTGTATTTTGTATAAAATTTGAAAGAAAATCACCCGATGAACGCAAAATTGCGATGAACCGCAGGCCTATTATATCTTACATACACTTGAAGTGTATACCAATATTTTGATTAAACACGGTATCTAACGACTTTCAATTTTAATTTTATATGCTACTACAACCAATACCTCTTGTTTACGCACGTGTAGCTGTGAAAGAAAAATAATAATTTCCCAATCACTTTCCTACATAAAACGATTTATAAGATCACTACTTTATCTTCGCGTATTTGCCTGTGTCATTAAGTTGGCCATCCACGGCCAGGTAGTAAACTTCGTTACAATTACTGATATTTCTGTTAAATCGAATACTAAAGCGACTACTTCTACAATTTTTCACATCAAAAGGCCAAGCCAATGTCGCGTACCAGAAACCATTAAGCGCTGCCTTTATCAAAACCAACCATAAAGCCTAAATAATTTCTCCAAATTAATCATCGATATAGTAGCCGGCAAAAAAGTTGAAATAGTAGCATTACCTTTATCTCTTCAGTACAATAAAGAACCTCCGTGCCCAGGGTGACAATTCGCCTTAATACTTCACCCCTATTATATAGGGGCCGACGTTTTCGCGGGATTCTCGACCTTGTCGTCCCCCTGTTTAGAGGTCGTCGCCGACGTTACACGCCCGCGCCGCATTCAGGAAACAGGAATTTGTAGAAAAGAAAATTAACTGTGTATGAACGTGCGTAAAATACATGATGGTATTATATTTGAACAATAACGGGCTCGAAAAATAAATTGACAGTTATTTATTTGTGTTCTGACCCCGCGCTCGCCAGCCAGGATTTATTAAATAAAGTTATTTATATATCATTTTGTACTCGGGGGTAGCAGCAGCGAGGGTGGGTTCGTACGTATGCCATTCTGGTTTTTCGATGGTCATTACCCATAATTACAGAACAAATATTTAGGTAATAAATATCCAGATTTACTTTATTTATTTATGCGTACAGGCCCGGCTCCAATTAGGTTTTCACTATACACCTAAGTGTGTTATTAAAAGACCAGTAGTTGTACTCCGTTTTTTATTTATTTTCAAATTAACGTATTTCTACCGAGGAAGTTGTTAATGCCAAATCGTTTTCAATTTTCAAAATTTTCTTATGATAATGGTTTAATGATATCACTCTAAAATTTTGAGAACGATCTTGTGTATACTTTTTCAGTTATAATCACTGTTCGCGTTTTTAACATGGGAAGGATACGGAAGTGTGATTCATAACTCGTTAGATTCTTGTCATTTTTTGACAATGGCTTTTTGTGTTTGGTTCTTGAATAATTTGTGAAACAAAGTCTGAAAACGATGGGAATTTTGCAGATACATGAAAACTGGCAACAGCGCATTAGCAAGTTTCATTTGCCGATTCAAACTTTCTGGTTTTATCGTTAATAAATTTATTTTTGTATTTCAATTGTTTTGACATTTTATTGCTGTTTATTAATTACAATGGAATAAAAAACGAACATTGATGTGTATAGTTTTGTAACAGCAATGTTATGATTTAATACCTTCTGGGTATCACCAGGAGTATATATCTGCGTTTTGAAGTTCCAAAGTCTATTGCGTTTTTTTATGAACAATTTTTTTTTTGAAAAGCGTTTTTTTAGGCAAAAATATCTCCGGTTCTAGAGGCCCGATCGGAACAAACTAAAAACCAAAAACTTTCGCAATTAAGATTCCAACATATCTGTGTTGGTTTTGGGTCATTGAGAACATACGTAACGTACAAAATGGAACAAACTGCCTAAAAAGCGTTTCTTTCTTTCATTTTAACGCCCAGGGACGCCAAGAGCTCCGATCGGCTTCAAACTTTCAGAAAATATACCTTTTGTTGAAAACAAGACATCCTGAAATTTTAGTGACCAAATATTGACACAACAGAATCTGTTATCTGAAATTCGAATTGCCCGCCATTTTGTGCCATTGAGTCCAAAATGGATCTTTTTTTTCAAGATGTAGTTCTGGATGCCAGCTTTACAATGACATTAAAAAATATTTATTTTAAAGTAATTTTGGCCACATTTTTAACACATTTAACTTTTAGCATCTTGGGAAAAGACAAATACACACAAAGAAACAGAGTTGTCTGCACAGAACAAATATTTGACATTAGTCAAGAAAAATAAGGTTATACTTTTATAAAGAGAAGTTAGCAGAATATTAACTTAAGTAAGCCGGAAACAATTGAGCACGTGCAACAAAACGAGAGGTAATCTTGATATATAAATTTTAAAAAAAAGCTATTAAGGCTAATTAACAACAATGAAATGTAAATGCTTGAAAATTAGTTTTTATAAGTTAAAAATGTTTTTTGGGCGTTTCATATGAAGTGAATATGTTTCAAAATGATACAGTTCAAATATTAGCCAAAAATAGCTTTTGTTAATTAACAATTGGTCTTTTTTTTTTTTAATTAAAGTTCTCGCAACTCTCTTTTTTTTCTGATAAAAAGTTTTCAAGAATGTTTTCAAAATGGCCAAGAAAATCTATTTGTTGTCATTTGGTCTATAAATAAATGCCAAAAAAGTGGTCAAAATGACTTGAAAAGATATTTTTAATGTCATCAGAAAGCAGGCGGCCAGAACTACATTTTGAAAAAAAAATTGATTCATTTTGGACAAAATGGCGGGCAGTTCAAATTTCAGATAACAAATTCATTTGTGTTCACAAGTTTCAATATTTGGGCATCAAAATTTCGGGGTGTTTTGTTTTGAACAGAAGGTATATTTTCTGAACGTGTGAAGCCGGTCGGAATTCTTGACGTCCCAGGGCGTTAAAATGAAAAAAAAGTAGCTTTTTATTAAGTTTATTTCATTTTGTATGTTATGTACGTACTCAAATAACTCGAAACCAACGTAGATTTTGGAATTTAAAATTGCGAAGGTTTTTGGCTTTTAGTTTGTCCCGATCGGACCTCTAGAACCGGAGATATTCACCCTTTTACCTAAAAAAACGGTTTTCAAAAAACAAAATTCATTAAAAAAAACGCAATAGGTTTTGGAGTTTCAAAACTCAGATATATACTCCTGGTGATACCCCAGAAGGTGTAAAATCATAACATTGCTGTTACAAGATATCTCTTCGTTTATTTGGTCTTTTTTACTGCACTATTAATAATTATATGAGAGACACACGAACTTTCCAAATGTAAAAAGCACGTGAAAACGACAGATTATACAAAGCAGAGCGGAAAATTGCGCTGTCGCCACGTTTCGTCACCGTGCACTCTCTCGCTCCCCCGTCTCCAGCTCTCTCTTTATCTCTATATCTCTCTTTCTCTCTCTCTCTCTCCCTTTCGCTCTCTCATACAAATTACTTTCTTCATAAGTTTAATCAAGCATGCTGGTTCCTTTGAATTGTCAAACATTAACATGTCAATTTTTATTGCTGGTTTGCGATTTACGAAACAAATTTTCAGCATCGTTTTACAGTTAATATGTGGTGTGGTAAAGTTGATAATTACTTTGTTGGTCCATTCATTTTTAAGATTCGCCTATTAAGAGAAAATTACCTGTTATTTTTACAAACTGTTTCACAAGCAGTATTAGATTATGTTCCTTTAAACATAAGAAATGCATGATCAGCTCCTCCACATTCTACTCATCAGGTTACGAAGCATTTAAATAGAACTTTTCCAGGTCGCGGTGATCTTACTTGGCCGGCAAAATCTCCAGACCTCACATCGTTAGACCTCTGTTTGTGGGGATGGACGAAAAGTGAAGTGTATAAATGACCAGTGGACAATCACAATGCAATAATTCTTCGTACTTTTCTTGACTTCCTTGTTAATAAACGTTTAAACCGTTGTAATTAAATAAAATATAAATTGGATTGCAACTTTTGGGTTTATTAGTCATACACTTATATGCAGTGTACACACCCCGAGTTTGGCAGTTTCCTTCCGACTAATTTTGTATATTACTTTTTTCAAAGTATGTAGGGACTAAAATGTAACCTTTTTACTTGTCATTATCAACGCCAAAAAGTGTTTTTCCACTGCAACCAGAAGGGTGTCGTCTTAGTTGCGTACGTCTCATTCGCGTACATAGTAAAAACTGGTATTATTTGCGTACAAATGATGCGAACAGAGCGATTTTAAAATAAATTGCGATAACGGCGCAAATACTCCTTGCTCTTCTTGGATACTACCTACTGACTTTCAATGAACAACCTTGACCTATCTCAAAATTTTGCACACAAAACATCATTTGTACGCAAATGATACTAGTTTTAGGTATGTACGCAAATGAGACGTACGCAAATAAAACACAACGTCCAGAATATTTCAACAAGCCAAAAAACAGTTTTTTATTTAGTATAAAGATTAATGGGACGATCTTCAACTTTGTTGAAATGAATACGTGATGCTGGATTTCGAAGACTAATAACAGAAAAGTCATCAAAAACGACATGTACATAAAATTAATCATTTCAAAATGTCAGAATTCAATATTTAAAAAAAATATTACAGAATAGCCAAAAAAATCATGTATAGTATACAATAATTCCATGTTATGGATGCCAGTATTTACACTGACCTTGATCGTCGAAATGAGAAAAAAATTCAATATACTTCCGACTTATTTTTAGTTTCGGCTTTGTATATATGTACACACTGTACACTGCGCGTTTTAATTCTACGGGCAAGGAATAATATATTTTTAAGTTAAAAGAAATCAATCACAGCGTCTCTTTATTACGCGAGAACCTGATAAACACATTTAATAGCCGTGATATTTTAAAAAGTTGCGACTGAATAAAGGTTTATCTTTATTCTCACCCTTTTTTGTGTGTACATTTCGGCTGAACAGTTGGGAAGGCGTTGAAAACGATTTATTATATTTTTGCAAAAACTAATTTTTCAGGATAAATTCTCCCGCTGAGCCTAACTAAATAATGAAATCTGTTGGAGAATAGTAAACAAATTATTTGATTAATACGTGATTTAAAAAAATTCTATTGAGCTGGTATGGCATAAACTACGGTGTTTGCTGAAATACGGCAACGGACTGCATATATTATAGTGCCAGCGAATTAATACAACTTTCCATATCTTCTGACGTTAGTGACTATAGATACCACTATCGTGTGCCTTAAGTAGATGAAGGAATCCTACGACCTTTTGAACTATGAAATTAATTTTATTTTTAGCGATATTATGCAAAGAACGTAGCAGAATAAGCATAATTCGAAGAAATGTTGAGCTTCTTTTTGTAATCATAAGATAGAAATTATCTGAAAATTTTAGACTTTTTCATGAATTAGTTTTTGAATAAAACAGTATTTTTTAAATTTAGAAAAAAAAGTTCTCTTGACTGAACCGATTCATTGGCAAAAAAGTAAGATATAACTGT